>CM062941.1:30628883-31828883 GCA_031878705.1 Tapirus indicus | reverse complement strand
GGGCCTGTGTGGAAAGCTTCCCAACGTGATTCTTATTCCACACCCCCAAGCCTTGTCATATAGCCAGGACCACAGCCCCATCCATGGGGGCTGCTTGGAGCTTGGCTCCAGGTCTGGGGGTAGCGTCCATGCGATTGGAGAGCTAGATGGGCTGTGGGGGGATGTCCAGCTTCTCCTTCCCAGCAGGTTCAGGCTGCACCTCCAGCCTTAACACTTAACTCTTAACCCATCAGGTCTCGAGGGTGCAATGTGGCTCAGTCACTTTAATGGGCTCGTTCGGTGCCACATAGCTGTGCTCAGTAACGTGTGCTGAAACCTGAGTCACGAGTGGACAGCTTTGCCAGGGCGGGGATGTGAATGGGGATTCAGACTCTTCTGTTGGGGTTGGAGACTCTGGAACTTGGTCCCCACCAACTTCCCAGTGAGTGCAAGTGCCTTTGCAGAGATTTCCATAAGAAACAGCCCAAACCGGCCCCAAATGGTGCCTGGAAGCCAGAGCCTTTGCTGCCTGTTGAACACACAAACTGGGCCCTGAGCCTGGGACGAGACACTGAGGCCCTCACTCCTGGGTTTAGCTCTGTGGGCCTGGTGGCCACGGCTAGCCTTTCTCAGCCAAGGCTGGGCACAGGACACCAGCTGCCCTGGACAGCTAACCCTCCCCTGTCCTCTGAGTTCATGCAGATCTGTGATTCCTGAAACCACAGATGCCTCTTTCCCTTTGAGGAGGCCCCACACAATCCTGGAACAATCACAGAAAGGTGTGATTCCCACCCAGCGCCCATCACTTTGACTGATGTCCTGTGGATGATGGAGATGCAGGCGAGGCCACTTCAAAGCCCGGGAGGGGACCTGGAGCCTGGAGGGCAGCATCCCCTGACACCTCCTCTGTGTTTGCACACCGTCCTAGTGCTCTCAAAGGTGGGAAGGCCAAGTGTGAAGCGATTCACAGCTGCACATTCCTCTGCCTGAACCCATGAAGCCAACTGAAGCTAAGAAAACATGGAACACACCTCCTGTGGGCGGTGGGTGTCCGCAGTGTGCAGCCTCGACTTTCAACTGCCTTATTCAGACTAAGAGGTCTGGGCAGTTCTCTCCCTCCTCCTATTCCCAGTGAGAGCAGGGTGCCGGCCGTCTGGCTGAAGCTATGGGCTCTGACCCACCAGGCTGCGGACGAGGTGGGTGTGGTTGGTCAGCACATCCTGGAGTCTCTGCAGCTCGGAAACTTTGTGATTTGTGACAGCGATGTGGTGCTGGTCAGGGGCTCCCAGAATCAGAATTAGAGCCGTTATGCAAGGTCCATTGGAGAGCAGGGGCCTGGCATGTCCATCGCCTGCATCACCTCAAACAGGCTTCTGAGGGAGGGTGAAGGTCTCAGAGTGTGGAGGGGCACAGGGATTACAGAGCACCTGCTGATTTGGGGGCTGGGTCTCCAACACTGGGGAGGAAGGGGGCCCCTGAGCTATTCAGCTGTGATGTCTGCATCTCAGCTGCTCACATGGGGCCCAGCATCAGCAGGAACCAGACCTCCTGAACCAGGGTCCCCAGTAATTCACACAAATGCAGGTTTGAGCAGCTTTGGTCCACCCAGGAGCTAGTGCCTCCTGCCTCTAGGGTTCCACTGGGCCGAGATGCACCAAGCACCTTCAACAAGCTCTTGAAGTGAAGCCAAATGTCATCAGCAACGTAGTCCAGGGTTCTCCAAGCATGGTGCCTGGACCAGCAGCACCAGCAGCTTCTCAGAACTTGTTAGAAATGCAGGTTCTCAGGCCCCACCTGGTCCTGACCTCTGGGTGGGACCAGCGCCTGTGGTTTTGTGCAGAGTCTGAGGCCCACCTGTGGTTCTGTGCACAGAGTCTGAGACTCACTGACATGGTCCTGAGTGTTTTGGTTTAATCCCACTAAAAGTGCTCCAGGAAGTGCGACTGTGGGGCTGACGTGAGCCACCAGGGAGGCATTTGACCCAGGGCTGGGTCACATATCACAAGCCCAGTCCAAGAGAAAGACACCGACCCGTCTGGGAGGAAGAACACTAGTGTGGCTGGGGCAGATTCCTGTCGGGGGTCCTCTCCTTCAGGTCCCAGATCTCTGCTTCAGGCTGGGTGGGGGTGGACAAGCACCTGGGTTAGAGCTGAGCCCCCTCTCTTCCCTGGAGGTTTAGGCAATCTCTGCTTTTCAGAACCTTGTTCAGCTCCTCATTTATAAAAAAGGTGGAGAAGCTGCCAAAAGACCCATAGATGGGCAGTGACACCATTGCCCCCAGAGGGACATCAGAGCTGGCGGGTGGCAACCCCGGCCAGAGGTGGGGAGGGGTGCCTGGCCTTGCCCTCCTCTGTCCTCTGCTCAGGACAAGCAGAGCTGGGAGGTGATGGGCCAGCACAAGGGGCACCAGCCTCACAAGGAGTCCCACGCCCCTCTCTGACTCCTCCCCAGACCCATGGTAATCTCTCTCCCTCTCAGAAGAGGGCAGGGACATTGCCTTTCCCAAATTCACAGGGACTCCCTCAGCTGGGGGTCACGGTGGCCCCCAGAGCTTCAGCTCTGCCTGTGCTGAGGGGAAGTGGGCAAGGCAGTGGCCGGCAGAACAGGGACCCAACGCCTGGCTGGGAAAGCCCCAAATGGACGCTCAATAAACTGCTGAGTCAGGCAAGGCCGTGTCTCCTGGGGGAGAGAGAAGAAAAACTGGCTGGTCTTGCATCGGCAGCAGCTGTTGAGAGATGTAATTAATACACACACAGACACACACACACACACACACACACACACACACACACACACAGGCTACAAGACCCAGACACAGCAACATGGCAACTGTGGTGTTAACATTTTCCCCAAATATTGCTAGATCCATTCAGTTTACTAATTACACATTCTCACCATGATGAGGGAGATGGCTGCCATGCCTGAGTCTCAGGGGATCTGGAACATTCAGAGGTGCTGAGAGAAGGTCCCCACCAACGACCCAGAGAGGCCATCCTGCTCAGTGCCCTCAGCACTGTGTCTGGATCCGTGGCAGTGCATGAAGACAGTCATAACGTCTCTGAAAAAGTTATCAGGAAATGCAGTTAGGGTGTCTCTGTGCCTTTTTAATTTATAAACATGAAAAAGAGACTTAAGCCTGTGTTCCTGAATTGCAGTTTCCTCTGGGAATCAATACACAGGGAGAAACATCTCTCCCTTGGATGTAGGCTGAGATGTAAATACAGAAGGGATGCTCACGTCCTGTTTCAGAGACTTGAAAACTGCCTCCTAATGCAGCAGCTCCCTATAGCCAGGGTCCAGCCCATCAGTGCCAGGATTCCCACCAATTCCGTATTCATCGGCTCTGGGGGCAGCATGTCAGTGGTCTGGCTGAAACTGTTTGCGTAAAACCAAATAGAAAAAGCTAATTACAGTGAAGTCCAACTTGTAAGTGTGGTTGTGAATTCAACCAGCACGACCTGGCCTTGTACTTCTGCCTTCATCTGGGGCCTGTGGTTGGAGAGGTGACAACAGGGAAGAGGAGGACACATGTCCAGAGTGAGTCTGACTGAGGGGAGCACAGCTCTGTTTTCCCCCTGCAGTGAGGCCACATGGTGGGTCTGAGGGAAGTCTTAGCCTACACTCCGACTTTGATTAAAAACAAATCCAGACCCTGCCTGGACATGGAAGTGCCAGCCTGGCCTGCTTCTTTTGTGGCTGAGTGGTGGGCTCCATCTTCCCATCATGCTTTATTATAACACTACATCGGTGGTGCTCTCGTTGGTTATGGAGGAGGCAGACAGGGGCCTCCTGGGCCCAACAGGGGCTTCCCCCTCACCCCACAAAGTCCACCTTGTGTCCAGGAGTGCCCTGGGGGGCATGGCAGGTGGGCAGGGCCTGGTGTTTAAACTCTGCCCCCTTCTTCCTTCACAGCTGATGTCCCAGCAGGACACCTGGGGCTGGTGGCCCTGCTCCCAGTCATCAGCAGTACCCCATGTGGCATCTCAGTGGGAGCACCTGACAGGCTCAGAGCCTTAGTGAATAGATGCTTCGTGCTCAGCAGGCCCAAACAAAGGCCCACCATGGGTGAGGACCCGCAGGTCTGACCTACCCCAGGGGCTTCATGACGGGACAGCCACGTGAGTTTTGGGGTCTCAGCGTGAGGGAGGGTGTGAGGCCTCTCAGCACCACTAAGCAGAGATGACGCGGCCACGTGGGGGATGGAGAAAGTCAAGAACAAAGTGTGGGACAAGATGACCACCACGTGCTGGCGTCTCAAGGCTCAGGGCTCAGATGAAGAGGAAAACTGGGGAGAAGAGCCTTGTTTGAAGAGACATAACTGAAACAGTGGTTCTGCAGCCCCCCAGAATGCTCGAGAAGCAGGCAGTGCCATTCTTCATCCTCTCTCCTCCATCCTGAGCCCCAAGATGCATTTCATGGAGGGGACACATGCTGACCGACTGGAAGGTGGGCTGTTACTGCCGTGGGCTGAACATGCTGTGGTGTCTGGTCAGTGCCCTCCCAGCCCCCAGCTCAGCTGTGACTGACTCACTTGTCCAACACTCCTTCCTCCTGTTTCTCACTCCATCATGGAAAAGGGTTCCGTCGGGTTCCGGAAGGGAAAATCATGAAGAGAAAGAAGTGGAGGCTGCTGCTCTGTTCAGGAGACTTGGCCCTGTCGTCTGCATCAGCCCACGTCTCGTTGGGAAACATCTCTCCAGCCTCTCGAATCCAAGGCACAAATAAGCAAAGGCACAGTCTGGGTGCTAATGGCATTTTCGTGGTTTGGAAGAGTAACTCATTTTGTGATGTGGAAGCGCAGAAGGTTCTGGAGGAATCACCTAGGACAGACCGCACATTTGGAAGCTCCCATAGCTTGTGGTCATTTTCAAGGAACACTCAGCTGGTGGGCACCGTAGGGCTTCTCGGCCCTGTGGACAGAGAAGCCACATGGGCTACAATGCCACTTCCGATGACAGGACAGGCCCGTTCCCTCACTGGGCCACTCACGCCAGGCTCAGAGGCCCAGGAGAGGTCTGAGGTGCCCTCCTCCTCCCACAGCTATGCCAAGGCCGGCATAGAACCTGGTCGCAGCTATGCCCAGGACGTTGTGCTATCTTGTTGGTGGTTTCCACCTGGTAATCTGGGCCTCCTGGCCCCGCAGGGCTGCTCTGAGCCCTGGAGGTCTCAAGCCGACAGTGGGGGAATGTACCATTGAGGGGGCAGGGGCCTTATAGCCAAGGGACAAGTGTCACTCCAGGATGTTCTGTGACCAGCAGGGACGGGGGCCCCACAACTCAGGGTTGCAAAGCCACCGAGGATTCTGGGAGTCACACCTGCTCCAAGCTCAGTCCTTCAATTTCCCCCAGCCAGCCCAGCCCAGCTCTTCACACCTGGTCCTAACGGGAAACAACAGTGTCCACGGGGGTCAGAATCTTAGGGTGAGGAGGTTTGATGGCCACTGTGCTGAGCTCCGAGCTCTGTGAGGGAGCATGTGGTGTGTGCTCTGCTCAGCAGGGCTGGTGCCCGCCTGGCACTTAGTGCGCGATAGTATCTGCAGATGAGGAATGAACGATGAAGGATGAACTGGGGTGGGGTTGCGGGGTGGATCCTGGCTGATGGCTGTGTGTATGGCAGCATATGTCTGCTGGGCAGTTGTACCAAAGTTCTAGAACTCGTCCACTGCTGATGGGCATGTCCACTGCCAACGTTTATGGCAGTGCTCCCATGAATAGCCACATGCGTCACTCACACCTGTGTGACTGTAGCACAATTCGTAGAAATAGAATCACTAGGCCAAATGTTATGCGCATTTGTAATTTTGATGGACATGCCTGACTTTTCCTCCCCTAGGAGGGACGGATTTTATATTGCCACCAAAGCAGAGAACCCGCTTCCCTCTGCCCACTCAGCCTGACCCGAGGGGATGTGGCCCAGGGAGTTTAGGGTGAGGCTGGGCAGCCCTCACCTGCTTATGAGCAGCTTTCTCCTCCTCATTGAGCTCCCCGCTCATACCCTCTGCCCCTCTTCCTTACTGACTTATTAGTCTCTTTCTAATTGATTTAAATATCAGGAAATGACTTTGTTTCTGAAATAAGGTGCAAACACGTTTTCCAGCATATCATTATCTTTTGATTGGCTTAGGGTGGTGTTCTTGGTCCACGCAGAATTTTTTTATTCTTATGTAATCATATTTATTAATATTATTATGGCTTTGTGTCTTATTTAGGCCTTCCTTCTAAACTTTAATATATAAAAATTCCCTGTAGTTTCTTTTATACACTTCCGCTGCTTTTCTTTCCTTTTGCATGTGACTCTTTGATCCGTCTGGAACTGATTTTGGTGAAGTACAGAACCAGCTTTATGGTTTTTCTAGACATCTACCCACTTATCACTGTAAGAAAATTATGCTTTCCCAATGACTTATATGCCTTCATCATATAATTTGCATGTATTTTAGGTCTATTTCTGGACTTCCTACTTGTTCATTTGCCAGTAGCATACAGTTTAAAGTGTTATCTCACATGTTTTACTATCTGATAGGACTAATTTCTCCATTATTTGTTTTTTCTTTTATGTTTGTTCCACCCATTCTTGTTAATTTTTCATACAAATTTAGATTTAGTGTGTCTACTTAAAAAAAAAAAAGAGTTAACATTTTAGTTAGGACTGCACTGTTGTCCAGATAAATTCAGGGAAAACTGGCACCTTGATGACAGAGCCTTCATCACGCTGGTCTCCTCGTCCTGGCCGGGGTGACCCCGGAGGCTGTGACATCTTCCTGCTGTAGAGCTTCCACATTTCCTAACCACATTCTTAGGTGTTTTATCTTTTTTGGATGCTGTCTTTTCTTTGATCATATTTCCTAGTCGTTCTCACTTCTAGATAGAAAGGCTGCTGATTTCCATATTCTAATTTTATACCTTGCTAATTCTCTTATATTTCTGTTCATTTTTTTCAGTTGCTTCTCTAGGTTTTTCCAGATATGCAATAAAATATCTATAAGTAATTATAATTTATCTCACCCTTTCCCATTTTTGTACTTCCAGTTTCTTTCCCTTGACCAAAAGCATGGGCCAGTGCCTTCCAGGAATGTAACGGCTGACATGAGGTTGAGAATGTCTGGCGTCTTCATGACTTCAGTGGGCATGTTTCCAGTGTTTCCCTGTGATGTTGGCTTTCAGGCTGAGACAGAGATCACTTATAATATTAAAGAGACATTCATCAATTTCTATTTTATTAGGAGCATTTATTTTTTGTCAAACTTTTATTTTTTTTATTGCAGTAATATTGGTTTATAACATTGTATAAATTTCAGGTGCACATCCTTATACTTCTATTTCTGCATAGATTACATCATGTTCACCACCCAAATATTAATTACAATCTATCACCACACGTGTGCCTGATCATCCCTTTCGCCCTCTACCCTCCCCTCTTCCCCTCTGGTAACCACCAATCCAATCTCCGTCTCTATGTGTTTGTTTTTTGTTGTTTTTCTCTTCTACTTATGGGTGAACTCATACAGTTTTTGACCTTCTCCCTCTGACTTATTTCACTTAGCATAATACCCTCAATGTCCATCCATGTTGTCACAAATGGCTGGATTTCATTGTTTCTTATGGCTGAGTAGTATTCCATTGTGTATATATACCACATCTTCTTTACCCATTTGTCCCTTATCGGGCACTTAGGTTGCTTCCAAGTCTTGGCTATTGTGAACAATGCTGCAATGGACACAGGGGTGCATATATCTTTACTTATTGGTGTTTTCATGTTCTTTGGATAAATACCCAGCAGTGGAATAGCTGGATTGTATGGTCGTTCTATTAATTTTTTGAGGGATGTGCAAACTGTTTTCCATAGTGGCTGCACCAGTTTGCACTCCCACCAGCACTCTCACCTAATGCTCCACGTATTAGGAGCCTTTTAAAAACAGAGAATGGATGTTGAATTTCATCCAATGTTTGTTGGCAACTGTAGAGAGGGTCATGTTATTTTTCTCTTTTGCTCTATTAAATGATTTATATCAATAGACCTAATATGGAGCCACTCCTCCTTCACTGGAAAAAAGAAAAACAGTCATGAGATATAACTCTGTAACACATTGTTGGATTCTGTTTGCTAATAATCTATTTAGGATTTTCATACTGGTCCTTATACATCACATGAGTTGATAGCTTTCTTTCTACGGATCTCTTTGGTGTCAGTGCTATGCTTGCTCCATAAAAACTGGAAGCTTTCTGTTTCTGTGTTTGGAACAGACAGAGGAAACGTCCCAGTGGGAAGCCACACTTTCCAGTCTTTACTCAGGTGACCTGGAAATGGGTCTTCCATGTGCATATGCTGCAAATTAGAAGATAAATGAGATATTATGAAGCAATTTCTATTTTGATCTAAGTTGAGACAGTAAAGTCTAAGAGTAGGAGTTTTGCTTTTGGTAAAATCCCAAGTCTGACTTGCTGTTAAATCCATTTGGTGCCCAGCACGTTTGCTGGTTAATCTGGAAGTTATTTGAAGGCCAGAGTTTAATTTTATTTAGATAACACCATTTTATGCTCAAAAGCTGCAATAATGAATGACACAGGAAAATATAATTTAATAAGTGACAAAATGCCTGCTTTATGGAGTTCAGCATTTACAAAACAAGGAGGACTTGCCAGCTGGACAAGCGCCGGGCAGGCATGGACATGCACAGCAGGACGGGTCTTGGAGAAGTTGGCGTGACTGGAGTTGTGAAGAGAGGTCAGGGGGAGACGGCTGGGGGACCCAGTTAGGGTCGAGGACAGTTAACACCGAAGGGCTGTGTGGCTGTGGGGAAGGGGCTACCAGTGTGGCTGGGGAGGGGTGAGGGCCACTGCTGAGCACAGGAGAGGCTGCACTGACAGATGATTGTGCTGGGGGACTGAGACCACAGCTGTGACACCGCAGCCCCTGTGACTGAAGGGAGGTCACTTTCTAATGCCACAAATGAACATTTAAAGCAGATTCAGTGAAATTCTGGGGGCCACTGCCATTCACTAGCCGAGAGAGCAATGGCAGCCTGGGGCTTTCTTTATTCCGGGCAGGGCGTTTGGGGAAAGGCTTCGGGTGGGCATCATGAGTTTTGGCCGTGATGGGCTGACTCCTTTCTAAGAGGCAGCTTCACCTTGTCCCACATGGAATCCTTCAGGAACACTGCCCAGAAATGCATTAGATGCCCCCAGTATTCTGTGTTTCTCCACTTCTGCCCACACCCAGGGTCTGGCCTCATGAAGTGCCGAGGAGGCCCCAGAAAATCCCAGAGCTGAGCCTGTGCTTAGCTCTGCTGCTTGGTTCCAGCCCTGCAGGACAGCAGATGGTTCCACTGTCTCAGAGTGTGCAGGACGGTCTGGTGCCCTGTGTTCTGGGAGGGGAACTGACATGCTCTGCCCTCTCCTGCTCAACCACGGGGGTGGACACAGCTCACTCGCCTGCAAGGACTCCAGAGTCTGGCACGGCCTCCAGTGCTGCAAATGTTCATCGAGGCAACGAGTCTCTTTAGTGCCCGGCAGGCAGCACCCTTGACACGCACGGTGTCCTGACCCAAACAGAAGCAGCCCCAGAGCCACAGGCAGCCCATACCCGTGAGATGGTTCTGCTCCACTGACACTGGTTACCAGACTGAAGATTACTGGGAGAAACAGAATCCAGATTTTGAGTCACTCAATTCCCAGGGCTGAAAAAAAAAAAGTTTGGTTTTGTCCTATACCTCACAGCGGGGATGGGCTGTGGGAGCTCCAGCCTTGGCAGCTTGTGTCTGATATTTCAGCAAAGAGGTGCTTTGCCTCCTTTGGGGACTACTGGGGACTGCCCCAACTCCTTTCAGCAGCTTTTTCAATTCAAGAAGAAAACAGGACTTTTGAGGCCCCACAGGACACACCCCAGGGACCTCCCGGTGCCGCTGGGAGGAACGTGGTTCCAGGATCAGGGCTCTCACAAGGGCCCTGCTAATGGTTAATGAGAGCCCATTTGTTCCCATCAGACCAGCTCTCCCAAAGTGCATGGGGGTAGACAGATGTTCCGTGGCCACGGGGTGTCGTCGTGGGGTGGCATCCTGGCCAGTTGGAGCTCTTCCGGGGGTAGAGACTCAGCCCTCAGACACCAGCCTAAAATCCTGGAAAAGTTCCATTCTGGAGTCATGCGCTGGGCGCCAGGCGGACAGAAACAAGCCCCCACTCAGCTCTCAGATTTGTTGGCTGAATTCCCAACTGTACCTGCTCTGAACTGGGGGGAGAGGGGCAGGCCAGAGGTGGGGGGAGCGCTGAGGGAGGAGGCAGGAGAGTGGGGAAAAAGGGAGATGCTGAGGGAACCTGCCCCCCTCAACCTGCCCTCCCCCCAGACCCCAAACTTTCCCCTCCCCCAAATTCACCCCCTCCCCCTGAACCCCAAACCTCCCCCTGCCCCAGACCCCAAATCTCCTCCTCCCCCCAAACCACCCCACCCACAGACCCCAAACCTGCCCATCCCCCAGCCCCATTCCAGAGCACAAAGTGAAACCTGAGTAGGGAATGTTTGTGGTGCCACCGCCAATCAAGGGCTGTGTCGCCACGGTAACAGGGACACTTCATCAGCTCGGAGCAGATGGTCAGTGAGCAGCAGGCAGCATATGCTCCAGTCAGCCCTCATGTGGGCGCAGATGGAGGGTGGGCAGGACCCTCGGGTAACCTGACATGTCCCTCCCTGCCCTCTCGTCGAGCTGCCTGTTGTGCCCACAGAGATTAGTGGGCTGCTGAGCGCCCATTGCCGAGACTCCAGTGCTGTGTTGGGCTTTACTTAAGCAGACCGAAACACTGGGCAACGTTCAGAAGCACAAAGCCAAGGGGCTTTAGGACGGTTCCCCGAGGGCCGTAATTAACAGCCCCTGGCCTCCTGGGTATCTGCAGCTTTTGCAGGAGAAATAAATTTCCCCTGATGGGATGGAGGAGAATGTTTCCTAAGGCATTTTTTGGGGTGGGGGTGGGGCAGAGACAGGCCTCAGGGGCGAGGGTGAAATGGGACCTTTCAGACTTGAGGGTGGCAAGCACACGTTCACACCGGCTGGTCACTGCCCAGTGAGAGTGACCCAGTGATTCTGCCCTCAGCTGCAGGCTCCTTGTTTGCAAATATTCTTTGGATTTTGTTTGACCTCTTGAAGTGAGGTTTAAATTTCAGCCTCTACCTTGGCGGACAGGAGGAGGAAGGGTCTTGGGACAACACCCAGGTTCACCAGCAGTATCATAGCACCTGCCTTGATGGAGCATCTGGTGCACCCCAGACCCTGTGGGCACCTCGGGTTCCAAGGCAGGGGTTCTCACCAATCGCCAGGCAGAGCAGGCATCCCCGTGCTGCGGTGGACGGGAGAGCCACCTCAGCTGTACTGACTCAGTGCCTCTGGGTCCAGGCCCGGCAGGGCTCTGGGAAGGCCCGGGCTTTGTGGTCACTGGGCAAAAGGTGGGGCAGTCACTGGCTAGGAGGAGAGCCATGCCCTGGGGCCATGTCATGGCCAGGGAGAATCCAGCACACTTTCCCCTGTGGATGGTCTCCTAAATTAATGTGCGTGCCTGGCTCGTTTCTGCAGGGTCTGCAGCCCCTGGGAGCATGTCTCCATCTGGAGTGAGCATGGGCGAGGCAGAGTGCAGGGGAAAGCCGATGTGACTTCCCTCCCTTGTGCTCCTCTCGGTTTACCACAACATGGAGCAGCTGAGAGGAGGGGTTGGTGGATGGTCTCGGTGTGTTTTCTCTGAGGTTACTTGTGTTAAAATGTCCATCTCCTCATCACTCTCTGGGTAAGCCAGAACCCGGAACCTAGGTCCCAGCTCTCCAGAACCACAGGGGAACATTCAAAGGGACAAAGCCATGTCTCCTGTTGATCTGCAAGGATCTTTAAGCAAACAACATGTAAACCTGAGCAAATCTTACAGATGAAAACTGTAAGGTGGTGCATTCCAGTGCTGTCAACAGCAGGCAGCGTGGGAGCCAGCAGAGATGCTAGGACCCAGCCAGCCATCAGTGGGCAGGAGAGGCGAGGAGGGGCTCTCCTGCCCTCTCTGGAGGCAGTGGTTAGAGCCATTCTCTCTCGATTGGGCCTGGAAGGGCTAGTGTTGGTGACGGCCCTGGAAGGAGCGCAGCCTAGGAAGCATACCTCCTCCTGTCTGAGCCTCGGGGACAGTTTCTACCCAGCCAGTGCCCTCGGGCACCAATGGTCACTTTATGAATTAGCTCAGCATTGCAGGCGTTAGCCTGGACTCACTCTGGGGACACAGGTTTTCTCCATATGCAACCACAGGAACCAAACCCACAGGACTGGACTGTCACAACCAGGTGTTTAATTTGGAACAACTGTGCTCAGAGCTGATTGGTTTTTCAAAGATTTTACAGGAAGAGCTAATAATACCATGGTGTGTGTGGGCGGTATTTATTTTCTCATTTTTCTCTCTCGGTCTCCGTCTACCCGCCTGGCAGGGTAGGCCTGTGAGCTGAGGGATGTGGAGGTGGCCTTCTGGCTCCTCATCTTCCATCCTTCATTGTGGGGCCTTTGGAAAGCCCTGCAGTATTTAACAGCTGAGCATCCCAAATGCCAAGCACCCTCTGCCCTCCTAGCTGTGGCACCACCACCTGGGAGCCCTCTGGGGAAGTGGGATACAGGGATGAGACATGGGACTTGGTCATCCCAGAGGCTGCCTGGGGACTGGGCGACTGTGAATGCCCTCTACCCGACCCTACCTGGCCTGGGGTGCCCCTTCATGCCCCTGACTCCTTCCAGGTCATCTGGACAATGATGTGGAAGGCAGTGGGCTGTGGGGACCAGAGCCGAGAGCCTCCAGGGGCACTGCCAGAATCAAGTGTTGGCCTCTCCTCCATGGTAGGCGGGGAGGAAAGTTTCAGGGATTATGATGGTTTGCTATGGAATAGCTTAGAGAAGGTGGGAAACATCCTATCTTTTCCCTCAATGTTCTGAACATTGATTATTTAATAGTCTTCTTGCTGCTCAGAACTCAGAGCTTTGTCTGAAGATCTTCTCTTTTGGACTTTGGTGTTTTCAGTAACAATAAAATCAAACACTCTTATAGAGGGAAATGTGCTGGCAAACACTATGTGCTCAATAAACACTGACTGAACAAATGTCCTTGGACATAACTCACAAATTAGGACCCAAATATATAGTGAGCCTTTACTCTGCTCCAAAGCATCAGCATGTTCTTCTCATTGTGTTTCATAACAAACCTCACAGCCCTCCATTGGTGGGTCACTATGCGCTACTGACTTGTTTCCCCACCATGACACCCCGAGGAGCTTCGAGCCATCCCACAAGACTCAGTCTTTATGATGCTCTTCCGACTTCGCCTCAGTGTGTCCTGGGAGCACCACGCAGTAGTCGGCAGGTTACAATCTGTCCCTGTGCCTCCCCAGTCGGGCCAGGAGCTCCTGGAGGATGGAACTCTCATTTCCTGTAGCCCCAGCACCAAGCACACAGTAGTTGCTCAATAAACGTGAATGAATGAACACATGACTGAACGGGTTCCCAGGAATCCCAGAGAAGATGTGACCCTGTAACTGCTGAGGATGGCTTTGTTTAAAAACTAAGCTTCAGGTTGAGTTAAAAGACTGGGATAAGATTTGTGTAGACAAATTAATGAAGAATAGTGACATGGAAATGAAAACGGCTGTCACCAAGTCATGTTTTGTGACTTTAGTAGAAGTTGATGGAAAGTGGATGTAACTTCCAGGTGGGATTTGCTTTGACGCTTCCATTTGACGGGGTCGTGCCTGAGATGAAGGAAGATGAGCTGGTGTCTTTATCTTCGTTCCTGTAGGAAGTTCTTCCTTTATGTCTTCTGTGATAGTTCTCATGTCAATATTTTCCACGAGGAGGTCACATAAAGAGACAGACCACCTCTCCCTGTGGAACTCAGATGCATCCCTCATGGATCCCCTGCCCTGCCCCTCACCCTGGCCCCTGGGTCTCAGGGTGCCTATTGTCCTGGTGGAGCACAGTGCAGCTGAGAACAGGTATCCCAGAGGGGAATACCTGGTCCAGTGGCTGGGTCCAGGGGCACGGCTACTGACAGCTGTCCCGAGCCCCTGGTGATGGCTATTCTAGAAAGGCCATAGTGGTATCCTGCCAAAGTCAAACCACAGGTGTCATAGACTCATTCATTTAACGTTCTTTTCAAATTACCACGGATGTGCCAGGAAGTGTGCCAGGTGGGGAGAGAGCTGTGTAGCACTGTCCTCCACACAGGCTGACAGGGAGGGACCCTGGGGACATGGACAGCGCCATGGCCTTGGCCTGAACTGGTCCCAAGAGGCACAGTGGCTGCAGAGAAAGGTGAGATTCAGGACCCATGAACATCTCAAAATCCCGGGATGGATTCCTGGGCATATGTCTGGGGCCCCAAGAGTATCATGGCTGTGAGCTGTACCACAACACAAGGGGCTGCTCTGGCTGGGGATGACTTCTAAGGTCTGGCTCTCTCATGCTGGCCACTCCTCCGTGGCAGAACGGCACGAAGCACACCCACCATTGCTCCAACAAACTTGAACTGTCTTTGGTGGGCCCGGGGCCTGTGCCCAAGGAGACCCATGGGCCAGGTGGCCCACTCACGCTGGGAGCCTAGGGGGTGGGGGCACCAGGCCCCACAGATGGACAGAGTGGACACCTGAGGGCGTCCACTCCCTGCACCACGCTGGGGTCAGCTTTGCATCCCGGCTCCTCCTGGCCACCTCTGCTCACCCACCCAGATTTAAATCTCTGTGTAGGCCAGAAGTGAGAGGAGGAGAGAGCAGCTGTCAGAGGGCCTGAGAGCAACTGGCTAGAAAAGGAAACGGAAAGATTTTAGGTAAAAACAAGGTGTCTCTGTGCCCCTGGGGGAGAGAGAGAGAGAGAGACAGAGACAGAAAGAGACAGAGAGCGAGGGGGTGAGAGAGCTGAAAAGAGGATTGGGAAATCAGGGGCAACTTGAGCTGACTTTCCACGTCTCTGAAAGCCCCCATCAACACATTTGTAAAATGCCTCCAAGTGTCAATGTTTCATTAAACTACTTCACACTTAGTAAATTCTTTATTTTAAAAGCATAATCTTGCTCTTTTTATTGATTTGTTTTAAACAGTTATTAGATTTCATAAAAAAAGAACTTTGCCAATATTAATTGCTAATAAAAATGATTTAAATAAAATGCTTAAACTCAGTGGCATGTGGGGAAGGAAGAAGCCTCTGAGTGCCCTGCTTGCTTTACTGGGTGGTGGACTGCTTTTTCCAACATTCTGAAGGCAGATCTGAATGCTGAAATCTCTGCCTGCCTGGCGATTCCTCCACAGCTGTGACATGGTACACATGCGACCCCACACTCTGAGGCTAATCTCAAGGCCAGGGCTGCAAGCGGGCTTCCTCTTTTCAAGAAGGCAGGTTGCGGGGCTGGCCCGTGGTGGCTGGCTTCCTGTGCACACTGCACCTGAACAACCAGGAAGGGCTACCCAGCCGCCAGTCTCAGGACACACCACCCACTCTCCATCACCCATTTGTGGGTTCTCCAGGCTCTCGGGAATTCCTGTTTCTCTCTAATCACCTTTTAGCTGTTCAGTTGCCCGAAACTCTCTGCCTGAGGGTAAATTCTCCAAAGAGGGACTGAATAGCTGTGCTAGAATACGCCTTGAGCAGGAATAACCGGATTTAAGGGTCAGGTTGTCAGAGCTGATTTTTTTTTTTTTTTTTGCTGGGGAAGATTCTTTCTGAGCTAACATCTGTTGCCAATCTTCCTCTCTCTCTTTTTTTTTTTTCCCCAAAGCCCAGTACACAGTTGTATATTTTATGTGTGAGTCCTTCTATGTGAGCTGCCACCACAACATGGCTACTGATAGACGAGTGGTGTGGTTCCATGCCCGGGAACTGAACCCAGGCTGCTGAAGCAGAGCGTGCCAAACTTCAACCACTAGGCCATCAGGGCTGGCTCAGAGTTGATCTGCTTTTAACAATGAATTTACCTGCATAAATGTGTGAGGCCAGCTGCAGTCTGGAATCAATTGCCCACGAATCCCTCACATTTTATTTAATTGACCCTTTTTAAAGTCTTTTAAAGGTCTATGAGTTTGAGCTGTGGCAAGTTCCACCCCAACATAATCCCGAAGGCAAAGAGAAAAGAAAAGGAAACATCATTTCTAAGACTTTTACAAATTGACATTTCTGCCCACTGTTACTTCTTTGGCATCTTTGTCTTTCTCTACAAGCTACCTGCAGTTTGCCTGCTCTCTCCACTCCTTTCCTGGTGCTTTCCATTCACACCTAACTGCGGAATGTCTGGCTGTTCTGAACATCCACGTGGTGGAGGTGCGTCTCAACACCCAGAAAGAACCAAAAGCCTCCTGAACACCTGGCAGACTCAAATCCAAATTGCTAGTCAATCTCACAACTCTAAAAAACATATTCTAAGTAAACACAATTTTATTTATCAGAATAAGTACGATTTATAATAATTTTTCATAACCCTGCTATAGCAGAGAATAGATTCATAGATGTACATCCATGGTGGCAGAACACTCGTGGGGATAAGGTTATTCCAGATAGTAGGAGGAAGTCTTCCTGTCCCCCCAGGAACAGGTGTCCTCCTTCATCTCCCACCCTCACCCCACCCCACTGTAGGCTTTCAAGGGCAAATGCCCTTAAAATATCTCATCTTTCCAGCATCTGGACAGAGCATCTGACACAGCCTGATTTTTCGAATGAGCAAGTGTATGACAAAATCTGTGGCTCTAACTAGCTTCTTCACCTCCAGCTTGGCTCTTTCCAATCCATCTTTTTCATTTTGCCAGAAGTCTTTCTAAAACTCACCTCTCATAAAAACCTCTCCAAGTGCATAATTGAGCCCAGATCCCTCTGGGCATCAAGGGCTCCGGGATCCGACCTCAAGCTCCTTTCTGGATGCCCCCCTGCTTCTACTCCTGCGGTTGCTGCACGTGCAATCCTGCTTGTCCTCCAAGTCACTGCACGTGCTGTTTTCTTTGTTCGACGGTTAGGTCTAAACACATCCTGTCACCTCATTAAGTTGGGCATGCCTTTTCCTCCTGTCTGCCTCCTCCAGAATGAGCTTTGGCTGGGCAGGACCATGGTGAATTCATTTTGGACCCCAGCAAGCACAGGGCCTAACAGCAGGTCAGTAAACGTGGCCCACAGCATGTGGGCCCCCGTCCTCCTCCACGCTCTCCTGAGTTCCTGAGCTCCCTGGTCCACTCCCTCCTTCCTTCTGGTTCCCCAGGGTCTCCTGGTGATCAGACATTCTGCCTCCACTACAAACTTGGAGGGTGAGGGATACGGGTCTCCCTTTCCCATGTTTATAGGCCACATTTTAGAATTGCTGGGTTTCCCAGATCTGTTCATTATCCTCAAAGTTACTTTAACTTCTATTACGAAATATTTTAAACACACAGAAAATGCCTGGATTATCCTGTACCGGCTACCTGGATTCAACAGGCCGCAGCTTTTGCCATATTTTTTCTGATGCCTTTTTTTTAAGCATTAAATACACAGTGAAAACCCTACCCATATCTTGTCCCCCTGCTTCCCTTTCCAGAGGTTCTGAAGTTGTCACTTCAAGGAAAATAACTGACAGTTTTGTTGCCAGTGGTGAAATCCAAGATATCAAGCAAAAATTAGTTTGGAACACTTACCTGTATGATCCACAGCAGCTTGAGGGCTTCTAGACACTGAAGATCTCTGATGAGATCAGGGGAGATATTAACAAATGAGACGTTTTGATGTTGTATAAGGAAACACGTCAACATTGAGAAGATCTGCATAACTCAGTGAACCAATATTTTCCAAATGACCAAAGCACAATACAAAATTGTACACAGGTAATAAATTCATTTAAAATGCAAGACAGACCAATGGATTGTAATGTAACAATAGGCAGAAAGTTCATGGATGTGGCTTTAGATTCCACACTGCAACAAGCCTGTAGAGAACTCATACTTGGTGAGTGTTGCGGTGGTTTCCTGGAAGAACGTCCATGAATCCATGAAAAGGCCACAAAGTCCTCCTCCTCTCTCAGGTACAGGTCTGTGAGGCTGGGTTTCCCTTTTCACTTCAAACAAACAACACATGGCCACAGATGAATGCAGAAGCATGCGTGAGGATCCAGTTGTCTTTATAAAACCAGACATTAAATAGATTTGCAAAGTGTAAAACAACGCTGCTTTTCTTGCTGTTTTTTTAATATGGGTGCTTTCTACATAAAAAAATGTTAACATGTAGTTGGTGTATTGTTATTTTAATAAATTAATAAATATGTATTTAAAATTTTTCTCATTTTTAATTTTCAATACAGTAACCTGGAGTCCTCAATAAGTTTTAAGTGTAATGGGGTCTAAGCCAGACAGAATGAGAACTGCTCCTAAACGGACCATCTGGATTGGATAAATGCCACATTTTCTACGATGGTCTAATTTCTATCTTCATACACTTGGTATAGTCCACAACTGGGGAGGTTTCTTGTATAATGATCCGCTGCTTCTTTGTGAAAGAAAAATCTCTCAGTATCCAACATAACAAGAAAGTGGTTTTTATGCCATTTATGCATTATGCACACAAGCTCAGATATTTGGTTCAACGACCAGCACACTGTAATGTGCTGTGAGCATTTTTATGAGGAACCAATGGCTGGACGTCACTACATGCCAGCTTCCAGACTTCGAAAGGTCAAATTGTTAGAAGGAAATATGCTAAAAACCAGAATATCAGAAAAGAGCAAAGGAAGTGGAGGATTTCTGAGGAAAAAAAAAGAGGATGACTCTGGTGAAACCTTCTCAGAATGAAATGAATTCTATAGGACATACTGAGTATTGCTGAGTAATTATTCCTTCAGCCACTGAATAACATCTCCTCAGGACTGGGTTCTTTGGAGGCCAACTGCAATGTTATTAGAGAATTTCCCCTTCACCCAAGCACACGTGGCCTGTCATCGCACAGCTGTCTGGGACACGAGGACAGAACAGCCTTATTTCAGTGACTCAGACCATTTTAATATCTCTTCACACTCAACCGGCTTTTCTCTTGATTTGGATGGCAAGTTAAGGACTATGGCTTGAAGCATTTGATTCAATAGACAGATTGGTGGCTTAATTTAATAGAATTATCTGCTTTTCCTGTATTTCAAAAGCCACAGGGATCAAGAAAAAAGGAGAGTATGTCTCATGCCATTTTACACAAACTTATAAATCAGATGCAAACACAAAGGATCAAAGGGCTGAAGAGGCTGGATGAGCACCAGGAAACAGACCTTGGACAGTGTTTTATTCTTGGTATAAACTTGTCTCACAAAAAATGGGATTAGAAGACAACGAAACTGTAGAAACAGCCATCAAGAAAACCTACAGTCATCCAAACTCCCTGGAAGAGATTCCTTTATTCAGTTTTATTGAAAACTTTATTAAAAATTCAGTGGCCCCTAATGAGGACACTCCATCTGAAGATTAAGGATGTTTGTGCCCAAAGGTAGAGCTCTGATGGACGGGCAGTTAGCTCTCTCATGCCCTTGATAAATAAAATGGCAAGCAATAGGATATATTGCGGTATATGAGGAAGCCATTTGGTGTAAAACTAATTCGGCCTGACCATGTTTTTCCAAAAGGGCCTGACTGGCCTTTGAACATGCATTGTATACCTGCTTTCAGCATTTACCATGTCCCAGAGACAAAAACAAATGCCCTTAAGGATGCAACTTCCCCTACACTGGCATTTCCTTAAGGATAAGCATTTCTCCCTAGGCGAGGATTTGATTCCTGTGCTCCTCCTGTGACCACCCAGCTCGAGACAGCAGACCTGCTACCTGCGGTGTCCATAAAAGGCTGTGCCAACAGGGCAATCTTGTGACTATTGTAAAAAGGACATTGCATTCATATATGATATATGCTCTTTGATGGTATATAACCACTCTGCACACCCCACTTCTTTGGTGCCCTTCCTTCCTTGGGAAGGAAGGCCCCAGGCTATATGGTTCTCAAATTTGGCTCATAATAAATTCACCCCAATTTTGACTTATAGATTGGCTATGGATTATTTGCATCGACACCCTTTAAGGTCACTGTGGGCTGGATCATCCTTGCCCCCCAGTCTGATTTCCTGGCAAAGTAAGACCCAGGGCTAGATGCCTGAAGGAAGGCTAGAAAAACACCACCATTGCCCGAGTTTGGCCATCAGCACCCTGTGAGGGATCACCCACATCCCTCTTCACGTGTCCTGCAGGTTCCTCTGACTCAGCTTCTCCAGGTGGAAGAGGCTTTCTGAGGAAACCAGAGACAAGTGAAGACCAATCTGTGTTTGAAAGGCTGCTTCTTCTTCTCTTTTTAGTTCAGATGGCTTGCCAAGTAGAGAAGGTTAAAGTTAACTCTGTTTTTTATCTAACATCTAGTAAAGCTGGCAATAATGACAGAAGTCAGATTCTTAGAGTGGTTGGCTTTCACCATTCAGTTTTCTCCTTCAGAACCATAAACAGCTTGCAAACCAAAGGCTGTTTCTGCAGGAGCTGAGGGCTGTAATGCTCAGCTTTACACTGGGATGCGTGCCTGGCCATGATGCCGCCTGGGCCACCTGCAGCAGCAGGTGAATGGAATCGGCCACGGGAGCAGTGAGGGTCTAGCCACAGGCCTCAGACATCACCAGAGACTGCGAGAGTGATCTGGACAAAAAACTTCTCTAATAACTTAGGACCTTCCTGTGCACTTGGCTCAACATGAGGGGAGAAAAGGAGTTGAAATGTCTGCCAGTTGCTGCCTAGTCTCATCACCATTTGACTAAATTTCATGGTCAATTTTGTAAAGCGAGCCTCTATCCTTGGGCTCTTCTTAATGCTTTACAAAGAGCACCCAGAACATGTGGGAGATGTAGCCAGGAAAGAAAAGGCACGCATCAGCTCTCGCTAAAGTGACAGAGATGGGTCATGCCCCATAGTGTTCAACTTGTCATCAAACAAGAGGAGATTATAAACACCACGGTCCCAAGGGGCGCCTGACATCCAAGAGGGTGAGTGCAGCACCTGGTGGACAGTCCAGGGTGTCCCCCTACCCAGAGCCACGCTTCCCAAGGGCACAGTGTTGAGGGTCCCACTTTCCGCTGAGGGATGGCAGTTCAGTGGTCTGACAACTTCATGGTCAGCACAGCCTCTTCCCGAAGCCGACAGTTCACGCTGGTGAGGAATCCTGGCTCAGGCACAGAGCGAGGACAACGCTGAAGACCCAGCTCTTCCTATGACATGGAAATAAATGAGCACAACCACACACTGCATGCCATCCGCTAACATTTCCACACCACATGATGAGAGACGGACCCACCCCACACACAGCATACGCTCTTCTCTCCTTTTGTATAATTCTTTTTCTTTTTTGTGACAGTCAGGAAACACTGGTGCCTACTTACTTATTTTTCTTCCTAAGTTGTGGCAGGAGGCTGCAAGAGTTTGAAATTCTAAACAAAAAGTTCAAAAGATGGAAAAAAAAATGAACATATCCAATCGTTTGGGTGCTGACACCTGAAGAAAAAAAACCTGATTTATTAAGTCCAAGTAATCGGTACTTTAAAAATTTGCACTTTAGGGGGCCGCCCGGTGGCGCAGCGGTTAAGGTCTCGCTTGGCAGCCCGGCGTTCGCGAGTTCGGATCCCGGGCGCCTGCCGACGCACTGCTTGTCAGCCACGTCGTGGCGGCGTCCCATATAAAGTGGAGGAAGATGGGCACGGATGTTAGCCCAGGGCCAGTCTTCCTCAGCAAAAAGGGGAGGATTGGCAACAGATGTTAGCTCAGGGCTGGTCTTCCCCACAAAAAAAAAAAAAAAAAAAAAAAAAAAAAAAAAATTTGCACTTTATTTGAGGTATAAAAACTGTCACTGGGTATAATTGCTTTCTTTTCTTTATTTTCAATTACACAATACATGAAGTCATTCTTGTTGCAGCAATTCAGACAGCACAAGATAAGGCAGAAACCCCTCTTGGCATGTAGTCTCCTCAGAAGATGCTGGACGCAGAGGTTAGCAGCATAGCCAGCGAGTGCCAGGCACCACCACTGGCTCCGGTCCCACCAGATGCTCTGTTTGTTAGTTCAGTGAAGAGGTACATGGCCTGGGGCTCCCATCACGGTGCCAAGGGGCAAGAGGGACAGCATGGATCCAACTGCACCACTGCCTCCCAGAGACGGGCTCAGGGCCGGCACCCGGGCAGGGTCCTCCCCAGCCTCCTTGTCCTGGCACCACCCTGATGCCTGGCTGCCCTCAAGGCTTCTGCTCTCTGCCCGTGGTGCCATGGCCACAGCCTCTGCCCCTTCTGTGGGCGCTGGCACTGCAGCTCCCTAGAAGAGGGTTCCAATGGCCATTGTCTCGTACACAGCCTCTTCCGGAGCACAGCCCATGGCAGCCAGCCTTGCAGGCTGCTGGCCAATCCCCCGAGAGTTGTTGGGGATTGTGATTATATGCTATTTGTTTTATAATTTTGTTTTCATAGCATTTGTATGATGTCTTGGATTGAAAGTTGTATTCAGAAAGCTCTAAGCATAAGAAATCTAATGCACGTTTGCACATACTTAAATAACACTAGAATAACAGTAACAAATTGACACAGGAACCATCACTTTTTTTCCTTTCAGGGGTGTCACACATGACTTACACTTGAGAAATGCTGACTGAAGAAACCCACTAACTTGAAGATGACGATACTGGGGCCACAAAGCAAGAGGTGGCCAGGCACAGAGCCCGGCCAGGACCAGGACCTGTGTTGCTAGAGCCCACAGGTAAGCTCACGGACTTCACCTGTCACCTAAGAGGCCTGGGTCAGATCCCCAAGGTCTTTTCAGCTCCAGAACTTTAATGATAGGTTCAGATGAAAAACAGAAGCAAGTCAGTCACGTGTTCTCCTTAGTAATCAGACTGATCATTTACATTGGGTAATAAGCCACAAACGTGTATTACAGATCATCGTCACAACACAAAAGGAGAGCTGACAAACCCACTCAGACTGTCTGACAGCTGCAGCGCTGTCTTGGTGTGACAGCTCCACACAGCACATGCGGGGAGGGCCTCGTGCCCCTCTCCTGGAAGAGTCACCAGGCCATGCTCCGCACTACTACTTCTTGGTTCTTGCATATGTTTCCTTTAAATAAGGATGGCCTGGGTTACTTCCTAGGAGCAAAATGGTAACCACAAACTAGTCAGTTTCACTCACCAAAGGAAAATTCCTGATAAAGTGGCATTTTAAACAAAATTTAAACAAGGAATCAGAACTTAAGAGCTGTAACATGAGAAACACTAGTGATATGCACGATCAATAAACTCTTAAAAGGATCCTTGACATCAGAAGCCTGGGCCAACCACTTAGAAAACAACTTACAGTGAAATTGTATTTTTAACTCAAGTTTGATGAACTCAAGGACAGCTGTTAGAAGATACTCTGTGTCAGTCGGGCTGCACGGGCATGCAGGTTTCTCTCCAAGTTGGTTAGACAAACCAGGAGGAGCTGTAACAAGGCACCCACCTCTTCACCTCTCTCTGGAGAGAGATGTTCAGGGCTCTGCCGCACGGCTACGTCACGGAGCAGGCAACAGAGAAGCCCCTGCCGACCATGGGAGGATTTCTGTACAAGTTACTGAGTTCTTCATTTCTTTATTCTTTTCCTAAAACACATTCCCCATGAATATCCATACATTCACAAACATTCAAATTAAAGATGATCCTCGTATTTAGGGTGAAGTCATGCAATGCTTCTGGGCAACAGTAGGCTGCTTTTTCATAAGCGTCTTCAAGTTCTGCCTCGTCTTCTTGGTTTCTAGAAGTGTTGTCACTTCTCTAACTGCTGCATGTACACAGTGGAATGGAGTTTAAAACACCCACCACGTCCAGCTGACATCATTGAACACATCTGTACAGAGGGTTGTAATGTGTGAAATACAGTGTGTTTTACTATATGTCTTGACTGAAGATAAGCAAGATGTGTTAACTTTATGTTCAATGTCCAAGTTTTATTTTAGATAATTCTTTCTCCAGCTGTGAAGGGATCTGTCCCATTCCAGCAGCAGGCATCAGTTGGACCACCTAGAACACAAGTGATTGTGAGTCTCTCTGTCAACCGCCTCCTCTGAGCCAGCCCGTGAAAGAAGAGAACCATTGCCTCCTGCTCTTCCTGCTGAGGAGAAGTTCGTTAGCAGGAGGGATTAGGGTGTTGGAGGTGGATGGCCAAAATGAGGGGGGATCTATCACTGCAGCTCCCTTTCTGAGGGAAACAGGCAAACTTGGGGGGGGGGGTGTGTCTGTGTGTGCAGCAGCCGACTGTGGATCTGGAAGAGAAGACTGTAAGATCTGTTGGGAGAAAGTTTTACTTAATATATCCTGCCCAATTCTAGAATGAGTTAAGGGATCTCCCCCTGCCCTTCAGGGTGCTTGGTTACTGAATGGGGCATTGTGCCCATCACTACTGATCTCCTAATTGTTAAAACCAAAGGTCACATTTTCAGCCATGGTTACCCAACCTGATGTCACCTACCAAGTGCTTATTATGTGCTGACGCATGGTGGCCCTCAGTGCTTGGCATCATCCATATTTTGTGGATCATCCCTAATTCGATGACACTGGAAGATTCTGATCTCTCTCCTTCTGAAATGCTCCCCCCGTGACTAGGACACTGAATTACCCACCTTCCCCTGACCCCTCGAGCGGCTCTGCTTAGACTCTCCCTTTTCCATGGATCTGCAGGTGCTGGCACCCCACAGATTTGCTGACTCTGCAGTGTACGTTCCTGACTCCTCTGACAACAGAAGCTCCCACTGCTCTGGATGCAACAGAGCGTGTGCTCACTGTGTGTGTGTGTGTGTTTGCATGGTGCAAAATGCTGTGTATATGTATGTATATTCTCTCATTCAGTCTCATCCTCACTGAGAAAGCGAGAAGCAGAGAGTCAGGTGCGCTGCCCCATGTACGTGCGGCGGGCGGCTGAGCAGAAACTGAATGGCGGTTTTCCTTCTGGCTCCAAAAGTAAACCACCACCATACAACAGCTCATCACAATGCACCCAGTTCCTGCTTTTCTCTTCTCCCTTATATTTCCCACCAATGTTCACATCAGACCGAGGGCCACTCCAAGGCACTTCTCTGCTGCCTCCCCTCACCCCCAGTACTAGATAGTCACTTGGGGCTTCTTCAGATTTTCTTAAATACCATCCCCTCTGTGTTTCCAGGAAGAGACCAGAGGACTCTGCTCTAAGGAGACCGACCAACCCAAGGTAACAGAGCAAAGGGTTCCAGCATGAGGACTTGCCCCAGGACTACAGCTGAGAGGACAGGCCCGGCATAGGCTTCCAATCACCTTTTAGTGCCTGACTCTTCAACACAAGCAGGCACTCAAAAATTACCAGCCATTTTAGAAAAAAATCTAAAATAAAAACAAAGACCCAAACAAACACATAGGAAAAGAAACTTGGAAGAACAGTCTAGAAAAGAAGAAGAAAAAGCAAAATAAAACAAAACTACTGGTCTATTTAATTTCCTCATTGCAAGAAAACATGCTGCAATCATGAAATGAAGAGTATGCTATAAAAAAGAAAGATTCTGAGCTCTCAGAATTTAAAAACAGCAAAATTAAAGAATTAATAGAAAAGATGGAAGATAAAGTTGAGGAAATTCCCCACAAAGTAAAGAAAGTTCCCCAGAAAAAGACAGAAAGATAATAGGAGAGAAAATACAAGACAATGACAGGCAAGAACATAGTGTCTAACTTCTGAGACAAATGACAGAGAGCAGAAAATGTAAGGAAGAAATCACCAAAGAAACAATTTGAAAAGTTTTCCCGATCTGAAAGATATGAATCAACTCTGTATTGTGTCACTAGGCAGATAGTGCACTGGAGCTGGGCACGCTGTGGGTGCAGGCTGCCCAGGCACCATTGAGTATGATGTTAGCTGAGGACTTGTCATATACGGCCTTTTTTATGTTAAGGTACATTCCTTCTACACCCACTTTGTTGAGAGTTTTTATCATGAAAGGATGTTAAATTTTGTAAATATACAAAAAAAATTAAAATAACTGAAGGGAGAAATAGATAGCAATACAATAATAGTAGGGGACTTCAATACCCCACTTACAACAATGGGTAGATCACCTAGACAGAAATCAATAAAGAAACATTGAACTTGAATTCTTTATATATACTTTAGATCTGATGGACCTAACAGACATATATAGAATATTCCATCCAACAGCAGCGGAACATACATTCTTCTCAAGCGTACACAGAATATTCTCCAAGATAGATCATATGTTAGGCCACAAAACAAGTCTTAAAAATTTAAGATTGTAACTGTATCAAGTATGTTTTCTGATTACAATGGTATGAAACTAGAAATCAGTAAGAGGAGAAAAATTGGGAAATTCACAAATCTGCAGAAATTCAACAACAAACTCTTGAACAACCAATGGGTGAAGGAAGAAATCAAAAAGGAAATCAGAAAGTATCTTGAGACAAATGAAAATGGAACCACAAATACAAAACCTATGGGATGCAGCAAAAGAGGGAAGTTTATAGCAATAAGTGCCTATGTAAAAAAAAAAAAGAAAGAGGGCTGGCCCAGTGGCATAGTGGTTAAGTTTGTGCGCTCTGCTTTGGTAGCCTGGGGTTCGTGGGTTCCAATCCTGGGCACAGACCTACATACTGCTCATCAAGCCATGCTGTGGTGGTGTCCCATATAAAGCAGAGGAAGACTGGCACAGATGTTAGCTCAGTGCCAATCTTCCTCAAGCAAAAACAGAGGAGGACTGGCAACAGATGTTAGCTCAGAGCCAATCTTCCTCACCAAAAAAGAAAAAAAAATGGAAAGAGCTCAAATAGACAATCTAATTTTATACCTCAAGGAACTAGAAAAAGAACACACGAAGGCCAAAGGTAGCAGAAGGAAGAAAATAATAAAGATTCAAGCAGAAATAAATGAAAGAGATGAGAAAGACAATAGAAAAGATCAATGAAACTAAGTTGGTTTTTTGAAAAGATAAACAAAATTGACAAACCTTTAGCTAGACTAACCAAGAGAAAAAGAGAGATGACTCAAATAAATAAAATTACAAACAAAAGAGGAAACAGTACAACTGATACCACAGAAAGAAATACAAAGGATCTTAAGAGACTACTGTGAACAATTATACACCAACAATTGGATAACCTAGAAGAAGTAGATATATTCCTAGAAATATACAACTTACCAAGACTGAATTATGAAGAAACAGAAAATCTGAACAGACCAATCAATGAGAAAGGAGATTGAATCAGTAATCAAATATCTCCCAACAAACAAAAGTCCAGGACCAGATGGTTTCACTGGTAAATTCTACCAAACATTTAAAGAAGAATTAATGGCAAACCTTCTCAAACTCTTCCAAAAAACTGAAGGGGAAGGAAGACTTCCAAACTCATTCTACAAGGCCAGCATTACTCTGATACCAAAACCAGACAAGGACGCTACAAGAAAAGAAAATTACAGGCCAATATTCCTGATGAACATGGATGCAAAAATCCTCAACAAAATACTAGCAAACCGAATTCAACAGTACATTAAAAGGATCATACACCATGATCAGTGGTATCTATCCCTTGGATGCAAGGATGGTTTAACATACGCAGATCAATCAAGGTGATACACCACATTAACAAAATGAAGGCTAAAAATCATATGATCATCTCAATAGATGCAGAAAAACTACTTGACAAAATTCAACATCCATTTTATTCCCAATATATTAAATGGTGAAATGTCTTCCAGATAATCAAAGAAATGTAAAATTATATTTAATTATGAATAACAAATATATTCTTTTATTTTCATTTTTAAATTGATACACGAAAATTTCATCAGAAGACTTGACCAGAGATAACTTATATAACAACAAGATTACAAAAAATTCACTGTACTGGTTTTTCAAACATAATGAAGATTATACCAACTCAATGGTTTACTTAAGCTTGCTAACTGAAAACAAATATTTTATTGATAAGTTAGAAATTATGAAGGGAGAAAACAATTTTCATGGAGGTCTACTCTTTTAGTCTACGGTACAAGAAATTTTTTTCAAAGTTATACAAATAAGCAGCAAAGAAAACTTCTAGAAGTAGCAGTGGTCTCAAATTAGCAGAAATGATGGGAATAGAATGTTAATATTTAGACAGGAAACACTCATAAGTGAAATGAAAAAAATCTCTTTCCAAAGCTGGGAACTAAGGTTGTTGGTCCTACAAGATTTGCACGAAAAGTGATTAGATATGCAAATGTCCTTAAGAAGGAAATGCAGGAAGTGGTGAGGACATTTCAACCGTAAGAAATACAAACGTATTAAAATATCTGGAGACTATTCTTTTTCTGGTAAATACTAGATGGGATTTTAAAGCAAGACAAAGCCTAAAGCCAAGCATACTTGAGCTGTTAGGGTCATTCATCAGGTGCAAATATACCAACTGGATAGCAAACATGTTTAGGGCTCATTTTGTTTTTAAAGACAGCCACAACTGGAAGAACACATCTTCTGGCGAAGATAAGTGAGCATTTCTGGGAGTGCCAGAATCTCCAGAGTCATGGAGTGTGGCCGGAAGGGAACCTGATAGTCACACCAGTCGCCCCAGCTCTCCAGCCTCAGGGGAGATGGCTGCTGCTGAAGGCCCTATCTTCGATCCCCTCATCTAGATTTCTTTCCATATCGATAACCCCAGAGGTTGAGCTCAGTACAATTTTAGGCTTAAAGTTTCAATTCTTGGATTATCTGAAAATTCTTTCATGAAAAGGATTACTCTGAACTTAAATTCATTTAAAACGTTTTTGAAAAACAAGAGCCCTTTAGTGCTCACAGATGAAGAGCAACAAATGTACCACTCGTTAGCAGCATCATAAATTAGGCTTCCTGACACTCAACTATTGCCTTCTCCCCACACATCCTCCTGTCTGATGCCTGGTGTCGTCTGCCAAGAATCCAGGCCTCTCTTCACATGCACTGCTGTAAAAACCTCGGAGCTGGAGCCCAGTAAAAATAAAATGAAAAGGGTGACCCAACAGAACAGACCCAAGAGTCACACACAGTGTCATGACTCCAGGCGGGACCCTGCACTCGAGTTAACTCTCCCATCAGGAAGGCAAAGAAAAATTGTCACCTTGTTCTGCACAAACTTTTCTGAGGACCAAGAGAATATATAGCTGGAAACTTTACTTTTGGTTAGAATTGATAATTAGAAAACAATTTCTGGAATACATAGCTGTGAGATATCATGTCTTCAAAGACACGATGATCTGGAAAACTCCTCACAATCTAGGGCTAAGTTAAAAAAAAAGCAGGATTTAGTAAGATTCTGACTCATTAAAAAAAAAATCAACCACACTTCATATACAGGGATGATGAGATTGGAAAGATGTTAACAATGATTGTTTGGGGCCATGGAATCAGGCACAACCTCTGAAAATAAGCCCCAAAAAGCGTTTTTATATGATATGAGAGAGAAGTCATTGAAAAGGATTTTTCCTTTTTATGTAAAGTCAGGTCTAGAGCCCACAGGCCATCTCCTTACAGACAGGACTGGGCAGTGTTGTTCCAATTATTTTACTCTGAAGGAGGGTGCTACCAAGGGTTTTAAGTCCAGACTTTGCATCTTTTTCTCTCCACACTTTTTCTGTAGGAAGCAAACTAATCTTGAAACCAAGTTAATTTAACTCCACGTCAGCAGGATTTAATACCTGAATTCTTTTAAAGTTTGGCACTTGATATGAAATATTTACATCATAAAGACAGGTATTTTACTTCAATCTTTGATAAAACTGAGTTATTCTGAAGATGGAAGTGATGAACTTACCCAGAAGACGACGAATATCTTCTCCACTGGTCAGGCTCATACTGCCTACTTCCTGCACAAAATAGATATGAAAACCAAAACTGAGAATTAAATTTCTCTAAAATTCAAACAGAAAAAATGACACATGTCTAAGTATGTATAAAACAGTGTGCTGAGTTGTATTTGGAGGACAGAGCTTTATTTTCTTTTCAGTTGTGGCCATCTGTCATTAAAATTTTGTTCCATAATTATTCCATTAAAGTAGGAAGCAATTAATTAAGAGGAAGGATTGTTAGTGGAAGGAAGCAGTGTCAAAACTGCTCCTCTTAACTCCAGTTCCAACCATCTGCATTATATCTAGGCAGTCACTGCTGCCAACAACGTTTGGAAATGGAACTTCATATGCAGATGGTTCACGGGGGACATTTTGCCAAGTAGGCAAAAAAGCAACGTGCGGCTCTTTCTACAGCTGAGCCCAGAGCTTCCCTTTCCCAGCCCATGGTGCAGCTGGCACTTTCTGCCATCCGCTAGACAGGGAATGTTGGGGAGCGAATAGAGCAATCCTACAAGAGAAAAAGGTTGCCATTTCTCACTTTTAAAAAATAACACTTTTCCAACAAAATTTTCCGTGCTTCTGCTTGACTGATGATGCTGGGGACAGTCTGTCGCTCACACCTCTCCCAGAAGTGTGAGGCTCAGGGGCTCTGGCAGAGGTTGGGGGTCACAGCAACAGCCAGAATGAGGTTTCCAGGCCCCAGCCTTGTTATCACAGATGACCAGAGGAAGTTTTACAACAGCCTGGGCCTCCTGCAGAGTGACCACAGAGAAGTGAAAATCTGAAGAAATCACAGGCAAATTTGTAGCTGCTGACTGTGGAATTTAACACATCATTTCTCACCAACAGCAAGGAAGAGGTTAAAATGTTCTCACCTTAGCTGCCATCTAGCCTTTTAAAAGTTCTGAAAGCTTTGATGTTCACCACCTCGTGAGGTGAGGTTCACACCTTTGCTGGTCCAGGGTCCCTGGTTCACACAACCCAGGGAGAGAGGACCAGCAGCTCTCCAATTCTGACACTGACTCTCCCTGCCTGGCCCAAACAGAGGGGTTCACCACTCAGGCCAGGGCGGCCCCTGGGAAACTTCCCAACTTTTTGGCAGTAACTGAATCCTCCCATTCTGAGGAATTTTTAGTTTTTCACTAACACAAAGAATTTTACTTGTTAACTCTGTCCTGGAAATAGTGACAACTTTCTACTTAGACTACTTTAATATCTCCAAAACATACTAAAATAGGAGCTTGAAGGTAGACACAACCCAGCAAAAAATGTGCTAGCCAAGGAAAAATGACACAATTCAGCCATGGTAATTAGAACGGAAAAAGTGGATACCTGACTTGAAAAAATGTTTCAGTCCTAATAAAAGATTTTATATATGTGTGTGCGTATATGTACAAAACATATTTTATAAAGAAATATGTGATAGAAAACATATTCCCACCGCCAAGAACATCTTTGTGAACACTTCTCCATGTAAGGCAAAATGCAATGAAACATACTGTCCTTGCTTATATATTGTCTTGTAGGAGCCCTCTAATTTCTTCCACCCCCACTTCGCAAATTCTGAAATCTGATACAACTCAGCACAGAAATCTTAATTTTGCCTTAACCTGAGGTCTCCCAGAGGGAAGGTTTCAGCCCCAAAACTCATGCACTACTATCCATTGACCTTTGCGTCACTATTATGGTCCCACTCCAACAGAGTAGGGATTTCCTTCAAAGACCTACTTATCAAATGAGGGCATAGCTTTTAAGCAGTTTTCATGCTCTAGCTGCTGAGGCTACTATGTTTTTTTGCTTCTAAGTGACCAGAAAATAAGAGGTAAAACAAGCTTCTCTAGGCCTGGCACCCAGTCTGACAAACATTCCTTAGGGTTCCAAATATTCCCTAAAATTCAAGGTGGTCCTGTGGGTAATGAGAAGGGGAGGCCCTACACCTGGAGGGAGAAAGTTTCTGTGCAGAGTTCACAATAGGCAGACTTGAGAGTTGTTCTCAGACTGTGCGCAACCCACAGCCATGGGCGAGACCTGTTTCCCTCAGTAATTATTTGGGAAAGAGGCAAGAAAAACAGATGTGTAACTGCTCTCTTTGCTGCACATTCACTTAGTGGACAGACTCTGCTACCCTGGACCTGCACAGTTAGTGCTGCTGACGAGGGACACCACAGGCCCCGAGCTCCCACTCTTCTGGGGCATTGGTATCCACAGGTGTTTTTGCAACAGCCAGTTGTCACTGCCTCTCTCTGGGTCACAAGAACTACAAATTAATTTTGGTTATTTGGCATTTTATCTATATGCGTGAATGGAGTTCTAAAACAATATATGTCAGAAATGAGATGTGTACTAACGTAGTTATAGATGTATGCACTGAATTTAAAAGAAAAATGCTGGGCACGTTACAGAAAGCTTGCCATAACCTCCTGCCTGTGGTGAGCCAGGCCTCCATCAAGCCCACCACAGCCCCATGGAACAGCTCAGATCACTCAACATCTAACAGATGCACAGGCAGTCTGTGTTCACCCAGCCTTCATTCAGAGTCACTGATTCGGTGAGTCCATGAGTATTTACCTAGTTCCTATGACAAGCACACAATGTTTGGCAGTGGGATCTAGACTGAGCATAAACAGGGAATAGAAAAGTGGGGGTGTATGATGGGGACAGGCAGGCCCAGAGCTCAAGGAGAATCAAGTCCTGGAGGAAGAGAGGTCACCCGTAGTGCAGAGAGGAGAGAGAGTCACTCCGTAGTGCAGGGAGGAGAGGGCACCCAGGTAGGGAGAGGCCCACCCTTCCAGGGGGCCTCTACTCTGCTCCCTGCTGCGCTGGAGGTTGAGCTGGATGGAAGGACTCAGGAAATCAGAAGAAGGTTCACCAAACATACAGTAAGATTGCTGGCACTACAGATGTGGTTGATTCTTCACTATAGAGTTCTGATTTTTTTCACAACTAGCAGGTACTATTGTTACAAGCAGAAAGGAGTCAAAACAGACGTGGGCCAGCTAGAAAGTGCTTCTTGTTCCCACAGCAGCTCAGACCCATCTCATCAGCCCAAGATGGTGGCCAAGCCTAGCCTTGGGCTCCTGTGGTGACATCCCCATCCTCCCTCTGACCCAGATCCAGTCACTTCCTAGAACCACTCCTTCTGGGCACTTCATACCCTGCCAGACCAACTGAGGAGCCCCAGCTCCTCCAGCTCCCTTGCCCTCTTGGCCAGCCCCATCCTCAGAGCCTCCTCTTCTCCAGAGTCACCAGCTGCTTGCCTGCCCTCGGTCTAGTCCCAGTGGGACGCCACTGCCACCAGTCTCTTACTAGGCTCAATGTCCAGTTCTCCTCGTCCAGCTGCAGCTGACTTGCTCACCCTCAAACTTGTATCCATCCCACTGCTTTCTTTTCACCCACACCAGTCATCAAGAGCATACCACCTAAAGATGTCTCAGCCTAACTTCAACCCACCATGAGGACCAGTCACACGCACATAGGACACGTGAAAACCTGTGGAAACAGGCGGCACCTGCACTTCTACAAGGCCAGCAGTGACTCAGCTGCAAGAGGCCCACATTTGTGACCCAAGGGATCTGCTGCAGTGTCACGTAAGATCTCGAGAGTAAGACTTCTCCTCCCTGGCAGCGAACTAGGGCTGAGGGTGAACATCTACTCTTCTGCCCTAAAAAAAGTAACTCTACTTTTTTAATTTGCATGAGAAGGAGAAATTTCTAGACACAAATATTCTCTGCCAACAGAATATAAAGAAACTTAACTCTTTGTTTACTATAGATCCAAGGAAAATAGGTTCTCCTTTTCCAATTTAAATGTGTTCCTGTAATCTTTGCCACCACATGAAAAGTAAAGAATAAGCCAACATTCATGACATTCTTCCTTGGCACTGGCCTGCACATAGTGAAAACTTTCACCAGGTTGACAGTGACACCCTGGGGAGGACCTGCTGTTGAAGCAGACGGCTCCTTGTGGGGTGGGTAACTGAGGGCCAAAATTACTCAGGCCAACTTACATACCAGGTTGTGGTCTGTTTGCTTACTTTTTTATTTAAAAAAAAAACAGCTTTACTGAGGGATAATTGACATTGTTTGCTTTTTAATAGAAAAAATTCTAAGAAAACAGTTCAACTTTTAAATATTAGGAGAAACATGAGAATTAGTGCCAGGAAACTAACACTGAAAATGCTCTGAAACAAGATTCAGGAAACGATGATGAGAAACTCCACTCAACACTAAGGACATGAATACTTCCTCTCCAGTCCTCACAATGGCCCTGTGGGAGAGCCATGTGCCCATGTCAGAAATCTGAGGACAGGCCTGGAGGCTCCGCCTTGTGCAGGTCCTTGGTAAGTGATGGATCCAGGATTTGAGACAGCGTCTGCCTGTCAGAGCCCACTGGAGCAGGCTACCTCTGGAAAAAAATGAAATACGTAAAGAAAGCCTGGAACGCTTACTATTCTAAGAGGCTTCAAATTCAAGGACCAAACAGGCCCAGCTCTACCTGGCTTGGGGCAAGATTAGGCAAGTCCTTGATGGTACGTTTGTAAATGACATAGTTTCCCTCTCCTACTCTTTTTTTTTTTTTTTTGTGAGGAAGACCAGCCCTGAGCTAACATCCGTTGCTAATCCTCCTCTTTTTGCTGAGGAAGACTGGCCCTGGGCTAACATCGTGCCCATCTTCCTCTACTTTATATGTGACGCCGCCACGGCGTGGCTGACAGGCAGTGCGTCGGCGGGCGCCCGGGATCCGAACCGGCGAACCCCGGGCTGCCAAGCGCGGACTAAACCGCTGCGCCACCGGGCGGCCCCTCCGTCTCCTACTCTTAAGTGTGACTACTCCACCATGAAAAAGCAGAATCCAAGAACCACAGACTCAGAGCCAGGACACCGAGTGTTCCCCAGGCCGGACGCCAGATGAAGAGGCTGAGCAGCAAAGTTAAGGGAGCTCAGGGGACACAGCCCAGTGGAAGGCCTGGAAGCATAACTGCATGCATGTGTGCCATTTGCTTCACTATAGGCACGTGTGAGAACCATATGCCACAGTCTACCTGTGGAACTCATGGCCTCTCTCCCACCCCTCTGCCAGGCTTAACGTGGTGGGCTGCCTTTGACTCTGACTTTGTTTTATCTCATCTTTCCTGACTTTCTGAGACACAGCGGGCAGGAAAGCGGACAAGCCTGAACCAAAAGGTGTGAACGGAGGTCCCCATTTCCCACCACAGCAGGCCATGAGCAGGACACTGCTGGCAGGAAACTGGCTGGGAGAGGTGCTTGCTGGGGGCAGCCTTTCTAATTCGCTTGGGGCAAGCCCAGAGAGGATTCTGGAAGGGAAGGACTAACGCACAGCCCATTGTGTCAGCCTGCCTGAAAGACACCATGAGGTCTTTCCTCATCCTCACCCTGCTTTCCTGGGCTGGGTGGGTGCACTCTGATCCTCACCTGAAGGGGCCAGGGCCTTGGGTGCCTGACACCTAAACTTTAATGGTGCTCAGGTATCCAGGGTCCTGCTGCCTAGGAAACACACCTAGGATGAGACATTTCGATGGAGGGGGCTGGGACCCCTGCTTCACTCCAAGCCCATCACACATTTGCATGTCAAACATGGTACTGGCACCTAAATTCAAACTGTGTTAGTATTACAAAATTTGTTTCATTACAGCTTTATATTGAGTGTCTGCAGGCTTTGAGCACTTTAGGTGACAGTCTGTGACTAAGGGAACATCTATCCAGAATGTGACTTCTTGTCCCCTCTCCTGATACAGCCTAGTCAAGCCACCATGCAGCGTCTCCTTTGGAGCACCTTCCAGAGTTCTTACACGAGAGCCCTGAGGCCCGTGCTGGATGGCTGCTCCCTCCCTCTCATCAGGCCTTTGCTTAAATAGCCCTTTGCCAGAGGGATCTTCTCAGACCCTCATTTAAAACAGCAGAGAAGGGCCAACGGAGCAGGAGAAAGGGGCTCCAGGATGGGGCATTTTGAATACATGTCTACTCAGGCAAGGGAAACAAAAGAAAAATAAATGGGTGACTACATCAGATTAAAAAGCTTCTACACAGCAAAGGAAACCATCAACAAAACAAAAAGGCAACCCACCAACTGGGAGAAAATATTTGCAAATCATATGCCCGACAAGGGGTTAATTGACAAAATATATAAAGAACTCATACACCTCAACCACAAAAAATGTATAACCCAATCAAAAAATGGGCAGAGGATATGCACAGACATTTTTCCAAAGAAGATACACAGATGGCCAACAGGCACATGAAAAGATGTGTACCACTAATTATCAGGGAAATGCAAATCAAAATGAGGTATCACCTCAAATACAATGAGGTATCACCTCAGGCCCATCAGAATGGCTATAATTAACAAGACAGGAAATAACAAGTGTTGGAGAGGATGTGGAGAAAAAGGAACCCTCATATATGGCTGGTGGGAATGCAACCTGGTGCAGCCACTATGGAAAACAATATGGAGATTTCTCAAAAAATTAAAAATAGAAATACCCAAGCCAGCCCCAATGGCCTGGCAGTTAAAGTTTGGGTGCTCTGCTTTGGCAGCCTGGGTTTGTTTCTCAGGCACAGAACCATACCACTTGTCTGTGAGCAGCCATGCTGTGGCGGGTCACACAGAACTAGAAGGATTTACAACTATGTACTGGGGCTTTGGGGAGGGGGAAAAAAAAGAAAGAGTAAGATTGGCAACAGATGTTAGCTCAGAGCAAATTTTCCCCAGAAAAAAAAAGAGAAAAGAAAACAACCCACAGCTTAAAAAAAAAAAAGAAATACCATATGATCTAGCTATCCCACTACTGGGTATTTATCCAAAGAACATGAAATCAACAATTTAAAGAGATTTATGCACCCCTATGTTCACTGCAGCATTATTCTCAATAGCCAAGATGTGGAAGCAACCCAAGTGCCCATTAACAGATGAATGGATAAAGAAGATGTGGGATATACATACAATGGAATACTACTCAGCCATAAAAAAGACAAAATCATGCCATTTGTGACAACATGGATGGACCCTGAGGGTATTATAAATGGGCAAAATAAGCCAGACAGTAAAAGACAAACACAGTATGATTTCACTCATATGTGAAAGATAAACAAACACATAGATAAGGATAACAGATTAGTGGTTACCAGAGGGGAAGGGAGTAGGGGGAGGGTGAAAGGGGTAAAGGGACACATATGTATGGTGATGGATGGAAACTAGACTATTGGTGGTGAACATGATGCAGTCTATATAGAAACTGAAATATACACAATGTTATAAGTCAGTAAGACTTCAATAAAAAAAAAGATATTATACCATATGAACTGTTCCAGACCATAAAAATAAAAATTTAAGGCTCCTCAAAAAAAAAAAAAAAAACTGCAAAGAGGGAGGGAGAGAGTGTGTGTGGAAGAGAAGGCGTAGGCTCCACCTTCTCAGGCCTATGTGCTATGTCCAGGTTCTTCTTTCTCTCAGAAATACCTTCACCCTGGTTCACTTGAGGAAGGCCTGTCATCCTTAAAGAGCGAGAAATTCTGCCCTCTTCCCAAGTAGCCCCAGGTAACCTCACTGCCCCACTACAGATGGACAAGTCTGATGGACAAGAGCCGAGCAGGCACTTGTGTCCATGGCTGCAGGACCCCAGCACACTGCTGAGCCCCCAGGGCAGGCACGGTGCTTGCTACATACATGCATCCTCAGGGCCACATAGTGACTGTCGGGCCCGCAGTCAATGTGGCACCTGAAACGAAGGGGAGAACCAAGTGTGTTGAATGTCACGTTTTCAGACATTCACTCATGGCAGTGGCAGCGATTCTATAGCACTGGGTGTCATCATCTGGCTCTAGGAAAGTATACAAACCCTCCTATCATTTTCTGGGCTCCCCGTTTGGGTTTAGTCCAATAAATGACAGTATCTTCTAAATTAAAAGCAATCTCAAATATACTTGAAGTAATGGAAAGAACGTATTGGCCCTCATCTCAGTCACAGGGCACTAGCATAAATATTCAGATGATTCAGTTGGTAATGAAGTGGAAGCAATCCTTATGCTTATACTAGACTAGAGATCCCAAGAGGGTGGAATGTTACTAAATATGTTCAACAGACCATCTGCAGGCTTCAGATGACAGTGGGTGGCATGATCTGGCAGAGACTCTGCAGGTTAAGCTGGCTCAAAGGAACCGCTGAAGAGATTGTAAATCCAAATTTATGGAGTTTTTCTCTCTCCCCCAGGGATGGGCATTTCAAAAATATTCATCATAAACTTTGGTCTACATTGAACTATACAGTGAACCCCCAACATTTGCTGAATGTGCAGACTCTATCAAGAACAAGAGGGAAGAATGTGATCCGCCACCAGGTGACCCACTAGGCCGAGCCGGAGCACACAGATCCTCGACTCAGACTCCCATCCAGCAACGTCACCAGTGACGGCCTGCAACGGCCTCGGCCTGTAACAGCTGCTTGCTCACAGAGAGGCAAACCCAGAAACGCTAATTTGGTTAAAGACTAAGACTTGCTGTGCTTTAGGCAATAATTGGGCAATTTGTGAAATCCAGACATTAGAGGTTGCAAAAGTTAAGTTAAAGATGTGTTTGCATTTGAAAGGATAAAATTATAAATTTCGGGTAATTTAAAACTTTATACAGCTTGGCTCTCAAAACTGTAAGGAATTTGAGTTTAAATACTGATGTGAGGTTTTCTATGTATTTAAAGCTATGTTAAATTCTGTTCTATGCATTAAAACCAGATATCTGTATTACATACGTAAGAAGTAAAGGGCTTCTTTTATTTCCTAGATCACACTGTAAGCCTCTTGTGTACATAAGCCAAGTCAAGGAAAATATCAAAATGCTACTCTTGGTAGAATGCTACTTTTTGTGCTATGTTTTTATTGAAGGATGTATGTGCATGTAACCTTTACAAGAGCCTTCCTTTGGGTAAATTATAAAAACTGAGTCTTGAACAGATGAATGAATTGATAGAAAATAAAGTGGCAAGGAGCACAGACAGACTGGCATTGAGCATGGAAATTGTCTCTAGTTCACTAAGCAATGAAATGAGATATATGAGTACATTTATCTGTTTATTTACTTGTAAATATACAACCTATTTCCAAAGTAGATAGAAGGCATCTTCTGCACAGCGCAGTGCTAGAAGACCACGCAAGCAGTGCTGCTGCAGGTGCCCTGGCCCGCGGCTGCCGGGCTCTTACCTGGTCCCTGGTCTCTCCAGTACTGTCCTTGGCCAGACCGGCTGTGCCCGGAGCTCATCCTGTGGGAGCTTGATCCCTCTCTTCCCCACCTCCCTGTGGGGACACGTGATCAGCAGGTTAGCAAGCTACCAGATGCCTAACCCCAAATGACACATTATTTTTAAGCAAGGTGGCACCAGGTTGGCAGTTTTCAACTCCTGGTGCCCTTAAATCGCAGGGAGAGCCCATGAAAAGTGCAGATTTTAGGGGCTGCAGTGCCAGAGGCGGCTGGGTGGTGGGAGCTGGAGGTCTGCATTTAAGCATTTCCCCAGGATAACCTGTGTTGGTGATGAGAGGAGTGGACTCAAAGACACTAGTCCAGAGCAGGCGCTTTCTGCTGGATTCCCATCAAAGCAGGGTCCTCAGCAGGGACTCTGATCGATTCGGCCTCCCTAGGGCAGTGGGGCCAGATGCTGCTCTGCCTGACAGGTAGAGGCCTGGGCCCCACACCACTGGCCATGAGCAAGGTTTCCTGACCAATGCGCTTGGGACTTGGTCTTGGGACCAGGTGTAAACACAAAGTGAGTGGGCAGCTGCCCACAGCCTCACTGTGCAGCCCATGTGGCCAGGAGAGGCTGAGTTGTGGACACCTGCCGTGTCTCCACAGCCTTTCTGAGCACAGAGACGTGAGTATAGAGACTACAGAACACTGGGCTGGGGGTCAAGAGGCCTGGGGGCTCCAGTCAAGCTCTGCCACCAAGAACCTGTTCAGTGTAGGGCCTAGGTTTTCCTTCTGCAAACCAAGGGGGGTGAACCATAGAACCCCAAGTTGTGTTTGTGAAGAAAATGATGACTGCGAGGACAAAAAAAGGATCTGTTTCTAAATCATGTAAATTGACTTATCATCATATTTCTTGAAATAGTTTTCCTCGTTAACTTGGAATAATATGACAGGGTCACCAAATTCTGTTCATCTGTATGCACCTTCACTAGAAAGCAGTCAAACACAGTTTCCTAAGAGAAAGAGAAGTGTCTGGACCTCAGCATTAAACTAAAATGCGTGTGAAACTACAGGCCACCTTCAGGGCTCAGGACAAACTGGTCACATACACAGCCCTCTTAAGCCTGAGCACCTGCCCTCTGAAATGCAGAGGGAGGTTTAGGCATTCAGATCCCGGCGACTACCACTAGCTTAAAAGAGCCTGCTTTCCGCCATCTGCACGTTCCCGCCGCCCCGTCATTGTTCTCCCACTAATCTCATTGGTGATGGGAATCCTGCAGCACTGTGCTTGCAGGGCAGACTGCTGGAGTGACAGGCTGCCAACCAGTTCAGGAAACAGGCAAAGTTGAGGGAATGCTGACTATTTATTTTGCAAGGAATAAACTTTTGCTTTGGGGTCTCCAGTTCTACATTTGGTCAGAGAAAGTTAAAGGATGGAGACAAGGATAGGGCAGGAGGGAGTCTGTTCCTCCTGGGAAATGGGAGAAAAAGCCTGCCTCATGTCTGGAAGTCCCTTTACTTGCTCCAGATACACTCCTTCAGTCAATCCACACACGGCTCCTGGTAGGAGCTGGACATGTCCCAAGGTGATCTACTGACCTTGAGACATAAAGCCTGAAGACAGTCTGTTGGGTAGGAAGCTGGGGTGAGTTTTCTTAATCCATCAAGAAAAAAATTGGGCTGCTGCTGTTACAGGTATAAATTCTAACCCAATGAGGACATGAAATAATAGTTAAAATAAGCTCAGTAGCAAAATAAGCTAATAGATAAGATGTCCAACTTCACTGATAAACAAGGAAGCATCCAATCAACGAGATACACTTTTTCATCTATCAAATTAGTGAAGTAAACAAACTTTTCAATGCTGTCAAGGGTGCCATGAAACAGAAACTTAGTCATGGCAGGCAAAGGGATAAAGTGATAAAAGGTTTTTACGAAACAAGTTGGCAGCATTTATCTAAGATTTGATTGCATTTTGATCTATAATTCTGTAAACTATGGTACATAGAAGCATTATGTATAATGAGGAAAAATGGAAGCACCCTCAGAGCTCCAGGGGACCATGAAGTAAATAGGGCACATGTTGCGGGGTCTGTAGCCGATCTCGAGGAGGAGCCTTATCATCCTGACTACACTGTAAATTAAGTGCTAAGTGGAAGAGCAGGACACAGAATTGCAGAGCACAATCACAGTCAGATAAAAGCACAGGAAAACACTGCAAAGATGCCTTATCCATCAGCATGTGTTATCTTTAGGTGACAGAATTAAAGGTTATTTATGTTTCCTTTTTAATTATCTCCTTTATATTCTAAATTTTTCTCATACACTTTTATTATGAGAAAAAATAAACCCAAACGTTTACAGACATTACCCAAGCAGCATCTGTACTTCAGGGAATCCTGGAAAGGAGGTTATGCAGAGAAGAGTTCTTAATTATGCATTTAACAAATGAAACCTCTGAAAAAATTTTTTTCCTAATGGGACCAGAATTTAAACCACCGGATAGCACCCTATCATTTTAACTTTGTTTTTCCTTCCAATTTCAACAGTCTCTTCTTGGCATTCTTTACTGATAAGCCGCATGAAGCAGTTAGGTGGAGACTGAGTAACTGGTGCCCACCTGAATGGTGTGAATGCCAGTGCTGACTGCTGACGATGCATCTATTCTCCTTCATGCAGGCCTTGCACACGATGGACTTCAGGCTGTGGAATTTGGTGAGCCGAGACCTCTGCAAACAGACGAGATGGGATGGAGCAGTGTCAGACACGGGTAGGCACTCAGGAGACACAACTGCACAGTGAGAATGGTCTCCAAGGATAGGGGACACAGTCTTCCTTCAACACTATAACTTAACAGGAGGCTCTGAGAAAACAGTCTCCTGAATCCCCGGGAAAGGTAGTATTAGCACCTGCATCTTCTCTTGTCTTCCGTAGATTAGACAGTCATTTCTAAAAAAGAGTCTTCAAGTTCTATTGTGACATCTAGGTCACTACCACACAATCTCACTAAAAAAAAATCTATGCCTATAATTAATGTTATTATTTCAACTCTTCCCAGTTGTAAGACATTAACTGGAACTAGCAATGTCACATGAAACAGCAGCAGATTGAGGAATGGAACACTGACTATTCTATCCTCTCTGCCTTGTTTTAAACCAGGGTTGAGAACCAACAACTACTCTGATTTTGTCACATTAGATACAGAAAGACAGACCCATGACTGGGGATTCAGAGGCCATGCCGTGTGTCGGCTCCACGTTCACCTTTCCTCAAGTCTACAGAAATAGGCCACATCTGAGGAATATCTTCCTTGTTACTCTGCTTCTGCTGTCTGTACATAACTTTGGCTACTTCTAAATTCTAAACACTTAAATTCCTATGACACCCTGGATTTTGTGTGTGTGTGTGTGTGTGTGTGAGAAACAGCAACACAAGACCAAATGTTTTTGATCTGATGTGAAAGCTTAGAGCACTTTTATCGTAGCAGACAGTAAGCCCTCGGTCTTGCACACGCCTGTGGGTATTAAAACACATTCCAAATGAGCTTGGCCAAGGCCCGACTTGGAAATCTTCCAGGAATCATGCAGCAATTGTACTTATAAAGCCGGAACAGCAGCCAACATCCCCAACTGAACCGTCAACCTTCAGGGAATATTTTCAAGTAATAAATCGTCACTTTTCCTATTGGATTAGTATAATGTCTGCAGAGGCACCTCTGCAGGAAAGATTCATTCTTAACTCAAAAAGGAGAAAAGGAGCAAGAGCACTTGAAAATTAAAATGTGTTCCACTGGGCGGGATGCTGCTTCCCTCCCTCAGCAGATATTTTGGGGTCTTGAACCCTATAGAAGTATTATGGCAGAAGCTGACACCTTGACTCTGAAGCCTTATGCCTCCAATCATGCATTTCTGGCTCTCTGGAATAACACAATCCTTTATCAGGAAAACAGTAATCTGAACAACATAACCAGCAGTTGTAATGTTTTCTGTGTCAATTTTCAAAGCCTGGAAACATGCGCCTCCTCAGATGGGATGTTCTTGGTGAGCATGTTTGTTTTCCAAAGTGACTGTTAGGACAGACAGCACTGCTAACCTTTCTGACGTCCAGCCAAGGACTCTGAGTTTTCACGATGCATTTGAGCCACTGATTTCAATCATTTCTGAACGTGAAAAAAAGCGTGAACTCACATTTTGTTCTACGAGAACCTCCACAGTATATCCTTTTTCAGACTGCAGGTACTTCTGATGAAAAAGCTTCCCATCAAATATGTTCCAGGGCATGAAATCACTCATCCTCCAGGGAAAGCCACATGCGCTGTTGACCAGCACCAGAGTGGTGAGGCCGCGGACCAGGAGGGAGCCAAGCTGCACGGCTCTGGGGTCGACGTAATCAAGCTGTGGAAACCAGACATACAGAGAACGTAAAAAAGGAGCCACACACCTGTGGGAAACAGACACTGCGGTCTCAGTGCTGCATGTTAACTCTGCTCACGACAGACGCTGCCAACACAACCACTGCTGCTCTGACCAGCCCAACTTCCTGAGCTCCACTGAATACAAGGGAAAGGGAGGGAGAGACTGCATCTTCATTCACTCACCCACGGCTCACACATCGGACATTTACCCACGCCTGCTCTGTGTATAGACAACCTTTGAGCTGCAGAACAGAATGGTCCACCACTTCCCCAAGTCAAAGCTGTGGCCTACCAGAAAATGCTGTGAGATCATTCGCTTCAGGTCACTCTCCTCTGAAAAACTTTTTTTGTGTGTGTGAGGAAAATTAGCCTTTAGCTAACAACTGCTAAAGCCTTTAGCTAATCCCCCTTTTTTTGGGGGTGGGGGGAGGAAGACTAGCCCTGAGCTGACATCCGTTGCCAATCCTCCTCTTTTTTTGCTGAGGAAGACTGGCCCTGGGCTAACATCCGTGCCCATCTTCCTCTACTTTATATGGGATGCCACCACAGCGTGGCTTGACAAGCGGTGCGCCTGTCTGCGCCTGGGATCCGAACCTGTGAAACCCTGGGCCGCCACAGTGGAGCATGCAAACTTAACCACTGTGCCACCGGGCCGGCTCAAAAAAACTTTCTTTAATAAAAAGCAAAAGCAAAGGAAGAGATGCCAAGAGAGTTGTCATTTTAGATACTGATGAGTTCACTGTATTTTTAAAAATTACATTCAGTTCTGAGTGTTAATTATTAAAGATATCATTTTAAATGACTAGTTATTTAAGAATAAAATGGCTTACTATCTCAGGGTTGATGGGCTGATAATTTTTACAAATTAAGGTCATACCAATATAAAACATTTCTTTTTGTTGTCAAATCTACCTCGATGTCAAACATTCTTATTGTTCTTAGATGGAGAACCACCCTAACACACTACAGAGGGGATTCCTGCATTTGGTGAGAACCCTTACTTTCCAGAGTCACCACACACAAGGTGACCTGACACCTAGCAGTGTCCACGCGATTGTGTCAGTGAGGCAAGCTCAGCTGATTCTGTCCTCGTCTGGTTTATCTGTGTTGCTCAAATTAAACAGCAGCTATTTTAAATGTCACTGCATATCTAAAATAGTTTATAAAACTGGAATAAATCAGGAAAAAAGTGGAGAATGTTTTATCCCCTTTATAACTAAGGTTTCACTTCACTGATTAAAATAAAAGAAACTTGATCATCTGAAGAAATTTATGACGAACTGTGATTACCCCCGAGTTCATCCAAGTGTTAATGAAAGTGTTTGTTGTACAGCTTTTTAAATTGTCCTGAAAACACTCCTTCCTTAGGAAGAGCAACCATGGGACAGGTGTGTGGGCTGAGGTGACCTGCTTGGTTAGGAGTCCGTTTCCTCACTCCAGTTCCTCTACAGGAACTTCTGGTGAGGTCTCTGCCAGTGGCAGCTCCTCACCACATTATCTACTCCTCACGGTCATTCCTGTCATCCTACTATTCTTTAACTGCGTCAAGCCCTGCACTTGTGCAACAACGCACATTGTCTAGAACTGCACTGTCCAAGCCAGCTGCCAGCAGCCATGTGTGATATCTGAATTTAAATTAAGTAAAATTACATACTCGGTTTCTCAGATGCAGCAGCCGCATCCCAATGCTCAGGGGCCACATATGGCTAAGTGGCCAGCGTGTTGATCAGCACAGACATGAACACTCCCGTCACGACGGAGCACTCCTTTGGACAGCTTTAGTCGAGAATGTCCTCTTTTCTCTACCTCAGGATCCTTCTCTCTGCAAACTGCAACAGGACTTGCCCTTCTCACCCTGGCTCCACCCGAGATCTCACCTTGCAGAGGTGTGTTCACAGCCCGCCATGCAGGCTCTGTGAGGGTGAGGTGATGGTGCCAGTGCACCCCACAGGGATGCTGTCAGATGGACCAGTGGGCAATCTGCACCAAAACAGATGTTGCCTATTTTCTCTGAGTGTTCCCTAATCTGGTAGATTTTTCTGTAATGGAATCAATGTCTGTTCATCTCTCGTGTTCATCCCTTCCATACCTGTCTGTTCTAAGGTAAATTTTAAATGAAGTATACCATCCTTCAAAGCACAGATGCTAAGCGTAGCACTTGAATTTTCACATACAAATTGTGCAACCAACACCTTGGCTGTAAAGCCAATGTTACCAGCATCACAGAAGCCCCATGCCCCTTCCTGTCACAACCCCTGCCCTCAAAAGGAAAGCACTAACCAACCTCTTAAACTGTAACTGGTTTTGCTTGCTTTTGAGTCTATAAAAATGAATCAGGCTATACACTGTTGTCAACATTGTCTGTGAGGTTTCCCATATTGTGAAAGCGAGTTCCTTCACTCTCTGCTCTGCTAGATGCCACTGTACGCCAGGGTTCTGACCTGGTGCACTGGGTCTATAGATTAGTTAGGGGATAGCTGACACCTTTAAACAGTGAGTCTTCTCCCAGCCCATGACGCAGCACATCTCTCCAGTCTAGTCCTCTCAGTAATGCTCTGTGGTTGTCAACGTAGGGATCGTATATAACTTTGTTGTTTCCTAAGTATTTCATGTTTTTCCTTTGATAAAGTTAAAAAACTGGGGGGTTATTTTTACTTGTATAGAATACATTTGGGTTGTATATGTTGACTTTGCATCTAGCCCCTGTTAAATCTGCCTATTAATTCTAATAGTTGCTCTTAGATTTGGATTTTCCACATCCGCCATCATGTCCTCTGTCAATAATGACAGTTTTACTTTCCTTCAAGTCCTACACCTTGTATTTCTTTCTTCCAACTTCTCTTCTGGCCAGGACTCCAGTTTAACAGTCATGAAAGAAGACATCTAGATTCACTCCCACTATAGAGGAAGAACGTCCAATATTTCACCACTAAGTAGGATTTCTGCTGTAGATTTTTGTAGATACTTTTTATTAGATTAAAGAAGTTCCCTTCTAGTCCTAGTTTGCTTAGAGTTTTTACTATGAACAGGTACTGAATTTAATCAAATACTTTTTCTGCATCCATTAACAAAATCATATACCTTTTCTCCCTTATTGTGTGAATCACACTTGTTTTCAAATGTTAAATCAACTTTGTATTCCAAAAATAAACCCTTGGTCATCATGTATTACCAGTTTTTATGTATTGCTGGATTCAATTTGCTAATATTCTGTCTGGAAGTTGTGAATTTATTTTCATGAAACAAAATGGCTTAGAATTTTCATTTCTCATCATAGTGTTTTCCTGTGCTTCTTGATGTCTAGGAGACAGAAGATAACATTTAATTGTTGTGGTTGCAAAATTTTTATTTCCCAGAATATGTTTAAAAGTATTTCTCAGCCATGTTTGCCTTGTGTTTTATTTTTCTAATTATAATATAAGGTTTTAGAAAACAAACTATGCCTTTCCTCCTCAACAAGTCTGTTAAGGAAGAGGATTATACCAAATTGGCTGAAGATATGTTGAAAACAGAGTGGAGAAAACCTGTGAAATGTTTGGTGACCAAGACCAATTTCCAAATTACTTACCAAACAGAGAAAACTACTAATTTAAGCTAATTGGGGTTATATGGGAAAGCAGAACATTTTCATAGGCTGTAGGATTAAAATCTGAGGCTCTGAGGTTATCTTTCCAGCAACAGAGAAAGTCACAAATTCTGGAACCCCCAGAACTGGCATTTAGGGGATATCCTGGGAGCCCATGTCAGCGAGGCAGAAGGCTGGCCCCAGATCCGGGCTCTGAATTGCCAATGAACATGGACCAATTCCATGTGGCTACAAGGTATGGCCTTACAAATAAAATTAATAAATAAAAGCAGCCGTATTTTGGAAATAGGATTTAAGGTGCTTTGGAATAAAGATAAGGAAAACCTGAGTGCTTCCTGCTGAGGTAATGGAGTATCTGATGGGGACACAGAAACCAGAAAAACCAGTTCTAATGTCCCAAAGCCTCACAGTAAATATTTAACAGTAAACAGCTCAACTGTGTGGTGTTTATATGCTAAGGAAGGTTCATTTACTAGGGTTTATTGGCAGTTATGTAAAGTGATACTTATATGAAACAAAACTACTATTCCTGGCAAGCCAAAACCCCTAGTCAACCTGACCTAAGTCTCAGATACTGCCTCACCAGGGCAACTGTTCCGTAAGCAGGTGGAAATCCAAGCAGGCAGGGAAAACACTGTAAGTGCATCACTGTTCACTAGTAAACAAACCAACCAAAACAAATGTTAGTTTCTTTGGTGCGAAAGGCCTGGTTAGATTTCAGAGGTTCTACGCGGAAGTTCTTCCTCGGTTAGGGGTCTCCTGGTTGTAGTTAGGCACTACTTTACAAAATAGCCCTCAAGGAGACTGTCCTGAGCCATAACGGGCAGGTGCATGATGAACACGGGGCACTGGCCCAGCTTTACTCACATCCAGCTGCTACTCAGCCTCCCTGAGTCGGGGCAGAGGAGTCCAAGATTTTCTGTGAAAGTTTGTTAAAATGGTTCATGAGCCCCTTTAAAATGGGGCTGACCGTCTGTTTGGCTGCATTGCGCTAAACATTGTACCCCTTGGAGACACCTCATGTCGTGCTGGTTATCTTACTTGTTCCTTCTCTTAATACTCTTCATTCTGAAAGGAAAACTTTTATTGCTGAACAACGCTGGCTAGCACACGACCACCTGCATGAGGCATACTCTGATCCCCAGACTCTTCATGTCTTCAACAGGAGTATGCATGAAGTCTAGAAAATACTTCTGGCTTGAATCAAATACTAATATTCTTCTGTAGCCTAGCAGCTTCACCGACATTAACTTCCAAACCTTCTGTCTCTGTCCAGTGTTGCATCCTGTGGTGAAATGAGGTATGTGATGGTGGTTACCAGGCAGAACTCTGCTCTTGATGAAGGAGCATCCATGGGGGAAGGGTCAGCCTGGGGGCGGGGGATGGCAAGTGTCCAAACATCAACCGTGCCACCACTGACAGGCTACCAGAGTTGCTCAAATCCTTGGGGAAGGGGGAAGCCATCAACAGGCCACACGTGAAGTGCAGGATGTGCTGAGGAGACAGGGAGTACATCTGCATGACTCATGACACGAGTGTGTGGAGGCAGATGGTGAGATGTCGGGAAGGAAGACGGGGAGCCACACAGTAGAGCTCTGTTCACATATCAGGGACTCGACATTGTCTCGTGGGCCCTGGAGAGCCATTTACTTTAAGTGGAGGAATAATATGACAAGATTTGTCTGACAACATTTAAGCCTCTGGGAAGAGGGTGTGGGTGAAATGTGTCAGGCGAGTCACTGTGGGAGGGCTTGTCCTGTCACCAGTGCTCCCTCGCTTTGCCAGAGTGGTACTTTAAAAATAGTTGTTGAATTTATATGTAAATAAATGACAGCATGTTAAAGCTGCGTGGAAAAATCTACCATTTTCTGGTCCTATCTTAGAGGAAAAAAGAAATTAAATGCAGGATATATTTAACAACTTGGTGGTTTAGTGGTTAAAATCTGAAGCTCTCACTGCTATGGCCCAGGTTTGTTTCCCAGTCAGGGAACCACACCACCCATCTGTTGGGTGCCACACTGTGGTGGCTGTGTGTTGCTGTGATGCTGAAAAGCTATGCCACGGGTATTTCAAATACCAGCAGGGTCACCCATGGTGGACAGGTTTCAGCAGAGCTTCCAGACTAAGACAGGCTAGGAAGAAGGATCCCACTTCCAAAAAAACTGGCCATGAAAATCCTACGAATAGCAGCAGAGCATTGTCTGATATAGCAGAGTATTGTCTGATATAGCACTGGAAGGTGAGAGGATCATGCAAAAAGACCGGGCAGGGTTCCGCTCTGCTGTCCACGGGGGCGCTAGGAGTCGGGATCCACTCGACGGCACTAACAGATATTTAACAAGGAATCCAGCAATACTGCATTCTGGAATCTTTTCTTTTTCATAATGCAAGGCAGCAGGGGTGGGATCATGGTGGACACTAGGAAGCTACGAAAGGCACCAATAAAAACATCAAGGTCTGAATCAGAGCAATGGTTAACTATTACACAGCTCTTGTCTTCAGCAAGAAAAACAAAAATTCCATTTCTCCTGTGCATGTTCTTATCCAATGCCATTTTTATTTTACATCTTTAATCCAGGCAAAAGTAAATTGTGTTGAGATACATTCCTAGAATTTAAACGGACACATGCAAAGAACAAAAGGGGAAGAGGGTAAAATGAAATAAGTGAGAAACCGGCAAGAGCTGCTTGGAGCAGGATAGGACCCGTTGTATGCACGATCTGGGCTGATGCACCAGGAGGCCCTGTACACAGGAGCTGGGCTGGCTGCAGCACCACATAACACCCCTAAAATATCCATAACAGTCAGTGGAAACAACAGCAGGTTTTCTGAACTTGCCTTGCAGAGAAATAAAATCTCCACCTGGCCAAAGACAGTGTTGTCATGCCCACCAACTGTAACATGCTTACTTACAGCCCAGTGGTGCAGGGGCACTGAGGAGGCAGCCTTTGAACATGTGTAATTTCCAATCTGATCCTGACCTAACAGCTGAGGTTCAGAATTGATGATCACAGACAACAAACAGGAAAAGCAAGTTCTCCTATATTTCTTTCTGATGGCTTATAGAAAAGACCCAAGAACAGAGAAAAGAAGAGAGAGCGCAGCTTGGTATAAAGGCATGTAGATGTGGAAAAGCTTTATGTGAAAAAGGAGCAGCACAGACACGTATGTCTTGTGAGGGAGAGCCTCCTCCTCCCACAGTGTCAGCACCATTGCTCACCACTGCAGACCTGGGTCTTTGCTGCAGACCTCCCTCCAGACTCATAGCCAGCTGAGGATATTTCCACTTGGACACTCCACATATGTCCTACGTCTTCAAAAATGGACTCATGAAAACTCCCACCCATGTCTCCTCCTACCTCATCGCATACCATGGCAGCACTGCCGTCCTCCTATCTCATTGCATATCATGGCAGCACTGACATCCTTGCAGCAACCCTGGCCTGAAGGAAGGGCTACTTCAGGGACCCAAAGCCACCGTGAGATTGTACAGTTATGTTTGTAAATGTGAAACCACAGAAAAAGCATGGTTTAAAGGAACAGTAATGGCTAATCTTTACAAGGAGTGTAGGGAGATCCTGCTTGTACTACTGCCCATAACACTCTGATCCTCCCTCATTATCCCGTCCTTTAGTTGTGTGAGACATTCCACAATCAACACTAAGGGACAGGAGAGGGCAGAACTGCCATGTTCTGGCTTCTGACTTTCAAAATCCTATCCCCCTCAACACCCCAGAACATCAGACTTCAGACCTGCCACAGGTGTGAGGAGACCAGACCCCTGTGGGGGAGGAAGAGGGGACCCAGGAGCGAGAGGAATTCTGAGCCCTGCAGAAGGGCACAGAACCCTCAGACAGCAAGTGAGCTCTGCCCCTGGCCAGTTGGAGCCAAGAGAAGACAGTTGCAGGGGTGTCTAAGTTTCGCTGGCCCAGCTAGTGTGGGAGCAGCAGGGGATGGTGGGCCTGCAACCGGGGCAGGAGGGGCTGGGGGAGCCAGGTTCCCCACTAACACAGAGGGAGGCGTGGAGAGCAGGACAAGGATGTCTTGGGTGCCCACCCCACACAACCCAGGGTACAGTTCTGCGAACCTGTGGAATGGTGTTAAAAAAATTATACTGCTATCAAAAAAGAAAGGTAAAGTTGAAACTATTTCCTGAAGACTTGTTGCTACTATAGAAAAATAAATTTTATTTGAAAGATTCTTATTCATGAAGACAAAATACATCTATGAGGACTACAGCATAAAATAAGTAGAGAGATTTATAGAAGTTTTCAGCAAATTGACAATTATTTGAGTACCTACAACACGTGAAGGTTCCGTGGGAGTTATAAAAGACTTGATTTCCACCCCAAGTAACTGAGGATGTATTTAATTCATTTAAACAAATACTAGTTGAGTACTTGCTAAGTTGCCAGAAAGTGTAGGTATTATAGGAATTACACAAAGAGGGATGAAGCAGTGTGTCCACTCTGGAAGAACCCACAGGCCAAGGAGACAAAGGACAGCACAAACGACAAGAGGAGGCAACAGTGTCCAGGAGCAGCAAGTAGGAGACACTCGCTGAGTAAGGAGGGGAACAGGGCTCTAATCCACGTCCGGCCATACCAAGATGGCACAATACAGCACATATGTTTACTTGCCAAACCAGGTATTTCCAGAAAGGAAAAAGATCACTTTTGGGAAAGCTTAAAGAGGAGATGGTAAGGGCTGGGTCTTGGAGAGCCTGTGGGACAGGCAGTGGGGACAGAATCAGACCTCAGAGGGCCTGGAAGGATGGGCTACTTTGAAGAGCGAAGATTCTGAGCATGAAAATCTTGAGTCTATCCCTGGGGTATGAAAGGCCTGAAGAAGGGAGACCAGACGCTAGAGACCAGTTTCAAAAGTCTGGGTGATGAATTCATAACCAGAGCACAATAACTGGATATTTGTGGTGTGAAGCAGTGAGAAGTTAGTAATATCTTGGGGCTGGCCCCAGGGGCGTAGTGGTTAAGTTTGTGCGTTCTGCTTTGGCAGCCCAGGGTTTGCCGGTTCAGATCCTGGGCGCAGACCTACTTACCGCTCATCAAGCCATGCTGAGGCGGAGTCCCATATAGAAGAGCTACCCCTCTACAACTATGATACACAACTATTTACTGAGGCTTTGGGGAGAAAAAAAAGAAAAAGAGGAAGATTGGCAACAGACGTTAGTGCAAGGCCAATCTTCCTCAAAAAAAAAAGCATCGACCTTACGTTGGTGAAGCATGTTTAAAAAAAAAAAGAAGTTAGCAACATCTGTTCATGATTGAAGACAAAAAAAGGAGGGGACTAAAACCCAAATCTGGAAATAGCTTTTAGATTCTGAAGCTCAGCAGCTGCGAATATTGACCAGAACCCATTCTGGCTGTGAGCATCTGTGCAGACCAACTAGCCAGCCCTCAAGATCCATGCCTGAGGGCAGTCAGCCAACTGTCTGGGAAGGGCAAAGAGAAGACTTTTCCAGTGTTGTGGGCCACACAGTGTTTACTGCAACCACTCAATTTTGCTGTTGCGGCAAGAAAGTATCCCCAGGCGACATGCAAGTGAGTGAGCGTAGAAGGCTGGGTTTGGCCCACTCTTGCTCTGAATCTCCCCTTTGTGGGTGATTTACACTTCTCCCTTCCTCAAACATACATCCCTGCCTGCTGCAGGCAAGTCAGTTGTCAGGAGAGACTGACACTATCTAGTAGGGGAGAGACCCACTGTTTTGCACTGAGGAGGGTTGGGCAGGTCAGAAGCCAGAGAACTCTCCCAAGAACTTTCAGTGAGGCATCCCACCTACTCAATCGCTGCCCTGAGACCAACATGTGCTCACTTAACGATAGCTCTCTCCCAGGTGGCATGCCAAAACTTCTGAGGATGGCTGCTGGTGCCCGCCCAGTTCCTCGACTACTGAGAACAGCTATTTTCCTTAAGATTCTCTGGGCCAGGAGAAGCTTCTCATCGAAGCACTAGAGATGGAAGCAGCAAGTAGTGCAGGGCTAAGGGCCGGCAGGGTGGCATCGCTGGCCCCATGGCTCGAGGCTCACTCTCCTCACGAGAGCTCTTTCCAGTTCTCTCCTCATGCTCTCCAACTAGGTTCTCCATTTTCTACCTTCCAACATTCTTGCTGACCCACAGAGCTCGTAGTTTCTGAACCAAGCATTAGGACGCAAAGTACGATGTATGTAACTATACCTGTGGGGGCAGTGGCAAAATAAGTGAAACTGGGAACATGCTGCCAAACCTGGGGGTGGGCTTACTGCACACTGGGTTCCAGGTTCACAAATCTCTCTTCCTTCCCAAAGTCACTCAAGGATGTTCTGTCTGTGGAAGCTTTAGAAAAGCATTTGAAAGTCATATGTGAGGAATACATGGGAGAATAACAGTGAGGAAAACACGGAAACCCGGTTTCTTGCAACAGTTTTCCTGGCCCTCGTGTTTATGTCATTGGATCTGTCTGGGGGACTCATCTTCTGTGTTTACATATCAACTTAAAACATCTAAAAAACTTTCAATAGAGTCTATTTCTACTATTCATTCATTCATCAACTTTTTGAGTGCCTAATAATGAAAGCATTTTTCTAAATATCTCTGAATATCTATTTACACAATCCTGTATTTCGGTGGCTGTTTCAGTGATTTAACCAGCAAAGGGCTTTATTTTGATGTGCTATAAAAAATGTGATCTCAATACTCCTCACAGCATTTTGATTTTATCTACAGGATTTAAAGTATTTGATTTGGAAGGTGAGGATTCACCAGCAAGAGCAATATCAAGTAAAGATCTTTTAATGGAAGTTTTCTACATTTGCTTTTTACGTGTGATGCGCTTGCTCATCACTCTGGAGGTGCTCGGATGTCTGGGGAGATGATGTGGAGCACTGAGAACGGTGGGTGGAGCTCAGGGCCCTGGCTTCTTAATGTGGCTCCGACACACACAGGCGCCTTGACCACAACCCATCACTCTGCTACTTGAGCCTAAGGCACAGGACCTTGACTCCACTGTCTCTAAGGTCCCACTGTGTTCCAGCTTCATGGACAAGATTATCTTCAGTATTAAAACTTACTAAGCACTTGATATTTGTACAGCACCCAACAGGCGATACATAGCATTCAACAATGAATAAGCCACTGTCCTTGACCCCTAGAAACACCCAAACGCAGGCTTCACCATGGGGCGGGGTGTGTTGGAGAATTAGGTAGAGCTGGACTCAAGGGTCAGGGAATGTGCATCCTCATTTCAGCTCCTTCAGGGAACCTCTGCCTAAACACTCATCTTCATATCAAGAAGCACTATTTTTCTTCAATTTTTTCCTAACCATTTAAAAATGTAAAAACCATTCTGAGCTCACAGGCCCTACAAAAGTAGATGACAGGCTGGATTTGACAGAAGGGCTGCAGCTTGCCAACCCCTAGTTTAAGCTTTTGATAGAGTGAGAACATCATTTAAAGTTTCACTAACTTTAATTTGTAGCAAGATAAAGATATGATTTGGAGATTCAATGGCATAGAATTATTTTATTTTAAATGTCTATTGGTGAGCTTTACAGTTTCTCTATAACCTAAAAAGAAAAATTTCTGTTTAAAGTCAGAATTGTCAAAATTGATAACAAACTTAAAAGTGACTTCTTCCAGGTTTACAGAACTGTTTTTGGACACTCTTCTGACATAAGTGAGAAGCAAGGATGATGCAGTGTGGGCGGGCTCACTCTTCTCTCATCAGGGTCTGCAAGCTCACCTGTGGGAGTGGAACAAGCTGAGTGAGCCCTGTGTTCTGACATGTGTCCGTATCAACCAGACTACAGGAAAAATGAAGGCCCAGTGACACTGTTTAGTTTACAGACTTATTCCAAGAAGCTACCTCTGTGTGCAAAATGTTTTTTCAAAAGCCTGCAATTAGAGGGCACTCCTTATCATGGTCATTTATTTTTCAGAAGTTCTATACCTTGGCAGGACTGTTGCAAACCCCTGTCCCCCCCACCAGAGCTCAGGTCTCACACCGAGGCCACTTTGTGCAGAAGACCCAAGCAGGCTGGCTCTCTGAGCCCCCACCCTATCACCTGCCTCATCTGTGAAGCTCACCCTCCTGTCAGGGGAGCAATGGGCTTCCCAACAGGTGCAGGCAGCCAGGAGTGCACGAAGGCAGGTGTGTGCGCCTCTGTCCCCCACGCCTAGCCCCAGCAACACCTGCCACTCAGAGCACAGGTCACCACTGGGCTGACACCACTTCCTAACCTTCCCCTTTCGCAATCACCTCTTTCAAGTCCACATAAAAAAACCTCTACTTTATGAGCAAGTGGAAACGCTGGTAAGGAAACTGCTGGGTGGCTAATCAACCCATTGGAGAAATGTCAGCTCTTCCCTGTCAGGATGTAACCAGCTTCCACCATCCACACTGCACCTCTCAGCCCCCGTACCTCATCTCTCCCTACTCAAGGTCTCATCTCCTAGGTTTACTCTGCCTTCAGCCAGTAAGAGTCTAATTCCTAATAGAAGTAGTTTAGTGCCCCTTCCTAACAGCTGCAGAGGCTTTGTTTTATCCTAGAAACCTGGACTCTCTGCACGTCACCGATGCCAGCACTTGGCTGAATCTACATTTTGCTTATTCATTTAATTTTCCTTAATTGATTTAGGCTACAAGCATTTTCCCCAGAGACCAAGAGATGGACCATTTCCATTATCATACCAAAGAACTTACTGTTCCTTTGCTGGAAACAGATCCTTTGATTCATTAGTCACAATGCTTTTATAATAATAATGCTTTTATAATAATAATGCTTTTATTTCTAAGCATGCACTTATTTTACCAAAACTGCTAAGAGTCTGTCACAAATCACTCCATCAGACATTATGACAGGAAAACACTTGAAAGAGCTCCACAGTAAGACACTTCTGCAGTTCTGATGGGCTCAACAGAGCATGCGTGTTTCCTTTCCACAATCTGCCTGGAGAAAGAGCCTCCACACCCACTGTCCTGTAAGCATTGCAGGTATGTTGCTCTCACACCACTCTGCTTTGGCCAACAACTCTTTGATGTGAACTCCCTCTGGAGGAATATATCTCATGAATGGAAAATATCAGGACCCCTTTTCTTGGGCAATTCTTTCCTCCTTGGGTTCATGGTCTGGCACCTGTTATCATTTAAAACACCGCTTGCAACCTCTTTTTTTCAGATGCATGTTATCTGAGAACAAGGAACAAAATCAAAGGATGAAGTCCAAGACACAACTCAGAATCAGAAAATCCCCTGAAATATTAAAATGCTGTATTTCTTTATTCCTATTCTCCTGTTAACATCAGACAGCTCCAGCGAGATGACAACCCCGTGTTAACAACAGACAACACATAGGTAAAACTGCACATTGCAGATCTGCTCCTTGGAGATCTTTAGTTACTGCTGCGTGGCACTTTACCAAGCATGACTGGGCACTATTTATGCCAGGTGCTGGGGGATTACAAAAAGAATAAGATATTGTCCCAGCCCGCAGGAGCACACAACTTAGTTGTGGAAACAAATCTCTCACATACAAAACAATTATAAAATAGTATAAACCAAAGTATTAAATAGTTTTAAAAAGCCAAGAACGCATGCTGTAGATCATAAATGCTGTCCCTGGTAAGGCAAGAACACAATCTAGGGGACCAATGAGAAAATGGACACTGGCATTTCTTCTGCCACTGTCCTTCAGAAATTCCCAAATTCAACCTGAATCTCTGTCCTCTACATTCAGGTGTAACCATGGAGATGTAAGTCTCCCATTAGCTCTGGCTTATAATATTTTGGTGTTGGAAAATCCAAATGGCAGCAAAATATGAATAGCTTCACAAAAACAAATATATATATTCAATTTAACATGAGCAAGGTGCCAGGTGGGAGCTGCAGGAGACAGGAAATGGTGTATGTTTGCCCTAATGGGATAAGACAGAACTCTCTGTTCTAGGCCCTCCTTCTCTGCTGTTTCTACTCTGTCCTCTCCTTCCCTCACTTTGATGCGTGAACTTTGCTTTTTAACCCAGGAGCCAATCAAGTGAATCCATTCCACAGCCATCCACACCCACATGTGCAGTGGGGCTTCGGCTTCCACAATTCTAGTTTGCCCAACAGAGACTACAAACCAGCAGTATTTCCAGGCAATACAGCAGTTAAGTTACAAGTTGCCAGTTACCTGAAGAGGATGGCCAGGGAGGGAGGGAGGGTCTCCTGCATCTCCCTTTCTGCACTGCCAGACCTTGGAGGGTTCATTGGCATCCCTAGTCACAGGGCATCCCAATCCCACAGTTGGCTCCAACTCTGCTGGGAACTCTGTGTAGAAGTGCCAGAGACAGAGGGAACTTTGCAATGGTGGGGCTTCCTCAGATGGGGCCTGGATTGACAGAACCACTCTGCTGAATCACATGGACTTTACCCATGTCAGCAGATGTACATGTACACTTAAGTTGCAGGTATCAATTTAACACACACTTGTTGCCAGGGTGCCAGGCCCTGGAAAACAAAGAGGAGAGAAAACACTGTCGCTCCGTTCAAAGAGGAAGGAGATCATGAAAATCTGTAAATGGGACACACAGGCTTTGAACCACAGGTCCCCACCATAACAATGTGCCGTGAGGTCTACTCCAGACCTACCAACGCAGGTGGTCTAGGGTGAGGCCTCAGCAAGCACATTTGGAAAAAGGTCTAGAATGTGAAAGGTGTTACTTAACAAAGATGAATAAAAGATGCAGCGCAGGCTCGAGGAAGCGAGGTCAGGGCAGAAGACTGAATGCTCACTGGACTTGGCAACTGGGCATTTCTTAAACTTTGCTTCAGCATCTCAGGTGATGGTGAGACAGAGCTCTCGTGGAAGGGGCCAAATGAGAGGAAATGAAGCGCAGAAAGTAAATGAGCAGGATGTCTCCTGCACCTTCCTCTGAAGAACAGAGAAGGGTAATAGATTCAGTGGAAATCTTTGTTGCAGAAGTTTTTGGTTTTTTTCAGTGAGAGACACTTGAATTTATCAGAGCTAGTAGGGAACAGAGCTAGGAGAAGAGACGAAGTTAAAGACAGAGGAGGAAGATGAAGATAGAAGAAAGAAAGACAGGGACTAACTCACACAGCAAACCCCCAAGGAGGGATGGGGGGACGGGCTCCAGGCCCAGGTGGGGACAGGCCTTGTCCTGAGGCCTGAGGGCTCAGAGAAACACCCAGATTTGTAGTGTACAGTAAAGTTGACTCATTTAAGTGAGCTTCCGAATTATTTCTGCAATTTTTACAACTTAATTATTAAAGCATGAAAGTTTAAAATTCACACTCAGCACAAGGAGTTAATGAAGACACAATTACAATCTTGAAGTTAAAGATGGCTGTTTTAACTCACATAATAGAGACACAGCAAGAAAACAATAGAGGTTCATGCTTAATAAACACGATGATATAACCTCACTGTGAGAATGCTACAATCAGCTGGTGTGATCAGCTATGCCAGTGAAGTTGCCACTTAGGTGACCGAGTGCCCAGAATACACAGGATTGTAATAAAGTAAAAAGTGGGCTTCAGGCCTTGCCTGAGGCCTCTACAGAATGTTTTAACCAAGAGCTGCTGCTAGCATGGACAATGATTAACCTTCATGCTCTGACTTTAAATAGCGCACATGCAGCTCACCCGTCTGAGCACTCCTACTCCACCATCGACCAGCAAGTGCTCTTTCTGCACACGGAGAACACGCTGGTGCTGGTATAATTCACTCTGAACACCCACAATAACAGCATGGGCCCCAACAGTCCCGTGTCCAGTAAATCTTGAAAAGTCCTCACAGTGGCAATGGAATACAACGCTTACCACACATCACTTTCTAACGTGGTATGGCTTGAATTTTATAATAGAATTTTCTCTTCCATGGACTTCTACTTCTTTTCCTTTTAATTCCCCAACCAAAAATGACCAAGAGCTCTCCAGTGAGCAGGGATGAGTACCAGAAAAGGTGTTGCCACCTCCTGAAGGCCCAAGCCTTTGGGGTGGCTCAGACAGTGCTCCCTGAGCCCTCGGTGTGGGAGGGAGAGATGAAGGGAATGTTCTCACAGTCGGGAGTCTTCCATCTGGAAGGAGGCTGGGGTCAAAGCCAGCAGGGGTGGGGGCTGTGAGGGGGGGTTGTTGGTTTCAGGGACCCGTCACAGCAGAGATACAGTGATGGACAAAGAAAGCTATGGCAGTTTCTTTGGTTCTTCTCCCAAAAAAGAGAGCAAGTGAAAATGTAAAGTCCCCCCAACTCTGGGAGGGGAGTCCCCGCCTGACTCTGGGAGGGGACAAGACAGCTTCTGCACATGCTATCTGAGCACAGATACCAGGTCTGGGAGGTGCTCTATTTGGCTCAGCATGATGACAGTCCTAATATCGTACATTTTATAGAGAACTTAACTAAATACTCTGGGCACGCACCTAAGTCTGACAATACTGTGGGGTGAGCACGGTAGCTATTTCTACCCCTTTTACATCCTAGACAAGCACACAGTATGCCCAAGTTAGAAGACACTGTGCACAGAACGGAGCCATGAGCCAGGATTCCTGGAGGTCCAGGGCTGCTGCCATCATGACATGATGGACAGGAACTGGGGACGGATCAGTGAGTGTCCACAGGACATGACGTGTGATGCAGGACATGTGATCACTCCTCTACCCTAGGCAACCTGTCTTCAATGATAAGACAGAAGAATCCAAGAGTCACTCTCCCCCTCAAAGCTGCTTAAAGAGGGAGACTTCACAGGATACTTATTCGTCTACTTCAGTCTATTCCTTAATTGACGTTCCCTCCTAAAGATGCAGAGATTCTAACTTAAATTATCTGTATCTCTTATAGGTATGTGTGTGTGTTTTCACATGGGCTGCACAAACTAGGTGTGAGCTATTTAATGTATAGTCAACACACCATGTCCTCTGGAACTGTAAGCTGCACACACACAGTTACAGACATTCAGAGACAGAAGCAGCATTCACAGCAGACAAGGCTACAACTGGGAAAGGAGGACTGGGATGTTTCACACTGACAGCTCAGCTCCTCACACGTGTTCTCAGAATTGATGAGACTGGTGTCTCTAGTTGTCTGTATGCATTATAAAAGAAAGCGACACTTTTGTTTTTTTAAAATTAAAATTAATACTGCTTTCCTTTTTTTATATAATTATTGTAGATTAAGGATTCCTTGATTTCATATATAGCAGACTTCTATGTAAAGGAATGTGTGTATATATAAATATGTGATATAATCTTTACATACATAATCCAATCACCTGGATTTTTAACAAATATGTAAATACATGTATTGTGTTTTCTTTGTTGTTTTTTTTTGTGAGGAAAATTAGTCCTGAGCTAACATCTGTTGCCACTCCTCCCCTTTTTGCTGAGGAAGACTGGCCCTGGGCTAACATCTGTGCCCATCTTCCTCTACTTTATATGGGCTGCTGCCACAGCATAGCTTGACAAGCGGTGTGTCGGTCCGCACCCGGGATCCGAACCTGCGAAGCGGAGCACACGAACTTGACCACTACACCACCAGGCCAGCCCCTAGATGTATTGTTTTAAAGCTATATTGTAGCTGTTGTAACAAGAAAAATAATTCTGGGTAAAAAACTAACAGGGATTTTAAAAGTTCCCCGTGAGCACAGTGAGCAGGGACGCCAGGACCAGCAGCCATGTGGCTCCAGAGCTGGTGGTAAAGACAAGAGGTCTGGAACCAAAGTCATAGCCAACTCCAAGACAAGGCACTCCTCAGCAGTCAGAAGGGACTCAAGCCCTGGGTGAGACCCTGCCCCGCCCTCTCACGGCATCTCCACAACACAATCAACCTGGGGAGCCAGAAGGGACAGCCCTGGGCTAACGAGCAGGTAACCGAAATTGAGTTCTGTTTTCAGTGCTACGATGGGCGGGGGAAAAGCATCTCCTGGGACACTTTCCACAGTGGCTATGGCGGTCACTGGAGCATCCTCCACCTGCGGAGAACAAGCTGCCCAGTCGCAGGATTCAGAAGGGGCAGAGTAACAGCTGGCATGGATCCCGTTTTTGCTGGAAAGAGCCAGAGCAATGGGAAGGTGCCCAGTCTGCTTGGAGGTGCCACAGCTGGCAAGAGGAAGGCCCAAGAGAGCCGGCAGGCAGTGTGTGCTCCTGTTCAAGTCTGCTTTTAAAGTGTGCCTTCCCTGAGGCCTCCTCACTGCGAGTAACAGGGTCTTTAGAGGCGAGAACACTGGTCAGGCATCAAGAGCCCTCACTCCACTTGGGCTCTGCCAATAACAAGGTGTGGGTGGCACGGTGCACTCAGTGTTGACAAGGACAGAGCATCCTGGCACAAGCACATATGGCGTCCTCTTACTTTACAAGAGGGAGAAGTTACGTTCCGCTGCACATTCCTAAGAGCTGTTCAAGGTCATGCAGCCAGCAAGTGACAGCCCAGTACATGATGCTAGACTCCAGCTGGTTCTGCTGCCTACACTGCCTCAGTTTCCCCATATGTACAACAAAGCAGGAGAGAGCATGACCTCCAAGTTCCTTTCTCCTTCTGTGTGGCTGTTTCATTTTATTGGGAGGGAAGAGAAGAGAAGGCAAGGGTCCCGGGCTATAATGCAACCAGCTTAGCAGTTGCTAAGGGACAGGCAGGCAGAGAATAGCAGAACAGGGGCCTGGAAAGAAGGCCATGCAGTTGGGGCTACAGCCCAGTATTAAGAATTAGTATTAACATACTAACAACCCAAAATTCACTTTTTAAATTGTGTTTTGCCACAGGGAGGAAGAGCTAACAGCTGTTCATACTCAACAGTGAACAGCCAACATCACACCCAATGGCAAAAAGCTGAAAGCTTTTCCTCTAAGATCAGGAACAAGACAAGGATGCCCACTCTCACCACTTTTATTCAACATAGTATTGGAAGTCCTGGCCAGAGCAATTAGGCAAGAAAAAGAAATAAAAGGCATCCAAATTGGAAAGGAAGAAGTAAAACTGTCACTATTTGCGGATGACATGATATTATACATAGAAAACCCTAAAGACACCACCAAAAAACTGTTAGAATTAATAAATGAATTCAGTAAAGTTGCAGCATACAAAATCAATATATAGAAATCTGTTGCATTTCCCTACACTAATAACAAACTAACAGAAAGAGAAATTAAGAAAACAATCCCATCTACAATTGCATCAAAAAGAATAAAATACTTAGGAATAAATTTAACCAAGGAGGTGAAAGACCTGTACACTTGAAACTACAAGACAATGATGAAAGAAAATGAAGATGACACATATAACTAGAAAGATATTCTGTGTTCATGGATTGTAAGAATTAATATTATTAAAATGTCCATACTACCCAAAGTTATCTACAGATTCAATGCAATCCCTATCAAAATTCCAGTGGCATTTTTCACAGAAATAGAACAATCCTAAAATTTGTATGAAACCACAAAGGACCCCAAATAGCCAAAGCAATCTTGAAGAAGAACAAAGTTAGAGGCCTTGTGGTCTCTGACTTCAAACTACATTAGAAAGCTACAGTGATCAAAACAGTATTTACTGGCATAAACACAGACACACAGATCAATGGAACAGAACAGAGAGCCCAGAAATAAACTCATGTATATATGGTCAAATAATTTATGACGAAAAGAGCCAAGAACATACAATGGGGAAAGGGCAGCCTCTTCGATAAATGGTGTTGGGTAAACTAGACAGCCACAAGCAAAAGAATAATACTGGACCTCTATCCTACTCCACATACAGAAAAATAAACTCAAAATAGATCAAAGACTTGAATGTAAGACCTGAAACCATAAAACTCCTGGAAGAAAACATAGGTAGTAAGCTCCTTGACATCAGTCTTGGCAGTGACTTTTTTTGGATCCGACACCAAAAGCACAGGCAACAAAAGCAAAATAAACAACAAAAGCAAAAATAAACAAGTGGGACTACATCAAACTAAAAAGCTTCTGCACAGCAAAGGAAACCATCAACAAAATGAAAAGGCAACCTACTAAATGGGAGAAAATATTAGCAAACCATATATTTGGTAAGGGATTAACATCCAAAATATATAAAGAACTCTTACAACTCAATAGCAAAAAATCAAACATTCCAATTAAAAAATGGGCAGAAGATCTGAATAGACATTTTCCAAAGAAGACATACAAATGGCCAACAGGTACATGAAAAGGTGTTCAACATCACTAATCATCAGGGAAATGCAAATCAAAACCAAAATGAGATATCACCTCACACCTGTCAGCATGGCTATTATAAAAAAGACAAGAAATAACAAGTGTTGGTGAGGATGTAGAGAAAAGGGAACGCTTGTGCACTGTTGGTGGGAATGTAAATTGGTATAGCCACAATGGAAAACAATATGGAGGTGCCTCAAAAAATTAAAAACAGAAATACCATATGATTCAGCAATCCCACTTTGGCATTTGTATCTGAAGAAAAGGAAATCACTGTCTCAAAGAGATATCTGCACCCTCATATTCATTGCAGCATTATTAACAATAGCCAAGACACGGAAACAACCTAAGTGTTCAATGACAGAGGAATGGGTAAAGAAAATGTGGTATATATACACAATGGAATATTATTCAGCCATAAAAAAGAATGAAATCTTGCCATTTGCGACAGCATGGATGGACCTGAGGGCATTATGCCAAGTGAAATAAGTCAGACAGAGAAAGACAAATACCTTATGATCTCACTTACACGTGGAACCTAAAAAAAAAACCCCAAAAAACTGAGCTCGAAGATACAGAGAACAGACTGGTGGTTGCCAGGGATAGGAGATGGGGGTGGGTCAAATGGGTGAAGGAGGTCAAAAGGTACAAACTTCTAGTTATAAAATAAATAAGTCATGGGAATGTAATGTACAGCATGGGGACTATAGTTAATAATATTATATTGCATATTTGAAAGTTGCTAAGAGAGTACATCTTAAAAGTTCTCATCATAAGAAAAAAATATTCTGTAACTATGCACGTGACGGATGTTGACCAGACTTATTGTGGTGATCATTTTGCAATATATAGAAATAGTCACGCACCGCATAACAACATTTTGGTCAACAATGGACTGCATATATGATGGTGGTCCCATAAGATTAGTACCACATAGCCTAGGTGTGTAGTAGGCTGTACCATCTAGGTCTGTGTAAGTACACTCTATGATGTTCACGTAATAACAACATCGCCTAACGAAGCATGTCGCAGAACGTATCCCTGTCATGAAGTGACGCGTGACTGTATCCAATTATTATATTCTACATCTGAAACTAATATAATGTTGTATGTCAATTATAAATAACTCAATAAAAAAAAAGAGAGAATTAGTATTAACCTACTAATAACTCAAATTCACTTTTTAAAATTGTGTTTTGCCAAAGGGAGGAAAAAAATCCACTTTTAAAAATAACTTCTTTGAAAATGATGTAATAAAACTGCTAATACAAAAGAAAACAATCTGGCACTGTTTGTTTAACTAGACTGCTATGAGAATTAGTTTATGAATTAAACCCAGTATGTAAGAGTTCTGAGATTAGATTAAAATATTGCTTATAAATAAAATTTATTGATTTTTTTCACTGAATACAACAGTACAGAACATGGACCTCCTCGAGGAGGTGCATTATCTCCACTATCAAACGTCTTTACTGAACACACAATAAGCAAGACGCTGGGAGAGGACGTGACGTGACCCACCTTCTGAGAGCAGGCTCTGTGGTCTGGGAGATAGGCCCACGGACAAAACAGGCAGGACAGGATGCCTACAAGCCAAAATTACTAACACCAGGAAAAGGCATTATATTTTCCCAAAGTTAGTAAGGTTTATAAAGCATCAAACTATTCTCTTCAAATTACTAGAATATTGAGGCAATATTAAGAATGACAAGTCCCTCAAAACTGGAATGAGGCTGTGCTCGTGAGCATTTGATACGGCTGCTCACAAAGAGCTCGGGAGTGTGGGACGCTACCTGGACATGGCTTTTCAAAACTTTCGTTAACCTGGCAGGACTCTGGGCTCAGCTGTTTGAGAGAGGAAGCCACACCACTGTATCATGAAAACAACTTGACTAGACATGCCTTCTTGATCTTTTCTGTGAAATACCCACCAAAATTAAGGAAAAAAAGGTGGGGCTGGCAAGAGCGCTAACCCTTTGGTCAGGGCAGGGTGTCTTCAGAACCGTGACAATCAGTCATGCCAGTACCTGTAAGTCTACAAGCTGCACAGTTGATTTTCCTTGGAGACACAAGGCCTGAGCAATAAAAGCATGCAGATCCTCTAGGCACAGAGTATCTACCTGAAAGAGAGAGAGAGAACCCAGCATTAGTTCTGGGAAAAATCTGGGCAAATGAATCTCAACTCTAAGCACAGGTGCCCACACATGGTGAGTCTAGATCTTGGGCAGCAGATGAGCAGCAGAGGAGATGCAGGTGGAAGTGAGTATCTTCCTCCCTCTCTGCCTCCTCTGTCCACAGTCCTGGTGTAAAGCTCTCTGTGATGCCCAGGGAAGCTGGACAGGGAGCCTGATTACTTGCTAGCAAGGTAGAAAGCTCCAGAACGCCTGGGAGGAATCATGAGCTACGACCAAGTATGAGTCCTAGGGAGATACAAGTGACCATTCTTTGGCACAAATGTCCAAAGCTGGCAATTCAAGGGTTTCCAGACAGAGAGCACCTAGAGCTGACCTGAGCTGGAGTGGTCAGGGCTGGGATAAATATCTACCCTAGCCAGCCCAGATGAAACTTGTGTCCTTGGAACCAGTTTAAAGGAAACCAGGATCCCCAAAATATGAGTCCCCTCCAATCTTTTGTGGAATCAAAATGTCTAACCAAAGTGTGAAACACAGTGACATGGAGAAAGTGACAGATGGGGAATAGCTGGGTCTCAAGTAAACTGTGGAAATGAGGAGAGGACCTGAGAGCAAAGAAGACAGAGCCAGGCTGAGGCCATCGACAGCCAACTGCTCTACTGCGCCACCTCCGCCACAGGATGATGAGGCAGCAACTTTTCTAGTTCACCAAATTCTGCTAGCCAGATAGAAGCACTATAGTACCCACTTGAAAAATAGTTCCACCATCATCCTAAGAATATACCAACTTTTTTTTGTAGGGGAACACATCTGTGGCAAGTAAAGGCTTGAGGGGAAAAAAATAAGAAAACAACAAACCCATAGAAAACAATTTTGATTCTTCCTGGGTGATAAAAATGGCTAATATGGTTACTTTCAACATAAATGACCCCACCATAAAAAAGAAAGACTGTTCATGGGGGACACTCCTGCTTCCCCTGTGACCTGCCCAATCTCTCTCAGAGGAAGGTGGCGTCTCGGCTCTCTGCTGGTGTGTACTTCTGCACTGTCACCTCTACCCGGCAGGAGACACTGAGTGCTGCTAAGACCTAGTGACATTCTCACTGATCCCACCACTATCCTACTCCATTTTTATTTCAAAGCAGTTGTTGACTTTGTATAAATGACAGCTATAATTATTTCAGGGAAAAACAAAAAATCTACAAACGTGTAGTACTCATGACCAAGAAAAAAGATCCCAATCTACAGAAGTAAGACCAGAAAATATATTGTTTTTAAATCTATAAACCCCCATCTCTCTCCAGCTAGACTGAGGTTTGTTGGCATGTAATTCTACTTCTTGCCATTAGCAACTTTTAAAGAAGGCTGATTTTAAAATACCAACCTATGAGAAAAGAATAACTATTTCATATGTCATATTTTTTCAGTTAACCAATTTCATACTCTGCCACCATCTTTGTAGTTAACAATCTAAAACATATCAGAGGGTGCCCAATTCTTAGTGATATCAATTTTTTAGAATTTCACATAATGGATATTATTATTATAAAGTATTTGCTCTACTATACATTATAAAAAATATGTACACTTTCTATGATGTAAACTTATCCTTCCAGAGAATTTTCTCAGATACGCCTTTAATAAAAATTTTGTTGTTGTTAATTTGGAGGTTGGATTAAATGAGAGCACTTGGTTTCTCTATAGGTTTTGTACACAGAACAGTATGTAATTCTATGCCCTATTGTGCATCAAAACATTTAATTTAGGCTTAACTATATAAAAGTATAACGTTTTCATAAATTTATCTTTTTAGCCTTACTAATCCTGAGAGAATAATTATCCACATGAATAATAATATAGTACCTTCTTAATCTATGGGATACCACTGATGTGTTGATTTGTTGTTTTCTAGTTTTAAAAAGTTCCAATTTAAATGTGTCCTTCAAGTCAAACCAACATTGAGCCTATCCCATGCTAACTTAAGCTCAAGAGATTTTTATTTAAAAGGCAATTGTTAGGGGGCCAGTGGCGTAGTGGTTAAGTTTGCATGATCTGCTTCGGAGGCCTGGGGTTCGCAGGTTCGGATCCAAGGCGTGGACTGACGCACCGCTTGTCAAGCCATGCTGTGGCAGCGTCCCATATAAAGAGAGGAAGATGGGCATGGATGTTAGCCCAAGGCCAATCTTCCTCAGCAAAAAAGAGGAGGACTGGCAACGGATGTTAGCTCAGGGCTAATCTTCCTCGCAAAAAATAATTAATTAATTAATTTTTAAAAAGGCAATTGTTAGTAGAAAGAATGTAAACGTGGAAATTTTCCCCTGATGCTTGGTTCAGGTTTATACAAACATATGAGACATAAAGCTACTGTTCTATGATTTGGGTTTTTTTCTGCTGGAAGCGGTTTTTCATAACCAAGCAGAACTGTTGAGTGACTATGAACAGGCTCAACAACCCATCTCTCCTGCTGGAAAGAATAATTCAAGATGTATGTCCTAAGAGTGCTAACACATGGCACTACTATCCATATAGACGCATACAGTATTGAGAAGAAAACACACTTATTTTTATGGATGAGAAAACTCAGCTATTGGTTATCCTCCACTTCCCAATTTCCCCTATGGCTCAACCCCAGCCATAGCTACCTGTGGATTAATAAACAATGGACAGAAAATATTAACTGGTAATATATGCATGTATATATAATAAATAATATCAAAAGAAATGTATTTTTACACTTAAATAATCCTGCCGTCCTCTATTAACTTATACTTGCTAAGTCTGGTGCAAATAAAGAAATGTTCTACTCAAAACAGTAATGCAAAAACTCGTTTATACTGATGCATGTGAAACCAATAATGAAGCAATAACATCTCTTAAGAGTTATTTACCCACACCACATTTTTACAAAATGCAAAATGTAGATCTAGCTATAGAATGGCAGAGCCAAGAGGACATTTAGAAAGGAAAAGTCAGTATAAGGTTCCTTTGAAATATAATTCTACAATGAGAGTAAGTTTCTTAAAGACAATAACTCGTAAACTGAATTCAGGCTTGAAAAACAAAATCACATAACTTTCTATTCTAGGCAAATGAAAATTTGATGGTTATGCCAAAGCATACCCAAGAGACATCACATTCGGAGTTCAGAGGAGAAGACAAGACAGCTTGAAGGGCCAAGAGTTTTGAGAAAGTCTAAATGGGTTAAAGAAATAGACACTTGATTGTAAGGGACTTGTTGTTATACAACAGTGAGACAAGTCATTTTAAATTAATACAGCTGGGGAAGGGCAGTGGGGAGAAGAAGGGGCTGGGAGGTGGCGGGAGTTAGGCACTTCTTCTACTGAGGTGTCCAAACATCATCATGGATGTGGAACACTAAAGGCAAATCTTTTCACTGGCCTTTATATTTTCACACATAACTAATGAAAAAGACATTGTCCGACTTGTTAAGGGATACCAATTAGGACCTAGTGCTCCATTCCTGACATGCAGCCCATGGCCCCTAGGTTAGCAGGTGAGGAGAACACTAATGCTGAGGATGCTAAGGGTGATCCTCATGGACATTTCACTGGGCACCTCTCAAACACTTCTCACGTTTTCTGTAATATGACTGCCCCATAATCCCAGGAAGTAGCTACTACCTCGTTCTCAGATCGGAACACGAGGCCAAGTGCACAATAAACATTTGTTAGACAAATGAATGAATGTGACTCAGGAAAGTTTGAAGTCATCTGCCCAGGAGTGCAGAGCTCCTAAAGGAAGCTGGGACTCCAGCCAAGTCAGCTAGACTGTGGAGCTGGACCTTCTCCCCACTACACGAAACTCCAGGGACAGTAACAAGCACCCAAGCCATGACACAAGCACAGGGGAGGTATTCCACAGTCCAAAAAGCTTAGAAAGCATAGACAAAGCAAAAGCAGGTTCCTTCACCTGTGAAGTTTCCCAAGCCTGTATCACACTCATGTGCATTACAAACCTCTAAGTTCGAGAGCAGACAGGGCTTCTCGAACGTATGCCAACACAGAACGCTTGTCTTGGTTTTAGAGCATTTCACAGGACTAGGGTTCATAGAGCAGACACTGGAGAGAGATGATGTGGGGAACTGGCCCATGGTTATATCCCAGAGCACTGCACCTCATGAGAGAGGAGGGCCAGGAGTGAGGAGCGACTGCAGCGATCAGAATATGGAGCCAAGGTTACCTGTACAAAGAGGTAGATCAAGAGGCAGCACAACGCTTTAAAAGGGCTCTCTACTGCCTGCAGTTCTTCTCTTGAGGAGGAAAGGTTGAAACAGGCCAGGAGTGTGTCCAAGCGCCGGGCTTGTATTCCTGGCTCTTGGTTCAGCCACAATAGTTTCAAACTAGGCGTTCCCCCTAGTTAAAAAAAAGTCCATTTACCATTATTCTTTGCACTAGCAAGTTATAACATGCTTCTTGTAGAACTACAATAAAAGAATAAAGGACACTAACCTCTTCCCTTCCTGACATCCTTGGGCTTTAAAGCTTAAAGGAACTGGAAAGTAAACATGAACAGAGCTTCCTGATTTAAACAAACGAAAAAACCTAAAAGGCCGGCACATATGTATTTCATTGAGAACATTCTTCTTTTTTAATGGCCACGTTTGAGGGAAACTAGGGCTTTTTTCTACCTATGTTGCACTCTGGATTGTTCACAATGCCGTTTGGAGTACATTTCAAAGGTACTGTCTCAGGGTGTGAGAGAGACACAGGCGTGATGCAGCGCTTGGGTGAAGCACCTCCAATTCATCCATTGGCTTGCCCTCTATTCCCCTAGGACCAGCGTTTTTCAAACCTCAGTCTGCAAAAGAATCAGCTGCAGAGATTACACATGCACTTTCGTGGGTTCTGCTCTAATGGGTATGGTGTCCGGGAGTCTGCAATGAACAACCTGGAGACTTGGATGCAGGTGTCTGTGGGCCCGTGTTTTGGAAAGCATGTCCCTAAAACAATTAAATGGAAATCCCTAAAATACAAATTTTAGTGTTTCATTTCTATATTTTATACATATGTTTAAATTATTAAAATCAAAGAAGAGAAAAACCGCTTCCTCATTTATCTCTGTCACAACGTATGGTGGCCTAAGTCTGGAAGAAGACACACAGCCCTCTGCTGCAGCTGACAGGGGGCCATTCAGGACCGAGTGGGTCCTGTAGAGCAGCAGTGTGATTTTCTGCAGTGTCACTGGGCTCTAACATGTGCATGAAGTGCAAGGATGGCTGGGATCTAAATGTTTACTAAGGAAACAAAATCTACAACCAAATGGCATCAGAATTAAATGACTCAAAAAATGATGCTCTTCTTTGTTGTTTATTACATCTCTCACAACATTATTTAATATTTCAGTCATGTACTTTCCACCATCAGAAGTGAAACAACCCAGCAAAACTCACTTACATTTCTGAAATGGCTGAATTGGTCCCTCCACCAAAAAAACTTTTTCATTGTTATCTTGGAGAAAAAAAATCATTTTTCTCTTGAAAGAAAGAAAATGCTGAAGATAACTGTCAAAAAAATCTATAGTACTAGTTATTAAGATAGAGATACCACCCCAAGATAATAACCAGGGTCAGCGATTACATCTCAAAAACACATCTTTCAGGTGTTTATAATAATAATCTAGACCGGAGTTCATTGCAGTTCGTGGACCAAATCCAGCTCACTGCCTGCCTGTTTTTATACAGACTATAAACTAAGAATGGTTTTCATATTTTAAATGCTTGAAAAAAATCAAAAGAAAAATATTTCACAATATGAGAAAATTATATGAATTCCAACTTCAATGTCCCTAAATAATATTTTATTGGAACACCATGCTCATTTGTTTATGTATTGTCTATGGCTCCTTGTGTACTTTAAATGCAGACAACATTTAGTTGCAACAGAGACCATATTACCCAAAAAACCTAAAATATTTACTATCTGTACTATCTGAAAACTATCTGAAAAAACCTGAAATATTTACTATCTTCACAGAAAAAGTTTGCCAACCCCTGATCTAAGGTAAATGATGATATTCCATTATCACAGTTATTTCAAAAAACTAAGGTAGCTGAAAAACTTTTCCTGACTATAAAAGTCATGCATTGTAACAAATTTAGAAAAATAGAAAAGCATAAAGAGAAAATAAAAGTAATCTGCAACCCTACCTTTCAAACATAACCATATTTTAGAATATAGCCTCTAACCCTTTTTTCAATGCATATAAAACCTTTATGAACACAGCTGAGAGACCAAGTCCCCATCAGAGTACAATGAAATGAACAATGGAAAGATTTTTACCTGGTGTTTCATTTGCTTACACCTAAGGGTTTAATAAAAAAAAAAAAAATTGAGATCCATGAGATCTATTTAGAACCAGGTATAGTGGCCGTGATAAATGCAAGACTTCAGTGAGCAAACAAACAGTGCCAGTGCTTGTGGCCTGTTATTCATTCCCAGTAGGGACAAAAGTGGATGGAATGGGCTTAGATACCCAGGTAAGATACTACCAGGTAAGACACTTACAAGTATGTGTTTAACAAAAGATAGGAGGGTGAGAAAAATAAAACCAGCCAACTTTGTAACAGCCTTTTTCTCACCTGTATTGTCACAAAGTTTTTGTGAAGGCTGAGAGTTCACACATACTGATGCCTGCAATTCTAGGTGTGTTGCTAGGTCCTGAGAAACCCCATATGAAAGATGGACAGTCACTCTTTTGGAAGAGCTTTCAGGTAAAGGCCATGTGAACACACGGTGATACAAGACCGTGAAGGTCTTCCCAGAGGAATACTGAAGGTCAAAGAGTAATAAGCCAATCAGGGCAGAGGCATGGGAGGAGTTTCCATGGAAGAGATGACCAGGAACCTTTGGGCTGGGCTTTACAGGAATTTTCTTCTGGGACTGAAAGGAGGCAGCAATGGATATCTGATAGAATCCTCCCTGTTTTCCTTCCTCCTACCCATCAATCCAAACGTCCCACCAACCATGCACTGGACATCTACTTTTGAGGAACTACCACATGCAGGCCATCACGGCAGGTGCTGGAGAGATGAGGGGAATGAGAAAGACTCAGTGTCTGCCCACAGTGGGTGCACAATCCCTTGGAGCACACAGGTGTGAGACTCTGACAGCATGCAGTGGAGGACTTGGACTGTGAAGAGAGGGAGCATCAAGAAAGGAAGAGAGATGTGAAGAGCTAGTGGGAATTAATTATAATGAGGCAGGAAAGGGCAAGTTCCAGGGAAGGGAGACATGGTGGCCAAGGTCTGTATCCTGAGAGCGATGGGAAGAAATGGAAGGGTTAGCCTGGGAGAATGCTGTGCAGAGGTCTGTGCTCTGAGAGATGACTCAGGCTGCAGTGGGGATGGAAGAAGTCATGGACTAAGAGGTGGTTAGAGGACACAGCAGGCTGGGGCAGAGGAAGACTCCAGATTGATGGCTTCTTCACTGCAATAGAAAAGGACAGGATCTCAGAGCGTGGCTTCTGCAGCGGGGCCATGCAGGAACTCATAGGGCACCCAGAATTGCAGGCACCAGTTAATGCAGCTGGATGGACGGAATGATTTATTCAGGTCTCAGCATCTGGAGGCTGCAACACGTAAGTGAACAAAAAAGCTGGTAAGCAACTTATGGATTGATGGGTTTTATTTTATTTCCCCTCTATCTTTTATCAGATCAACAGCCTTAGCATTATCTGGGAACCTGTTAGAAATGCAAATTCTTGGGTCCCATCCCAGACCTACTGGATCCGAAATTCCAGAGGTGGGGGCAGCATCTGTTGTAACACGCCCTCCAGGTGATTCTGACACAGGCAAAGACTGAATACCACTCAACATTCCTCAACAAAAAGCTAAGAAATCACTTGCAGACAAAAAAAGAATAACTTACCAATAATAAAGAAATTGGTTCTTGAGAAGGTCTAATGATATATAACAGATTACAGAAAACCACGAGTTTGAAAAACCATGCCCTCATAAATCTCTTCAATATCAGAGAATTTTAATCCTAAATTCAATCAATAACTTATTTAGTCAAGAAATAAGTATCGAATGCCTATCTGTACATTAATGTAGGAGATAAGACATCTCCACAGCTTCCTCCAGAACGTGAGGGTCTTCGTCTTTAATACAAGATAACATTCTGAGGTTATCATCTTCTTATGCCACAAGCAGTACATCCCTACAACACATGGAGGGCCTCTGATGATTCTATACAAAGGCCTTAATTGGAAGCTTGTTTTTTCCCTAAGTGCAGTAAAATTTCGGTTTCTCCCATTCACCCAGAGATTTATTTCTCAATTGATAGGTAACCAGGGAGGGTATGAATTTCTCTGAAGGACCATTTAGATTTGTTCTCTTCTACCGGAAAACTCACTCTGAGCAAAGTGGTTTTTAACTCTGGTGTGACAACCTGAGGGCTGAGCCTACCAAACAGAAAGGAAATCGTTAGTAATTTCAGTTTACAAGAAACATATTTTGATCAGAATTAGAAGACAGATCAGCTCAGAGGAGAGCAGCTAAAACTATCTGGTGTGGAAGAAAGCTTCTCTCTCTGCACCACACAGACACACAGACACACACACTCATCCAGGTCATGGGCATAGACAGACTCTGCCAGAAAAGATCAAGGGTGGCCCGTACATTTCACCCACAGCTCCATGGGCAGCTGAGATGTTTCAAAGAACAGTCCAGAGACCTAAACAAGTGATCTGGTCTCTAGGTCACCAACTAGCATCGCATCTAAAACACATCAGCTTCAAAAACCTAATTATATAACTTGGTAAAAGTTTTTGTGTGAATAGATGGACAGAAAGGCCTAGGAGCTTTTCAGGAGAGACTGAGCCCCAGAGGGCAGGGCAGAGGGGTGGGGAAGAAGGTCATTTCTATGAATGACAACTCTGAAGACTGTCTTGAGAGATGCCTGGGAAGACCCAACCCCTGGGTGGAGGGTTGCTGGACGTGCCTCATTAGTAACAAAACAATGGCCTGTTTGTGTTTTTACAGCTATCAACATAAGTGAATGAATAAAGACACACCTAGACTCTAAGGCATGGCATTTCTATATGCTTTTTATATGGAATAAGTATTTTAATAGCTGGGTTTTGGAGTTATCTTATGATTATTTTCCTTGCATACTCCTAGGGTGAGAAAAACCATAAAACAGTCTGGCTTGTGTCCACTCTCAGGATATGAGAGGTGAAACGTCTGGAAATTAACTTGCATATATCTTATGTCTTAAATTTACTTGTGAATGTTTTAACCCATAAGTTCAATTTAAATGAATATTTATTTATCATTCTCTGTTTGGTAGAGAATTCCTGGCTGAGAGAAAACAAAATTTGAAATCCGGACTACTCACATGCAAACTGAATCTTTACTCTGGCTGGATGAATTTCAACAGCCTATTTATAATAAGCAAAACAATTCCTTCAGGTATAAACAGAGTAGAATGCATTGCCATCTCAAAATATTAAACTCTACACTTTCATGGATGAGTCATCTAATTTCATGCAAAATGGCAGTTATATTGCTTCTATCTAACGCATTTAAAATACAGTGAATGTGGCTATAAAAAGCAGTCAGTGCAAAATTCAACCATTAGCTTGTGACTCACATGTGTATTTGTAACACATTTATTTGGCAAAGCTTCAAATTATTTTTACAAATGGAAGAAAAACCACTATTGAGGTTTTAAATCCATTTGTCTTGATCCCTGATGTCAGACAGGCTGGTCCAGAGGCTGGCAGTCACATCAGTGTCTCCTTACCAAATGCATGTTCATGCACTTGTACAGCAGTTGGTGACTCCATGTACCACCCACAGAAACCTCTAAGATTTGATAAGACCTTCTTGACCTGTATTCATCAAGTATGAAGATGAAAACCTTCAAAAGTATATATAAAAGGAGCTGAAACAAGAAAACTTCACTACAGTTGTTTTAACAAATGATGAAATGAGTCAAATACAGCACCTTCTTTTCTTGAAATGTATCACTTGACCTCTTTTCATTTTGTAAAATAGTCTTCTATGATGATCCGCAAGATTCTGATGAATCAAACATCCTCATATAGCCAAGAAACACTAAGTTCACTTACTGATTCTTGAACAACACTTAAAAAGATCATTCTAGATAGACAAATTTCCAATTAGATGTGTGCAATTAGGTTTTCTAGGTTTCTGAAATAAGCATATGCTTATAATGATGAAAAAATGACACTGAGAAAAAAAATCACCTATACTTTGTCTAAAGAAGAGTCTTCAGTCCTGGAGATAAAAAAGCAGTTTCAAATGCTTGCCTGCTGTTGGTCTAAGACTCACTCCACAAAATGCATAAGGTCCATATGTGAGGAAAAATGAGAGTGGGGTTGTGTGCTGAAAATGAACACACACACGGACAAGTCGAGGGTCACTTGAGAGTTGTGTCTGAGGAAAGGAAGCTAAATTTCAAGGTACACCCTTCATGTGTTATCAGAAACATCATCCCTCATGATATATTTTAAGATAAATGACATGTAATACAGATAATATATATGAATGTGTGCGTTATACAGGAATATATCTTATATATGTGTATGCATATATCTGAACATGTGTATATATCCTACACACACACACACACACACACACACACACACACACACACATGGGAACACAGATGGGAATATATGCATTTAAATGAGTTCCCTGAATAAAATACACCAGTAATAAGGTTTATTTTTCAGCTCCCTGGCAGGTCATTTTAATTCTTTCCCCTTCCTAATTTTTAGGTAATTTCTATAATTTTTCTGCTCCCCTTTGTCTCCTTTCCACTTTGTTGAAAAATACCTGTGATTTCTTTTTTATTTTGACCATTTAAGAAAGTAAGCATTAAATCATATGTGCTATTAGAAGAAAAAGTGTTTTTTAAAAAAAGAACACTCTGGCCACTATATTGGGAGACTCACTGAAAATGCAGCATTTATGATATCAAACTAATTAAAACTATCTCAGGAGAACAAGGAACATCAGATACAGTGTTCTAACGTAATGCTCAACTCTATGACAACCCTGCTGCTGGTATGACTTGGGAGCAACCAGTCTAGTCACTTGGCACCTATGTGTAAGGTAGGTTTCCTGACATAGTGGAAGGAGAGGATCAATCAGCAGGATTCCACTGTCTTTAATCATACACTGTTTGAGCAATGGAAAATGCTGTGACAGGAATGTGGATGGTTCATCTTCCATTTTAGTCTAAAAACCACTTGGCATTTTTCCTCATGGATACAGAAAAGCATTAAATATTAAAGTCTTGTCATTTTTGTATCATTATGAACTTAAGCATGAAAAAAGAGAGTCATTTGTCTAAACCACCTACAATAACAGTTAAAGTCATGTCTCCAGGTCACTGGCGATGCCGTGAACATGCCCTTTAGACAGGGCCCTCCGTGGAGGAAACAGGCTTCCCAAGTTCCCTCTAGAAGCAGAATCCTGAAATGCAGTCTGTGCAGGCCATGTGCACAAGCTTTGCAGTTCCAGGAGTACTGGGGAGAACGGTTTCATAAGCCCCAGAAGTAGTCTCTCTGATAATTGCATGACTTCTAGAGTTTATTAAAACATTATATGAAGTGGCCTTTAAAATTAAGTCATAATATAACGATGAATAGCCAAATATTCTTTTTAAATCACGCCATGAAGAGAACTATAATAATCCATTTTCATATTATTTTTGGAAAGATACTATAAGATGAAAATTACATGAACCACAAAACATTTCCAGAAAACTATTTTGGCTATCTTTTAAAAATACTTCCTGCTGTAAAAACAAACGTCAATTCATCTTAATCTGTTTTTTGCGATAAGTACCTTTTTAGGTTTGATTATATCACTGACTGAGAAAACAAGGAAATATTCTCCGTGATAGCTTTCCTCAACTTCTCTCCCAATACAATTCCATTTATAAGAAAAGCATTTTGCAGTGCTCAAATCCTTATTTGGTAAATTACAGGCTTGTGTGATGGAAAATAATAGTGACATGAGAGAATTTAACGGATACAAAAATGGAATATCAAAATTTTAGAAAAATGTTCTCTGAAACAATGACAAGGGCCACTAAGAATAAACACTAAACCCACCCTCCTCTTCCTAATTTTCTATATGCAGATACTGTCCCCTACAGTCACGAATTCCTGACCTTTTCCAGATACTAAGAACTCATGGGAACAAAGGATTTCCTTCAGCTGATTCTAGGTGAACTCTGTTTTTCCTTCTTTCCCATTATATGTTTGAAGACACTGACATGAAAAGAAAACTAACTTTTCCAGTTAAACTAACTTTCCTTTCTCTCCCCTTTCCAATTCATCAAAATACAATTTCAGTGGTGAGAAGAGCTGATTCAAGCACAGTATGGAGAACCCAATCCTCTTACTTCAGTGGATGTCTACTGAACAACAATGAGGTGGCAGGCCCTGGGGATCGGCAGCAGCGGGCCTGGACCCACAACCATGCTCCTCTGCCTGTTTCTCTCTATCCCCCTGGTGTGGACCTTGAGCTGGGGGATGGGGGAGTGAGGCAGAACAACACAGCAGCTGGCCCAGGGCAAATCTGTGTAACACCCTTTCCTTCACTGTTTTAGAACTTTACTAGATAGATCCATTCCTCTTGGGCCCAGGGTTGAAATGATAATTAGTATACGTGTAGTTCTGGAAAAATGTTTCCACAATAAATCCATTATTGGACGTGTACCATTTGGTGAACAAATGAGTGATTTATTTACATCAAGGCTGTCTGTACCTCGAATGTTCATTGGCAGAGGCCTGATGAGGTCCGGGTGCTTCAGCGGGTTCCCAGAATACACAAACCACTCCTTGATGGTGGGGCAGGAGCTGGCATCATCTGAGAAAAGACAGCTGGGTCAGGAGATGTGTGTACCAGGCTCACAGAGCAACAGATTGCCTCTACCCGGCCTATCCAAGTGGTGAGCACAGTGTGTGCTCATGTCCAAGGTCACTGAGAGGAGCCTCAGGCATCCAACAGTGGGCCCCCTACTTTCCCATCTGAGGGTTCTTTCAACAAGAATGGCAGCCTCTGGGGTGGGGGGAGTGGCAGGATGGCCCAGCTCAGTAAACAATAATCAGGGCAGAGAGTTCACCACCTGGAAGGTGCCTACAATGTCCTTCTCCCTTCCCTCCCCTCTTACACTGTTCCAGAAAAAATGTAGGGAAAACTGTGGGAATATGAAGGTTCTTTCTGGTCTTATATTCAGTATTTTATGCAACTATCAAAACTATTATTATGTTAGACAATTCAAAAGCTGGTAGAAATAATCTAGAACAAATGCATTTCTGCATGTGGTTGGACTATTAATTGCTATAAAGAATTCAGTTTGACTTCCATTCTTCTACCTTATTCACCAAAGCCACATGGAAGAAAGACTTACTTTCCTACTCAATCAACATCCTCACTTAGCCTGTCTTTCTCCCAGAACCAGAACTCCCTGCTCCCACACCCACCTCCCTCTGGCCTACCTCCCTCTAGCTGCCACAGGGCCTGTCCTCCTCCCTCAAGGCCCTCCCACCCTCCCAGTAAAGGAAATGCTCTCTGCAACACACTGAAACTCTCTCTGCCCATCTCCCTTCTCCGCACTGGCACTGGCTGGTTAGATCAGGCTCCTGACCACTTCTCATCTTCTGTCTCATCCCCATCCCCGCCATTCTCCATGTAAATGGATGCTTTTCAGTTTTTGCTTTTTTTTTTAAGTGAAAGTTTTACCGGGGGTTGCTCTCCCTCATTAACATCCTCCAATAGCTACCCAAGGCAGCAGAATAAAAGTGCAGACAACCATTTCTAACCAGATGCTGCTGGAGTACCTCAGGGTCCTCACACTCCCCACACCTCTTCTTACCTCCACATTTGGATATGGTACTCCTTGGTCTGGACTCTCTTCTCCTCCACCTAGCTTCCTCTCTGAAGCCCCCTCCCTCCACAGCACTCGGTTAACTCCTACTTTACCTTTACACTAGGGGATCAACACCTCTCCCAAGTGCTCCCAGGCACCCTCTATGTCTCCATCACAGCTCTTTGGCTAGACTACTGCAGATGCTACTTCTTTCCCTGAGCTACCCACCCCAACTGTGGGCTACTGATAGCAAGAACTGTGTCTTCATATAAAGCCCTCAGTTTGCAGGCACAAGGCCCAGAGTAGATGCTCATTAACTGTAAGTTTAACAAACAAATTCAACTTGGCCTAAATTTCACACATACCGAAAAAAAGAAAAGAAAATCTGAGAAGTATTCTTACAGTTGTGGGAAAAAAAAAAACAACCCACTTTCTACGTAATCCTCTGGGCTTAGTTTTTCATTACATTAAAATATAGTCAACGGAGCGAATGGTGTCCTAAATTGTTATTTCAGAAAGAAGTGCATTCTCTCATGCCAAGAGACAAATCTTACCAGGTTTTAGTAACTCACTGGATAAGAACACTTAACCATTGTCATCACCTAGCCTGCCAACTGCCTCCTTGGGAAATTACTAACACATTCACAAAACCGCATTTTATACCATCAGTGTAAAAATGATCATCTTTCATCTAAAACTGTTCACAACACAGAGGTTTAGAGTTGACTTCTCAAAGAGTTCTAATTCTAAATAACATACAAAGAGAGTAAAGACAAGTTTCATGATGGGCACTGGTATGCTTTATAAAAAAAAAAAACCAAGTAGATTTTCTATTATTTCCTTTCTTGTTAAGATCTATGGAAGTCAGTTTTTAGACAAATATTCTAAGAGAAATGCCATACAGTAGTCAGTTATTTAGCTACAATCCAAGAGGAAAGAGCTACCCAATAGGATCTATAGACTCTGTTTCTGTATAAGGCTCAGCAAGGAAAACAGGCCCAAGACCAGCACAGACACCAACTTCTCACTTCTCCATAATTCAGATCAGCACAGGTACCAAATTCCCTCTTCTCCATATTTTAGACCAGTGAGGGTTAAGTTCATAGTAATTATGAAGTATCTATTAATTAACAAAAGAACAAAAGCTTTTGCTTTTAAAGTGATTGACTTGCATCTGATGAGTTTCACTGACCACACAAGAGGGTCACAGAACAAGAGTGAACTATGCTACTTAAAATGCAGTACTTACAGCTACTTATTATGCAGAGCCTTGAATACGAAAACTTAATTTTCACATATAAAATCAACTAGTCAGAGGATGAAAGTTAAATCGGACCCACTGATTTGAATTTTCATTCCCTAAATGAAATTTTATCTGAAACTGTGGGGAAGGATACAGGAAATGGAAGAGAGATTAGAAACGAGTATTTTCTCTGAGGTGGAGTGAAGGCAAAGGAGTATTAAGTCAGAACCAGGAGCACCAGCGCATGTCTGCAGGGTCTCCAGTGTCGGCCGTTACCTGTGAATCACTGGGTAGCAGGGACAGGGAATTTAACAGACTCTCGACTGCCTTTGCTTCCTTCTTCTATCATAAGAGGGTAAAAGGGCAGTGGCTAGTAACTGCTGCCAACATCTACAAAGAGGAATTGTGGTGGTCTGGATAGCATCTTTATCAGATAAGCCTAAATAGTCAGGTGGCAGCCTCTTCACTTTCGACCCAGATTATCCCTCCTACAGACACTCAGGAACTACTGCTCCTTCCAAACCCAGAACCAGGTGCAAAGTGTTACCTGGGATCTTCTTAAAATAAAAAGAAACACATTTTGCTGGAAAATCCTAGAGTTTAGCCTAGAGTTTACTTATCCTAGAGTTTACTTCTCTGGGGTACCACATAATTTCAGAGGTTTTAATCTGGCAAGCACTCTGAAACTATAGCAGAAATGTTTGCAATGATTTGGTTTGTCTGAATTAAAACGAAATAATCTTCTTAACCATCTATATATTAAGAATAAGAGAAGAGGAAGTTGAGTTTGGCAATTCCTAAAAGAATGGGCTGATTTCACATTCAAACTTTAAATTTGCCAGGCTCCAAGCTCAAAAGAGTGGAGTAAAAACTTGAGTAAAGTTCTTTGCTAGTTTTACTCTCTACTTCACGCTGTAAAATTTTATCTGGAAAACGGAAAAATAACATAATCAACCTTGTTCTTTTTCTGTTCCCAAAGGACAGACACATTATTCCACTTTGTAAAATCTTCTATATACAACTAAGACATTTTTCCCTGGAAACAAAATTGTGAAACTGTCTACACTTCCAACCTCTCTCCTTAAAAACTCTGATGAGATCATGTGAACACACTAATTCTCAAAAGTGCTACTTCCTCTCACATGATCTGGAGGGTCTAAGGGCATGTGCAGTGGTGACACTAGCAGGGAGAAGAGAATGAGGAGAAGCAATGTTGGTTTTACTCTCTCAATTACTGGGATTTTCAAGTTTGGCAACAGTCCTCCAGGCTTTTTAAAAAATATATTGTCCTTAGGGTTCTGTAATATTTTTTATACTGCTGGCTTAATCTGTAATTGCATGTGGGCTTGGTCCTTAAAAAAATAGAAAAACTTCCCAAACATTCTTTTTTGTGTACATTTTTGAAAAATAAATCACCTTTTAGGTCACTATCTAGGACTTTAATGAGCTGATGGCCTGTAGGCGCTTTGTGAGGGTGCCACACCGAATGGACAGTGAGTATTTATGTGTAGGGCTGACCACCCCATCACAAGACTGTCAGCCTTCTCTAGCTCCCATGTGGACTTCCAGAGTGTCTGCTGGCTGAAAATGCAGAGTCCGACCAGGAAAAAGGACAACTGACCTTAACTACTGAAGGCTGCCCGTATGCACAGGCTTTTCTCCAACACTGTTAACCAGGGAGATGTAAAGAGGAGACAGAATAGATTCTGCCCTTTGCATCTTTCTGAGTTTTTTCTATTTCCTAAAATTTATAAGGTTTCATAGTCATTTAAGCCAAGATTATAATTAGGGAGACTAAAAAACAGAGACAGAGTTGGAATCAGAGATAAGAATGGGTATGAAGCCAGGGACAGGCTGAAGACTAAGTGATTTCAGGCTTCTCCCCACTTTGGGCTGCAAGGCCGTAGAGCCATCTAAATACTATATATTCAACTATATAAAACACAACCAAGCACTCCCTAAAGAGGCACCCTCCAACATAATCAGATGAACTGTAGTATCCAACAGATCAGTATCCAAACTGTACCCATAATTAGGGAGTTTGAAGTATCAACATATCAATTCAGTGCCTTGCCTTCTGGCTCAGACATCTAGTGTCTACAGCTGTGCAAGTTTAAGAGCTTGGCTCCGGTGCTTAGAGTCCACAGCCATGGAGTTAAAGGCACCTTTGATTCTAAATCTCACTTTAAATGAATGGCTCCCACCTGTCAGTCAGACTGGCTTGGAGGCAGCTGCTCACCTAGCGGGATTTCAAAGACCTCACGCTCCCTCCTGTGTCTGAAATTTAACCATTAGAGTTACCCCTTTCTAAGGAAGGCCTTGCTAAATGCAAATACTCCTGAAGAGGTCACATTTTACACATATACACATATACATTGATCACCTAATTCACACCAAGAAATCCCGAGGGGCAGCAAAATGCCCCCTGAACAGTCAGTCCCTGCCAGTTCAGCTTACAGTCCAGTGGGGAGGAGGGATATTAGGCAAATAACCACTTAAACAAACATGCAGGTACAAACTGGATAAGCTGAAGAATGAAAAGCGCAGGGTGCTTTCAGAGAGGAGCTTACTTTTGGTGAGGGAATAAGGGAGGAATTTGGGGGAGTTAGTTTTTAAGGGCTTGAGGGAGGAATAGAATTGGTCAGAAGAATGGCCTGAGCCAGAAAAATACATTTTGTATTTGTCAACATAGATATTGTTTTTAAAGCAACACAAGTGAGTGAGATACCTTGGGTGTAAAAGGGCCTCCAACACGCGGAGGTCAGCAGCAAGCAGGGAGGGAAGGGAGGAATGCCAGGGGTTCAAGGAGGAGCTAGACGGGCAGAGCTTCAGTAGAGAGAAGGGAGAGGTGGTGGACTCATCCAGGGCCCTGGGACAGGGGTCTCGAAGGGAAGAGGGAAACTTTCCCATAAGAGTTGAGAATGAGGTGGTGAGATGTTCCCATAATGTAGGGAAAACAAATGAGGAATTAAAAGATGAAGAAACACAGATCAACCCAGAAAGCTGAACATCCATCTCTTAGCAGTTCCAGTAACAGAAAACAGAGATAATAGAGGGGAGAGAAATTTGGAAACATAAAAGATAGAGAATGTAAAAAAAACTTTCCAAGAGAAAAAAGTTACGATAAGAGGAACAAGAGTCACATTAGCACTCGACTTCATCAGCACCTACAATACTAGATGAGGGCAGAGGAATGGCCAAGATGGGGCAGAGATGATGACCAGAGGACACAAGGGGACGGCTGAGATGGGGCAGAGCTGATGACTAGAAGACGGGGGGGGGGGGCGGGGGGACGGCCGAGATGGGGCACAGCTGACGACCAGAGGACTGCAGAGGGATGGCCCAGATGGCACAGAGCTGATGACCAGAGGATAGTAGGGTGATGACCAAGATGTGGCAGTGCTGCTGACCAGTATTCTCACCAACAACTCCAGATCTGGACAAACTTTTGAAGGCACTGCATTCTCGTGCTGGACAGTCATCATCCCAATATTCTACCTACAGGTACTTTGCAGACCACAGCCTAGGGAGGGAGAGCCCTAGCTGAGTGAGAAAGTCTCTGTGATGAGGAGACAGAGTCTGCAGATCAAGGCTGTCATGACAGCTGGGACTGCAGGGCAGCACACCTGAGAATAGGCGAGGTGCAGAAAGGGGCTCCAGAAATCTGCTCTGGAGTGCCCTTGAGGTCCTGTTTGAGGACTGAGCTCTGCATGTCCAGGGCAAAACTCAGTGAGGCCAGACAAGACAGCTACTGGGTTCCCTGCTGACCAACCACCAGAGCCTGCACAGGGCTCCAAGACATTGAGTCCCAACCGCCAAGGTGCAGAGACCTCATTAAATTCCTGGCACTCAGGTGACAGCCCAGGAAGGCCAAGTCTCAGGAGTGGGGCCACTCTAGGTCTACGGTGAGAGTTCCTACAGACTCACCCTAATAAAGCTGATAGCAGTCCCTGAAACAGAAGTCAAATACCCTTCACAGATCCAAAATCTTCTCGCATACAATAAAAAAATACTGGACCTGAGAATAAGTAGAAACATGTGGACCCATTATGAGGAGAAAAGTCAATAAACAGACACAGGCCCAGAAATGACAGGGATGACGGAATTAGGAGACAAAGACTTGAAAACAGCTAATACGAATAATTTCAAGGATTTAAAGAAAACATCAAGACAAGGAAGAAAGAAATGGAAGATTTAAAAAAAGAGCTGAAAAACACAATATCTGAAATGACAGGTGGGTTAAGAGTAGATTAGATGTTGCCAAAGAAAGGCACAGTAAACTTGAAAACAGAGCAACAGGAACTACCCAAATTGAAGCACAGAGAGAAAAGAGGCTTCAAAACAAGCCTTGGTGTCTCAGGGACACTACGAGGTGTAAACCATATATGTAATTGAGAGGTGAAAGCAATGAAGACAGAAAACAATATTTGATGAAATAACGTTCAATTTTTTTCAAATAACACAGGAAACAAACAGATACAAGAAGTTCAAGAATCGCAAGTGGAATAAATGCAGAGTAAATCACTCCAGAGCTCAGTTTAAACAAATTACTAAAAACCAGTGATCAAGAGAAAAATCTGAAAGAACCCAGAGGGAAAAAGACTCATTACATATGAGGAACAACAATAGGAAGGACCACTGTCATCTCACGAGGAACAATACAAGCCAGAGACAATCTAATGACATCTTTAAAGTGCTGAACAAAAATACCTAAAATTCTACATCCAGCAAATTATATTCTGAAATACAGATAGTTTCAGGAAAAGACACTCAGGGAATTAAAATGAGCACAACAAGAAATGTGAAAGTTCTTGAGTTGAAGAAAGATGATACTAAAGGAAACCTGGATCTACACAGAGGAATGAAGAGTACCAGAAATGGTGCACATGAAAACTTTTTCTCATTTATTAATTCCTTTAAAAGACAACTGACTGTTTAAAGTAAGAGTTGGAAAATTACAGTCCACGGGCCAAATCTGGCTTGTTTTTATACAGTCTGAAAGCTAGTAATGCTTTTCATATTATTTAAATGACAAGAAAATTATCTAAAGAATATTCTGTGACACAAGAAGATTCTATGAAATTCAGATTTTGTGACATGGGAAAACTAGATAAAGCTTTACTGGCACACAGCCACACCCCTTCACTGACATTGTCTATGGCCAATTTTGCAGTACAGCAGCAGAGCTGAGAATTTGTGACAGAGACTGTAGGGGCCCTCAAAGCCTAAAATATTTATTATCATCTAGCCCTTCACAGAAGAAGTTTGCCACCCCTGGTTTAAAATTCTTAAAAATAAGAATCATGTATTAGGGGCTTTAAAATATATGCATAATCTCAAAAGATTACATATTATATGTTTTCATTATGTAACATTCTCAAAATGACCAAAGTGTAGAGACAGAGGACAGACTAGTGGTCTCCAGGGGACAGAGACAGAGGGCAGGGCACAAAGGGCAGCATGAGGGAGTTTCTTTGTGGTGACTGACCAGTTCGGTATCATGACGTGAGGCTATGGACCAGTTCTGTATCGTGACATGGGATAAAACTGCATAGAACTACACACACACAAATGAATGAATGTAGAAAATGAACAAGGTCTGTAGTCTAGTTAAAAGTATTGTACCAATGTCAACTTCCTGGCTTTGATATTATACTTTATTATACAAAATGTCATCTTTGGGGGAAGCTGGGTGAAGGGTACATGGAACTCTATATACTATTTTTGCAATAAATATATAATTATTTCAAAGTAACAAGTTTAAAAAACAAACAGAAGACATAAAGCAACATAGCAAAAATGATGGGGAGAATGAAAATACACTGCTGTAAGGTTTTTACAATACATTTAAAGTGGTATAATACTATTTGAAAGCAAATTGTGATAAGTCAAAGATGTATATTATAAACCCTAGAGCAATCATTAAAAACAACAGGTAAGGGGCCGGCCCATAATGGTTAAGTTCGTGTGCTCTATTTAGGCACCCCAGGGTTCGCAGGTTCGAATCTCAGGCATGGACCAATGCACTGCTTACCAAGCCATACTGTGGTGGCATCCCACATACAAAATGGAGGAAGATGGCCACAGAAGTTAGCTCAGGGCCAATCTTCCTCAGCAAAAAGAGGAAGATTGGCAACAGATGTTAGCTCAGGGCCAGTCTTCCGCACCAAAAAAACCACAAAAAAACAAAAAACAACAACAGGTAAATCTAATAATCCAAAAGAGGATATAAAACAAAATACTAAAAATAATCCAATCAATCCAAAAGTAGTCAGAAAAGGAGAAAATAAGGGAAAAAAAGAACAGAACATAGAGCAATATGGAAGACTTAAACCCAATCACATCAATAATTACATTAAATGTAAAGAAGATGTGGCATATACAATGGAATATATATTCCATATACAATGGAATACTACTCGGCCATAAAAAAGACAGAATTGTCTCATTTGCAATAACATGGATGGACCTAGAGGGTATTATGTTAAATGAAATTAGCCAGAGAGAGAAGGACAAACACCGCATGATTTCACTCATATGTGGAACATAATGAACACAAGGACAGAGAGAACTGGTTGGTGGTGACCAAGGGGAAGTGAGGTGGGGGGTGGGCACAAGGGGTGAAGGGATGCATCCACACAGTGACAGACAAATAATAATGAACAACTAAAACCCCACAATGTTATAAACTATTAAGACATCAACAAAAATGGGGGGGGGGGATTACATTAAATGTAAATGGTCTAAATACTCCAATTAAAAGACAGAGATTGTCACATTGGATTTGCTACTTAAAAGAGATGTACTTTAAATATAAAGAAATAGTTTAAAAGTAAAAGGATAGAAAAAAGATATACCATGCAAACATTAATTGTAAGAAAACTGGAGTACACATATTAGTATCAGACAAAGCCAACGTCAAGACAAGGAGTATTATCAGATTTTCTCAAAAAGGGAAATCTCATAATGTTAAAAGGGTCAATTCATTAAGAAACATAAAATTCCTCAATGTATATGCACTTAATAACAGAACTTCAAAAATATCTGAAGCAAAAAGTAAGAGAACTGAAAGAATAAATAAAAACATCCACAATATCTGGAGATTTCAACACTCTTTTCTCAAGAACTAAGAAAAAGTTGACAGAAAATCAGTAGACTTGAACAGCCCTATTAACACTATTGGTATTTATGGAACACTATATGCAACAACTGTAGAATATAAATCATTTTCAAGTACATATGGATTAATAAGCTAAGCCAAGCAAATAACATAGAATATGCTTCATTATCATCATAAATAAACCAACAACAGCAGCATTTTATTTTCACATCCTAATAATGTAAACTTCATGGAAAAAGCCAAAAAGTTGAGAAAGAATAAAGGAAAGTGAAGATCAATTGTGAAGACAAGTTCAATTTGAGTAATTTTTCCTGTTATTGTGGCTTTCTAATAAAGTTATCTATATGGCTGTAAATAAATTATATTAACAAAGTATAAAATTTAAGTTAGTGAAGTTTATATATTTTAACTTCATTTAAGAAAACATTCTAAAAACAATTCCAGGCAAATATTATTCTACAATGTAAAATTTTTTCATGATGAAGATATCTTTTTTTTACTCATTAGAGTCAATGTGCAATCGTTCATGTTAAGAAAGAATATGGGCAGAGAGTCCATAAGAAAAAGAAATAGAAAAAAATTATTTAAACAATATCTGGTCCCAAAGTTTATTACACAGGTTCTTTTTTTCTGTTTTTAAATCAGCTTAAACATCTCTCTTATGTCTACGTTAGGTCACATAAGTGTTTGAACTCTCCCAGCACAGATGGGAGAAAGCAGTACATGCTGGCTGGTACAAGGAATGGAATAAAAACTGGATCCAAAGAACCCTGCCACTCCCTCTCCTCCAAAGAAAAAGATAATTATGACATTTTAATCAGATGATTCTACCACTACCTTTAGGATTATATAAATTTACTTTCTGGAATAATAGAACACTACTACTAATAATATTGATATGTTTGGAAATAATGGACTTGAGGCAAAGGGGCCACAAAAGTCCTTTCACCAGGATCTTACTGCTTCTATCTCTTGTCCTGATAATAGTGGGCTAGATCCCGTTTCTCATCACAGCACTCTCAAATCAGACCGTGACATTCCAATCGGCCTGTTGAGGGTGAGCAAAACCTTACAAAAGGGGTAACTAAATGCGTTAAACATCATTAGTCTCTACTAAGAAGTGCTCTTTTACACTCTCAATTCGCTCCAAACTATCCCTAATAGAGGGTTATATGGCCTGATTAATTTTAGACTTGGTGTTAAAGGTTCTCCCAATTTTATTGCTCTGGCCATTGGTGGTCCTCTTCCTATACCATTGTTGCTATTGTGCAATGGAAATATAGATGGGGAAAAACATAAACTTAATTACAAAAACTCTAAAGGAAAATTTTGCTTATATTTTAAAATATGATGTACTAGATTTTATAAGATTATTTTATGAAAATCACATTTTGAGGGGAGTAAGTAGACATTGTCTTCTAATAATAAACATACCTTACACTCCTACAGGAGGAAAGCATTCTCACATTTTTTTAAATGCACAAATCCTTTTAAGGCATAAAAATATGACATTTTATAGAAACAATGCACTCTTAAATACTGATCAACTGCTTGCTAATTAGATATAGATGTCCCATGGCATTTACCCTTAATTTTGTACAGATGTGAGTGGTATTCTCAATTATAGATTTTACAGAGAAACAAAACCCTATTTAATTGTATCCGTGTCCTGAAAGAATGCGTTCTACTTCATCTGGGCATTTTCTCAGAATTCAACTCCAAATAGCACCATTACTAAGAGAGACCGACCAACTCACCTCTGCCGTCCCCCAGTAAGAGGGCATAGACGCGCTGCCGCACAGGGCGGTAAACGAAGGCCTGGCTGGGCAGACCCTGGTCTAGCGCATCCTCCAGAGTGTTGCTGCACTCAATCTCCCCAGTGCTCATGATATTGTACACCAGGTAGCTCTCTGCCTGGACGTGATGTGCTCGAGCAACCTGTTCAAAATGTAAATTTAAATATAATACAGCTGATTCTCCTTGAAAACAAAATAGTAACCTTCAAATAGAAAATGTCAACATCTTATCACATGGCAGTGTTTTAAAGGCACTCAGAAATGGAATAATTGTCACTCAAACTCAAGACGTTAAGCTGGCATTTGTGTCCCTTTCGTTTGGGCTTCTAGGCTCAAAACTTTCTATTACTCCTCCTCTTCCTCCAAACTCCAACCATCTACTGGACTTACCATACTTACTTCTGCAGTATCTTGTCATTTTGTGCACCTGATGGTGAGTATTGCTATAAAAGGCTCTAACTGACCTCCTAGTCCCCGTTTCTTCCCTCTCCAACCCATCCTTCACATCACCAGCACCCTGCTTTCTTAGACTCAGAGGTCCAATCACCACCCTTCTCAAAGCATCCGAATGGCTACCACAAATTCTTCACCCTAACATTCAATGCCGCACCAGAAGGCCTCAATCTCTTTTTCCTGTACATACCATTTCACACTCACAGAAACTGCTATAATCCATTCACAATGGAACACCTTCACTGTTCCTCAAGAATACTTAGTCCTCTCCCACCTCCACTTGTGCTCCACGAAATTCATCCCTTCTAATCTTTCCCAACCTTCCACTTCACAAGGCTCTTTCCCTTTAAAGTTCACCTAAAGTGTCACCCTCTTCATAAACCCTTTCCCCTCCTTTCCCATCCAGAACTGACCTCCCCCTTGTCTTATGGGGCTCAATTAACATTTACCCTACAGTAGTTATCTTGTCTGACCTCGCCTATTAAACTAGAAACTGCTTAGTATTAGAAGCTGTATCACATTCATTCATTTGTTCAATAAATTTTTATTGAGCAAAAGCTATGTGCTGAGCATTCATTTCTGCCCTGCAGTGCCAGCACAGTGTTGGCCCATGGTAGGTGATGAGATATGTGATTTAAATTGAATCCACTTTCTCATTAAGTATGTATTTAAGATTGCAAGGCCTATAACCTACATACAGGTCTTATTTTCCTCTGAAGAACATTCTTACTACCGCAGGAATAAATTCATCTAGATTACTATTCAAAATTTAAATCCAAACCGTCTGCCACTAAGGCATTTAAAATGTGGCGTTAGGATAACTTGGAATATCTAAAACTTTGTGAATCAGTGTCTCATTATTTATATATACCCAAGCAGTTCTAGTTATGTTGAATTATTACTGTAGACTTGAGTCTTAATCTCTTTGTTCCTCACTTTCTTCATATATAAAACAGGCTTCATGAAAGTGCCAACCTCACAGAATATTGTGAAGAGTAAATGAGTTACTATGTGAAATGCACTAAACACCAGGCAAGGCACACAGCGCATGGTCAGAAAGTGTTAACCATTATTACAAGGCTAGATGTATTATAAAATTTCTACTTCACTGCTAAAATTTCTTTAAATCAATAGGGCAGACAGGCTAGCAGCTTTAAGGTCAGTAAGATTAAAAAAAAAGATTTTAAAGAGTTATTACTTGATACTCTAACCAATCGAAGATTATCAGAAGTAACCTATTTCTCTATGTGCCCCTTTCGATACAGAATCTATCAGAAACATTAGTTATGTATTTCATGATCCTTTGAAGGCAGAATTGCTTCTAATTTTTTTCTTATTCTCTCTTCAATTTCTGATTCTTTTTTATTTCAAAAGAATTGGTATTTTGACAAATTTATCTAGAAAGTTATAATAAATTATATTCAGCCTACCAAGAAATCTTCAATTTTGGCATTGTACAGAATTTGAGACATAACATTCTTTTCTGGGTGTACACAGGGTTTTCAGATAAGTTCTCTATAATTATCATTTTAGTTCATTAATTAGATCAGTATCATCTGTCTTTTATCTCTGCTTTTAACTAAAGATATATAGCATTCCACACTTGGAAAAAGCCTAATATATTCACCTAATCTAAAAATTCTAAAGAAATAATTCAATTTATCCAACATTATATAAACCATATAATTTACTCTTAAATTTAACTGACTTTCCAAAATGTTCTGCTATGTAGAAAACACAGCTATCTGGTTGTGGGCATGTGCTCAGGGTAACTGCTGTGCACCACAGCCTTTTCACCTAAGGATTTCTAGGGTGACTGTGTGTGGTTAAAATACATACTTGTTTGAATTTGGGTTACCTATTTGATAGGGCTGGAAGACTCCATTGCAAAAATTTTTTAAGGAAAAATGTAAGGGGAACTTAAGAAACTTCTAATTGATTTCAAAGATACAATTAAGTTCAATCAATGGGAGAGTCATTGTGTGAACAACACATGATCCACCCTTTTACAAGAGCGCCCTCCTTTCTGCCTGCAGACAGGCCCCCCAGGCCTCTCCTGGCCCTCTTCTCCATTCAGGGCACTTCCACTGCCAGGTTCCCTGAGAGAGCCACTACAGCCCCAGCCTGCCTTCTTCACCCATCACCTGACCTCCACCCTGTGTAACAACTTTCTAAGGCCAGAACCTCCTAATTGCCAAGTTTAACTGCCTCCTGGTCCTAGTCCCACTCCACCTCTGCAGCACGGACACACCGGCCATTTCTTTCTCATTCTTGAAACTTGCCTCCTTGGGCTTTTGTTGAGATTATCCTGTCCTCATTCACTCCTGATCTCTTCATGCATCACTTCTTAAGGCTCTATCCAACACAATCTTCCACTTGAATGTTTCCATCACCATGTACAGTAGGATAACTTCCACTTGAGGCCCATATTTCTAACTACTAGAAGGTCTTCACTACCTACCTCCCTGTAAAACCTTTCCTCCTCCTGCCTTAGCTCATGGCAACACCTACCCATGGAGTGCAGGAGAAACTTTGCCTCCACAGCAAGACTTAATTTTCATTAGTTTCACTTCTGAAACATTTCTTGAATTTGTTTCTTCCTCTCTGTTTCCACTACCATTTTCCTCATTCCAGCTCTTTTGTTTTTTACCTGGGTTTCCGCAAGAGCCACTTTAGTCCATTCTCTGTAGTAAAAAACAAAATATCTGATCACACTACACCTCTGCTTAAGATACCCAATACTTCCTCAATGAGTATAAAAATTACATCCTATATTCTTTCATGATACACATGCTGCCCTGTGTACTGGTTTGATCCAATCTGTGGGAACTCCCCTTGCAGGAAATTGAAGGAGACAGCCAGGATCCCCTAAAATAGGAACGGCCAAGGGCGGGTGTGTCAGTGGAGTGAAGAAGAGCCTGAGCCCAGAGAGGACACACGCAAGGCCATACACAAACGGGAGACAAGAGTGAGGGCCAGGTCAAAACACAAATGAGCAGAGAGGGCCTAGAAGGAAGGAAGGGTGCTGTGCGTGCTGGCCAGTGACTATGTCTTGGTCAGCAGAAGGACTGGGCGGGCTGACAAGCAGAAAGTCACCCCGTGTGCCTCAGTTCTGCTCCGTGGTTCCCTCTGCCTCATGTGCCTTTCCCCACTTCGTCCTTCAGGCAAACTGTTACAGAGCCTCCAAGTTCTACATCAGATGCCACCTCTGAAGCCATTTGTAAGACTAGGCGCAGGGTGGCTTCCTTACGAATTCTTCCACTCTCGAGCTTCTAGACTACTGACCACGATCATCTCACCTCTTCAAGTGCCAACAAACCTCTAGAGAAGTTGGCTGAGATATTGTAAAGAGTCAAACTTGCAGTCAAGGGGTGGGTCCTAACCCAGGTCTGCCAAGTACTAACTGTAACTGCAAACAATGTCACTTAACCTTGTCACTCCTGTGTCCTCATGTGAAAAGGGAGACAAGTGCATCTAGCAACAAAACTGTGGGACAGGAGGAATGTCCTTTGATAATTTAAACCACTCTATAAAGATGTATTACTGGAGAATGACCTCTGCATGGTCTATATTAAATTTAGTATGCAGGTCCAACCTGCATAACAAAACTGAATAAATGTAAGCAAAGTCCAGATTTAGCTCTTCTCTGTCCCTTTTCTACACTTCTTTCCATCTCCTGACTCTGAGCACTGAATCAATCAGATGACTTCTGATTCCTCGTTAACATGGACCTTCCTCCCGTGCTGTCCTCCATTACCTGCTGCTCACAGACACTTCCACCTGGAAGTCCAATGCTACTCTTGTGCCAATTCCCAACCCACACTCTTCTTCCTTGATGAAGCACTTAACAATGCTTCCGGGGAGAAAAATTTCTTAACTCCTTAATACTTTTTCACCTATAACTCTCTTAAAGCATGTATCACATTCTACATTTTACTGTAATTTTCTATGTTAATAAATTAGCTTGTCTGCTACAATTTATGTAACAGAGAAAGAGGTGGCGACTTTTCAAGATAGGAGAATCCATGTAGTTGTACAGGAGGGAGGGAAGAGGTTACAAAAGAGAGAACCTAAAAAGACACAAGAGGAAAGGAATACTTCACTCAAGATTTAATGAACAGCTGCTATGAGATAGACAGTATGCTAGGCACAAAGGGTTGAGCAAAGAAAAAAACAAACAAGATCCTGCCCTCACAGCCCTGTCACAGTCTACCAGGAAAGACGTGACTTGAACATGAAATTCCAGTGGGACATGTGCTACGAATGTGAGGCACACACAGCAGGCAACACAGGGTGGGCAGTCAGGGGCTTCTCTGAGTGTGTGACTACGTAGTTGTGACAGAAAAGACTAGTAGGCATTAACTAGCAGAAGGGGCAGGATGCTTTCCAGGAGAGAGAACAACACATGAAGGCTGAGCTGAGATGAGGGGCTGACAAAGCTGGAGACATAGATAGTGGCTAGGTGACAGCATGCCACAGCCTTATTAAGGCTACTGTTTCCATCCTAAGAGTTATGAAATGAAAGTACAGGGCTTTATTTCTGCATGCAGCATGACCAATGAATTGGAAGGGGATAAGCATTTTCAGGAGGAGTTCTTAGAGATTACTGCAGGATCCAGACAGAGACAGCTTGGACTAGGGTGGTAAGAGTCATCAGATAGCTCAAAGAAACAAGATTTGGGAGAAACTTGTTATGAAAAAAGGAGAGAGAATTCTTAGATTTGTAACCTGTGTAACTAGACGAGATGGTGACACTCACAATGCCAGGAATAATAAAAGGTTTGCGGCTTTTGAACATGCTGAGATGCTCTGGGACATTCATGTGGCATTATCTGTCACACAGCAGAATGCCCATCTCACAAGGCCATGAGGAGGATTAAGAGGTAATATATGTAATGCCTACCACAGAACCCCACACATCACAAGCAGTTAATCAACAGTGGCCCTCCATCAAAACTCTCAAGGGCTCTACAGTGCTGTCAGAGTTAAGTCCAAATTCCTAGTGTGGCATTTAACAATCTTCACAATCTGGCTACAGTCTACCTTTTCCAATTTTTTCTCCCTATTTCTCCCCTCAAACTCCATGTTCCAGCCTACTGTTCTACCACTGTGCCCCGAGGTGACACAGATCCAAACGACACCTTTAGTGCTCCCACAACCTCCAAGTTGTTGCCTAGTCAAAGCAAATTTCAGCCCCCATTATGGTCTGGCTCCAGTTCTACCTCTCCTAGGAACCTCTCTCTGCCCCTTAATGCACAATGATCTCTCTCCTTCAAATTCCCAGAGTTCTCATCTGTAATAGTCATGTAACAATATCAAAGATAGCTTATCATGTGAGTTTTCACATGCATTATGTCATACTTTCTAACTAAACTCCTAGGGTGCTGTTTTGTGTCCCTCATAGTGCCTTAACCACTGCAGGTGGTCAATAAATATTCATTGACAAGTCCATCAGAGGATACATTTTCAATCATGACATATTAGATATGGGTGGGCACATCTACATACCTTTAAGATTTCAGGGTCTGAAACCATGGTTACTTGTTGCTTGATTTCAGGCTCCACATTCATGAGGTCTTCTTGTTTAATTCCAGGGTTTGTACACATGAGTGCTTCTAGGTTAAATTCAGGGTCTGTACCTATAGGTAATTTTTGCTTGATTTCAGGGTGTGTACACATGGGAACTTCTTGCTTGGATTCAGGGTGTGTACACGTGTGAACTTCTTGCTTGGATTCAGGGTCTGTACACATGGGGACTCCTTGCTTGGATTCAGGGTCTGTACACATGGGGACTCCTTGCTTGGATTCAGGGTCTGTACATATGGGAACTTCTTGCTTGCACTCAGGGTGTGTACACATGGGAACTTCTTGCTTGGATTCAGGGTCTGCACACATGGAAACTTCTTGCGTGGATTCAGGGTCTGTACACAGGGATACTACCTGCTTGTCCAAAGTTATTACACCTTTGGGTTTTTGGAAAAACCATGGAGATTTCTGTCCTGGCAAAAGATACGATGCCATTCCTTTATAAAAAAGAGCTTTGTTTGGTCCCAAAGGTAACATCTCTTCTAGCTTTTTCTCACCCTGATGTAAGTGAAGAACTTTAGATATGTGGTCTGCTACAGCTAAGATAATGTTGCCTTTTTTGTCAAAGTTCTCTTTTACAGAGGTATAGGAAGACAAGCACTTGTACCGAAAGCTTTCAAACATGCCTTCCGGGATTATGTCATTGCCAAGTAGGCAGGCCAGAAGAGGAAGGTCCTCCAGGCTGAGATTCAGACTCTCGCAGAGCTTCTCTCTACAGAGCATGATGGTATCGAGACTCTCCAGGCAGAGCTCACTAATTGAAAAGTAGGGACAGGTATCATAAATTAAGTAGTCGGTGTCTTCTCCAAGAATCCCAAGACAGTTATTCTGGAGACCATAGGAAGCCACCTCATAGTCAGCCTCCTGTAACGAACACAGAGTTTCCTGACCCAGGGTCTTCAAAGCGAATCGCGTAAATATGGCCAGCCCCGAGGGGATGAAGAACATGTTTCTGCCGGGCTGCTTCTTGTGTGACTTGATGTAATGGAAAATCCTGGATATCTCCCTATTGTTCTTGAGTCTTCGTTTCACCCATTCATCTCTCTTATCCTGCTCCACCATGCCATCAAAGAAGAATATCAACTTGATGCCAACAGCTGTAAAAGTTTTAACAAAATCTTGCAAAGCAGAAAAGTATTCTCGCCATTGGCCACCACAGATCCAAGACTCGGGAGTATACCAGTATCTGAGACAACACATGGCATCAACCACAATGGTAGGAGTACATCCAGGATGCTTGCTTCGATGGTGCTCAGCTAGTTCTTTGAAATTTACTACTGTACATATATGTGGGCAGGTACTTCCTACAAATCCCTGCAAACCTCTCACACCCATAACTGAACGCCAGGAAAGGATCTGGAAAGGAAAATAAATTAGTAATTATGGTATCATCACTAGACATATGGCACCTTTCAAAGCAAACACAATATTTAATATTCACTCTCTATTTCCAAAAAAAACTCTGGTCACCAACACGATAGGTAACATGATATACTGGTTAAGAGCCTAAAGAGTTTTCAACGAAAACACACGAGGAACTTTACCTAAGTATAAGTTACTTCAGTTGGACTTTCACAAGGACAACACTGGATAGCAATCTTTTAAGATTTTCACTAAGACTATTACACAAGAGATTTCTCAACCAAATTCAAAAACAAATTAAGCTTTCAAAAGGAGTAATATTTCCCACGCAAGAACTCAAACAGAAGTTAATTTTGAAAACCTAAAACATAAATTGATACATGCAACATGGATGTTTCTCAAAATAATTTTGCGGAGTGAAAGAAGCCAGACCAAGAGTATACACTGTAGGATTCCATTGATATAAAATTCTAGTTCATTGAGAGTTGAGCTGATCTGTAGTGACAGGGAGCAGATCAGTGGTTGTCTGGGGTTGGGGCAGGTGGGAGGGAGGGATTTACAAAGGCGAAACTTTTGGGGTGATGGATATGTTCACTACCTTGACAGTGGTGATCACAGTTTTACAGGTGAACACATGCTAAACCTTGTCAAACTGCACACTGTAAATATGCGCAGTTTACTCTATGTCAAGTACACCTCAATAAAGGTGTTAAAAAGAAAACTACATAAATATTCACTAGGCCAAATATTTGTAACATTTGAGATGATGACTGACTGACTTTGAGTGGGAAACTGCCCATGCCAAAATGTAAAAACATACAAAGTAATTAAAGAGTTAGAATTCAAAATTTGGAGAAAAAACATCCAAGCAGAGTAATTTATATAATAAGTAAAATGTCCTTATATATTAGATGTAATATAAGACGTTCTTCGGGTAAGTAACATCCATCAATGGTCAGAAAAAAATTCCATGACGACATCTTTTATCTTAATGGCCTATTCTTTTCACTTTGGTTTTCTTTAAGAGTCATCAGGACTTCGTGTCCTTTGACAAAACAAAATAAAAAAACCTTATTATGCAAAAAGCAACACAAGAATAAATGACGTTTCTTGTAGGCTTGGACTGAGGGCAGTGGCTTTCAGCTGCCGAAGCATCAGTAACAGCTCCCGCATTACAGTGCACTCACTTTCCACCAGCCGGCACTGGACACTCCACACACAAAATCAAGTCTTTAAAATAACCCTGACAGGTAAAACCGTAAGTTCTGTTTCACAAAGAAACTGTAAATAAATTACTAAGCTGAGAAAAGGCAACCTCACAGGATTACTTTTTGAGAATTTACTGACTGCTAATGGATACTGGCCCCTAACAGGAGAATCTGAAGTTATCTGTTTAATAGCCATTACTATGAAAATATACAAAAACCAAGTGGACATAAATAGCACACATTTATGTTGAAATTTAGAGAAGTCTTGCTCATAAAGTTACTAAATATAATGGAATACATGAATCCATATACCCCAAAGCACTGTAGAGCTACAACCAGTATAGAGTTTATCTTGGGAACTTTATGACCATCTCCACTCTAAGCTGGTTCAGTCTGGACCTCTGCGCACGGATCCGATGCCTACTAAGCTACGTCGTATTTCTGAAACAGGTGGTTTTTCTTATGACATTCCAACATAGTAGGTAGGTGCAGGCTTGGGAAGGGGATGTAAGACACAGAAGAGTGGCGGGAATGGAGAGAAGACAATGCTCAGACTTCACAGACTCTAGGCCATTATTCTGTGCCAAGCTTTGAGTTCAGCAGGCTTGCAAGGTTTGTTGAGGACAAGCGGACCAAAAGTAAATCTTACAAATGTGGAGTCTGACTCAGTTTCTATATTGTGAGAGGATACTCCACTTCTTTCACCAGGCTCCACGCTGGGTGCTGAGGATTCCTTCCCACCAAGCTCACCAGCAGCCAGTGGGAGCCCCCAGTTAGTCGTGGGATTGCTTAAGATGCACAGGAAGCCAATACACACACATGGAGATGAAGATGGGAGAGCGAGCAAAATAGAACCCACCATCACTCCAGTGCCTACACAGATGTGGGCCCCCAAATGTAGCTCTGCTACATTTGGCTTGGCTGTCTTCCCTCACTAATAAAAAAGGATTTTTGTTTCAAGCATTTTTCTACTAAAACTGCAAGCGACAACATTGAGTTTCTCAAAACACTCTCCTCTTTATTTGCAAGAAGTCAGGCTCAGCCTCTGCTTTGATTTTACACAAACATTTTTCTGCCTTTCTCACCCCAGTAGTGAAAAGCTCACTATTTTAATTAAACATGCACTGACTCTTCCTGCTTTTCACACTGCCAATTTCTCACATTTTGAATCACAAATTACCTCAGAAGTGTTACGTTACAGTGTGCTGTTCTATGCTATTTACAAAGAAAAATCTGGATAGGCAGAGATCTGGGACTTGTTGACATTAGAGGACGCCTTCCAGTATTCAGCATCTTCAGAGCGTTCAACACTCACACCAGGCACCCATCAATGCTGTTAGCTCGGCATGAAGTCAATGCTGAGGAAAATAAAATCTATGGATATTACCTTTTTAAATAACTTTTTTTCTGGTTTCTTTAAGCCTTTTATTGCTAAGAGCATATACTGAGGTTTTTCACTCTCTACACGTACTTTTTAGGATGATTGCAAATATATATATATATATGTAATTTCATTTATTCAACCTGTGTATTATACAGGACATTTCCATTATCTAGATAATTGTTTAGTAAGAAAACAGAAATTATGTCTCATTAGGTAGGAGTCTTACTGCCCAAAGCACAGTCTAGGAATCACTTTCATTACTGTGGGCCTCCTCAGGGCAGATGACACCACTTGCTGTCACATCTCCAACACCCAGCACAGTGTCTGGCATGCAAGGGGCCCAATAAGTATTTGTGAATGAATGAATAAATGAGGCATCAAAGCACAGGTATATAAAAAATCAGGAATCAACAAGTTTATAGACTCCAACTGTGGGCAAAGAAAGAGTACAAAGTGGAGTCACTGCCCTCAAGCTGACAAGCTGGTTTGGGAAACAAAGCATCAGGCAGGACATTTTACAAAGGAGCAGTCAGTAGGTACACAAGTACAGCGGGAGTGTGTTATGCTGGAGGTGGCCTCACTCCTAGGAATTGGCTTCATCCTCCCTACAGCTGGACCAATCCCAATGTACTGGGTTACTAGTAAATGGGGAAGTGGGGAGAAGAGGAAAGAGAAGTCCAGAATCTCCTTTATTCACAATCTTTCAACTGACAAACACTTGGAGAAGTGAAGAGTGGCATGTCTCAGCAAAAACATCAACCGTACCCACCACAGAAAGAAAGGGCCAGAGTACATGCCCAGAGTCACCTGGGACACAAGGACAAATGGACTCATCAACAGCCCACAGGGACACTTCCCATGTGAAGAGCAGTGTTGCAGAAGGACAATCAGTACTAGCAGTTATGGCCACCTTAAGGCACACCCAGCATCCCAGTGGTGTCACAGCATAATTTTCAAAGGCTAAGAGACATCACCCATGCAAATATACATTAAGGAGGGAGCCTGTAAGATGGGAAGCTGGTTCAGAGGGCATCTGAAGAGCTGAAGTTGACTAAAATAAGCTTTTTTAAGTTGGAGACAAATCTGCTTAATGTCCTACAGAGCAATAAAACCATAACCTTTGAACTTATCTTTATCAGACAGAAATAATTTGTATCTCTACAAGACAAAAATCTACAAATTAACATGAGCATCACAGTGTTTGGGCTCTAACCAAGAGTAAAGAGCAGAGTCAGTGAGGTGCATTGTTAGCAAATTAAACCATCTTGGGTGGATCTGTTAAGCAATGGCCCAGTATGACAGTGACAAAACACGCAGTCCTCTTCTTTCCTTGCTTCATTTCCAAGTCTTAGATAATTTTTCTTTCAATGGCTGGGCCTAGGCCCTCTCAGTGAGGTCCCCTCATGGCTTGATATGTAGTATCTGGAGTCTGCTCTCCTTCTTCTCTCCTCTCCTCCCCACTAACCCCACCTAAAAAGAGAAACTTACAGGGACCCCTTCAACCAGCAAGATAAGAACAGGGACTGAAAATTCTAAGAGATTACTATTTACCCCATGCCAGCACATGGGACAGTGTTTGCTCAATGTTTACTAAGTATTTATGAATGCACAGAAAAACAACCAGGTGAATAAGTGAACTAAGGGTGGTTGCCACTTAGGTTGGTCTCAAAGCTTCAGAGGACCTCCACACAGGACTCATTAAATTACTGACAAAGACGCTTTCCTTGGCCAAACTTTAGTCAGGCTCTTTGGCCCTCTTCTCAACTAAGGCTTGACCTTGGGCTTCCACATTCGTCCTTGCCAAGTCCAGTTTTAGCAAGAATGCTGCTGAGTCAGTTTATAGAAAATCCCCTGCCCTCAATATATGATCACCTCCAGATCTGATCAAATTCCTCAGCCCCACCCTTGATTCTCTCACTCACTCCCTCACTCTGCTGGCTGGCTATAAATACCCAGATATCTTTGCTGTATTTGGAGTTGAACTCCATCTCTCTCCCCTGTTGCAACACCCCTATTGCAATAGTCTTGGATAAAGTCTGCCTTACCGTTTTAACAAGTGTCAGAATAATTTTTTCTTTAATGCTGCCACCTCAAAGAAGCTTATTCAAACAAGAAATGGGAAGCCTGTAGTTATTACGATTACTTTAGTACGTCCAGGTATAGGTGTTCAGACTCAGGATGCCCTGGAGGACCTTCCAGAACAGTCTGGCCATGACCACTGGTGCCAAGATTCAGAAAACTGGTGCATGGCTGATGTAGACACTCAGTAGTTGGTAGGTCGACCAGTTTTAGCTGTGTCCTAGAGAGAAGCGACAGAATGCTAGGCAGAATAGTATTGTTGACAAAAGGAAGGCTCTAGAACAAAACTGAACTGGCTCAAATTCTAACCTCTTCTTAATAGCAGTGAAACTTCAAGCAAGTTACTTCACTCTATAAGCTTCATTTTTCTGACCTGCAAAATGAGATTTATAAGACCCACCTCATAAATTGCTATGATGCAATTTTATATTATAAATGTATTCATCAAACATTTCTCATCAGTTGCCTAAAGTTTAGTAAAATCAGCCCAGCACCAGTCAAAATTCTTATATTATCTCAAAATTTAAAACAAAGCCATATAAATTTTAGTGGGGTTTTACTATCTTTATGATTTTTATAAGCTAGGTTACTTTTTAATATCAGGAATGTATTTATTTGTAAAAACTTTTTTGATTAAAAAAGTAGCCATGTTCTTTGCAGAAAATTCAGAGACAGCACAAAGAAAAAAAAAAAACCACGGTCATGTGCCGCATAATGATGTTTCAGTCAATGATGGACGCTATATATGACTGTGGTCCAATAAGATTAGTACCATACAACCTAGGTGTATAGTGAGCCATACCATCTAGGTGTGTATAAATACACTCTATGATGTCTGCACAAGAACGAGATCACCTAACGATGCGTTTCTCAGTGTCCCTATCAACAATGAATGACTGTACTCATAATCTCACCTTCCAAAGACAATGACTAAAACAGAGTATATATTTCTAGTCTTATTATTCATTCACTTTGAAAATTGGGATCATAATCTACGTTGTGTTTTAATTTATTATGAATATATTCCCAAATAACTGTTAACCTTCTCCTACCATGTCATTTTTAATGGATGCACAATGTGGATAAAACACAAGTTCTTTAACCCTATTGTTGAACTTTTAGGTTATTTCCAATATTGCATGCCATAAATCAGAACATGAATCACAAATCCATGTATATACATCTTGAAGCACATGTCTGATCATTTCTTTGGGATAAATCTTAGATGTGAAATGGCTGAGTCAAAGTAAAAGCACATATTGCTGGTTTTTCTCCAACAAAGTTGTCCACTTGCAGTTGTACCTCCTCAATACTCAGTTCTCCTCAACAATAGCAGGTAATTTTATCTGAGCATAAATCTGGTTTACTCATCCAGCAAGTACGTTTACATCACTCCCTACAGCAGACACTGAGCTATGAACAGCCAGACAGGGTCCTCGCCCTCCAGCAGTGTACACTCTAGCAGGAAAACATCCAACTAGCAACAAACCCTTGGGCATAACTGCAGGACAGAGACAGGGTAGAGAGCATGGGAATATTTAGCAGGAAGACCCAGCCCAGAGCTGGCATCCATGATGGCTGTCCTGAGGAAAGGCATCCCAAGTGAGACTTGACGAAAGGCAGGAAAGGCAGGCGCAGCCAGATGGAGATGGGAGAGCAGGTAGCCGGGAGGCATGAAGCAAGAGTAATAAGGGATGAAACATTTGAAAAGTCCATAATAAAACATTTTTATTGTTAAATGGATGTTTCTAAGGTGTTTAAAATATCTGTTCTATTGAGTAGTTTAACCTGCAACTATTTATATTATAAATGTATTCCTCAAACATATGGAAAAACCCAAAGCCCTCAGTATAGCTAGAACCTCTGCTATAAGGGAAGAAGACTGAGGAGAGATGAGGCTGCAGTAGACAGGGCCAGACAGCAAAGGGGCTTGCAAACCACACACACACATTTATACTTCATCCCAAGGGAAATCAGATGTCGTTCAAGGCTCTTAAGCAAGTGCATTTTAGAAACACTGCCCTGCCTATGTCATGGAGAAGATATGGAGGCAAGACTGGAGATAAATGAGGGGCTATCGTGGACCCTAGTCATTTTGGCTACCCAATATCCAAACACCTTCCCTATTTTGGAAGAACCCCAAGACTGGAGGGATGCAGAGTCCTATTTCCTACTGCAAAAGACAAAGGAGGGTAGAGAGACTCTCTTCTGCCCCCCGCAGATATACCAAGGGCATGAGATCTAAATCCCCACATATGCTCGATAAATACTCATCTAGTGTTTACTGTGCTCCAGGCCCTGTGCTAGCAGCTGTGGACACAGCAGTGAACCAGACAAAGTCCTTGACTAAGATATGAACCATGAAGAAGGGGGGCAAAGGCTCAAGGTCCGTCAGAAAAGAAAGCCTGGGGGTGTGCATACATAAGTCAAACACATCAAATTGTACACTTTAAATATGTGAAATTTATTCTAAAAGCCCCATAGCAGACATCCCCCCTGGTCTCACTCGCAAATTATCAGTTTTGTTCAGACTCTATTGTAAAAGGCATACTCTGCCAGCAAAGGAAGAGCTCATTGCTGGGTGGTAGCCAGTAGCATGTTCTTCGTGAAGTCACCCACCTGAGGTCACAGACAGCAACATAAAGCTGGGATTTGAACTCATCTTCCTCCAAAGCCTGTGTTCCTTTCACTAGGCCACACCCCACCTAATGCTGCTGCATTTCAGAGTGATAAATCACTCACTGCAGAACTACCTGTAGGGCACGTCCATAGCCCAGAGAGATCTCCTTCCTGAAGGCTCTCCCAGTCACAGGGGCCCTAACAGAATGCTGGGTCCTTGGCTCACTGCAGCTCTACAGAACTTCTTAGAGGTCAATAAAGCACAGTGTGAAAACCACAGTCACTGAATACACAAGAGGAAAATATGTGTGTACCTGTAAAAATGTATGCCTCATTTATCCAGAATTCAGGATAAGAATCCAATATAAATAAAGAAATTCACAGGTTAAAGCTAAAGCAATTTATTCTTGAGACTTTCTCAGGATCTGATTTATCATCTATGGACTATTTTTCTATTCAGTGCTGACAATTAGCTCCTAAGCCCACAGGTATGGAAAGGGCATTTGAGACAGGCATACGACAGCGGTAAGAACTGCGGACTGCTAACGCGGGAAAAGCAAGAGGACAGAAAAACTAAAAAAGCTGAAAGACATAAAAACTTCCAAGAAATAATAGGGGAAACAGCTCAACAAGCCCTAACACTGTTTACACCACAACATAACAAATTACGTTTAAAATGTTTACTTGGGATCATGAGGAAAAGTTTATATCCCATTCAGCACATTCCATTAAGAAAGCAAGGAAATAATGCATTTTAGGAAGATTTCCAGCCTAAATGGGAGATTTGGGTGCTTAATGGGCAAAAACCCAAAACTAAATTATCCAGAAAACTCTGCTGTTCAAAAAGAGTTACTTTCCTGTTGGCAATGGTTTGGCATTTTTAGTTGGCAATGGTTTTATTGTAAATGACTTTACAATAACTTGCATGAATCCATACTGAGTTAATTCTTTGGGCTACAGTACTAATGGGAACAGTATTACTACTGTACACTTATAGAATCTAGCATATATACGTGCATGTGTGCAGCTATATAGATGTACTGGTCCATGTTACAGTAAATGTTCTATAATAAGAGCTGACTTAAATGGATTCCTCCCTAGCAAGTAATATTTGTTTATACAGAAAAGGGTGCTCAGGAGTTGGCTTTTTTGGCTAGCAATGGCCCTGATTTACGGTCTGACTGAAGACAAATCATTTAATCTCTTTGTATATCACTGATTTCCTTATTTGTAAAAATAAGACGATTTACCTCTCAATTTGGTGGATTTTAAACTACATATCTTTCTCGACTTATGCTGAGGCTACATCCTGATAAATCCATCTTAAGTTGAAAATATCAAATCAAAAATGCATTTAATACACCTAACCTACTGAACATCATAGCTTAGCCTAGTCTACCTTAAACGTGCTCAAAATGTTTACATTAGCCTAGAGTTGGGCAAAATCATCTAACACAAAGCCTATTTTATAATAAAGTTTTGAATATCTCATGTAATTTATTGAATACTGCACTGAAAGTGAGAAACAATGGTTGTATGGGCACAGAATGGTTGTATCCTACCACATATTTGCTAGCGTGGGAAAAGATCAAAATTCAAAGTACAATTTCTATTGAATGCGTATCACTTTTGCACCATCATAAATTCAAAAAAATCTTAAGTCGAACCATTGTAAGTTGGGGACCATCTGTAGTACTAAAAATTCTTTAGAAATATTATACTTAGATAAATAATTTAAACCTTAAATTATATGTTTTAAAACCCTGAAGATTTTCCTAACAGAACATCTTTCAAAGAAACAGATGTCTAAAAGCAAGTTAAAATAAAAAGTTATTTATACTTGTTCTAAAGCTCTATAAAAATAACTGATAGCATTAAGGTTGCCTCATTTTCAAACTAATTTAAAAAAAGGATGCAATTAATTCCTCTGAATGAATTCCCAGTGTATAACCCTAGTTTCCATGGAGATGAGTTGCTTTTATGATCTCAATTAAGCATACTTTCCTTCCCACTATTAACCTTTTCTTGAAGGAGGTGGCAACCCAGCAGTGAAACAAACTGAACACATGTGTTGCTGCAAAGGTTCTGCCCACTGTGCTGAGTTGTCAGTCTCTGAAATCTCCCGGACAGGAAAGCAAACGAAAGCCAGGTTACAGCAGCAATGTGATCAGCTCCATTCATTCGTATTTTCTCTCCAAGCTTCAATAACAAGCACACACAAGAAAGAGAAGGAGTAGAAGGTGAGGAGGGGAAAGTCTGAAGGACAAGGACACAAATACCAAGACAGCAGAATATGACAAACAGCCAGTTTCATAAGGATTCAAGTTGGGTAGGGCCTGAAACTTATATGATTTGGGGTCTCTCTTTTTAAAAAAGAAAGGGGCTGGCCTCGTGGCACAGTGGTTAAGTTTGCATGCTCCACTTTGGAGGCCTGGGGTTCATGGGTTCGGATCCCGGGTGCAGACCTACACACCGCTTGTCAAGCCATGCTGTGGCAGTGTCCCACATACAAAATGGAGGAGAATTGGCATGGATGTTAGCTCAGCGACAGTCTTCCTCAGACAAAAAAAAAAAAAAAAAGAGGAAGATTGGCAACAGATGTTAGCTCAGGGCCAATCTTCCTCACCAAAAAAAATAAAATAAAAATAAACACAAGACCACAGAAGTCCTTCTCAGTGCCCCCTGGAAGAGGCCCATGAAAGTGAGGCACCCTGAAGCCTGAAATTCATTAGCTTTACAGTAAATCTGCCCCATAAATAAATCACACTCTGATTCAGGTTCAGGGATGGGGTAGAACCTCAGAATACTAAAAACTACAAGCGACCTCAGACATCATCTACTGCAGTCTTCTCAGTTCAGAGATGAAAAAACAGTGGGCCAGAAGTGATCAGAGACTTCCATATGCCTGGAAGACTAGGTGGTTAGAAATTACACAGAGAAACTGGGAGGTAAGGTGGTCAAGAAATGGTATGTATGGACAGATGAGCAGTGAGGGACCTGACACAGCTATGGCATCGTCAGTGCTTTTCATGAATACAACTAGTCAGGAAAGACAAAAGGAACAGGGAGGTCAAGGGAAAAGCCACCATGGCAGAGCTTAGAGCTGGCAGGTGATGGGGAAATCAAGACACAGAGAATATGTGAGGCTGTGGTGCTGCAGAGGGGGCAGCTCCTAATAGCAAGGTGCAAACACCGGCAGGTCAAAGAGCACACGTAGACAGGAGACCACGATTCAGAAACAACAGAGAGACAGGACAAAATGAAAGGATGACACTAGACCCGGAGGAACTGTGGAACACAACTCAGTACTCCCGTGTCCAGTATTCAGTCTATAGCTGCAGACCAGACAACTGAGTGCATCTATGCGGGTGAGTGGTGAGGAACCTGCTGCTCCAGACTTGCTCCCCATTCTGTTTCTCCCTCTCTGAGTCATCTACTCAAAAGCTCAAGCCAGAAATCTGGAAGTCGTGGGAAACATCACCACCTTACTCCTTTCCCATCAGACTCGCCCCAAGTCCTCTCCAGGACAGCGTCCAGGTCTTCAGTTCTAAATGTCTCCGTCCCGAACGACCGCACGTCTTCCTAGGAAGTGTAGCCTCCCGGCATCATCGTCCCTACACCCGCAGACAGGCTCCTTTATGAGTGAGGTCTGATCGCAATGCTTCCCTGTTCCAGATCCTCCTCAGCCCCCGTCACCTCCCACCTCTAACCTCCCGCATATGTCGCACTGTCTAAACCCCATGTTTCGAGCCTTCTGCTCCCTCTGCAGGATGAACGGCCTCTTGCCCCATCACCTCCCCGCTCCCCCTCATTCAGAACTCTGCTCGAACCGCCCTCCTGTGCAGACACCTGCTGGCCGGGCCCTCGCTGGCCGACTCGGACAGTCACCCGCTTGGCCGCCCTGGTGTCCTCCAGGGGTCTAGGTCCCCGCCGGCGGCGAGCCCTGTCCGTTCGTCTTTCCCCCCAAGACCTGGTATTGCCACTTTGGGGGCCCAGGGGGACGGGGGAGGCGGTGCGGAGATCAGAGGACGCCTCTGGGGGCGACAGCCGCGCCCGAGCAGAGGACGATGGGCTGACCTGCAGGGCACACGCCTCCTGAGGGAGGCTCGGGTCCCACGACTCTGGGAGAGGGCTCAGGCACCGCGCCGGGGTGGGGGGTCATGAGGTGATGAGAGGGCCCGAGCGCAAAGCTGGGGTCGGGGTGCGTGAGGTGACAGGAGAGGGCCAGGACACAGGGCCAGAGTCAGGGGTCGTGAGGTGACGAGAGGCCCAGGGCGCAGCACCAGGGTCGGGGATCAGGGTCGTGAGGTGACGAGTCAGGGCACAGCGCCGGGGTCAGGGGCGTGAGGTGACAGAAGAGAGCCCGGGTGCAGCGCCGGAGCCGGGGGTCAGGGGCGTGAAGTGACGAGAGGGCCAGGGCGCTGCGCCGGGGTCGGGGGAGCGTGAAATGATAGGAGCGACCCGGGGATGGCGGAGAGGCCGGCACCGGGAGCGGGGCAGTAGGGACCCGCGACGCCGCAGGACCGCGAGCGCAGCCCGGCAGCGCAGGCCCCGAGGCCCAGCCCTACCTAAAGAGGCGTCAGCACCGCTGGAAACGCGCCGCAACACCCTCAGATCCGCCCTGGCCCAGCGCGGCCTCTCGCGCACTTCCGCTTCCGCTCGGGACACTTCCGCTCGAGGGACCGCCCCGCTCGGGGGCGGGGCCTGCGCGGCGGGGCCCTAGAGGCGCCGGAGGGGCGAGGTGCGCAGGCGTGGCGCCCGTTGCCGCGGAAACCGCACGAGGCTTCCCGGTTCGCCCGCAGGGGCTGTGCTGCGAAAACTTGTGGCCGCCGGTCGCCGTGCCCCACGCCAGGGTCCTGCGGAAGAACTCTCAGCTGCCAGTGCGGGCTGGCTTAGGAGACTGTCAGCTGGTCCAGCCCTGGCTAACCGAAAGGCTGTTGGCTAGCATCCGAACACGCCCATTACCTTCTGGAGCATGGGCGGGCGGGGATGCGGAATGGGTGGGCTTACAGCCCTGGGACCTTGGGCAAATTACTGAACCTCTTCCCTCGGCTTCCTCATCTGTAAAGTTGGGATCATAATGGTACTTCCCAGACGAAGCTTGGCCCATGGTCAGCACTAAGTAAATAGGAGCCATTTGTTGGCCAATTGCTGTGATGACAGGCGGGTCATCGTTACTCTTGAGCCCACATCTTTCTTTTTTTAGTATTATTATTGAGGTCATAGTAGTTTATAACATTGTGAAATTTCAGTTGTCCATTATTATTTGTCAGTCAGCATATAAATGTGTCCCTTCACCCCTTGTGCCCACCCCCCAACCCCCTTTCCCCTGGTAACGACCAAGCTGTTCTCGTGTTAATCTTCCACATGAGTGAAATCACACTGTGTTTGTCTTTGGTTTATTTCGCTTAACATAATACCCTCAAGGTCCATCCATGTTGTTGCAAATGGGACGATTTTGTCTGCTTATGGCTGAGTAGTATTCCATTGTATACGTATACCACATCTTTATCCAGTCATCAGTCGATGGGACACTTGGGTTGCTTCCACTTCTTGGCTATAGTGAATAATGCTGCAATGAACATAGGGGTGCATAAGCCTCTTCGGAGTGTTGATTTCAAGTTCTTGGATTAAATATCCAGTAGGGGGATAGCTGGGTCATATAGTATTTCTATTTTTAATTTTTTGAGGAATCTCCATGCTGTTTTCCACAGAGGCTGCACCAGTTTGCATTCCCACCAGCAGTGTATGAGGGTTCCCTTTTCTCCACAACCTCTCTAACATTTGTCATTTTTTTGTCTTGGTGATTCTAGTCATTCTAATGGGTGTAAGGTGATATCTTAGTGTAGTTTTGATTTGCATTTCCCTGATGATTAGTGATGTTGAACATCTTTTCATGTGCCTATTGGCCATCTGTATATCTTCTTTGGAAAAATATCTGTTGATATCCTCTGCCCATTTTTTGATTTTTTTTTTTTTTTTTTTGCTGTTGTTCAGTTGTGTGAGTTATTTATATATTATGGAGATTAACCCCTTGTTGGATATATGATTTGCAAATATTTTCTCCCAGCTGGTGGGTGGTCTTTTCATTTTGATCCTGGTTTCCTGAGACCACATCTTTTAACTGGCAGGTTTGCCTGTCTGGCACGGAGTGTGAGAGTTCAGGCCGAGGGAGGAGCAATGACAGCTGAGGATGCATTATGCTTTAGAGGAATTTCAATGCATGCAACGCCTGCACGAGGGGCAGAGGCAGACAAAACTGGCCGGGTAACCCTGATCACGCAGGGTCTCCATCTCATGTTAAGCAGTTTGGACTCTGTTTATAAGCCACCATCTGGACCTTATTTCTGAAGCAACTTTAAGGTCAGTAAAGTTCCCATTCAGGACATGCTCCCTTGGGCACAGAGATAATGCAGGCTTCAGATTATACACAATTCCCATGCCTCTAGCTGCAACACCATCCTTTTCTCTACAACCAAGAGAACATTTTCGTAGCCAAGTGTGATGACAGAATAACCTTGAAACCAATTTAATTTACGTTTTAAGTAAATTATTGACAAATTATTAATAATAACAAATTATGTAAGATGCATCTCAAAACCTATCTTTACACACAACATATCTTATTAGGGCTATTGTAAGCCCCAGGGAGCTAGAGACTTCAATCAGCGATGTAAAATGATCAAATATTCTTCCTTCAGAGTCTCTTGCAAAGCACTAGACAGATCAAGCACTCAAAAAGCATTACCAAGTCGAAGTGACACCATTTGTATGTATTAAATAATGTGGGAAGGAATCTCTCCATTCAGCATGCAAGGCTTTCATCGCCTGTTGATATTTTTTTCTAAGTAAAATCAACAAGCAGTGCTCAGCACCTATTACTGGTTAGGTGGCACAGGGTGACACCAAAGAGTTTGTGAAATGGTCTCGAGTCTGAAAGAGCACATATTGTGGCAAGGAGATAATGCGTGAAGCGAGCCTGGAAGGAGGAGTAATATCTGAGACAGGATTAGAAAAGGAAGGACTTGCGGGCAGAAGGAGCAAACCTGGGAAAGAGATGGATGTAGAAATTCAGCTAGTGGAGGGAGGAACCAGGGACACTGGACTTTGGGAGCAGGAGGCTCCCACTGACAGTAGGGTGGTTGAGAGAGGCAGGCAACAAAGCCCCTCTGATTGCCCTACAGAAGTCCTAGCACTGGGCAGTCCTAATCTACCCCGCAGAGCTTCCAATAAGCATTCTGCCTCACCCCTAGATATATACAGATGACCAAGGGTCAGCAGACATTTGAGGGAGACAGACAGAAAAAAAAGGAAAAAACAGAAACCAGGAAGAAGAAAAAATAAAAAACTTTATTATCTGCAGTCTCTGAAGGTAATATTACATCCATGAAAGAAAACCAGAAAGATATGTAAAATAACATTCAGAAAATAAAAAAGAGCTCTTGAAGATTAAAAAAAGCAATAACAAATTTAAAAATTGATAAAAGAGAAGATAAATTTGATATCACTCAGATAATAGAATACAAAGGAAAAGAGATGGAGAAAGAGAAAACATAAGAAAATTAGAAGATTAAGTTTGACATCTGAAAAAACAGGAATTACAGGAAAGAGAACAGAGGAAATGAAAAGGAGGAAATTACTCAAGAAATAGTTCAAGAAAACTTTCCAGATCTAAAAGACATGTTCTCATATTGACAGGGCTCACCAAGTGTCCAGCACAACAAATGTAAAAAGATCCATAGCAAGGTGCATCATCACAAAATTTCATTGATAAAGAAAAGATCTTAAAAAGTTTCCATGAGGAAAAATAAAAAGGTCACATTTAAGGGATTGGAAATCAGAATGACATGGGCATTCTCAATAGAATCCATGAAGCTGAAGTTCAGTAGAGCTTAATTTTAAAATTCTGAAGAAAATAATTCTAACATGAAATTCTACTCTCAATCAAAATGTTAGTTAAGTGTGAAGGTAGAATAAAGATATTTTCAAATATGCAGCTCAAAAATATTCCCTACTAGGGCCAGCCTTCAGTGTGCTCTCCTTTGGCAGCCTGGGTTTGGTTCCTGGGCATGGACCTACACCACTTGTTGGCAGCCATGCTGTGGCGGTGACCCACATACAAAAAAAGAGGAAGACTGGCATAGATGTTAGCTCAGGTCAAATCTTCCTCAGGGGGGAAAAAAAAATATATATATATATAATCTACGAAATACTTTATCTCAGAAATCTCCTGGAGGAAAGTCTCCAAAATTAAGAAGTCAAAAAAGAGGATTATTTAGGACCTAGATAGCAGGGAATCTAAATGAAGGGAGAGGGGGGAAGTCCCAGGACAAAAGCTGGAGACGATCTAGATCGGAGCAGGAGGCTTCCTAGAGACATATTTCCAGGAAAAAGTGAAACCCATGGAATACCTGTTCGAATATTTTAAAAGGAGATCTTCAGAGTTTGCTGACAATGATAAGTAAAAGGTACATAGAAAAGTCAATAAGCAAATAAATTAGGCAATTGTTGAATTCAATAAAGACAGAAATGTACAAAAAAGAAAATGTAACCATAGCATATGCCTCAGCTGTGAACGAGGATTATATAATTTTAACAAGGTAAATACGGAATGGTAATTTAATCAAAGGATGCTATAATTTTTTGAAAAATGGGAGGTGATTTTATATGTGCTCGTAAACGTGTGTGTCTAGGAAATCAAGTGGAAGAGTTAGATCCTCATCTTCTAGAGCAAGGAAGTCATAGACAATATATACAACTGAAAAAGAAAGACGTAGCATTAGAAACTCTTTTTTTAAGAAATATGAGAGTAAATTCCAAAAGAAGTAGCTAAAAGTTAAATGTAGAGAACAGAACTGGGAGTGGGAATGCATAGTGTGGGCAATTGCTATTTTTTGTTATAAATCTAGAAATGCTATTTGAATTTTAAAATCTGTAAGTATATTACTTTGATAAAAGGAAAAAAATTTAAATTTAAGTTTTAAAAAGTGGTTAAGTAACTGGTACAATTGGTAGTAAGTGGCACAATTGTTACTCAGACTCAAACCTGTCTAAATTCTAAAGGCTTTAAAACATTTTTTACATCTACAGTACACTACAGTGAAGGGAAGGAAAAGCCAGAGATGACTCCAGGTCTCTCTCCTGGGATATGAAAAGAAAAGTTGTCCATAGAAATCTGCGTGAAAGGAGCAAAAAACAATGACCTGCGATCACTCACACCCTTTCCCACCTCCTGCTTCGCACCACAAGTAGACAGTCTCCTGTGCCCTATTGTGCACATCAGATTGACCAGTTTGGAGAGAATCTAAAAACGGGGGATGAAGGATTTACATAAAAAATAGGGAAGAAAGATAGGAATAAAAAAGAAAAACTGTAGGTTGACAGTAGGGAGAAGTTGGGAATTAGGGGAGAGTAACATGATGAAGAGAAAGACTTCATGTCAACTGTGAGAAAGAAAAGAAACATGGAGAAGTAAATGAGTTGGGAAAGGACAGGATTTGGAACAGGTTTCTCTTGGTAACAAACTGACCCTTTAAATAGATAGCCTTCAAGGTTTGTCTGGAATTAGTTTTAATTTTATTTGTATGCTGAACTGAATTTCTTTGAATGCAAAAACCACATGGGCCCTAGATTTTATCTGAGTAACAGTTCACCATCCAAAAATTGAGAAAGAAAAAAAAAGCCACAACCATAAAAACATACTGACATAATACCACATTAAATATTACAGACGTGTTTTCTTGCTGATAAAAAAGTGTCATAGAGAAAGAAAAGGTCCCTCTTCGTCTATTGGTCATCGTTACCTCTGTTTATGACTTCTGGGCCTCTGCAGGCATCATGCATTCAAGAAAGGGAGCTGACCAACATTCGAGGCCAACAACCAAGAATGGTGGAGTAGAAAGATGGAGGGCACCTTGTGCCTTGATGACATGGTTAAGCCAAAAATTAACTAACACGAAGACCACTCTACCTCCTAATTCTATGAGGGGATGTCTTTTCCTTACAGTTAAGAGTACTGAATAAGGTTTCCTGTTACTTGCAGCCAAAAGTGTCCTAACTTTCAGCTTCCACCCATGAAGGAATAATTCCTACAGAACTTGTCCTTCCACTCTAAACAACTAGAAAATGAAACTAAATACATATAATTACTATTTTCAGACAGTAGACAACAGGAGGTGAACGATGGAGATTCCTGAAAGAAGGGAAACAATGAGCGCTCTGATTTACTGCCTAGATCAGCAGAGAAAATCAATGAAACAAAAGGCTGGTTCTTTGACAAGATCAATGAAACCGATAAACCTGTAGCTATACTGATCATGATAAAAATATAGTAGACACAGATTACCCATACTAACAAAAGAAGATGGTATCACAGGTTTTACTTACACTGAAGGGTTATAAGGAGACTATTTGTACAACTTTAGATGAGATGAAGAAATTCCTTAAACTATATGAATTGCCAAACCTGACCAAAGAAGAAATAGAAAATCTGAGTAACCCTATGTTTATTAAACCCTATATTTATTTATTAAATTGAATTTGTAAGTTAAAACCTTCCAACAAAGAAAACTCCAGACCCAAGTGGCCTCACTGGCGAATTCTCACAGGCGTTTAAGGAAGACATATCAATCCTACAGAAACTCTTTCTGAAAATAAAAGATCAGGGAAGACTTTTCTACTCATTTATAATTTACACAGTGGCAGAAAGCAGATCTGATTTCACTTTGGACCTCGAGCCCCTGTGACAGGTGGGTGGATGGACGAATAAGTGAGTAAATGAAGTGGCCTCCTGACTGCCATGTGCTTGGGCAGGTAGGTCTGGGCCCAGCCCCGGCTGCGCACCGTGATTGTGAGAAGCCGCTCATGGTTTTTCCGTCTGCCTTGACTATGGTTGGTTCAGTGGTGGCCTATGACTTAGTTTCAGCCACTGAGAAATGTAGGTGGTGATGGATCATGCCTAACACACTCAGGGCCCTTAACAACCTGAAAACAGCTACATATTTTTGCCTGAATTAACCTACTAATGTTAATGAACACAGTTCCAACCACCACTAAGACAAATCATAGTTTGTGATTGTTCCTGAAAACCTAGACTCAGCAGCCATGCTCCCCTTACCCAGCGACAGCCCGATGCCTACATTTTGAAAGCACTTTACAATCCTTAGTTATTGGTGATGACGACTGTTAAACAGCCCTCTTGCCCCGTTCTCATTTTCCTAAAAGAAAATAGCATTTTGGAAACAGGTCTTGATGGTGAGCCAGCGCTATCTTCACTCTGTTTCCTGGGAGGTGGTGGAGGAGCAGGAGTAAGAATTAAATGACAAGAGGGAAGGAAACTGCTAGAAAGCCAGGAATGCCATGCGAGGAAGGATGTCCTACACTTGAGATTAAGGAATTTAATGGTGAAAAAACATTTGCTTAAATTTGTCCCCTCTTTTTTCTTCCAATACTTAGGCTGTTTATTGGGGTCCCTTTCTCTGCAGCCCATTTACTGGAGCAGGGCTTTGCAAAGCTGGTCTCCTAGCAGCGATTGCAGGAGGCCCATTCATATTACAATGGACAGAAAGGAAAGAAAGAGCCTGGTTTGTTTAAACTGCCTCTGTCTTCATTCACAGCCTGATGTCCGTCTGCATTGTGACACCCACAATGGCACTAAAGGACTCATTGTGGCCGAAAACAAATCAAAACAGAATAAGGGGTGCTAAGATAAAAGAGTCATGCAACAAAATTGCTTAAAAAAATCTAAGTCTTACATCTGAGATTTATGTTACCTTTTGGCTGTGTGGCCTATTGACCGGTGTTTATAATAACCACTAGAGTTTAATAAACAAAAAGATAAACGGGAACTTTATGTACATTTTTAAAGGCGCTCACACAGAAAGGATGGGTATGCTGGGTTGCTGTGGAAGCTGTTTAATAATTACGGTTCTTTGTTTGCACAACATTTGGGGAGCCGCACTCTGCACTGTGTTGATTTTCCTTCTGATAAACGTGCCCTAGCTGCGCCCATGTGGCCCAACAGCGTCCTCCACACAGCAGCCCCCACCGCCCACCCCCTGCCTGAACCCACATCAGATGTTGCAAGAACCCATGCCCAGTTCAGCAGGCAACAGGTGGAAGGTTGAATAGCTTCACACGTTTTTCGGGAGAGGGGGTGGGGAGAAAGAGGAAAAAAGGAGGGCGAGAGGGCAGGCTTTGGGGGCCGATTTAAGGATTAGATCAGATGTTATTGCCAGTGAAAAATTAAACAGCCCGGTGCTCTGGGGAGCGCAGATTAATATATTTAGTGACTGTGCACACAAAGGCTGCTCATTGTAGCCACGTCTGAATGCCTGTGAATAGGATGGAACATATGAAGCCTGTCACCGCAGGTGCCCACATCTGTTCTTCCCGGGCAGATGCTCGCAGAAAGGGAGGTGGGAGGCCTGCAAGGACAGCGTGGTCGCAAGCTTCGCCTCGCCGGGCTCCTCGGGTCCCGCAGGGACACTCGTGGGGAGGGCACGCCGAGGCCCAGTTAGTCCGGAGCAATTCTGCTCCGAGTTCGGGGCGCCCCCGCCCCGCGGGCCATTTGATTGACAGGCCTCCCCGGGGACCAGGCGACAGGTGCCCGCGACCTCCCGGGTGGGCTCCGTCCCGGGGAGCGAGGCCTCGGGAAGGCCCTCCGCGTCGCCCCCGGCGCCTTCTCTTCCCTCCCCCATGGTCTTACAAGGCCCCAGGCTCGCGAACCCCCGGACCAAGCGTTAACGCGGGTGACTTCTCGGCGTCGGGGTCGGGGTCCCGGGTGCCGCAGCCCTCCGGGAGCGCACGAAGGGCGCCCCTCTGCACATCCCCTCTGCTCCAGGCCTCCCAACCCTGCACAGATGCCCCTCCGAGAGAGTGCCCGGCAAGGCGCGCCACCACCTCCAGGAAGCCCTCTGGAGCGCCATCGTGAGCCACAGCCCCTCCTGGGCCGCAGCAGCCTGCCCCGAGCGCCCCCGCCGGGTCCTGGCACGTTCCTGGGTGGAGAGCTCCGAGGGGCCACCGAGGGCGCGGCGGGAGCAGCTGCGCGGTCATCTGATCCGGGACAAAGGCGCGCCCGCCGGGCGGGCCAGGTAAACACGGCTTTGTCATGGAGATGAGGCGCGGAGCCCCAGCAGATGATGCGCAGCCGGGAGGAGCTGCCGGCCGGAGACGCGGGGCGGGAGGCCGGGCGTGCGGGCCGCAGGTGAGCCACGCGACCCTTGCTTGTGCACATCCTCCCAGGCCACGCGCCGCCTCACGCACCGCGAGGGGGCCGCGTCCCTAGACTCCCCGCACCCCATCACACCACGTGGGGTTGGACGTTTGTTCCTTCCTCTCCGCGCCACGGCCGGCCCGCCCATGAAAACAGAAAAGGTTGCGACCCGCTGACCCTGCCCCTCGGGGTTGTAGGGGCCCCAGTCCCACTCGCGGGGTCTCCAGCGCCCAGCCTGCGGTTAGAAGGGAAAGGTCGAGGAGAAGCTGTCAGGACCGATCGTTTCTTCCCCTGGGTGACCGGCCTCCCGCCACCCCCAGCCTCCATCCCACGAACCTGCCAGGCCAGAGGTCGCTGTCCTGGGTGTCTGTGGGGCCACCTCTGAGGGGGCTGCCGCCAAGGAGGGCAGAAGAGGCTGCAGCTGTGTGGCCTCACTGTGTTTATCCTCCAGGGCCTAAACACCAGCCAGATCTGCCCCCTTCCTTCTGGGCTGTGGGTGAAGGGGTGGCTCAGGTCAGAATGTGTCAGAGAGACCCAGACATAACTCAATCAGGTGTAAACTAATCATCCTTGTAATGTTCATGTGTCTCTGGGATTCAGTCCTTAAGACAGCCTTGAGAAGTAAGACTTAGGGAAACCCCCATAATAGCTACACAGCTGGAGAGAGAGGTTTCACCCAGAGTCAGTAAGAGCTTCCTACATTCACAGCAAGCAGGTCAGTTCCTCTGCTGTGTTAACTGCTTTGTGACTGATGGAGAATGGGCAGAGGGTGTGTTGGTGGGAGAGGCAGTACTAATACTAATTAATAAACATGCTTAGGTTCCCTTCTGCTTCTTTTTTTTTCAAGTAAGCTGGCATGTTTGATCAACACCAGATTTGCTGCCTGGAAGTTTTTTATTTAGTTGTTCTGAACAAGGACCCTAATTCTTCTTAGGAATAAGAGAACCTCTCTGTTGGGTATACAGTATTCAGTTGGTCTAAGAAAACACAAACCCCACTCAAGTCTCCAGACTTGTTTACACAGAAAACTGAACCTGCGGCTGGCTTAGAGTCTGAAGCCTATTCTGGGCATTGTTTACAGCAATCTGCCCAGACCCCTCCCCCGACAACCACCACCATACACATACCTTGAGAACAGAACTTTTCTCTGGGTGAAGGGGGATTGAAACAGGATCGGGAGACCACAGTATTAGGTCACACTCACTGCTGAGGTTGGGCATCTTTAATTTGATAAAATAATGGCAGTGAGCTTTTATTCCCAAGTGGCCCAATAAAATGGTGGGTGAAATAATCAGGGTCTCCAGCAAGCAGAAATCAGCTGTAGTTGTGCAGCCATAGTTCTGACTGTACAACCTGAGCCCACTCTGGCCACTGGGGTCATTCAGGCTATGAGCAATGCCTGCCCAGGAAAAACAAAGCACCCCCTCCAGGCAGCAAACCCTCTCTCCACTCCTGTCTGATGTATGGGTGCCTTCTAAGCCCTAATGAGCTTCACTTTGTACAGTACATTTGCAGAGACATCAAAAAGTATTTAAAAGAAAGTTTCCTGCTTTTTCCTAATGAGTAAGGTGAGGATTTATGGAGTGTGGGGAGGCGGGAATCTGGCTGCTAGGGCCAACACAAGGCAAGTCTATTTAACATACTCTATCTTAAGCTTCCTCCTGCGTTTCAGGGGTTCAGAGAGCTTGGTTGCAGGAGTATAGAGACATGCAGTTAGGGAGTGAAAAAACGCCATTTGGTTTGGAGCAGATGGCTGGCTAGGGGGCTGATGGCGTCTAAAGGCGTGTCATCCCCCTTCAGCCTGAATCCCTAAGGGCTCCCCTTGTCTTCCCAATCAATGAAAATTAAAGTGCAAAGAAAGGATGAATAGTTGGACCTCGAGTCTCTCCTTTGTTCATCCCAGCTACTGGTGTGCAGGAGTTAAACTACAACAGGCTCCTATAGAAACACTAAAGTTAAACAGTCTCCCGTTAGCTCAGCTTTGAAAGGGAGAGGGGAGAGGAGCCAACATGGGGTGGGGGGCAGAGAGAGAGAAGAGGAAGGAGGAAGAGGAGGAAGAAGGGAGAAGAGGAAGAACAGGAGGAGGAGGAAGGAGAAGAAAAGGGCTTTCTGCTTGATTTCCCCGATACAGAATCGTGTGGCATAAATTAAGTTGGAAAAGAATGAACGCTTTGGGCAGGATTCTGATGGATTTTACGATGCCTTTCAGTTCCGCTTTGCCGCTGTAATCGAGAAATCTGTGCCACGTCAGTTTAACAAATACTTGATGCTGAGGGGGGTTTGTTAAAGATTTGGGGCAAGTTTTTTCCCCCAAGGTTTAAGCCCTTGCGCGTGGAACTTTTTATTTCCAGTTTTCTAAACAGGCATTCAAATGAGCCTGTTTCCCACTTCCATTTTCTAATTAAAAGGTTCCTGATATTTCATTTCTTACTGAAATCTACTCTCAGTCTTGGAGACACAGAGGGTTTAGAGCCCACATTCCTTTCTTCTTCTGCATCTCCCCTGCTCCTGGAACGCTCTCACCTCCCTCCCCACCCCCTACCTCTCTCTCTGACACACACACACACACACCAGCTTCTATGCTATAGGGAGCAGAGTTCTCAGAAATTAGCTTTCAGAGGAAACATAGATGTAGTGAAAAGGATGCTGACACTAGGTGGCAAGATTAAATTAGGATTCGCGCTGGTCTAACCCTTGGTGATGTGTGAGTCCTTACAGAGTTCGCAGAGGGTGGCCATGCTGGGATTGCCACCGTTATGAGGGCGCAGCAGCTTTTGAAGCCCCCATTTGTTCTAAACCAAACAGTAGGGAGCCCTGCTGGGCTCCAAGCCCGCCTTTCTCACCTCAGCCGTAAACATTACATGCAGGTCACTTTCCATTCTTTGCTTCTCCTGAGGCAGCAGAGGAAACCCTAAAGTGTACATATCTGCCAATCATGAAACTTTACAGGTATTTGGGAGCCATAGAATCAAGGTTCCAGTTACCTAATAGCCTGAGGGACAGCCATGGATGACTTCACTACATGATTTTTAGATTGCTGTACACAGTGGTTTTACTTGGTATTTGAGAATTTTCCTTGGTATTTACCTTGAAATTTCTCGAATTTAGTTGAAATTTCCTTGGTATTTGAGAATTTTCCTGCTTCCTGTGCATTATATGATACTTTGTGATCTCTACATCTGCTGCAATGAAAGTCACATTTTGCCAGGACAGTGCATGTTCCCACCAATAAGGTGGCTGAAGCACACCTGCAGGGAGGCCATTGTGGCCAGGCGCCCTGGGGCTGTGCTACAATCAAAGTGACATTTACTCCAGCACTCACACCTTTCATCCCAGTGAAGCTGCCAAAGGTATCGGGGTGGGGGGAGGTTGAAGGAGGAGCAGACTGAGATGGAAAGAAACCTCGACGTGCGCCCAGCACAAAGCTCGATGCTAGAGTAGGAGTCTAGGCCCCACCTTACTTCTGCGTTGCGCCGGGAAGCATGAGAGCAATTTAGATAATTTATTGTGAGACGTGTGTTCTCGGCCCTCCCAATAAACTCATTTCCCTTAAAAAAAAAAATGAAAACAAAAGTTCTAGTATCTGATGGACGTGTAAAAACCGAATAAGTTGATGGTTGTGTAAAGGTTGCGGGTTGGGGGGGCCGGGCTGGAGGGTCTTTAGAACATGTGCCGGACATTGTTGCAGAGGCCGCGGCGCGCGCGGAGGGGAGCTCTTTCTCTCCGCATTGTGCGGGGAGCAGGTGCGGTCTGCATTACCATACAGCTGAGCGCACAAAGAGCCACTGATTCAGCCTCGCACAATAACAGACTGCCTTAATGACAGCCACGCGAACGACACACACCAAACTCACTTTTTACCAAGCAGAGGGAGGCCAAGGGGGGAATACCCAGGAGAGAGGGGCCAGAGACCCAGGAAAGGTGGCGGTGGCCGAGAATCGCGCCGGGAAGGGTTTGTGTGTGTGTGTACTGGCGGCGTGTGTGTGTGGGGCGTGGTAGTTTAAGGCGTCAGGATCTCTCGGCTGGGGGGACGTGCTATTCAGACTCCGCCCCCCCCAGCCGCCGCGGACCGGTGCGAGGACACCAAAGTCCCCGGGGGCGCCGCACCCACCGCCAGCCCTGCCCTGCGTGTGGGCTCTGCGTCCCCGGCCGCACGGTCGCCGTCCTCGGCCGGGAGGTGTACCGGTATCAGACGTTCCCAAACTTCCCGAAACTGCCGCTGCGCTGTCGCCACCTCTGCCCGCTGCTCGCGCCCGCGCCTTCCCACCGTGCCCCGGCCCCCGCCCCGGAGACTCCTGCCTAGGAAGGGGCTGCCCTGGAGAGGGGGCGGCCCGCGGGGACCGGGCCTCTAACTTGGCTCCCGCCCCTGAGCCCAGGACGCGGCCGCGCGGGGAGACTGGGGCGCAGCTGCGGCCGGGCATTTCCGAGGCCGCGTCTGGCCGCACCAGGCGGGCTGCTCTCTGCGGCGGAGGCGCGGCGCCCCGCGTGTCCCCAGGGCCTCTGCGAGCCTGCGGGCGGGAGGCAGCGCCGAGGATCCCGGGCAGCGGCACCAGCTCCGGGAGCAGAGGGGATTCTCGCGGTGAGCGTTTTGCAGGAATGTAAATGAGCGCGTTTTGTGCCCTGGGGGGAGGAAGGCGGGGGAGGGGGCGAGCTGGGGGCGGGGGCAGGGGGAGGGCCCCGGGCGGGGAGGGGTGGGGGCGGGGAGGAGGGTTGCACATTTTACAGCTCACTGACCATTTGGCGATCCATTGAGAGGAGGGTTTGGAAAAGTGGCTCCTTTGTGACAGCTCTCGCCAGATTGGGGGGCTGCGCATTTGCATCTCATTAGCCATGCGAGCGGCCAGCGGAATATAAGGGCGGCGGCGCCGGCAGAGCCAGGTCTTCGGCGCGCACCCGCGGAGCCCCAGCCGGCCAGGCCCATCGTCGCCGAGCATCGGCGCCGAGGCGCAAGGCCTCCGCCCACGACCCGGGCCTCCGGATCCCTTGCGTGTTTACTTGGATGGCGTTCGCTGGGTTCCTCGCGAAGACGCGTATCTCTGCGGTGGCACAGCAGACGCGAGCTCGGAGTGCTCCCGGCGCGGCCGCCGCCGCCGAGTGACCGGGCCGGGCCGCAGGGCGCGCCGCGCACCCCGAGCGCCCCTCTGCGCGCCCCGCCGGGCCCGGATTATCGCCTTGCGTGGGATTTCCAGACCGCAGCTTTCTAACTGGACTCGGAGGAAGCCTCTGCAGCTCTTTGGGAATTAAGCTGAATATCTGGACGCTTTCTCCCTCCCTCTCTTCCCGCCCCCCCCTTTTTTTTTTTTCCTGCGAAGAAGCTTAAGACAAAACCAGGAAGCAGAGGACCCTTACCTACCCGTGGATTGGAAGAAAGGAGGAAAACCGAAAGTTGCCGCTGCGGTAGCACTCTTTCCGCGCGAGCCTTTTCCTCGTGCATCCCCAGAGCTGCCGTCAGCTCCCAAGGGCGGATCTAGAGAACCTCGGCCTCCGAACGAGCCGGAGCCGCGGCCGAGAAGACCGACGTCCCGATTATCCCAGCCTGCGGCAAGGCAGCGGCGCTTCTCTGCCCACGCCCCTGGGGGCACAGTCACCCACCTGGCATTCCCCGCTGTTTGAAGAAGAGGAACCGGGGGAGACACGGGAAGAGAGAGCGTGTCGAGCGGTCACTATGGGCCGTCGGTGCGCCCTGGCCCTCGCCGTGGTGTCGGCCCTGCTGTGTCAGGTAGGTTGTCAGGTGGGGTGCCCGGAGCCCTGCTGTCAGGTAGGTTGTCAGCGGGGTGCCCCGGAGCCCTGTGGTGTCAGGTAGGGGAGCCGGGGCGCGGGCCGCGCTCTGGGCAGGGCGCGGGACGGAGGGGGTGGAGAGCAGGACCGGCGGTGCAAACCTTCAGTCTTTTCGGATCACTTTCGTGCGTCCCTGGAGCGATGATCTGGAGCGCGGGCATCGCAGCGGACACGCCGGTGCGGGTCCTGCGTGACCCCAGGTCCCCACGCCCCAACGTCCCTGCGCCCCGGCCAGGCCCGCGCGCTCACGCTCCGGTCCCTTCCGCGCAGGTCTGGAGCTCTGGGGTGTTCGAGCTCAAGCTGCAGGAGTTCGTGAACAAGAAGGGTCTGCTGGGGAATCGCAACTGCTGCCGCGGGGGCGCGGGGCCGCCGCCGTGCGCCTGCAGGACTTTCTTCCGCGTGTGCCTCAAGCACTACCAGGCCAGCGTGTCCCCCGAGCCGCCCTGCACCTACGGCAGCGCCGTCACGCCCGTGCTGGGCGTCGACTCCTTCAGCCTGCCGGACGGCGCGGGCGGCGACACCGCCTTCAGCAACCCCATCCGCTTCCCTTTCGGCTTCACCTGGCCGGTGAGTGCCCCACCTGCGGGCGCGGCGCAGGGTGGGGCGGCAGCGGAGAAGGGGGAGGGGCTGACTGCAGTGAGCCCCGCGGGGGCGTACTGTCGGGGGGGGGGCACACGGGGGCGGGCTCACCGGGGGGGAGCCCCGGCAGGTGGGCGCCGCGGTCAGCAGGGCGGCGGCCGGAAGGGCCAGGCCTGGGGCACTGACTCTATCCGCGGGACGACCCGGTGGGCGGCAAAGGGGGTGACAGCCAGGGTAGGGTGAGGCAGAGGCCTAGGACCCGGGACATTTCCGTATCTGGCCTCTGTACCTAGTCCCCTCTTGGGAAAGTTCTAGTTGCCCTGCTCCCAGATGGGCTGGGTTTACAGTTACCCTCGCAGCGCGGCAGCCCCCGGCCCCCTGCGTCGTCCCAACCCCCGAAGACTGATGACAGCCTCTCCTCCCAGCCTGCTCCCGCGCAGTCTTTTTTTTTTTTTTTTTCCTGACGTGATATCCTGTACTAACAGGCTGAAAAAACACGTCAGGAAACCACTTTTTAAAAAGTTCTTCAATTTCCTTAAGGAAAGTGAAAACAGGCTGGAAATGTGCGGAGAGCCCTCCCCAGGAACACAGACGCTCGGAGCTGCACCCAGGAGGCCGTACTGACTTGGTTGTCCCGAATGCAAACCTATCTGGTTCATCTTATGTCTCCTTTCTTCCAGGGCACCTTCTCCCTGATCATTGAAGCTCTCCACACAGATTCTCCTGACGACCTCGCGACAGGTAAAAACAAACCAGAAAACTCCAAAACTGTGTCACCTGATCCCCGAGTTAATATGTATCTGACTTCATATCTCCCCAGAAACAAAGTCCTCTATCTTTCCTTCTGCACATCCTCCAGGAGGTCAAAGTGGAGGATCTTTGGCCTCTGAACCTTGCAGAATGCATCTGTTCCATCTCCCTCACCGTTCTCCACCCCAAGCTTCTAGGTTCTCCATCCTTTTCCCACAGAAAACCCAGAGAGACTCATCAGCCGCCTGGCCACGCAGCGGCACCTGACGGTGGGCGAGGAGTGGTCCCAGGACCTGCACAGCAGCGGCCGCACAGACCTCAAGTACTCCTACCGCTTCGTGTGTGACGAGCACTACTATGGGGAGGGCTGCTCCGTCTTCTGTCGTCCCCGAGACGACGCCTTTGGCCACTTCACCTGTGGGGAGAGAGGGGAAAAAGTCTGCAACCCAGGCTGGAAAGGCCAGTACTGCACTGAATGTGAGTCCTTGTGGGTGGGTGCCGCTTCCCTCAGTTTACCCCCCTCCCAGGCCGGCACTCCCAGGGCATGGGGGAGTAATCCAGGAGCCGCTGGGATCCTGGGATTTTAGCACTGGAAAGATGTTTTGGTGGGGAAACTGAGGCCAGGGAGGCAGAGAGACTTGCTAAGATCTCACAGTTAGCCAGCGGGGTTGGGGTCAATTCAGACATTTTAACTTCCGCTATGGGAAGCTGCCTTTCTTAATCAGGGAGGATTTTGGAGACAGGGCCAGGGGTCAGGAAGTAAGCCTGAGGGAGAGTGAGGAGAGGAAGGAAGGGAGGAACAGAGGGAAGAGTTTGTGTGCAGGGGCTGCTTTAAGCCAAGTGCTCTTTGCTGTGACAGCATCTCATTGGAAAGGGCATCATTTTTTCTCTGGAGTTGATGTGCTTGGTCTCTCCGCAGAGTGAGCGTGTTTGCAAATATTCCATGTGATGCACACACACTGTTTGTGACATTTTTACTTGTGGGGTCTGTGGACTCAGAAGGGTGTGTGTTGAGACTTGGGTCTTCAAGGCTTGCATGGGGAGGGCCCATCTGCCACTTCTTGGGCACCGCCTGCTTTATGGATGCTCACATAGCACCTTGCCTGGGAAAGAAATACCTTCACGAAAGTCACACAGGCCCTGCTGCCACGTTATTTAGGCGGGCAGGGCAGCAGCACAGGATGCAGGAAGCTGGGGCAGGGGGCCTAGGAAGCTTGTGAGGACCCACTGGCTCCAGGGCCTGGTTCAGCTGGACCCCAGTAGGCCTCTCTCCAGCCTGCTGAGGCTTCACTGCCACCCTGCACACCCAGGTGTCAGATTTCCCTATAGTCAGGGGCTGGGTGGGTCCTAGGGCTCCTGAAAACCCCAGTGGACTTTCCTTTTCCTGCCCTGGAGCAGGCAGACCTCCAGTTCATTCTCTTGTGGGCCCAGAACCTCTTGCCCAGGAGGTGCAGTTTCTCAGTTTTAACTTGTGCCTGGAGATGAGGGTGGGTCTTCACCTCCAGCATCAGCATCAGCATCATTGTCGCTCAGCTTTTCACGGGCTCCTCGAGCACTGCTTTGAGCTCCCTCGAGCTCCACCTTGGCCTGAGCCAGCTCTGTTGTCTGAAAAACTTGTGGAGCAGCTTGTGAATGAGTTTCATGACCAGGCTAAGGAAGCCCGCTGGAAGCCTCAGCCTCCAGCCTCCCCGCCCCCTCCGGGACCTCTGGCCTGCCTGCTGCCTCCCATCTTGGCTTTCCTCCCTCTTCTTCGCTGTGGGGTAGCCATAAACTTAAACTTTTTTCTTCTTATTCAAACACTGGAGTCTTTCTCCGCCCCCAGCTCGCGCGTGCCATCGATTAGATCTCTCCAGGATAGGCAGCAGGGACGCACGCCCGCTCCCATTGGTGGACAGGGCGCACGTGTGTGTATGTGTGTGGGGGGGTATGTACATGCTAAGGGTGTGTGTGAGGGTGGGGGCACGGGGGCGAGGGGAGGCCGGTATTGTTGCACTGGGGCAGCTGCTGGGAGAGAGCAGACAATAGAGCAGCTGTCTTGCCCTGGTACTCTGCATACCAGCTGTCCACCCTTATCTACACACACACTTTCTGGGTATTAAGACGTGGAGCTTTGTGCATGGAATTGGGAAGTGGGGGAGGGGGGAAGGACTTCTGACCCTCTCTTAGAAGAAAGGGGACGGGCTGGGGGTGGGGGCTTCCGTGCTCCTTTGTCCTTGAGCCCCTGTGTCAAGAAGAATGCTCATCCCAGGGGCTGAGTGGAGTCCACAGTTACTAGGCAGGACGGGTCGATACTCCACAGACGGAGATTAACTCAGCCGGGCTTGCGGGTCGGGCTGGGCGAGCTTTGTCCTGGCCACCCTGCAGCAGCAGCCTGTTCCGTGGGCAGCTCTTGGGGTGGACTTGATCCTGTGTCTTCTCTGCTTGCAGCGATCTGCTTGCCAGGATGCGATGAGCAGCATGGGTTCTGTGACAGGCCAGGGGAGTGCAAGTAAGTTGGCAAAAGTTGCTTTTTTTCTTGTTTTCCTTTATACACTTGGTGTGTTTGTAAAGCACGTCTAGGTGATCATTTGAAAAACTCGTGTAAGATTAGCGGTGGGGGGCTGGCATTCTGGTGTTTCTATTTAGTAAATACACGGGCGTGTGTAGGGTCATGGGTTGCCATTCACCTAAGCCCCTCAGTGGTGATGGGAACTTACAGGTAGCAGTTTAAAAAGAGCTGGCACAGAAAATGAAAGCGTTTAGTTCAGTGGTTCTCAAACTGTGCATGTATTAGCATCACCTAGGGGGTCTCTAGAAACACTGCCCGGTTGCCCTCAGACCCAGAAGTCAGACCCTCTGAGGGGGACCCAGGCACTGTGTGTTTAAAGCTCCCAAAGAGATTCTGGTGTTCTGCCTCGCTGAGAACCTGCTGTAGCAATGCTGCTGGAAGTTAGTTCTTGGGAGGGGAAGTGTGTGCTGTGAACCTAGTGATGTCAGCACCATCTGACTGTCCTGCTCTCTCCTAAGGTGCAGAGTGGGCTGGCAGGGCCGGTACTGTGACCAGTGCATTCGGTATCCAGGCTGTCTCCACGGCACCTGCCAGCAGCCCTGGCAGTGCAACTGCCAGGAAGGCTGGGGGGGCCTGTTCTGCAACCAGGGTAAGCCTCCTGTTCTTTCCCAGTCAGCCCCGAACTTCCCTGGGTCTTTGTTATGAATCTGAGCCTAAACGCCCCTTCTCCTCCTCTTTCTGTTCTCACTTCTCCAGACCTGAACTACTGTACACACCATAAGCCCTGCAAGAATGGGGCCACCTGCACCAACACGGGTCAGGGAAGTTACACCTGCTCCTGTCGGCCGGGGTACACGGGGGCCAACTGCCAGACGGAGATTGATGAGTGTGGCACCAGCCCCTGCAGGAATGGAGGGAGCTGCAGGGTGAGTCCAGTGGCAGGGCTCTTCTGCTGAACCAGCCGGGAGCCCTGGTTGCATGCAGACTTGCATGCAGACTTTCTTGGAGCAACTTTAGAAAGCTTTCTTTCATCTTCTCCGCTGCATAGGATCTTGAGAATAGCTACTCCTGCACCTGCCCGCCTGGCTTCTACGGCAGGATCTGCGAGCTGAGTGCCATGGCGTGTGCCGACGGCCCTTGCTTCAATGCAGGACGGTGCTCAGACAACCCTGAGGGAGGGTACACCTGCCGCTGCCCCGCGGGCTTCTCTGGCTTTAACTGCGAGAAGAAGATGGATGCCTGCAGTTCTTCGCCCTGTTCTAATGGTGAGAGGGCAGCCTGATTGCTCTGAGACTGTGTCAAGTGGTGAACACTGATAAGAAGGCTTTAGCACATGAATTTAATTTCAAACCAAGAACATCACTTTGCAAGTTACCTTGAGTTTATGGAGCCCTCTTATATGAACAGTCAGAAACTCTACAGAAAGTGTCTCGTTGAGTCTGGAAATGGCCAGAGCAAGAAAGGCAGGCAGGAGCATTTATTCTCATGTTCCACAGGGATAGCCTGAGGCGGATGTGAGATGACTCGATCAAGGTCACACCACACCTTGGTGCCAGGCACCAGGCCATGTTCAGTGGGTCACACTCATGGCAGCCCAGCTACTTTGTTTTTGGAGGGGAGTCCAGCTCGGTTCTGTCACCCAAACACAGCCGTCTGGCATGTCTGTGTGTGAGGACGTGTGGTCTGTTGATGGGGCCTCCAGCTCCCGTACGAATGGGGGGTTCCCCAAGCAAACTCACAGGGAGGGGAGCTGGGCCCCAGGCAGGCCCGACCACTCTGGAAGCTTCTGGAGCCTCACCACCATACAGGATAATCAAGGGAGCCTTACGCTGGAGAAGCATTATTTTAGCTCTGCTCTCCATGTGTCACACAGAGGGTGTGGCCATCTGGGGGTCAAGCTCTTTCTCTTGCTTGTGTCCATCCACTGGACCAGTAGAGGCCTTGGCTGCTTTATTTTTGGGAGCAGAGTTGCTGGCGGTTCAGCAGACTTGGCTCTGGAAGGACAAGGACCCCCCTCCCTCTTGTTCCTTCCTTCCCCTCTCTCTCTTCTCAGTCCCCGCTCCTCTCACTGACTGTAACTGAGGGGTAGCATGGCGTCCTTCTCAAGCCTCGGTCTCCTCATCTGTGAACTGGGTCCGCTGTTGGGGTGTTGTGAAGAGGATCACTGTCGTGCAGGCAAAGCCCTTGCACGGGGCCTGTCAGAACATCACTGCTCAGCAGATGTCAGCCCATGTTATTTATGACTTGTCGAGCTACACCAGACTCCTCCCTATGGGCTCGCATTTGAGGTGACAGGATATGTTGCCTTGAGGTGCGACCTTGTTTAGACGACGGGCTGTCTGGTTGTCCTGTGTCTCTGGTGTGTCTGCGGGTGGTCACGGCAGTGGCCACCTGCAGCAGATGCTTCAGAATGCACCCAGATGCTGGGTGATGAGAGGCTGCTCTTGTCCTGTGTTCCAGGTGCTCAGTGTGTGGACCTCGGTGATGCCTACCTGTGCCGCTGCCAGGCTGGCTTCTCTGGGAGGCACTGTGACGACAACATGGATGACTGTGCCTCCTCCCCATGTGCCAACGGGGGCACCTGCCGGGACGGCGTGAATGAGTACTCTTGCACCTGTCCCCCTGGCTACACGGGCAGGAACTGCAGCGCCCCCGTCAGCAGGTGCGAGCATGCGCCTTGCCACAATGGGGCCACCTGCCATGAGAGGGACCGCCGCTACCTGTGTGAGTGTGCCCAGGGCTACGGGGGCCCCAACTGCCAGTTCCTGCTCCCCGAGCCGCCCCCCGGCCCTGTGGTGGTGGACCTCACCGAGAAGTACGTGGAGGGCCAGGCCGGGCCGTTCCCCTGGGCGGCTGTTTGTGCCGGTGTCGTCCTCGTCCTCATGCTGTTGCTGGGCTGCGCCGCTGTGGTGGTCTGCGTGCGGCTGAGGCTGCAGAAACACCGGCCCCCTGCCGACCCCTGCCGAGGGGAGACGGAGACCATGAACAACCTCGCCAACTGCCAACGCGAGAAGGACATCTCCGTCAGTGTTATTGGGGCCACGCAGGTCAAAAACACCAACAAGAAGGCCGACTTCCACAGGGACCACGGTACCACTGATAAGGACAGTCTCAAGGCCCGCTACTCCGCCGTGGATTACAACCTGGTGCAGGACCTCAAGGGCGACGACACCACTATCAGGGACCCCCACAGCAAGCGTGACACCAAGTGCCAGCCCCAGGGCTCTGCGGGGGAGGAGAAGGGCACCCCGACACTCAGGGGGTGTGTGCTGTGGGCTGGGATGGGGACACGCAGGGGGCCAGCTGGGCAGGGTGCCCTGACACCTGGGGATGTTGTGGGCTGGATGGGCGGCCAGCTGGGTGTCTTCCTCCAAGCTCTGATCATTTCCTGTTCAGAAATGTTTTCACAAGTTTATTGTGTTCTCTTTCATTTTCCTTTTTAGTGGAGAAGCATCTGAAAGAAAAAGGCCGGATTCTGTGTATTCCACTTCAAAAGACACGAAGTACCAGTCGGTGTATGTCATATCAGAGGAGAAGGATGAGTGCGTCATAGCGACTGAGGTCAGTGTGCGCCCGCTGCTTCAGATCTGCCCGGGACAGAGCGGGTGGAGCAGTCAGAGTGTATTAGTCCCCGTCCTGACTAACTTCCTGTTCTGTCTGGCGGGCCCTTCTAGGTATAAAATGGAAGTGGTATGGCAAAATTCCCATTTCTCTTAAAATAAATAAAATTCCAAGGATATATGCCCCAATGAATGCTGCTGAAAGAGGAAAGGGAGACCCCTTAACAGACTGCTGCTGAGAAACTAAATTCAGACTGAGCTGGTTCTCTTCCTGAAGTTAGCGAGTGACGCGACGAGCGGGCTGCAGGCTCGGCGGGTGTTCGAGGGTGCCTGTTGCACTGCCTCCTACGATGTTCCCATTGCACTATGGACAGTTGCTCTTTAAAAAAATATATTTAAATGAATGGACTTAAGTTCTACATAAGAAGCATGCACTGCCTGAAGTGTATATTTTGGATTCTTATGAGCCAGTCTTTTCTTGAATTAGAATCACAAACACTGCCTTTATTGTCCTTTTTGATACTAAAATGTGTTTTTTCTAGGTGGAAAAAAATGTGTGTTATTTTTTGGACTTGTAAAAATATTTTTCATGATATCTGTAAAGCTTGAGTATTTTGTGATGTTCATTTTTTATAATTTAAATTTTTGTTAAATATGTACAAAGGCACTTCGGGTCTATGCGACTATATTTTTTTGTATATAAATGTATTTATGGAATATTGTGCAAATGTTATTTGAGTTTTTTACTGTTTTGTTAATGGAGAAATTCCTTTTTAAAATATTTTTCCAAAATAAATATTATGAATGAGAACCAGAGGTGTACTTACTCACCACCCCTTGGAGCAGACTTGCGCTTGCTCACTCGTTGAACGAGGCCCTGAGGACACAGATCTCTGCTTTTCCATTTCTAATGTCTTCGCCTGGTCTCACTGGATTGATGAAAAGAACCTTCCCGGCTCCTCTGCCCCCTTCAGAGAACCCTCCGACGTTCTCTGGACGATGGAAGGAGCAGGCAGAGCTGCTGCTGGTGGTTTCCTGAGCAGCCTCCTTGGCTCCCTGGGGATTCCTACGGCACGCACCACTCACGGTCACGATGGATGAGAGCCGAGAAACCTAAGCTGGCCATCCTCCTTCTGAGGCTTATTTTTTGTAAGGACAGGAACAAAGCCTCATTTGAGGCACTTTTATATTGCCATGGCAAAGGCTTTTTGTCTTAGAATAATACTTATGCATTCATTTGTTTGTGAGTTTGTTTCTAGTTAATTCAGAAGACTTAGTTGCCTTCTAACTCAACCACAGCTGTGGTGGGACAGATAGTAATGGTGATCAAACATCCTCATTGAGCTCTTACTACGTGCCAGGCCTGTGTGAAGGACTCTACATGGATTATCTCATTACTTCTGGTGCCAATCCCTGAGACGGTGTTATTATTACTCCCATCTTACGATTGGGGGAACTGAGGCTTAGAGACATGGAATCATCTGCTCCGGGCTTGTAAGTGGCAGAGTCAGTGTTCAGATCTGGGCAGTGTGGCTCCAGACCGTAGTTTAATTGTTAATCATTATTTGTCAGAAACCCAGCTTCTTCTTAGAACAAGATTTGCGGGTTCATCCGCCTCACTGGTGTGATTTGGTGGTTCCTAAGGATGGGTGCAGATCGTTGGCTCTCTAGGACAAGTTCAGGTTGAAAGAGGGGTTTATTTCTGGGGCTAGAGGGGGGCAGACAGAAGGACAGAACTTCTGGGCCTAATTAATTAACGGGGAGGGTAAGGAACTGCCCTTGCCTTTGTCCCAGTGACCTGACGAGTTTGTCCCACTGGTCCTCATTGTACAGTCAGACATTCTGGAATCTTCCTGAGGAGGAGAGGCAAGGTGTGCATATGTTAAAGTTCATATGCCCGTCTCGTGCATAAATGATGGAGATGCATGTGCATGGAGTTGAGACCAACAGAACAACCGGTAGGGATCAGACTGTACACACAAAGCCCCAGGACATCCCTGCTGGTGCTTCTGTGTCTGAGACACAACCCGACCCATCCTGACCCCTCTGGCCAACCTGGCCATTATTTTGGAATAAATACTCAAAGACAAGGAGTCCAGTGGAGTGGTTTCATCCACGGAACGAAGTTGGTGGCGGGGCCAAGGTGTGGGTGGGGGCCTTGACTGAGGCCTTGAAACCTCCTCCATCCTCAGCCCGCCCCCTGCTTTCTTTAAAGGGTTGGCAGCATATTCTAGAATAACTGAGGGAGTCGCCAACATTTCTTCCAATAGTCTACAGGATCTGGCCAAAGAGAAGGGTGACCTTATGCCAGTTTACCTTGTTAACCTGGAGTAATTATTAATAGCTCCCTTTCACTTTCAGAAGTGACCTGACTTGGATGATCAATCAAATGGCTCACCGTTTTCAAGAATATGGAGTCGGCTGGATTCTTGTGAAGCCCGCTCCATGAGAGAGCCTTGAAGTACTTAAAGATCATCTCACTTGCATCTTTCTCAGCCTTCTTGTAAAATCAGGGAATAAATTCATCTTTCATCTGGGCCGAGCAAGTAACCTACTTAAGGAGCAAATCAGAGACTTAAAACTTGGAGCTTTGAATTCCCAGCACTCTGTTGGGTGAAGGTCCCTGAGCCTCTTCTGAGACTGATGTTGTAATTTGGCGTTTAATCAGATGGTCCCTCAGCTTTCAGGGTTTATGTCATTTCCAGTGAGAAATTCAGGTATACTGATCAAAAACAGCCATATAAAAACATGGGCATTTATGGACCAGCTGTGGTTCACCACACCAGGTGATGCCCAGCATGGTCAGCCTTCCGTCATGTTCTCCAGGTTCCCCATTAGGTGTGAGGAAGGAAGGAATAACAATGCACTTTAAACGAGGGACAGCAGTGGGTCCTCTAGCACGAGCAATGCTGGCTCTGTGTTCTGAGAAGGGTCCTGAGCATGGCTAATGGCCAGTGTGGCAAGAAAGGGCCTGCGTGACCCTCTTCCATTCAGTCCCAGGCTCCAACCCCCAGCTTCCTGGGGCTTTGGGGAGACCAGTGAGGAAGGTGAGGCACACATACGGTTCCTTAGATTTTTTTCCTTTAACTTTTCATTTGGACATAATTTTGGACTTCCAGAAATGCTGCGAGAATAGTGCAGAGAACTCTCATTATCACAATGGTTGTCAAGCCATTATCCCTTCTTATTTATTAGTTGTCTTTCTACAGTAAGGACAACTGTTCTCTTCTTGTTCACATCAGTGTGGATTCTGGAATTATCTTTTTTTTTTTTTTTGTGGGGAAGACCAGCCCTGAGCTAACATCTGTTGCCAATCCTCCTCTTTTTGCTGAGGAAGACTGGCCCTGGGCTAACATCCGTGCCCATCTTCCTCCACTTTATATGGGACGCCACCACGGCATGGCTGACAGGCAGTGCGTTGGCGGGTGCCCGGGATCCGAACTCGCTAACCCCGGGCTGCCAAGCGCGGACTAAACCGCTGCGCCACCAGGCGGCCCCCTGGAATTATCTTTTATTCAGTGGGTCACAGTCCACTACTACCGTTATTTTGATGCTCGACTGTCCCAGACTTCAACAGTGTCCCTTCAGCCTTTTTTCCCCAGTAAGCCTGGTTCCTTTTAGTGGAGAATGGCAGCAACCATATTTCTAATTTTGCATATTTGTGAATCTTGAAGCAATGAACAGTTACCGAGATGTAAATAGGGTGACCTCTGTAAAAGCCCAAAGAGAGGATCAGCATGTGTGTTTGTTTACAAGTTCAGATGTGACTCCATGTGTATGCTTTACACTGATTGGGGCACACGAAACAGACAGGGCAAGAACGTCATTGGTGGTGTATTTTTGCAAAGAAAATTGAACTTGGATCTGATCAGACCTTTGGATCTAGTTACCCGTTTACAAGAATATGGGGAACTGAAGGACACGGTCAGGACACCCTGGATCTACTCAGCGGAACCCAGGGAACTCGGTGCAAGGAAAAAGGAAAGAGATGGGGGACTTATAGATTAGAGGAGACTTAGTCAGTTAAAAAACGGTTAAAACATTCATGAGCCAGCTGGAGAGGTGTAACACTGATTGCTTATTTTAATGATGTTGATGTATGCTTGTTAAATTTTTTAGATGTGAGAGATTATTACTGTTAAGTTAAAAAAAAGAGTACTTAATTTTTAGAGAAAAATTCTGAAATATGTATGGATGAAGCAATATTGTGTTTGGGATTTGCTTCAAAATAACCCAAGATGAGTGAGTGCTGGCAAGTGGGTGGGGTGCAGGGCCACCAGCTGACAACTGTTGAATGGGATGCTGGGTGCGTGGTGAGTTAATTTTACTATTCTTTCCTCTTTTGTATATGTTTGAGACTTTCCATAAGCAAAAGCATTAAGATGAATTATACAGTGAATAGATGTGCGCACACATGTGACATAATTTACTGGTGTGTATGTAATGCTGGTTGACTAGATGGCGTATGTACCGCACAATGGATTTTAGGGAGGGTTTCCACCTTTACATCAGACCATGACCAAGCAAATCAAATGGGTTGAGACACAGGTTGATTTGGTTGGGGCTTTGGTGCCAAAGTCCTGGGTTCAGATCTAGGCTGTGCCTGTGCTGGCCAGTCACTCGGGTGATTATTAACTCCACTAAGCCTATAAAAGGAAGAGAATAATGGTCTCTACTGCACAGTGTTGCAAGGATCCCATTCTCCATGTTGCTACCAGAGACTTTCAAAGCACAAATCGGAGTGGGTTGTTTCCTGCTCAGAATCAGCTAACGGCTTCTGATTGTTTTTAGCACAAAGTTCAAAACCCTTAACTCGATCTGTCAGGCCTTTACATCATCTGGCCCCTGACTTTCTGCCTCATTTCATGTTATCCTCCCAACTGCCCCTTCCCTTGCAGCTCCAACCACACTGGCCATTGGCACAGGACTCTTTACCCCTCCTGATTGTGACTCTGCACGTGATCCTCCATCTGCTGACACACTCTGCTCTCACTCTGGCCAACCCTCCTTGAAAATGCCAGCATCAGGGGAGCCCTCTCCAGACCTCCCAGATGGGGGTACCTGCCCGGCGTTACGATGCTCTCGTGGCAGCTTGCCCATGGTCTGATTAACATGTGTGGTTGTTTGTTTAATGTCTGTGCACCCCAGGAGATGGCAGCCTCCCAGAGGGCAGGACCAGGCTGCCCTTGTCCTTGCTGCATTCAGCCCCAGCTGGCGTGTGAGCCAGAGAGGGTCCCTAACACGTGTGAGCTGCTGTCTGAGAGGACGCACACGCACCCAGGAGGGAACGTGTAACAGTGCATCAGGACGTTGATCACAAAATCAGTTCTATTCTGGTCTTCACTCTTATCAACATCACCAGTAGTTTTGGACCATAACATGCAGCCTAACGTAGATATCATCTGAGTGGAAGACCACATTATTTTGTTTTTATTCTAATAAATACATGGTCACATCTGTGAGGATGTGTTTGCTTGGTATCCAGCAAAGAAAGCAACATGCAATTAGTAATTTCTCCATCTGTGACTTTTGTAGAAAAGCTATTGGGAAGTTAAACAGTTTTCCTAAAGAGCAACCAAGTGTCTGTAGAGATGTCAAGACAAAGATCAGCATTTCAAATGCAAGAAGTGCAATGAGCCAGGGGCCTTGACTATGGGACGCATGGAGTATGTTCCTGTTGAATGCAGTGCCTCAGGCTGCAAGTATAAACACCAAAAAATACTTAGTTTTAGGTATTTGTCATTTGGAAGTAACTCAGATATAATCTTCTTAAAGATGATATGTGGCCTCACAGAGTATTAGGGTTTTTCCCCCAGAACAACCTTGAATTACATTCATTTGCCCAAATAAACAAATATTCCCACTTCAGAGAAATCTGTCTGATCTCCATCACTTTACCCCTGGGAGGTGAGGGAGATGTCATCCTTGTGTTTTCTTGCTAACAAAGCTTGAGAAACAATACACTCTCCTTCTCATTTTTCGTGTTTCATAAGGAAACATCCACTGCCCTACATCAGCATTTGCTGCTCCCACATTCTGGAGGTTATAATCCTAACAGAAATGAGAGTGGGGTCCCTAAAGAAGGTGGCATGAAACAGTGTATTGCAACATGGGTATCAGAATCGCTTTCTTTTCTGAAGCTCACAAAGAACAGTGATGGGTACTCAAATCATTAATAGCATCCTTAAAAAAGGAACTGGGTTCAGGGGAAGAGGAGGTGGTCTAAAGTTGTACAGGAGGAATTTGTGCTGGATCAAGGCACCAACTAAACCATGGGAAGACGGTGAGGGCTGCCATGGTTGCTGAGGAGGTGACAGAGTCTCCTTGTGATATGATCTCTAAAACGGCAATAAATGGTTGCAATGGGCATGAGGACCCAGAATGTTATAGTCCTTCTCAGTTTAGGGATTCTCTGATACCAATCTCCTCTGGGGCCTGTGTCTGCACCTATGTTCACATGGGTTTTTACCTCCATCATGGTCAAATCAATATTAACAAAAAGTTAGTAAATTTTTAGGTTAACTTGAACTTGAAGATGATTGGACCAGAAGGGAAAATATGTCTGCTTGTAGTCCTGGGCACTTTACAAGAACCTTCACGGGTTTAGTGATCTCTTATCTTCAGAGTCAGAATTGGGACCTGAGATTTTCTGCCACTTGGCCCGACATCTCAGCTCAGGTGATGTGCTGGTTTAGGAACCACGGACACAGATGGCAGTGCAAATTGCCTGTTGTGCTTTGGCTGGATGTTGAGAGTCACTTACACTTTTAAGGAAGTGACCTGCGCTGTGTTTTTGATAGAATTCGTGATGTTTCCAAGTTCCTCCCAGGCTGCGCTCACTTATCCTGACGTATTGGGGAAGGAAGTGCATCCAGTCTCAGAGGCTGTCCGTGTGAGCACCTGCAGGAGCTGCCAGCATGATTTCTTCAAGAATTAGAATGGATTTGTTTGACTTTGTGAATTTCAGCCCCTTCTTAGAAAGTTAGAAAAAAACTTTGGCATAAAAAGTCAAGTTATATGCAATATTAAAATGACCATATTTATATGGGAAAAACATCCTAAATTTGAGAGTTTCAGTTAAGATGAAAAAGCAACATTAGGTCCCTTTCTGTTCCTCAAAGTCAGATTCTTTTGACCCACAAAAGGGAAGGGCAGCTGGCGAGACTTTGTGCTGTGGCTGATACCAACCGAGGAAAAAGCCCATGATTTACACGTTCCTGACCCAGCAGTTTCATGGGGCTTGGGCGGTGGTGGGATGGGGAGGAACGGAGAGGAATACAGTTGTGCATCATTTAACGACGGGGTGCGTTCTAAGAAACTCGTCATTGGGCGATTTCGTCGTTGTGTGAACATCATAGAGGGTACTTACACAAACCTAGATGGTGCAGCCTACTACACACTCAGGCTGTATGGCACTAATCTTACAGGACAACCGTCATACGTGCAGTCCCATGGTTGACTGAAACGTTGGTCTGTGGTGCATGACTGTAAAATGTTTAAGACAGGTCTGATCCCCAAAACAAAATGGAAGCGGAGGTGATCATCCGATGCTCTAGGTGCAGGAACATCTCCCTTCTCAGCAAGCTCTGTCTTCCAGGGAGCGCTTGCCTTGGTCTTGGTTGTTCAGGCATCTCTGCTGACTCCCCACCCTGTTCCAATGGCATAAACTCGCTTCCCATTCCAAACGCTGCAGAGGACCCTGCAGAAGTCAGAACTCTTCAGAGTGACCAGGGAAGGGAGGCTCACTTCTCTGTTGCCCACGCGGGGCAGGCAGTGGGGACTGTTCTGAGTTAGTCACGGCAGCCTGTTCAGGTCTCCCTGGATGTCTGCCAGTGAGAAGATGGCATTTGGTGTGTCCCCAGGGAGAACAGACTAATTTTAACAAACTGACCCAAACAGAACTTGGGAGGTTAATATGTCACAGTGCCCTTCCTCCCTTCCTGCTACTCAGTTCATTCCAAAAGCTAAGGATGCTATTTTTATTTGATCTGCTATTTCGGTATCTGTGCTGTGGCTCTCTTTCAACAGCGCAGGAGGTGAGTGAATCTTCTTCTGTCTCTTCCACAAACCGACCCCTCCCTTTTGGTGTAAGCAAAGGTTGAGATTAGAATGGAAGAGCCAGCCTTTTCTGCTGGGCTCTGAGGGCCCCTCCCTTCCTCAGTGTAGGGTGAGCAGGGTCTGGACTCGGATAGAGCTGTGTCGGGGGCAGAGTCACCGTCTACTGACCCACATGTCCCTGTGGCGAATATGGCTCTGGGAAGAGGGCTCTGTCTCTCTCTGCATCTGGGGACAGCTTGGAGGGTAGAAGCTGCAGGGTGAAGGGAGGGATTCTCCCCCAACTCTGAAGACTCTGATGATGTGGGAGCCTTGGTTTCCAGACCTGGCTCTGCGGAGTGACCCCGTCAGTTACATCCTCACGCTGTCGGATGAAGCATTTGGACTAGCAGGGTCCTTTCCCTCTCTGATGTGCCAAGCTTCTCTCATTTCTATGGTGGTGCCTGGTGGCCTCATGGCAGACTGGGTCAGCACCTGGAAACATTTGTTGTGTGTGTGTGTGCACGTGCATGTGTGCTGCACATGTGGAGAATGGGTAGGTTCTGTACTATTTCTCCTTTTCCAAATTTCTTTCCCTTTTCCTCCTTCTTGAAAAGTGGAAGAGTTTGGGGGACAAATGCCTCTTGGTCGCTGCAGTAATTTGCCCTGAAACCCTAAGGTAAAGTGACGGACATGTCAATGTCTGCCTTCCTCCTTTGCTCAGTCTATCTTCTTGCCTGTTTATCCTCTGGAAAACTTGTACTTCTTTTGGATGTGGCTCTTTGATTCATTCAAGGCATACTCACGGAGAGCTGCTCTGTGCCACAGCCTGTTGTGGTTGATAGAGATAGAGGAGGAGGAAGACCCCAGGCCGTCTCGGGGGCTCACAGCCAAGGGTGGACGTCGAGAACACCCACCCTCATGCTGTCTCCTCTCTGGTCAATCCTTGGAGAGCCAGGCTTCCCCAAAGCTTGAGTGGAGAGTCCGGGGGGTTAGCTGTGGCCACCAGAACATGAGTGGAGGGTGCACGGCCCTCTGGCTGCAGCGTTGACATGCTGGGCAAGGTTTTTCCACGTCTGTTCTCTTGACACCGAGGCCCTGACACCTCCTGTGGTCTTTTGTCTTAGGGACTGAACGGATCCTTGCCAAAAGAATTTCACTTTAAAAATTTGTCATTCATACCAAACAATGGATAAGCAAAGCTGCCCAATATTCATAATGCAGCCAGCACCAACCTCAGACTGAAAGGACTGGCCTAGTCCATTCTTCAGCTGGACCCTAAAGATTTGATCTTTCCTCTAGTTTTAGACATTTGGATGGTTTCCAAATTTTGGCAGTATAAATAATATTTCATTTATGTACAGAGACGAATGTCTCTGTACATAAACCATTGTAATTGTCTCGTATTTTTCATTATGATAACTTTCTAGAAGTGGAATTATTTTGTCAGGGGAATAAATATTTTAAAGACAATTATTATCTATTTATAAATTCCCACTAGAAAATTTGTACCAATTTATAATCCTACCAGCTGTTCTTCACTGTTGGCATAAAAATTCACTTGCCAATTTGATTAGTGAAAATAGTGTATCAAAGATATTTCTTAGTTTGTCTAGGTGGCTGAGACCTATCTGTCTGTTATTTGAGCTCCCGTTGCACCAGGTCCCTCTACTGCCCGTTAGTGAGGACCTACTGGGTTTTAAAAACATCACTGAATTTAGAGTTCATAGCACTTCTAGTGAGTATAATTATTACTTTCAGGGAGCCACAGAAAGGCCACGTGTGTCACACAGACTCAGTGAAGGGCCCCAGCCAGGCCAAACCTGACAGGTGACACTTTCTCCTGGAAGGGTTGGTGTCCCTTCCACAGATTCCCTTGAGTGTATTTAGAGCCAACATATCCATGTGTCTTGGGTTTTCTTTATGGGTGGGTGTACTTTTTGTCTTTATTTTTTAAACAACTTTATTGGTGTATAATTTACACACCATGAAATGCTCGCATATTAAGTGCACAGCTGGATGCGTGTTGAAAAATGTGTACACTCATGAGACCAACTCCACAATCCAGCTGGAGCACCCGTCACTCCTGGAAAGCAGCCTGGAGACCCTTGAATTCTCCCTGGCCACCCAGGTTAGCCGATCCCAGTGACGACAGGTTCTCGAAGTTCACATAAAGGGAATCTTTCCTCCCCAGGTTCTGAGCCTCATCTCTGCTCTTGCATGGGCCATTTTTAAAAAATCTTGCTTAGGAATTTTGTAGGAATTGTTCCCTGCAAGTCAGAAGGGAGGGGAGGTAAAGGGACCCCTCCTGCTGTATCTTGCCCACGTGGAGACTGGTCTCTGCAGTCTGTCTTCTGCCCTCTCGTAGGCTGACTCAGTCTCAGAGAAACACCCATGGACTTGATGGCCTTGTCTGCTTCCATTTTCTCTGCCCCCACCTGCCCCCTGGAGCCCGTCTGGGGCTGGCGCTAATGTTGCGCCTGCTGGGCCTGTTCTGCTTCTTTGAGGTGCTCTGTCCCTCTGTGGAAGATCAGGCCTCTCTGCTGGGCATGTGGGTTCTGGTGCAGTCGGGAGAACAGGATCAGAGCAGCTGAGAAGGGGGCCTCTCCAGGTGGCTTTACAGAGGGATCCCTCATTGTCTCTGGTAAACCATCATCATCAGTGACACCCAGAACAGGGTCTCTGGGTGATTGGTTGGGACCAGGTTGTGGAAGGAGGAAGGGCGCTTGGGCTGAGGTGGGTTGGGGGCAGTGGGAGGACTGAGGGCAGCTTTGTATGGGTGGAGTAAGTGAGAGTCTACAAATGTCGACCCCTAGGTATACTAGGACCCTGTTTCTCTTCATCTGTTCCCACACCACCACCTTCCTGGAGAAATACAGGTTCTGAGCAAAAACATAAAGTTCTTTCCTTCAGCACAGACCAGTAGTAGTTCTGGTGACTGTTCTGTCGTTCTCTCCTCACAAGGCTGCCTCCTTGCCTGCTCCTGGCTCCCCACGCTCTCTGTGACTTAGAAAAAAAAGTTTTTGGGACATAAATACATGTGTTTGGAAAGACCATCTGGCTGAAAGAAAAGAGTTCTCCCTGACTCATTTCCACTTTAATTCACTTTAGATCAGAGCACTTGTGCTCTGCTGGTCCTCACAGTGACGTCTTGTTGCAGCTGTGGAAATTTGCAACACCTCACCTTGGGCGGCAAGAATTGACAGGAGCACAGCAGGTGGCAGGTCACCTCTCAGAGCCCCTGCGCCCAGAATTGCAGCCTCCACGTGTTCTAGGGATTAAATCCAAGTGCAGCCTTTTCCACATGGATCTTAAAGCCTGGGATTGCTCCAGGTTTGCTGATGTGATGACACATCCCTGTAGACAGTGGGGTCTCAGGGAGACAGACCCCCCGAGCTGCATCACAGCTCCCAGCCTGTCTCCATGAGACTGGAGTTGGGGACACTGCCCTGGACCTTCTTAGCTGGGGGCTCGGCAACAGGAGAACTTAGGGAGCATTGGCTGAAAAGAGAAACAGGTGGAATTTCCTGGGCATGTTGTCCCCCCTGAGGCTGGACAGCAGGGGACGGTGATTTTGTTGGAGAAGGAGACAACTTCGGGGTTGTCACCACACAGGAAGGTGAGGATCAAAAGACCTGTTTCCAGCAGAGCCAGGACCTGCCTTGTCCACTCAACACCCCCAACCTGGTCACTTCTTCCTGTGATGAGAAGTCTTTGCACATTAAAGGGAAGTGCCGGGAAGGAGAAAGGCCAGCAGGATGGGCCCAGTCACGGGGAGGCAGTCTGGGCACTGGTGAGGTGGATGCTGAGATGCCCACAGCTCAGAGGAGCCCAGAGGAGCAGGTCAAGGTGGGATGTGTCGAGTCCAGCCTGTATTGTGGCAATCTGCACAGTGCCAGCTGGCACTTGAGACCAGAGTTTTTACGTTGCTCACTTTACAGCCCAGGAGACCCAACCACTCTCCCAGGGGGCCGGCTCAAGTCGGGCGGCCCATCGGTGTTGCGTTCTCACGTACAATGCACTTCACCCCAAACTGAACACCTGCTCACGAGCTATTTCCACCTGACACAATTGAGATGGAGTTTGGGCAATTATCCAATTAATTTAAAAATATTTTAAAATAATTCAGAACCCAAACTCAGTATTATGGTTCCAATCATCAGCTTACACTGATTAAATTAACCTGTTATTACAAACCACCTTTCGACATCCTGCTGTAGACATCCAATGTAAGTAAAAGCATTATTATGCCCCAAAAAGAAGATTCAGGAGTGAGAAACTGAAAATCGCATGGTGGTCTAATTGTGAGTTGATAGATATCCATAGCCAGAGGAAAAGCAATTTCAGAATGATGATGACTGTTAGCGGTTGGTTCCCTCCTGGCTGGAAGGACAAGGCAGGAGCTGTGCCAGGTCAGCATGAGGCAGGAGTCAGCCGCACGGCTGCTCCAGGAGCAGGTTTCTCGTCCATGATTCCAGCTTCCTCAGAGATGACTGCATCGAGGGCGTTTCCAGAGGTGCCACCGGCGCTCAGACTCAGTGAGACGCCGGGGCCGCCATAGTCTCCTTTAGGATGGAGCCACAAATTTGCCCTTCTCATGTGAGAGCCTCAAATGTCCACCCCAGCAGCAGGGTCCCAGGAATTATCGGAGTGCCTGCTCTGCATGGGGTTCTGACCAAACGCCTCTCATTTAACCCTTATCCTCAGATGAGGAGATCAAAGACCAAGGTCATGTCACCAACAGAGACTGAATCCCAGAGATTTCTGACCTTCCCCCAACACCACGCGGCTCCCCGGGGGCCAGAGACAGCATTTAAACATCCTCTCAACTCTATTTCTAACAAGTTGCAATAGATTTGCTTCAGAGTCTCTGTGCTTGTGAGAATCTTGGATTCTAAGTGGGAGACATGATCAGTGGGGAAACTGAGGCTGGGACTAGTAGTGGGTCTGTACACTTGTCACATGTTTTGAACCTGCCTGTCTCCTGCCCATAATGACTCTCCCTCTGTTCTCCCTGTAGGCTCTCCTCACCCTCTAACCTAGCATGTCTGGAAGTCTTCCCTGAACCACCCAGGCAGACACAGGTGCTGGCCTCGAGGAGGCTGTTATGGGCAGGGTGTGCTGTTCCATAATTGTTGTGAAGCCTTTTGTTCCTCTGGTACCTGTCACCCAGTAGGTCCCAATAGTTGAGGAAGGGAGGAAGGAGGAGCATGGAAATACAGGGCTGACAGGGACTTCTTGGTGCTGATGGTTTCTTCTCTTCTTGTGACACTGGGCCATTTTGCTGGGGAGGGCTCACTCTTGGTCCTCTGTCCACCCATCAGTCAGATGTGCTGAGTTCCCAACATTTTCAGGCACATCTTCTCAGCCAGGGCTTCCTTCTAGCGTCAAAGCACCTTGGGTGCTGGACTAGATCTCCTGGAAATGACAGAATTTACCTATGGTATTCACAGCCCTTGCCGCGCACAAGCTGGCACTGGGTTAAGAACTTTATAGATGGACAAATTGAATCACGTAGGTATTTAATCACTCACCCTAGGCCCCACAGGGTGAGGGAGCCAGTGAGACCTGGGCTGTGGGGCCTGACTCGGAACCACGGTGACTTACACGGATGCTTACTTACGGTGATTCCTCTAGGACTCCCCCAGTGGACGACCAAGGGTCACAAAGCCCAGTCCTCTTCATGCTGCACTGACAGCCTGTCTCCTCCACAGGAAATCTAACCACCTCTAGAAACTCGTCATATTCTAGGAAATAGGTTCTGACCTTCTACACTTTCGCTTTCTCCCTTTGGTCTTCTGAGGAAGTGAAATTCCAGATTCACATGTGATACACATTCAGATTGATGGGATTTGTGTTGTGTGTGCATTTTCCCACACAATAGGGCCAATTTGGGGGGAAGGCGAGACTGGCTGGAAGACCCGGCCCTTTCCTGGGAGGCTTTATTGCTCCAGGTTTGCTTCTGAATGAAGGAAAGAGTCTGGGCCATGTCCACGGGAAAGTCACACCCTCTGTGGCTGTCCTTTCAGAGTCTATGTATTGCAAGTTCTCTCCTCTCTGATGGCTGCTCACAACTGGTCCTTCTTCTTCAGCCTGTGACCAACAGCCCCAAGGTCTGCACCTCCTCATGTCCCGAGGCACCCTGAGCAGTGTCTTCATATGGTGGGTGCTCATCAATACTTGTTGAGCAAATTATCGGCAGGAAGATGTAGATGAAGGGATGTCTCCTTGGCTGTCCTGTCTGTACCCAGAGTCCTGAAAGATGAAAATCCAAGCTAATGGTTGGGTGAAGGGCATCAGTGGCATGGATGACAGAAACCGACCCAATTCAAGGAGATCATTTAAAATGATGTGGATCAATGCCGTGGTAGACAGATGAGCACCCCCAAAGCTATCCTCCTCCTGATCCCCTGAGCCTGTGCATATGCTGTGTTATGTGGCAACGTGACTTTGCAGATGTGAGCAAGTTAAGGATCTTAGAATGGGTGATTATCTTGGATTATTGGGTGAGCCCAACATAATCAAAGGGTCCTTATAAGGAGAAGAGGGTGGCTGGAGGGTCAGTCAAGGGGATGTGATGATGGAAGCAGAGGTCAGGAAGAGAGAGATGGGAAGACGCTTCACTGCTGGCTGTGAAGACGGAGGAAGGGGCCATGAGCCAAGGAGTGTGGCGGCCTCTAGAACAGGAAAAGGCAGGAAGCAGATCTCCCCTGGAGCCTCCAGAAGGATCTGGAGATACCTGGATTTAGCCCAGTGAGACTTGTGTCAGACTTCTGCCCTTCAGAACCGTAAAATGATAAATTTGTGTTGTTTTCAGCCACCAAGTTTGCGGCCATTTGTTCCAGTAGCCACAGGAAGCTTATACATGGTATAGCTCCTCAGGAGGGACCGTGGACAGATGGAGAAAGGTCAGCGTGACTCCACCTTGCTCGTGCCTCCCCTCCAGTCAATGTCTGACACTGGATCCCAGAGCATGTCTCCTTGTGCCTGGACGACTCTCACTCCAGATACTCCCCGAGAGTGACAATTACACATAGATGACATCTTGTCCTTGCAGGAGAGGGCAAAGTGGGCGCCTGGGGAGTGGAGTTGAGGCTGGGGAAGCAGGAGAGGAATGCCAGGAGGGAGGCGGGATGGCACGAGCTGACCCCGTCTCCTGGCTCTGCTCGCCAGAGCACCTCATAGGCCCTTTGTCTCAGCCAACAGTTGGGTACAGCCAGCTGTGTGCTCCAGAACCCAGAGTATTTCTCCAGGAAAAATGCTCAGTTCTTTCCAAAATGCCACGAGAACTTTAACGATGGGAATAAATAACAGGTGCTGGAGCAGCTGCTACTGATGCATGATTCTTCTTCTTTTAAATATACTTTCTGTGGGGAACCAAAGACTTTCAGAAGCATTTTGTTCTGAAATATTCAAGGAATGTTTCTTGCTTTTTCTGATTACAGCAGCAGGTTTAGTATTTATAAGCTGAATCACGAGACCTTGGCAGAACTAGAGAAGTGACATGTTAGATGGGAGGAAAAATTTAAATCACTAACCCTGCAGTTGCTTAGAAATAGCATTTGGTTCTCCACCAGCATCTTTCTGAGATGAACTGTTGACTCTTTACAGACCGAGGCTGGAACAGAGACAGTGTGAGTTGTGAAGAAGTCACACACTGGCGGGCGTGGCGGTGGGTAAGAATCCGCACTGGGTCTTGACTCAGAGGCCTCCCTCGATGGGGTATCTGGTCCTAGATCTGCTGTCCCCCAACATTCCCAGCGTTGCTGGGTTGGAGTCTGTCTTATGAACAAGCTGTGATGTCCGGAGGTTCAGGGGGCTGGAGACAGTGCTCTCTCACTCACAAACACTGTGATGGAGTTACCTTGGCTGAGCCCTGTGCTTGATCAGCAGAGCAAACATGACTCTGGTGCTGCTGGTAGAGCGTTTATGGCCATAAGACAGATGTGAAATGTCCTGTGTTCCCTGGACAAGAGATAAAACAAGGTTACAGTGTTTGCCAAACAGGGATCTGTTATCAGCAGGATTCTGCGGGTGCCACAACCACTCAGACTTTGAACTACCCAAATAGCAAGAATTTCTACTTGATTTTCATTCCTTTTTTGCACTTCCTGGAAAGTGTGACTTAAATTGATCAAGGTATTTCTTTGGTTTGATGACTGCAAACTCTCTTTACTCTACACCCCACGGCACACAGCTGTATTCAGGGACACAGCGCAAACACTCTTGGCAAAAGCCAGGCCTGCTGTCCACAGCATTTTATGACAACAGGCACCACCTGCTCACAAGGTGTTCTCACCTGTGGGGAGAAAAACCTACTGAAGGCTGAGAGGTTACGTGGTGGGCACAGGCATGTTGAAGATTGAGACTCTCACCTTCAGGAACAAGGAGCACGCTCACCCTGGTGGCGTCAAGGCCCCAGGCTCGACGCCCTTGCTCTCACGTCGAGCTGGGTTCTTCACCTGCCTCTTCACAAGTGCCCTTCCCTGCGCTGGAGCTCAAATTGCTCTCCGTGAGGTGTAGATAATAACTACTGGCCGAATCTTTGACTTGGGATAAAATCTCTGGGCTTCTTGGTGTGGGAGAATGAGAATCTGGTCTTTTGCCTTTTTCTGCTATTTATCAACTCAGAGTGAAATGGGAAACTCTCCCATTAACTCAAGCTGCCAGCTCCTAGGCTGCTATTGAGGACACATCATTTGGGGGTGCTGTTGAGACACGTGGCCTCCCCCTCACTGAGGCTGCTTGGTGGTGAGCTTACCCCATGGGCCTGGGGCACAGGGCAGCTCTGGGGGACAAGCCTTCCGAGGTGGGGCTCCGTCCATGTGCCGACAGGCTGTGGCTGAGACGCTTCACACAGGTTACCTGCTCTCCCTCCATGGCTTTCTCGGGCAGGTGGTGGGTCGTCCTCAGAGCCCAGAACCAGCCTTTCAGTTACCACTCGGGTGACCAGAGGGCATTCTTGACGGGACTCAGAAAGACCAGTGGTTGGGTGCAGCTGCTTCCCTTAGAATGAATTGGAACTTTCTATCCTTCTTGGGTGCTGTAGTAGTTTCTGAGGTCCACTATGACAAATTACCTCCACCTTGGTGACTTACCACCACGGAAATTCTTCCTCTTGAGGTTCTGTAGGCTGGACGTCCAAAATCAAGGTGTCGGCAGGGGGGGTTCCCTCCAGAGGCTCTGAGGGACCATCCACCCATGCCCCTCTTCCAGCCTCCGGTAGTGATGATGATCCTTGTGTTCTTGGCTTGTGGGTGCATCACCCCTTCTCTGCCTCCATCTTCTCAGGGGCATCTCCCTGGATGTCTCTCCTCATGTTATAAGGACACTAGTCATTGGATTTGGGGCCCACCCTATTCCAATATGACCTCATCTCCATTGTTAGTTATCTGCACAGAACCTAGTTCCAAATAAGGTCACATTCTGAGGTTCCAGGTGGATATGAATTTTGGGGGGGACATCATTCCACCCACTAAAGCTACTTTCATTACTATCATTCAAATGGCTTTTTAAAAAGCACACCTGTTACACGTTATTTCTCAGTGAGTATTTTCTGAGAACCTACTTGTTCAAAGCACCCAGGGAGTATAAATGAGAGAGAAAATGTCATTCCTGCAAAGACAAGATGTAGAAGCTGTGCACAGAACTAGGCAAAACACCCCAAAATGGTCTAGTGAGTAGACATGTGACAGAATGTTTTAGACTAGATGCCAAGTGCTAACAGACACTGCAGGAATCATACGAAGCCTCTAACCTATATGGGGGATGGAATTACACCAATAAACACAAGACTGAGTAGACAGTTCTGATAGATGACGGGATGAGGTCGGCCAAGGGGCTGGCCTGGGAGTGTGCGGACCCCAAGCAGCTGGATCAGAGCTGGTGCTGACCTCAGCTCTCCTCACTCACTCAAGTCTTTCTGTCTCCCCGGACCAAATCCACACAGCAGGGGAGAAAGAAAGTTACCTTTCTTGGTCTAGAAAAGTCCATTCCACAGTTTTCACCATCCCTTACTGACAAGTAGGATTTTAAATCCCTTTATCTGGAGACAAACAGAAAGTGTGTGCTTGTGGCGAACAGTTTGAGCTGATATTCTTGCCAGCTGTTAGGGACACATGCAAAAGAAAGGCCAGTGACATCTGGTCGGCATTGATATTTTGTGACAGAAGTATTTTTTTCCTGGGGGGTGTCTTCCAGGAAGCTGCATCTCAGAATCTCTGGTCTCTTCAGCCCACAGCCCCTGCAGCCCCCAACCTTTGACCTCTTTGAAAAACAAAAAAGAAAGTGATCATGTTGACCGAAGCAACTGTAACCCCAATTGCAGCCACATAATTGGGTGATGACATTACATGCGCTCTGGTTAAACAATGGCTGAGCAGTCGCTTTCACGTTCTAAGCTCCCACTCTAACGTCCGAGGGCCACACAGTGGAGGTTCTGCTGGGGCGCAGAATGTTGGGACACGGCGGGGCCCCTTTGTCCGCACGCTGGCCCGTGTCTCACCCCCAACACCCCCGGGCTCTACCCTCGTCCTCCTCCTCCTCCCTCCCAACCACTTCTATTATGGGTGATTTAGGCTTTAGTTTTTTTTTTTTTTTTTGTAAGTAAATAACGTCAAGTAAATGCACTAATGAACACTGTGAATTTTTTCTCTGAAATTGTCGTCATCTTTTTTTTGTGAGGAAGACTAGCCCCGAGCTAACATCCGTCACCAATCCTCCTGTTTTTGCTGAGGAAGACTGGCCGTGGGCTAACATCCGTGCCCATCTTCCTCTACTTTATATGGGACGCCACCACAGCATGGCTGACAAGCGGTGCGTCTGTCCACGCCCGGGATCCAAACGTGCGAAACCCCAGGCTGCCGAAGCGGAGCGCATGAACTTAACTGCTACACCACAGGGCCAACCCTTGTCAAGTCTTCTTTGCCTGATTTTCCCAAGAATGCTAATGAAACGGGCCAGTTTTAAAAGGGAAGTTTAGGAGAATGCATTGTTTCCCCAATGGTGAGATCTCTTTTCCGAGGAGATGGGTGGCTGGAATGTTCCTTCTCTGTCTTGCACACCTGAGGAAGCCTCCCCGAAGGTGTGGCTGCACGAGCTCCCATCCACAGGGCCTCTGGGCCCTTGGTGGATGGCCATGCTCCTCCGGGATGCAGGCTTTGGTGTGTGAGCTTGTTTAATCTGCTGGGAGGGGCAGCCTTGGGCAGGGGCTAGGCCTCCCTCTCCTGTGTTCACAGGACTGGAGGGTCCCCTGGCAGAGGGACCACCAGTCCAAGACTCTCACTTTGCAGATGGGGAAACTGAGGGCCAGTTCTGTTATTCTCGGAAGTCCCTGATATTCTAAGTTCATTTTATCACATCTCCCGATTCCAGTTTGCAGCAGTGCCGTCCTAGACATGACGGCTGCTTCCTCTTCCATTCTCCAGACTGCTGGGCCTGGGTGAGGAGTGTGCCGACCTCTCACTCCCCACACAGCCCGCCTGCCTCGAGTTGGAGGGAACGCCCCATGCCTCCTCTCATCAGGGTCTTTCCACGGAAACACACACAGCCAATTCGGTAGATAATAGAAGTCTCAGAATGGAAACGTGTGGGAAAAAAAACTCTTTCCTGGGGTCAGCACAGGACAGGAAAAGAGCCTGTGATTACTTCAATAAACAGGGTTCAGAGAGACACAACTCTGTGCACAAATCGAGTTTCAAAGTCCTGATTTCAAGGGAGGGGAGCAGTCAAAAAACCCAGCCCAACGCTCTCCACCTTCAGAGCCTCGGGTGGCCTGGCTGCCCAGCAGCTATTAGGATGAGATTGCGCAGAAAGTAATCGCAGTGCTGCTGTCCCCATGCTTTTGTGGTTTGGGAAGTAGTAAGTGGCTCATGTCCCCACACATGCCTCTCTTCAGGGGACGGTGGGGGGTGACACTCCCTATTCCCTCCGTAACCCAACCTCTGGACCTCACGCATGCTGCCTCCTGCTTCATGGAGCACATCGTCTTCTCTGAAATTGCATAGACCCCCTAAAAAATCCCGATTAAGCTCATAAAAGTGAAAGGTGTGTGTGTGTGTGTATGTGTGTGTGTGTGTGTGTGTGTGTGAGAGAGAGAGAGAGAGAGAGAGAGAGAGAGTGTGAAGGAGTGTTGCCTGATTTGGTTCAGATCACAGAAAAAAATCCCAATTCTTCCTCATGATTTAGTAGAGAGAATAGAACAGAACATAAAGGGTTAGGGCAGCTAGGAATCTGAAATCTGTAAAGCAGCAGAGGCCCAGAGAGGTTAAGCAACTGGGCTCAGGTCACAGAACAGGGGAGCTGCTGTGTTGGGCTCAAATTCAGGTTTTGTAACTGTCTACTCAGTATGTGTTTTTCTTGTTTTTAATAGATATCAACAGTTACAGATGTAAACAAATTTGAATAAGAGCTCTCACATGGTGACTGCATCCACCACAGCTGCATCAGAACCAGAGCTGCGATCCTGGCCTCTACCTCTTGGCACATGTGCCAGGTGAGCACCTGGTATCCACACCAGGTGGTCCTTGCAGCACGTCTGGAAGGGTTGCCGCTATTAATGCTACAGCGTTCACAACTGTGATGGACTGTTGATTGAAAACTTCTTTGAAGATACGACTTTCTGCTGATGGGAGCCGATATGGACAGACAGGAGTGACAGTCTTGCTCAAGGCCCTTGATGCTCTGGGTGATGAGGGGCAGAGCTGCAGTGTGGAGATTGAGGGAACTTTCTTCTTTTTAGGAAACAGTGTGTTAGGCACAGACTCTTATCTTTACACTTCTCCCTGGAATGCGCAGATGCGTGCATGAGCACTGGCGCATATGGAGGGTTCTGGATTCTTCTCTACCTTGAGAGGCTGGGTGTGACGGGTGATCTTAGCTTCTTCAGCTGTCGTTCTAAGGATTCACCAGGGGAGATGGTCAGGCTGGGGTTCTGAACTGCAGCTGTCATTGCAGTGTGCTGGCATAAATTGGTTTCAAATATCTTCAACTTTGAGAGACGAGCACCTCAAATTACTAAATCTTTTGCTTATAAGAGAGGTGTGCTAGAGCTCACGCTTTTCTACTGATGAAAACTGCAAATTTGGATCCTGGACTTCCTTCCTGGCCAAGCCTGACCCGGGATGTGAATCCTTATGCGAGCCAGCCACTCTTCTTTCCTTACCTGCTTCTGGAGAATTTGAGAAAGATGGATGGACTATGTGCACTGTAGGCCCCTTCCCAGGCTGAGTGTGACACGGGCACCGTAACAAGAGAGAACGGCCACGTCCCTCCTTCCACTTGGGGAGAGTTAACGATATTCTTCCAAGGAATAAGAAATGGTGCATTTTCGCACTGTCCTCTGGTCGTCGTCTAAGTGGCTTTTCTCTAGGCTCTGTCTGAGATGACTGACTTCTGCAGGCTGGTAGAGCCCTTGCTCATCTCAGCCCTAAAGCTTCCAGGACAGACCAGAGCTGGTTTGAGTGTGTTTGCCCCTGTTGACTCCATGGGGGGTCTTCCGGGGGGCTCACTGGGCCCTTTCTATGGGATTGAGGATGGACTTAACGCTCCAACAACAGTGACAATGACACATTGTGATAGCAACACTCATTTCATGTTCTTTTACCTTATATAAATCACTTGTGTGTATTTTATCTCATTAATCTCAATACAGTCAGGTCTTCAAGTTTGGAAAGAGCCACAACCGGGGAGGTAGAGAGAGATGTAAGCATGGAAAAATGTTTTTAAGGATCTATTTTCAAGCAGACTCAAGGGGCCGGCCCGGTGGCGCAGTGGTTTAGGTCGTGCTTTTGGCAGCCTGGGGTGCACGGCTTTGGATCCCGGGTGTCCGCCGGTGCACCGCTTGTCAGCCATGCTGTGGCAGCGTCCCATATAAAGAGAGGAAGATGGGCACGGATGTTAGCCCAGGGCCAGTCTTCCTCAGCAAAAAGAGGAGGATTGGCAACGGATGTTAGCTCAGGGCTGGTCTTCCTCACAAAAAAAAAAAAAAAGACTCGAGTTAGTGAATTTTTGGAAGACGGTATAGAAAAGCTTCTTGCATATTTTATGCTCCTTATTGTCACTGTGAAAAGAGCTGTTGTTTTATAGAGTGACATAAATTTGAAAAACTGGTTATGTTTAAGAAGACAAATACAGCTCTGAATTATATATCAAACATTATTCAACTTGGTAGTGTGGGATGTGTGGGCAATTATCCCACAAAGTAATTCCACATTACAAGCCTTTAAGTTTAAAACAGGTCGAAATGAATCAATTTTATAATGGCTTTACCTAGGTATTCATATTATGTAACATTTATTTTCTGTTATGTTGTTCTTGAAAGTCTTGATTATCTCTGGTTCTCAGCCAGAGGGAGTGCTCTGAAGAGGGGAGTTCTAGCCTCCCTGAAGCTACACCTGGAGGGAGCTTCCTGGTGCACCTTCCTGCAGCCTTCGCTGCATAGTTACCTGGAGTTCTTACCAGGTGCTCGTTCGGGTGGTGAGATTTGCACCTGTGGGTTCTCCCAGGAGCTTGCACTCTGTTACGGCTTGGAGCCATCTCTTAACACTACCAAGAGGGAAAAAACCCAAACTTTTCTTTGTTGTAAAAAGTAATTTTAGTTTTAAATTCTAAACTGATAAAGCCATGTTACAGAAATTTTGGAAAAACAAAACTTCTCAGTCCTAGCCTTCTTGCCCTAGCATTCATGTCACTTGCCACGTTTTCCTGCATTTCTTGTTCCTACATGTACTTTCCATAAAGTTATAATTGCAGGCTATGAACAATTTTACATCCTGCTATTTTTATCAACATTATGTTATTAGAAATTTCTGTGTTGCTACATAGTCTTCAAAATCATCATTTAAAAAGGCTGCTTAATACTCCATAAAGCATTTAATTATTTAGAAAGTTCTCACTACTGTAACGACATTGTGGCCAGCAACTCGTTACTGAGTTAGAGTGAGGTGGTTTTGCTCTTGATACACAAATGCCAGATCTCTTCCCCCTAAATGGAACCAGTTTCGGTGCCACTGAGATGTGAGAATGCTGTTGTCCCAACTTGTCACCGATGCTTCACGATGTAACAGGTAAGCAACGATTTAGGTTACATTGTTTGACCAGGAGCAAGTTTGGCCATTTTCTCATTAAGAGTTATAATTTTCCTTTCACCCTTATGTAATAGAATTTTTTTTTTGGTGAGGAAGATTAGCCCTGAGCTAACATCTGTTGCCAATCCTCCTCTTTTTGCTGAGGAAAATTGGCCTTGGGCTAACATCCATGCCTGTCTTCCCCTGCTTTGTATGTGGGACACCACCACAGCATGGCTTGACAAGTGATGCATTGGTCCTGGGATCCGAACCTGGGGACCCTGGGCTGCCGAAGTGGAGCGCGTGAACTTAACTGATACGCCACCTGGCTGGCCCCAAATGTAATAGAATATTGATAGTTTCCTCATCCATTTGGTTGCTCTCATTACATAATGGAAGGTCCCTGTTTCAATGTGGCTGTAACTCCTTTAGCCTCTCCAGGGTTATCAGAACTTATCAAGAACAGTGATATTTTCAACCTTCTCATCATCAAAGGCCCTTTTCATTATTTTCCCCTCTGTTCATTTTTACTTTGATATGTTTTATCATTTTGTTGATCAAAGACATATTTAATTGCCAAGGAGAGCACCTGTTGAGTGTTGGATGACCTGTGTACCAATCTGATTTAATTCCAGCCAAAAGTAACAACCCTGTTTTGGCTAATCTGTGCAAGTTGGGTGATAGTTTGGGTTTCCCATGACAACTCACCACTTCTCAGATGATGGACTCAGGCAGTTGGAATCCTGTGCTCTCCTCCACCTGAATTTACTCAGGGGTGTGGCCAGAGAGCACTGGCAGCGTGTCAGTTTCAGAGACCTCCATTCTTCTCTTCCATCCTGCCCCCCAAGGCCCAAGTGGTGAGGAAGATGAGCCTCAGGTGCCCAGGAATCACTCACTTCTACAAAGTCACGTTAGGACTCAGAGCTTTGGGGAACTGATGGAAATTCCCCACAAAATCTTTCTGTCCCCAAAGCATTGAGAAAGCTGGACCAGTGGAAGTCTCTGCTGATGTCCAAGAGCCACCTGTGTGCCAGGTGCTGAGCTCAGCACTCTGTATGCGTTGTCTCTGTGCCTCACTTGAGTTCAAAAGATCGGCATTTTCATTCCAGGCTTGAGGAACGTGATATTCCTTGGGGTGAAATATCTCTTCCAAACTGATGTAGCTCATAAGCCCTAGTGCCCAGATCCATCTGATTTGTAGTTGTGCTCCTTTCACCCACTACTGGGCCAACCCCTCTGGGCTTTCATCTGAAACGTCAAATATGACGGTTGGTCCAAGGCTCTTGGTCAAGTATGGACTTGGCATGGTTCAGCCAAGTTGCATAGGGATTTATTTTCTTGCTTGTGATTTTTCTGTAATTAAAAGATTTTCAACAATAACTGTGTATCTGAAAAATACAATAAATACTTTCAACATTTTTATGAAGCTGATGATTTGCTTATAAAGGCAATAATGGCTGCGGGGCTTAGGGCAGAAGAAATGGCTTGTTTCCCTAAGATTTTCCTGTCTTTTCACCAGTGGCTAACCGAACAAGCCACTAATGACGAGATGGGATGGAATTATGGATCATTTCCCTTGGGTGACAGCCAGTTTTCCACAGCAGGGTAAGGCACTTGGGGGGCAGGAAACCTTTTTGATTTTGTGATATTCACGCAGGGCCCGACCCTCAGCAGTTGAAGTGTTTTATTTCTCTTAAGTCTTGGGCCTGGGCCCACAAGAACCCAGACTTTTAACACCAGTAGTGGCAGAAAGACCAGGCTGTCTTGTGTACCAAAGGGCTGTGTGGAGCGGGAGGCAGATCCGTGTCCTGAGTGTGGCTCTTCATTCGCTTAGTCACCTCAGTGAGGTTATTGAAATTCTCTGAACCTCAGTTTCCCCATCTAAAGAAGGGGATGGTGGTTCTTCCTGTATAGTGTTGCTGTGAAGGTTACATGAAATAAACACAGGTTAAGTGCTTGGTGGAAGCACACTGAATATTAATTCTCAGCAATTTCATTTCTTCCACCTAGAAAAAAGAGCTCTCTACTGAGTCAGATTTTATCCATTTTTCAGACCAATCCCAAGTGGTAAATAAGCTTATAGGAAAGTTTACTGACACCCAGCAGAAACCTGCTCTACTTGGACTAAAATCTTTCAGGAGTTACCTTCCGTTCTGTGTAGTAAGTTGGCATTAGTTAATTGGGCCTCATGTGGCCAGGTGCATTTTCACGTTCGTGCCCAACCAGAAAATAAGCTCTTCCAGGGCAGGACCATGTGCCAGCCATCTCGGAACATCCTGTGCTATTTAGCATAGGGGCTGGTCCTCACGCAGACACCTGTGCACTCACTCATCAGTGTGAGCCAGTAGTGACCATGCTGCATGTTCAGAGCAGGTGCCTTGGGAGGTGGAGTGGTCCCACACCGGCTAACAACAGGACTGTTGGGCGGCCTCTCATCCCACCTAAATTCTCAGGGCTACAGGAGGGTGGAATCAAGTGTTCCTTCAAGCACTTGTCTCAGCTGATTCTGAAGACAGGTCTTTGTGTGGCAGCAGTGAACCAAAAAAAGAAATTCTATTTTGATTTGGTCACTTATTGGCATGAGGTTTTATTTTTGCCACGCTGTGGTGAACCAGACCTCCTAGTTTGTGCTTACTGGGGCCTGCTGAAGCCCAGCTGTGCCCTGGACACGGGGACGGACGGGAGCAGCTGACTGCATGGGACGGGACTTCTGTTTCCAGCTGGATGAAGTCACCACCAATCAGCACGTCTATCGTTTGTAGCTAACATGACTATAACTTGTAAACGTAACTTCAAAGAGAAGATTGTGGCACCAGTGGGGGACCTGGTGAAGGGTGTGGCGACATCTTGCAGACGTTTTTACGTGAAGAGAAACACAAGAGAAGGAAGAAACAAAAGGGGAAGAGAGAAAGGAGAACGAGGGGCAGAGGGAGCATTTTGAGGATTAAGAGAGGAGTGTGACTGTTGCCTCTGAGGTTTCTCTTCTTTGAAACCAGTGTCCCTGGAATGGTGTGTCTTTGAGGTGCCAGAATGTTAGTGAATGGGACTGGTAACTCTAGAATATAATAGATTTCACGATCATAACTGCATTTTGTCCTTCCTCCAACATGTTCAAGGTATACAAAAGATGCTATTGCATCAAACTTCTTAAAGCCAGGTGATGAAGTTGGGTAATAGGTGTTATTATTCTACTCAGTTTATTGGAGAAGGAGCAATGCCGAGTTTTAGAGGACACTTTAGCGATGTGAGCAACACCCGGGAGCTTGTTCCCATCGAGTCTGAATCTGCATCTTAACAAGACCCGGAGGCTTCCTGCACATTCAGGTTGGGAGCTCTGCTTCAGGTCAGCAAGAACCCCCCTCTCCACTCCTTACACGCGAGTCCCAGCAGGCCCCAGGGTAGCCGTTGTGACCCGACTAGCTAGACACACACGACCTGACATGGACAGAATGCACTCTCAAATGAGAGAAAGCACAAAAAGGAGCTACCCAGAAATGAACTCTAACTAAACACACCACCACAAGACAAACTCAGGTGTGTTACTCGTGTGGAAGACGACGGAGGGAAGCTTTCATGATTGATCGGTGTGGTATTCAGGAAATGGTGACCTTTCTCTGTTTAAATTATCCTCTTCCTCTAATTATCCCAGAGAAGGCGTCCTGAAGTACGATTGTGAAAGTGAAAGGGCTGAGTGGTGACTCAGAGCGGTTCCTGGCTCTGCAGTCACCAACCTACAGTCCCTTGCGAACGTTGGTAATGAAGGCAAAATCCACTTCTGGTTTATTGTGACTTTAGTCTCTAAACTTCGTGGAGCTCAGTTTGCTGCTGGAAACGGAGAGACATTTACCAACTATAATGTCTACCCAACAGGTTCTTATAAACTCGAGTGAAGCAATGCGATTGCAGAGCCCTGGGTCCTTGTGAGACACATTTGTCACAAAACAAGAGTCTCCTTTTTTGTTCCTGCACAAATGCTGTCACTAGTAGAGTGTCCTTGTTCGTGTCACTGGCACAAAGCCCTTCTAACCACGTGTGCACTGTGTACAGGAATAAGGTCTCCTCTGTTCCTCAATGGATATTATGAGCTCTGGAGACTTCCGCCTCCCATTTAAAGTGCTTTCCACAGACAGTGGATTTGGAACTCTTGATGGCGTGATAGCACCGGGACCCACTAACCCCAAAAGCACACTCCACATGATGTTTTGATTGTTGATGCATGACCCAGGGCACAAAGTAGGGGACACCCTCCCATGCCACCTTTGCCCAACTCCCTGCCCATCCCCACAGAAGTGGGAGTGAGTCAAGGCTGACACTGGCCCTGGAGTGCAGGTGCTGGCCGGGGAGCTGGGACATTGTGTGGCCGGGACAATTCAGCCTGATGACGTGCTGTGTTTCACTGTTTGGGAGGGAAGCTGATGGGCAGCCTGGTGCCCACTGGGCCCACAGAGGAGAGGGTTCCAGAGTGAGAAGCCCAACTCAGTGCTCTGAGTGCTCTCAGCATGAGGTTTCAGAAGAGAAGAAGGGCAGGGGCTGGCTTGACCACTCCTAGAAGTGGCCTCGTCAGTCCTGTGACAAGATCTGTTATTTGGAAACAGCAATGCACGTGGCCTTTGGTCAGTCGGATGTCATTAGAGCAAGTTGGCCCCTGCAAATGGTTCCCGCTGACTGTCACTTCAATGGGGCCTGTCTAAGGGGCCACTCCACATTGCATGTGGTCCTTGGGACTGTCCACTTCCTGTATTTTTCTTTGGTATCTGTCATTTCAGTTTAGACAGTAAACATTTCTGGCATGAGCTACACCATTCTCTATAAACTGTGCAGTGTTAATGTTTGCTGGAGGTAAACGAATCACAACATGGTAGGGACCCGGAGGCCCTGTGAGATCATTATATCCCCCCGCCTCCGGGCTGATGACAATCTATTTATAAAGGCCTCCAGGACGGCGTTGCCAGAGAAAAACAGGATGCTCAGTGAAACTCAAATTTCAGATAAAGCATAAATAATTTTTTACTATTAGTATGCCCCCAATATTGCATGGGACAAACTTATGCTAAAAAAACTTCTTGTTTATCTTAAATTCAAATTTAATTGGATGTCCTGCATTTTTATTTGCTAAATCTGGCCATTACTCTGAGGGCTGTCTGTGAAGCTTCATTTTATGATAAGATGGCCCAGAACGCAATGCCTCACAATGACCCACAAGGGCAAACAGGAGGGTTCAAGTGGGTGTGGGAAGCGTGACAGATGACAGAGTGACTGGCATGGCTCTGGAAAGGCCGTGGAGGGATCTGATTTATAGCAACACAAGGTGAGATATTTTAGGCGTCTGCCACTGACCCGGCTTAACTTGAGCTTCAGAAGTTTCTTCTCTCTGAAGCAGCTGAGCTATTTCTAGGGAGCGACTTTCCCACATCACGAGTCTATTACTTTTAAGAGACATTTTGCAGACGGAAAGTGCTGGCTGTGGTCAGAACTCATTTCTGGCAAATAACTGAGAGGCTCTGAAGGAGAGCGCAGCTGTGCTGGGTGGCCCTGCTCTAATGCGCGAGGAAGCTCGCCTCTCCGGGAGCTGCCTCTACGAACCTGAAGTGCATCTCGTATCCGTCTTCCAGTGCTGGCGCCCTGTGTGCGGATCTTCCTTGAGGGGACGGAGGGCACTGTGCTCAGAGTTTTGGGAAACTTCAATTCTTACCCTAGCCTGTAAAGAGCAGCTTTTGAAGAGAGATGCTGAACAGTAATTATCATCATGAATGTCACATGTGTGGATCAAAGCATTTTAACTTATGCTAATGTGTTCAATCCCCACAACAAACTTACACGGAAGGTAGGATTTTACAGATTAGAAAACTGGGGCACAAAGGCCAATGTGCCCAAGACACGTGGTTGATGAATGACAGCACCTCAGTCTTGGGTCTAGCAGTGTCTTTCCTGCTCCAGAATATGAGGAGAGACAGACACAGACAGAGACAGAGACACAGAGAGAGAGAGAGAACTGAAAAATGAGAAGCACCACCCAGAACACAGAGCCGCATGGGCTGTGGCTCCTCGGCGAGCATGGTCTCTGCTGTTGGTGGAACCTGGAGCTCGGGTGGAGCTCAGCCTCAGGCTTCAGCTGGAGGGACCCAGGTTCAGACAGCCCAGCCCGGCCAAGTTCTGAGCAGGTGAAGAGCTTCCTGGGGTCGAGCAGCCCCCAGCTCTGTGGCTTCTTCCCTGGAGGGGATCCTGCTCCGGGTCTGGAGGGTGCCCCCCGCCGCCCCTCTACTCTCAGAACCACTTGGCTCATGGTTCCAGGTGTTCTCTCGTCTGCCTGTTCTCCAGCCTTCCTGCCCACATTCTGTCCTCACACCTTTTATTTGTAACATGCTGCCCTGGGGTTCCAAGGCAGGCGGTCTGTGGAGAAACTCCAAGAAGCACTTCCCTGAGGTTCAGAGTCTCCAGGAGCCATGTGGTTCAAACCCACCAGGAGATGCTAGGCCTTCGCTGGTCGGAGAGGCGCTGAGTGATGGGCTGATTCGCAGCCGTGCTAACTGATGGCCGCCTGTTTCCTTCGAGCTCAGGTGGGAGGGTGGGCGCTGGGCACCACATGGTCCCATCCCACCCATCTCAAGGGATGCAGGCGCCCAGTCCTGGAGTTGCCTCCAAGAGATGATGATTCCTTGGTGGGGGGGGGGCTTGTTTTATTTTATTTTTCACGTTTAATCTCCAGTGTTCACTACAATCCTGGCATATGGTAGGTGCTTAGTGAATGTTGATGGGCTGGTTCCTCTATGGGAAAAGCATAGTAACGCCCCCCTGCTATTCCATGTAAATGCATAGTTTTATCATGGCGCCACTGTTCTTATTCCAGTGTATTTAGATATTAATTATTCTGATGGAATGGCAAGAACAGTTTTTGCCTTTGTGGAAAGAGGCAGAGTCTCCCACAGGTGTCCCCCTGTCCGTGCTCAGGGAAGGTCGGTCTGTAGACTGGACAGAGACTCTGGTCCTGACACTCGGCCTTGGTCTCAGGAAGGCGGGAGAGGGACAGAGGACAGAGCTGCCCCCAGACTGCTGGGTCTCTTCCTCAGGGAGTGGCTGCCAGGAGAAGGGGGCGGGTTCACACAGCCTCTCTGAATGCAGAGCGCAGCATCTTCCAGCTCCGCCCGGACGCCTCCTGTCACACAGGTTCCAGGTCTGGTGTCAGTGGTCCTGCTCCACAGGCGCATCCAGGGTCCATCGTAGATGGTGACTTTAGCCAAATCTCAGGCTGTGGCAAATTAGTAAAAAGCAAAAAAGCTTGACATAAAATAGTTTCAAAGAAATGCAGCTTACTATTTTAGGTATAGTAGAACCAAGTTAGAAAAAACTTGAAGAAAACGAGTCTGGTTTCAAGAGTCTGTACTTAAATAAACACAATGCATTGCATCCAGAATATCTTTTACTCACACACTGGAATATCTGAAGCACATGCGATCCGATTTGCCTCAGAGTTGTCACACTACGACTTTGCTCTTTCGGTGGGAATATACACGTAAGTCGCCCTGACGCACTGGGTGGACCATCTCCTGCTTAGATTCTTTGTTGGTTTCATTGGCCACAGGATGAAGCCATGTTCACCTGGTCTGGGCTGTGAGGACCTGCTCCCATCCAGACTCATGGCGCCTCCACCCCTCCTCTCACTCTATCCACGGTGATCCTGTTCTAGTCAGTTCTGAACATACCATGCTTCTCATGGAAAAGTCCTATTCGTCCTTCAAGTCCCAGCTCACAGTCTCCTCCTCCAGGAAGCCTTCTCCGCCTACCTCAGCCTCCTGGATATTACTCCTCTGTGCGGCCATCACCATGGGACATCAGAACATTAAACACCGACATAATAGGAATTTTTCATGGCATGTCTGTCTCCTCTCTAGTCTGCAAACTCCTCCAGGGTCAACATATCTTTTCATTTCTTTCCTCCACTTTATACAGTTCCTGGCACATATTAGGTGCTTATGAATCTGTGGTCAATAGTGAAGGAGATGGCAAGTACTGAATCAGTATTCATATCAGGTTTTTTCTGTATCAGTTTTCTAAGATCCATGACCTCCATCATGTACAACAAAATAACAATGAGTTTGTGGACATGCCCATGCCGGCCACACTTCCTGTCTCCACAGGGCAGGCATTTTCATGCTATTTCGCACTCACCTTCTTTCCCAAGAATCATTATCCCGGCTCCTCCGCTGAACGCCGTGGTGTCTGTCTTCCATCAAAAATGAGTAGCTAAGCCCTGTGCCTTCTCCAGGATGATCACAGGGCTGTCAGCTCGCTCACAGTGATCATGGCTGGAGACCCCGGGGTCTCGGCTGAAGGTTTGGAGCCACAGCTGACAGTGTCTTGGTTATGCGGTTTCCTTACGTAAAATTCGGATGCAGCAAATAGAAAGTGGGGATTAGATTTTGATTCTCTTGGAAATTTGGAAATTTGAGTCTGGAAGTTTTACAAAGAGCATACTCAGCAAAGAACTGAAATCCTTGCTTTGGGCTAAGGTAACGGAGGGCAGAGCAAGAGAATCTGGACTTTCGTTAAATATGCCTCGTAACGACAGAATCACAGGAAAACAGGTTGAGGGAGACCGGGGACATCCTTGTAACCGCTGGCTGGTCTGACTTTGGAAACCTATTATTTGGTCCACCAGCCATCTTTGGAAACAATTGGAGGAAGGGGTACTCTAGACATCGGGTGAGCTGTTTCCCTGGATTGACTATTGACAAAACTGCTGTGCCTCGCTTCTTTCCCTTGATCTGAGATTCATGTTGCAGCCTGAACTGCACCAGCTGCAGCTGGGCCTGGGCCTGCAGACCCAGGCTTCAAATCAGTCAGTTTAGGGTCAGGTGGTTCTTCTAATGGGAATTCTGATGCTCACGCTAAACCTGATCCATGTGCTGATTGACGATTAAGATGCCAAAGTTGCCGTATTCCACGAAGGCTGGAGAAAGGCCATCGTAAGAACGTGCTTATCTGTTCAACCGCTTTATCACCTGGAGGGCTGGGCCGCGGCTCTGATGTTGAGAGCTGTTGAACTTGACTCCACTTTCCTTATCTGAGATGGGGGTTAAAATATCCCCCAAGAAAAAACTGTGAGGATTACAGGAGATAGTGGGTGCTCAGTAAGGGAGATCAGTGAGCAGAAGGCTGCTTGCTCCTTGCTCCTGGCCTTGCACACAGTAAACACACCCTCACAGTCAGCGGAATTCAGCTTCGGGAGATGACTTGCTCTCCTGGGGCCCCAGGGTCACATCTGAAACCCTGTTGGTTGTGTAACTCTGGCTTTCAAAGTGCAAAGGCCACCCTGAGAAGACATGCCATGTCGGACAATCCCCAGTGTCGGGCTCTGTGGCAGAGGAAACGGTGTGCTGGGGAGTCCGGGCCTCCCACCCTCGTCCCAGGTCTCCGGAGAGCCCCTCTCCCAGGTGGGGGGCACTTTCTCACCTGGTCGACTCTGACGGCCATTGACACGGCTGATCCCTGGAGACACGAATGCAGTTCCTTCAGAAGGGGACTCCTTACCAGTCACCAGAGTGCTGACATCTGTTGAGGCCTCTGAGCTTTGGGCCGACAGGCACCAGCCACCAGGAGATTAAATAGCAAGTAATACTGTGCCCTTGCAGAGGACTTTACAGTTTACAGAGGACTTTACAGTTACAGATGGCTCTGACACACACGATTAGTGAAATATTGTGCACTTTAATGCTTCCCAAATAGCACCCCAAGAACATGTCAGTGCCTCTCTGGGGAAGAGAGTGACAAGTACCTTGTATTTCCTGGTTCTTCTGGGCCTGCAGACCACCCCTGGCTTCTGGAAGCAAGAATGTCCCTTATAAGACACCCCCCCCCCCACTTCGCCCAAAAGGATCACTTGCCGTGTGCCGTTGGCAGGGACCAGACCACAGGATTTCTTGGTTTCTCATGGATGTGGCCAAAGTGGAGAGTGTGTCAATCCTGTGGAACACTCTGGGCACAGGGGAACATGTCCCTGCCCGTAGGGATGGCAGTGGGGTCCCCAGACCTGTCATAAGAAGGACATTCTTCTCCTCTCTTGCACATGACAGCCACTGTTACATGGACCTGGAGAGGGTTGTAGATCAGATATGCAATATTCTTCATGTTCTACCCCAGAAAAATATTCACATACCTTAGTCCCATCACATTGTGACCCCATTTTCCAAACAAGAGAAGTGCACTGTAAGGTATCGAACCATGTAGGTCCGGGTGCAGCAAGCCAAGGGAAAGATGCAGAAACAGAGTCTGGACCTTCAGATCCCACAGTTCCTCTCTGGGAACCAGCTGTTATTTGGTAATGATTGCAGCATAAGGCATGCTGGGTACCGCTTTATTTTAATTTTATTTGAAACCAAAGAGCAGTCATTGACAACAGTTAATCAACTTCTTCCTCCTCCTGGACGAGGACTCCACACCTGAACTCCTGCCTGAGGTGAGGCATGGTCTATAGGGTCTTTAGTTTGGCTCATGATGCATATCTGCGCTGGGGAGGCTCTGAGGCTTGAGAGCGAGCACCCAGTGTCTTCCTTTTCCTTTTATCCCTTAGACTTTTCTACTCGTCGAATCCATTCCTGGAACGTCTGACAGCTCTTTGTAGGGAAACATGCCCTCTCTTCCCATGGAATGTCAGGGCACAGGCCCCACTGTCATGGGAAATAGTGAGGTTTTTAAATTAAAAAACAAGCATGCACAGAAATGAAACCACCAGGGTCTCATGGAAACTAACGATTTTCCTCCAAACTCAGTTAAGTGATGCTCCACAAGGGCTTGAGAAATTTACTCTCCCTCTGTGCCTCAGTTTCTCCATTTCAACATTGGCCTTATAAAACCATTTCATTTCACAGCCCTTGGGATGCACTGAGGATGAATTAGGTCATTTCTACAGACAGTACGAAGTAAATCCCAGAGTTGAACTGCTGAGTTACACGCCCTTGTCAGATGGACCCCGGCCCTGCCCAGCGTCTCAGGCCTTTCATAACTCAGGTCACGCGGCCGTCCTGCCCCTGCATGCCACCTGATGGGCCCTGGTGTCCTGGCGGCCGATCTCTGAGCCTTTGGAGTTTCGACTCCTCCAGCTATTATTTTAAAAGTAAAGTGTGCCCAACAGGAACTTTTAAAAAGCTAAGTTAATAAAAATTATTTTTCTTTAGATAAATTCTAACAACCTTTAGGGAAGATGAAAAAGCTCTATAGTGCCGCACACCAGGCCTGGGAGTGACTGGTTTCTCAGGTTGGGTGAGACCCCGTCTGCCTGACATGGGGCAGTGTCCTCCTGGGCCGTATCCTCCCTCAGACACCAGGCGTTTCCTCTTGAAGGAGTTGGACTTGCTCTGTCCAGGGCAGAGCTCGGACAATCGTGTGGGTCCTGTGTGGCCCACAAGGGGCTGTGGTGAAGTCACGTTACAGACGCAGCTCCATCGTGGAGGGTCCTGGGAAAGCACAGACTTGCGGAGCCTCCCTTGATAAACCCTGTTAGAGGAGACACGTGCTCCACACACAGGTAAATAAAGCTGCCCCTCACTCCGTGTGGACATCTGTGAGCAGCATGTTCTCCACGGGACATGAGAGTGTGACGTCCTGGCCCTACCTCAGTGTTCCCACCCAGCTGCCCCTTCAAGAGTCCCTGATAACATCCATTATTAAATCACTGCCAGTTGTAATGTAAGATTCTGTCCTTCAGGAGAGAAACAAAGCACAGGTTCGAGGCCCAGACTTGGTCGGGTTTTGAGGTTTGGTCTGCATTTCCCGAGGCCCGGGCACTAAAGGGTCCAGGAAGGTCAATTTCCCACCCGGGGTCCTGCTGTGAGTGTTTAACACCTAGTGGAAAGTGGGAAGGGAGAGCTGGGCCCATCCAGAGCCTGTGCATGGGCTGGGGACTCTGATCTCCCATTAGCAGGATAAGGAGTGGCCTCACTATAGCAGCAAAGGGCAGCTGAAGTCCATCCTGTTAGCTCTGGGCATCTCCTCACCTCCTAGCTTGGATGCCAATAGCCCTGCATCTCAGCTCCAGCACCCCCAGGCCTTGTGACTCCAGCACCCACAACCCGAACCCCGGTACCCTCAGCCCCTGCAACCCCAGTGCCTGTGACCTCAGCCCCCATGACCCCAGCACTCTCAACCCCAACCCCCACGACCCCAGTCCCGGTGCCTTCAGCCCCTGCAATCCCAGCCCCTGTGCCCTAGCTCACTTGGATGGACGGCAGGGGGAGCAGGGACACCTGAGGGGCTTGTGCGGCCGACCCCTGACTCTGCTGTGGCTACCTGTGCTGGCCTGACTCTGGGGACTGCTGGTGGCCAGAGCGGGGCAGGATGGTGGAGTCAGGACCAGCAGTCATTCACAGACCCTCCAGCCTCTTTTTGCCTCATCCCCCTCCCCTCCCCTCCCCTTCTGGGGGGATGGAGAAGGAAGAAGAACACCTGTGCAGTTAAAGACAACAAGGAATGACAAAGTGGGAAGAGGGGGTTTGGGGGCGGAGGAGGAACTGAGTCCAGGTTTGAGGAAGGGGGGCTGTACCCTCACCCTAACACAAAAGACAGTGAGAGCACGTGAGGGGTCTCAGGAGCTGAGAAAGCTGCCAGAGAACTGGAACCCCAAAGAAGCTGAGACAGCCAGGCTCCAGGTGAGACTCTGGGATGCAGGTGAGACCCCGGAGCTGCAGGTGAGACCCCAGGCAGGGTGTCAGGGCCAGGGCAGGGTAAGGCAAGTGAGGTGTGAGCGGAAAGAAGCCAGACCTCCCCTCCGGCTCTTCCTCCCTGTGGTTGTCTTTGCTGCCACCCGAGGTTACCTCTACTGTACTAGACTTGGAATGAAACCTTGTTCTTCGTCTCCTCAGGGCAGTCGTGCCCCCTGAGTGTACAACTAGTATTCCAGGAAATAAGATTTCCAGCTCGTCCTTTACTTTGGGTGTAAGGTCATGAAATCTTACAAACAGACCAGCAGTGGCATTTCTGCGCTGCGACACTTCCACGGCTCTCCAACTTTCCCTGTGTCTCTGGATATTGGTTCCTGCAGAGCCAAGGAGCAGCTCCAGGGGAATGAAATGGCCAGCACTGTCGCCCGAGGTAACCAGAGCAAAGACCTGCCAGCCACACCCTGGCATCTGCTTCACATATTCCTGCCCCTCTAGATCCGAGGTACCCTGGCCCTGTCCTCACGTGGTGGCTGCTGTGTGCCTCGGGGAGTGTCGAGGTCCGCTCACGGCGGTTGACTCCGTGCAGCATGTCTTCACCTGCTGGTAGAGTCATCCAGGTGCGACTGTACTTCCTGCTCCCAGGGGCTTCACAGCCAGGACATCGTGGGCTCACACCCAACGGGTAACGTGTCGGCCTGCTTTCGGGTGGGGTGGACCCTGCACCACTCAGGCCATGCGCGAGCTCCCTCTCTGCACTCTCACCAGTTGCGCCGTGGCTGTGGCTCCAGTGAACGGTTTTCCTCTCTGTGGGATTCAAGCCCTTGCCCTCATTAGCGCGTATTTTAAAAAGCCCAGCTCGCACGGCTGTGAGCACGCGGGAGGCTGCGAGGAGGCCTGCAGCACCAGCGCCTGCGACCCTCAGAGGCTGGCCGTCCTGGGAAGGTCTGGTCAGGCCCTCGCTGTTGCTTCCTCCTGGTTTTCTCTCTGTAGGTGCAGGGTGTGGACGTCAGGCTCCCTTGTCTCTTTTACTCACTCACCCCATAAATACGGGGGGAAGCCATGTGCCAGGAATGGGCCACACTCCGGGACCAGAGATGGACCTACAGCTCTGGGATTGCTATCCTTTGATGTTTCTCCTTAAAACTGCAGAGTGGTTTACAGTTTAATGTGGACCATTATGTTATTGCTCTATGGACTCTCCCAGCAACCCGAGAGTGCGAGAGTAGACAGTCTCACTCACAGATAGAGGAACGGGACTTGGGGACTGTTTGCAGCCGCCGTTCAGTGCTTGGGGCTGCAGGGAGTGAGTCCCAGTCTTTGACAGCTGGTGGGGTGACTGCGGGGGCATATCCTGGACCTGCTGCTAGAATCCTCTGTGTGTCCTTGAAAACTCAGCTCCTCCGTGGAGCCTTCAGGCCCAGGGTGATGTGAATTCACTATGGAAAGGCCTACACGTCGCAGCTCCAGTCTCACGGAGCGGAGCACAACAGGTTGGTGTAGCAGGTTCCATGGGCCCTGAGTGCCAGAGTGTGGTCTCCCTCCCTGCCTCTCCATGGATGAAGGGGCAACTGACAAAAGCGGTACCGGGTGCACGAGGCGACACTACAAAGTGGTCATGACACAGATTCTCCTAAGTCAAACACGTGGCCACCTCACTGCCCTGGGGAGGCAAGCATTCTAAAATGCCAGGGGGTAAGACTCACGCGCACGCTCCACCACCAGAGAGAGGCCTCATCACCCGAAACGGTGCTTTTTCTGCTGGCTCAGATCTGCCCTGAAAGCCAGTCCCTTCTCTTTGCCTTCTGTCCGGCAGACATGTGGTTTCCCCTGGGTGCAGAGGAGATCAGGTACAGAAGACACAGCCTGCGAGTGCCCGAAGGCGGCTGGACGCTCCCCTTCCCGGGGTAGCAGCAGCATGAGTGGTCAGAGCCTGGGCATGCATCTCCGTTTTATGTGGCATTGAAATACTAACTGGGATTGGACACGTAATTAATAATATGATAATGCGCAATCACATACTTGGTTTGTGCGGCAAACAATCAAACTTGTAGAATTTGGTTTCTCACACTCTCCCCTGGGGAAGAAACAGACACACCCACCACACACACTTCCTTCCACACCTGCACCCCAGGGCCAGGCCAGGGTCTCCCGTGGAGCCTGGGCTGGAACCACACAGGACGACACAGCAAAGGCCGTGGGAAGGGCTGAGTTGTTTTAGAAGCTGGGCGATTCCTCGGCAGACCCTCAGAATGCGTTTCTGCAGTTTATTCTCCGCCGCACTCCCTCTACTAAAGTGTAAAAACATCCATCCTTCTTTGCTAGACACAGCAAGTTCATAACTACCCTTTGAGCACGATCTAACCTAGGTGTGATTTCCCTGTATTTCGTGGATTTGTTTTTTCATCCACGTTTTGCGAGAACAAAGGCTCTGAGTGAGCTTGGGCCGGACGCAGTTCCTGACCCGCTCCGTCTGTCTGTCGCTAGTGCCTGCGCTGGGCGAGCCCATGATTCCTCCAGAGGTGTCTCTCATCTGTAAAGTGGGGTAACCACGTACCCCCTAGGGTTTGGCATGAGCAGAAAATGAGTTAATTATTCATGTTCTGCCAGGTACACAGGCATTTGATACATGCTCCCATCTCTTTTCAAATTGCCAAAGATTCACAGATTCAGAATATCCAGAATTCCCGAGCTGATACTCAGTAGTATGGTGTTACATTAAAAACATTTTAATTTAAGAAAATCTTTTCCTACTCAGTACTTACTTTTTCAAATCTAGCTGTTCTCTGACATCATATGCAAAGTGATCATGCGGCCTTGGGCCTTTTGGTCTCAAAACAAAGCCACCATACAGACGCGGGAGTGAGGGGGACATCTGGGGTTGCAACAGCCTCTCTCATGCTGCCCAGTGTCCTGGAGGGAGGATGGAGCCCAGAGTTCTTATGAGCTCAGACCCATCTCCGGGAACAGGGAGCAGAGGGCTGCGGAGGGAAGCACAGCTGTGAGGCCGCCCGCGAGGCCATCGGGTGGAATTCCTGAGGCCTCCCTCCCCTGAACTCTCGGGAAAGGAGCTGCTGAGGATGGCGGGCAGGCGGCCCTCCTTCCTTCTCCTCTGCCTGCTCCACGGAGGACCTGTCCATGCGATGACAAAGGACGAAGGACGGTGTCACAGTTGGAAGCAGCTTCCGGGAGAAGGACAGTTCTGTGTGGGGACGTCTTCTCTAAAAGTTTCCAACAGATGCCCTTAATGTGCTCAGGGTTTGACAGAAGGACAAGAAGAGATGACAGCTTGGGACGCTGTAGGCATCAGCAGCCAGGCTGCACCCCATTAGCAGAAGGTGTTTAAAGATCAGACACATAAATAACAGTGTTCACACACACATTTTATTACAGGGCTTGATAGCCGTATCAAGAATCAGGACAAAAACAATACATCTTTTTATAGCATTTTAAATTGAAAAAAGGGAGAGAGGAGAAGCTGCCCTGTCAGAAAGCATTTCTGTTTCTCTGAAAGTAAGTGCTATTTTGACACCGCTCACGGTTGCTGTCATTATTATCCCGGTAAACTTTCTAGCTTCCCAGGAATGGGCTGTCCCTCCCTCCCAGACGGCCCTCCCTCTCAATCTGCTTCTCCTGCCGAGCTTAATTGAATGTCCTGATGCGCAGGAAAAGGGTTAATGGCAGAACCCCATCGCACAATATCTTGGATTACAGACAGCCAGCCAGCAAAGGCCGGCAGCCTGGTAACGAGGCCGCACCGTGGGAACAGGCGGGGCGGACAATGACGGGATTGACAGTGAGCGTGGAGAGGCCACCTTTGGGAGAAACCGTACCCCACAGCATGCGGGGAAAGTGAGAAATAGTAGCAGATGCTGCAGGACTATAAGCAACAGATGCCTTCTGGCCGGGGTTCAGCCAACCAACCAGCGCACGCCGTCGCCAAGCGGGGGGCATTTCTTCCCCGCTCCCCCGCCTTTGTCGGAGGCAGGCAGCAAATACAAATATTGCAGAGGAATTAAAAACAGCAGATGGTGGCAGCAGGATTTGATGAGATCAGGGTCAGGTACAGGCATACATTTGGTGCAGCATTAATCATCCGTTCCCTCGGGGAATTGGGAGTTCAGGCTCTAACGCAGCATCACGCTGACCACCTTGGGGATGGTTTACTCGCTGCCCTCTCCACACCCGCCCGCCTGCTCCTCCTCCAGCAGGCTGACCCCTCCATCAGCTTTTAGATGCCTCATCAGATTTAGCAGAGTTTAAGGAGAACATATGCTGAATATTTTGTTAATTCAATTTGTGTTTAAATAATTGATGTTGGCCAATTCCAAACGTGGAATATTAAAAGCCTCATATGTTTGGTTTGATACGTTATCATCCTTTTGTGCGACGCCAGTTTTCGTTATCAGACAAATGTTCGCCTCCTTTTTATTATGAGTTCAGACACGTTTTGCCGTCTTTTATCTTCTGGCCATCGCAAAGGGTGAGGCCTCAAGTTTCCACATTTATGTCCTCGTCTGTGTCAGCAGGAAATTCTTGTAAATTGTGGATTCCACGGAAAGGTCAGCGGATAAGGGAGCAGTTCGTCATGACCTTCAGGGAGTGGACGCTCGTCTTTGGTGGCTTTCCTAGGAGGTAGTCCTGACTTCATCAAGAGCAGGGCTGTGCAGGCTCCCCGTGGACGCGCGAGAAGGGAGATCTCAGTCTGCTGTGTGTGCGGGCATCCCGGCCTGCGTGTACGTGAGTGTGTCTGTGCTGGCTTGAGGTGTTCTTTCTGTGTGTGTACCTGTGTTGTGTGAGGGTGCGTGGCCACTAATAATGTGCCTTATGAGAATGCGCTTTATGGAAATGAAACAAGTTTTAAATGCTTTCAGAAAGGAGTTGAAAGACTCTTTCAGGATTATCACACATCTCTGGCTCTCACAGCTAGGAGGATTTCTTACGACGTTTATGCTTCACTATTTTAAGCCATATTTGATTCTTTTCCAGGCACAGAAGTTGTTCTTGCCATGCATGGGAACCCCGTGGAGGCAGGTTTGAGGGTCTGTGAGAGGCTGGGACGAGGGTGTGCGTTAGTCTGGGCTGTGCTCCCTGGGGCAGCATCTTGCTGGGGGGCCACTGGGGCCAACGGCTTGAGTACCTGCCTTTGTCTTCGATGGTAAAGCAGGGGCAAGTGGGAAGAATTTGACGTCTTTGATCTGAAAAAAAGTGCCTCTCCTTGAGGAAGGAAATCTAGATATGATTTTTATACTTAACAGTGAAATGTATTGTTTATTCCAATTCAGAAGTAATAGCTGCTCATTTCTAGAAAATCTAGAAATAGAGGCAAGTAGAAAGATAAAACCACGTGTGTCTCCCAATCCGCAGGCAATCTAGTAACCTCTTGGTGTGTGTCCTTCCAGTCTTTTTCCACGCATTACATTTATTGTTTGGTTTTAGATAGCTAAGGATTCTATATCACATATGATTTTACATCTTGATGTTTTTGCTTTTTTATTGTGATGTAAGCATTTCTCTGCCCTTCAAGCATTATTGTGTCTGTATAATATTCCATTGACTCAATAGATGGTTTTTTAACATTTTCTTCTTTTTAAGATTTATTTGAATATTTGAAATGGTGACTTTCTTTACTCTTGTAGATAATGCTGACATGAAGTTGTTTTGAAAATAATTTTTCTAGAACTTGCTTTATTTCCTTAGGCTAATTTTCCAAGAGTAGAAAACTGGGTTAGAGGCAGGAACCTGAAGAAAACAGTTCCCTTCACCTGTTCGTGGGGTGACACACATTCATTGTGGGCAAGTTGGAAAGGAGAGAGATGACGGGCGGGAGAAGGAAAGTCAGAACTAAGGAGGGGAGTTAGCCAGGCCGCTGTTCACATGCAAGGTTATCCTTCAAGTTTTCCACCCTGTGTTTATATTACACAGATTTTTATCAAAATTGGGGTTGTTCACTTTTGCAACTAGCTTTCTTTTTTTTTAATTGTGGCAAAAAAACACATAACATAAAATTTACTCCCCCAACAATTTCCAAGTCACAGCAGAATATTGTCAACTGTGCACACTGCCGGGTAATTAGTGAGCTCTTTAACTTACCATGAGCATTTCCCTATGTTGGTAAATTTTCTTAAAAATATGATTTATATTATAACGTCTACAGAGTATTCTGTTATAGAGATGTGCAAAAATTTATTTAAGTAATCCTCTTTTGTTGGTTATTAATGTCATATCTATTTATTATTATTATTAGATAAAACTGTGATGAATGTCCTGGTATAGAAATTTTTACATAAATGTAATTAATTCTTTAAAATAAATTTCGGGAAGCAGAATTACTGGTCAAACAGCGTGAACCTTTTCAAGGTCCTGGGTTACATCGCTTCATCATCCTTCAAAGATCTGAATGTGTGTGAATGTCCCCGTGGTTGATGACAATGCATGTGTCCTACTCCTCACTAACACTAAATATAGAGACTTTAAAAAATGTTGCAAATTTGGTACATTTTAATTTACATTTTTATTACTTTTGAAGTTAGACTATGAAAAAGTATATTTGTTATTCACTTGTATTTCCTCTTTGTGAACTGGCTGTTCTAGAACACACTTAAGACCCTTAATCCGCAGTGATGACGTGTGGCTTCTCACAAGTGCGGCCGCTTTCCGCTCTGACGCTGGAGACTGCAAGGTTTGGGGAACAGGCTTCGCTTGGATTGTGTCTCTATGTCTTGGCCCGGGTAGTATCATCTTGTTTTCACTGGTCTGGGGCTTTGTCTTGGAAACGCATACTAGGACTCCCCATAACACCAGGGACCCCTTCCTCACTTAAGTGTAGGTCGAGTGGTATTTTCTCCTCTCTTCATTGATTAAAAGAACTTGAAAATCCAACAGAATTCTCAGAAGGGAAGCTGGCACTCCAGCTCCCTCTTCCCTTCCTTATTCTTCTGGGGCGGGAGAATCACATGGATAAACAGTTCCATCATTCTGAGCCTCAGGGTGTGGGGGACCCAAGCTCTGGGTTTTGGGGGCTCCTCTTATGTTGAGATCAATGGCATGCTGGGGAATGAGGAAGCCCAGGGGTCTGAATGGACCAGATGCCACTCTGCTGATCCCTGCGTGTCCTTGAGCACAGGCACCTCCATCTTTGTTTGCGGGCAAAGGCCAAGGAACACAGAGGGTCACGGGGACCCCTCATGTGGGGCTTCTCAGCTTGGGCTTCCTTGCTTTTGTGAAACTCTTAAAACTTGGGCAAAATATTGGTGCTTGTGAGTTTTTCTGGGGAGATGGTCATTTTCTTTCATCAGCTTGTCAAATGGATCAGGTCTCTCAAAAAATTAAGCTCTTTGGCCTGGAGGGAAAAACAGTCAGAGAAGTTAGATCATTTCAAGATGGGCCAGTGAGCAACCACACTATACAAACCAATAGAGGGATAGGTCTTCAGTGACACTCATGCTGCCTGCTTCCCCTAGGGACAGTGGCGCTTTCCATCACACCAGACCAACTGACTGCTTACACTAGTTTGAAATTACTGCTAAACATGATTTTTAATGCCTACAGGGTATTCTATCACGAATAGATTCTGAGTTTATTTAACCAATCTGCTTTTGTTGGGCATTTATGTTCTATGTGTACTTTGTTATTATAACTACACATTTTTATGAATGAGTTCTCTTTCTAGTATCTGGAATTTTGTCACCTTTCTTTTGTTAGGTAGTTCCTTCTGATGTCTCCTTTGCAGCTGCAGCCCAAGCCCACTTCTCTGCACCTCAGAGGCCCAGAAGAGTGGCCTGCGCATGCCTCTTGCACGATAGGCTCTTTCTAGTGTAGTTTTCACGGCTGCTGTAGGCATCGATGCTGACAAAGTCACAAAGCATACCCATGGGTCTAGAAAACACATTTCAGCTCAGAAGAAAATCGTGTTCTGAATGGGGTCCACCATCTTTAGCATGACCATCCCCTCTTTTTTCTGGAGGAATCTGTCCCTGGACTTCTTTAGAAAGATGCACAACACTCTGCCAAGCTTACAAAGAACTTTCTTCTCTGTTCTCTTGTTTAATTGTTTAAAATTTATGGTGACGTGTAGACATAGGCTCTTTAGAGCAGAATGACCCTCTAGGCCCCCTGGTCCACCTGCCCTGGTGCCTCAGTTTCCTCTGCTGTCCCATCAAGGGGCGTGGCTTCTGCTAGAATGCCTGCAGGATGGGACATCTGTTTTGAGTCCCTCCCAGCTTGGGACCTCATGCTTCCACTTATTAATCAGAGGCAGGTGCTGTCTTGGTCCTGGGGACATGGGTCCTGACAGACAATCCTTCCCTCATGGAGCAGGGTTGTGGTTATTCTTCTGTTAGGAAGGCCAGTGTCAGTGGCCACGAGAAGCTATATATGGCACTGAACCTAGTCTGAGGATGGCGGTGGTCATGGAGCACGTACCTGAGAAGGTGACATTTGAGCCGAGGCCTCAGGGTGGACAGGGTTGTCAGGCCCAGTGAGGAGTGAGGTCCTCCCAGGTGGAGAGAATGGCACGAGGCACCCAGCAGCTCTAGTCATTAGGCATCGGGAGCAGCCTTCTGGCCACTTTCCCTCGCAGGGCTGGGTGTGTTGTCCAGGGCCGCTCCGAACGGGTCAGCTCTCTCTTCTTCAGCGGGAGATGACCACTGTGCCAGAGAGCCGTCTCCACCTTTCAGCTGTTCTCGCGGCTCACGACGATGACTCTGCACAGCCCCTGCTCTCCCGCCTCTTAGGGAGGGAGGCCCAGGCCTGACTGCACTTCTCCAGCGGGTCAGACACTCATGTTCCTCTTCTGTGTGCTTTCCTGGACTGATGGAACTCAAGACCCAGTGACCCCGGCACATCACTAACTTCCCTGGGCCAGGACCCCTGGGCTTGAGCAGCTGAATGTCTGTCTGTCTTGTTTTTAAGAATGTACGGTGACACTCTGGCCACCCCACCTCGTGAGGTGGAGCTCTCTTCAAGCCGGACGAGGCCTCTCCCGCGGGGTCTCCTGGAGACACACAGGTGTCTCATCCTCTGGCACCAGGGCTGCCAGTCCCCCTCTGCAGCCCCTTTTACATCATCCAGAGGTACAGATCCTTCTTCCTAGTGAAGACCGCAGGGTTCCTGTGGTGTTTCCACCTTAGAGGTCCTGTTATAAGGCAAGTCTTCCACACCCGCTTGAACCAATCTGTTATTTACTTCTTACTGACATGTCTCATTGGGCCCAACGTTCATTTACCCAAATGAGGCCACCAGGACCTCCATTTCATCCCATTTCACCCACTAAAGTCTGGAGGTTGGGGGGATGGAACAGAAACACATTGGTTTCAATGAGATTCTCCTTTCTTAGTTAGTGAGAAGCAATAGTTTTACATTAAAACTCCCAAATGTGCATTTCATTTCATTTAACAGGACAGGTGTTACATGTTAAGAAGACGTCTACTCTGGGGGGGGGGAGGGTCAATTTCTGAGGCACAGCAGCTGTGCTTCAGATGTCTCCCTACTTGGCTGTTAATGCTCAATAAATACATTTCCGATAATCAATTCGTGTTCGAGAGCCACACTCTGGATCTTTGTTATAGCTTGTTCTCCGGTTTGTTCTGATGTTCCCACCCGTGGTATTAAGTGAATGGGAAGTGATTATGTGTACGTGCTGGAGATCAACAGAAACATGCTAGGCTTTGCGACAGATAGGTTTGTGCCCCTTCAGGCCTTTTCCTGTGGCTTAGAGACGTGGCAGAACACCTGCTGCCCACGTGGCTCTTCCCAAGAAGTCCTGTCAGCCTTGGGGACCCAACTCTTCCCTGCTCTAGAGGTGCCTCCTGATGCTCTGCTGAGCCCGTGCCTCCCAGGAAATCTGGAAACCTGGGACTGTCCTAACAAGTGGCGCCGATGCCCGGCACCCCTGGGAGGCTTCGGCCTCTTGGTTGGTTGGTTTTTTGGTCGACGCAAAAGGAATTGAAGTGTTCTCTTTCCAACAACTCTGCCAGTGATGTGGATAGTGTAAGGGGTCAGAGAAAAGAAAGGAGAACAGGAGGCCCTGGGAGCCGCGTCCGAACCCCATGTCTGTGTACCAGGCCTGCATGGTGGCAGGAGAGGTGGACAGGGCCAGGGCTCCAGAATAGGAGTGGAGAGGTCCAGTTTCTGGACAAAGAGCCTTCCCGTAATCACTCATCCTTTCTCCTCTGTCTCTACTGATCCCTCCGTGTCTCCCTGAGCTTCTTGCTCAAACCCATGCTCATTCCCGAGCTCAGCCCTGGCCTGTCATGCTCTGGGTTTTCTGTCTACACTCCACACGGCTCCTGTCTGGGGACAGTGGGTTATAGAGGCACTCTGAGGGAGCTGAAGTCACTTTCCCAAATGTGATTGTAAAGATCATCTGAGAAACTTTAATGATGGCAAATTATTTTTCTAAGGTCGTTAACTGACAAAATAGAAGATGGCCACGCATTGATTATTTATGTAAATCATCAGGTTTTATTTCTCCACATGCAATAGGAATTTTCTTTGTTTTAATTTTCGCTGTCAAGGGGCCAATTAATTCAGACTTCCCCACGCATGCAGGTCCAGCTGTCATCGGTCCCTTTGCTGAAAGGGCTCGTCTCCATCAGCCCGTGTCGTCGGTGAATGGGAAATTAATCAGCACCATTAGAGGGAAACTCCCACGTAAAGGCAGCGTCCTTTCTTTCCTGCCCTCTGATTGGGATCTCACACCTTTTATGTAAAGCAGCCTCAGAGCCTTCACCTATTTAAGGAATTTTTCAATTAACATTTCTTTTCCTCAAGAGAGACCAGAGCCTTTGGTTTTCCACAAAAGGTCGGCTTACTTTTCCTCTAACAAATGTGCTCCATCCAGTCCTTGGATCTGAGGCCTATTATTTGGCATTGATGATTCAGGTTGGCAACCTCCCCTAATCAATAGCTGATCAGGCACAGCAGGGAAGAATTTCTGCTTTAAATCCTCTCCTCTTCAAACTAAAATGGGCTCCTTTGAATAAAAAAATGCTTTGGTTGAATTTTAAATCCATCTAATTGGCAGAGTTTAGAAGGAAAGAAAAGATATACAAGGAAACCACAACAAAACTCTGGATGGTTCTGGAGCTGCTTCTGCTTTTTCTGGAATCTGATGTTTTCTTCAAATGTTTGTTTTTATAGCCACAATTTTTCTTGAATGTTTTATTAGTTGATTACATATTTTAATGGAGTTGTCATCACTTCGAATAAAACTCCATTCTATTACAACTTTTACAGATTTCATCAGAGTCCAGTGAAAGCAAAGATTTAACAACAATAGAATCTAGTCCAGACAAGTGAAATTTAGCAGCAAACTTAGTTGAATTACTCTGAGGGGTTTATGTTCAGCGCTAAGGATCTTGGTCTTGTCGCCTTTAAACCACAGTTAGAATGAGCAGAGCAATGGAGGGAAAACAACATGGAAACAGACAATCCTGACAAAAAGTTAGGGCCTGAGAAAGCATGTGGGCCCTGCAGAAAGCCCAGGAAGCTGCTGAACAAAGAAGGGGGCTGACAGATCTCACAGCGAACTGCTGCGTGGACGTGGGGCAGAGAGGGTGCAGGAGACCAAGCTGCCCTGTGCAAGAGGAAAGCTTTATGGTAATGTGGACTTTTCCTTGCATTTGTGATCATGAATAATCCATGGTCAATTCCAGTGGTTCTTGTATGTGAGATACTTCTGATGTTTGAGTTAATATGTTACATTTTTGTCGTTAGTTAAAAGGGGGCTACTTTTTAGTTCCCTTGGAGCTCATTCAAAATGCAGGTGAACTGATCTTCGATGATTCCTATTTCATGTTCTGTTTCTACAGTGCACGTTGCTGTGATATGTAGGTGTTTTTGTAAAGCTGCTATTTCAGCATGACACAGTGAAAACAAGGGCAAAGGATGCTCCTTTTGACAAGAGAACATCCACAGAAAATCCAACACGGCTCTAAAGAAATGAAAGACTCTCTTAGAATCAGCATGGCAGCTGTGTGTTCTTGGGCATCCTTCCCTCATCTGAGACTAGACATCGGGAGCCTGTACTGCTGCCTCGTATTCACGAGGAGCTGCACTGAAAACTGCTGACTTCATCCTAATGCAGCCCCGTGCGATGGGCCCTACCATGGATTCCCTTTGACACATTGAGGAAACTGAGGCTTGGATAGGAAGCAATGGGCCGAGTCCCCAGCGACCTGTGTGGCTCCAGAACCTGCACACTTGGCCTCTCCTCCCTGCAGATGCCTGATCTGTGAACGTCATGCATGGTGCTCATGCTTCTTGTTGGCTGTCGGGAGACCCTACTATTCCCTTGCACAAAACGACATTCTCCAGGGATGGGGAATTAGCACTAAATCACAGGTGGTGTTTTGAAAGAAACCAGGGGTTTTCACGTTCGGTCTAAAACCCGCATATCCTACATGGCTGCTCTCCAGGTCCCAACAGATGAGAAGAGACAGCACCCTAGAAGGAGCCCATCCCCATGAAGGAGGCAGCATGGAGAAGGCCCCCCAACAGTCCTGGGGCTGGAAGACCAAGTCAGGGCACTTGGACTGAAGAAATGCCAAACAATCCTGAACATAAGAGCTGACTCATACATTGGGATGTCAGATGTGTGAGTTTGGGTCAAAACTCTAGAGCAGCACTAAATCAGCTGGCTAGATGATAGCACAGTTATTTTGTAGGACAGGTGCTGTAACTAAATATTACTGACAACAGCACAGACAGCATGGGGACCTCCAGCCTCCTGGTGATGTCATGGGAGCTGAGACCCTGACCTCGGGGCTCAGGTGACTCTTGGGCCTGAGGGGGAGGCACCAGACCAGACACTTTTTTCTCAGACTTTTTTTTGTGACAGTGGTCAGTGCTTCCTTCACATAAGGCTCTAAAGAACTCCTCTCCATTAATTAATTAATTCATTACACCCTGTGACTTATTCCAGGCACACGCAGGGCACCAAGCTGGCTCTAACATGTGCACTCTGGCTTTGACACGCTCCTCCTGGGCAGCAAGAACACCCTACATCCCCCCCAGGCTCCGCTCGCCCTTTTGTTCAGGTAGGGCGACCATAGACCTCATCACCGTCATGGGGCTGCTGTGGACTTGGTTAGTGACCAGGCAGTTTTAGCCTCTGAACAAGATCACAGGTTGTCTGGGCAACTCCCCATGTCTATAGACAAGGACGCCATCATCCGTGGCCGTCAAGCAAACTCCCCGAGCTCATCTGACGTCACAGTCAGGCCGGGCTAATGTCAGTTGATCTCAGGAGCCGTCCCTGGTCTTTGCACACTTTCCAAGTCCTACGGCACATTTGGGCATTTTAATGTCTAGAACTTAAGATGCCTCCAGAGGAAGGTGATTCCGAATAGAAAAATTGCTCGAAAGTCGCTGTTGCTCTCATCGGTCACCCAGGATGTGTGTGCGGGGAATATCCCAGGGTCTGCCTGAGGGAGGAAGAACTCCGGCCTTCTCTGACCATAATCTCAACTGGGCCCCTGATTATCCAGAGTAATGAGAGATGGGGGCACAGATGGGGGCATCAGGATCTCCAGATCTCACGCTGAGTCATGGAATGTTGGCTCTGGGGGTCGACGGGGTGTAGACACTTGTTTTGCAGATGAGGAAACAGCCCAGCAAGAAGTGACTGCAGGGGGCAAGTGCAACAAGTCATCCCTACTTCTGAATTCCCAAGGATCTTCTCTGCACCTGCGTGCCCACGAGCAGCTGACCTGCCAGGTGGAATTTGGCTTCTGTTCTCTTGGCCTGAACACGGTCTGGGACACACGCTGGACAGAAGGGTCAGGCTCAGTCAAAAAGGAGAGAAGTAAGTAAGCGAGGGGGCCATTCCTCTGACCAGTGACGGGACGGTGCTGACAAGCCAGCGCTCGGCCTGACTTCACAGCTTTTGCTTTTTACATCAGACCTTGGGGATAACCCCTTTCTCTCCCGTCTTTCTCCTTTAGGAGCAAGCTTTGCCTTCAAACAGGGCGCATTTCAGAGTCAGACCCCGCGAGCTGCCCTGCGACCCACCTGGTTTCTGTGAAAAGCTTGTCTGCTCAGCAGGAACGGCGTCGATGTTCAGAGCACGAGGCCTCTGGCCTGAACGATGATAAATAAACCCAGGACTCTGTGATCTGCAATGAACTGGGTACGTGACGTGGACTAAATGACTGGACACATCCACTCAGTCCTGTCTACTCCCCACCTAATTCCCTCATCTCACTTTAACCATATCAAGCTGGACTTTTAACTTCTTGAATGTTAGGATTTCATTTTAAAGGGCATCACAAGCATTTTATTGAGTGTAATCTGCATATGTGTGCTGATTCACCATCTGTGTCAGTTCACTCGTCCCCTCTGCCACCATCTTCAGGTCTGGGGGTGTCTGTCTCCACTCTTCCCGAGGGACTGGTTTTGAACTCACACGAGAGAGAGCTGGCCAGCTCCCTGGGGTGGGCTGCAGAAGGATTAGGAAGGGCCGTCTCTGAGCCCCCATAGGAACAGGCAGGTGAGCATCTGTTCTGTGTTTAAACAGCTCCCCAGAAAGATGACCTGGGCAGCAGGGTTAGCATAGGCTGTGGTCAGGAGGGACCTAGGCCATGGCTGATAGACTGGCTCTGCCTCTTCCAGCTGGGCATGGGCCCCTCTGAATCTTTATTATCCCAATTCTCTGAAAAGGATGGTAATTGTCCCTCAAAGATCTGGGTCAGAATTACTCAGAGAATCTCGTAGATGCAGGAAAAATAAAAATAAAAAGGATTTAAACCAACAAGCATGAGTATCCATTCCCCCAGCATTATGTATTTTTCTTAGGAAGTTTATGCTCCCAGACACAGCAGGCCTGGACCTGACCCAGGGAGAGGCTGTGGATGCGATGGGCAGCGCATGGTGGCCCTTCTCCACGATGCCTCTGCCCCCATTGAGACACTCTGAGATGGCACAGGACATGCGTGTCCCTCTGCCCTCACCCATTATGTGAGGTTAGGACATTGTTGGCATCTGAGACTCAGGTAGGAATTGCAGCTTCCATAGAAAAGACTGACACACACGCGATTACACGGCACCCAGATACGGCACTTTGCTGTCATCCTAGAGTTTTGCAAACATCCCGCTACTCCTCACTCGGCTCTCCCTCTGAAGCATGCAGTGTGTGCTGTTTGACTTGGCATTGGAGTTTCTGTTCCTCAGAAATACTCATCACGTATGTAACTCAGAGCTCACGGGCCTTATGGGGAAAAGGCTGAGTGTGTCACTGTAACTGTGTATGAATAATCTATTCCAGATATACTGGTAGAAGAGTTTTGATTTCCCAGCTGATTTGCAGCCTGATAAGGCTGTGGGGTCCCCAGGCCGGCCCTGACTCTGCCCAGTGAACTATGACTCGCTAGGACAGCTCGCCCAAGTCTGGTCTGTGGAGCCGTGTGTGGGAGCTACAAACAGCCCTGAAGAGGCTGGATTTAGTGATCTGGCCTTTCACCTGTGCTTCATGCAAAGCCACCTGCTGGGTCCCTGTGGCTCTCAAGGCCCATGCAGCCTCGCATGGCAGGTGCAGGTTCCCCCTGGAGCTGAGATATGGATCTTGGCACCAGGACTGACTTGCTTTCCAGGATCAGCAGAGGCACACACACGCATACACTCACATGCTGGCCAGAACAAAGCCCAAGGGTCTCAGTACAGCCCCCAGTCACTGTTCTTGTGGCCACCTGGGACCACCAGCTGCAGAGGTCAAAGCCTCATGCGATGGTGGCTTTCAGTCATATGTCACCTCACTCTGAAGACTATGGGACTCGCTGCTGGCTCCTGCTGCCTCTGGGCGCTGTCCTCCCTGGTGGGGGCCCCGGCTGGACCTTCTCTTCCACTGCCTGGAAATGGGGGCTCCTGGTTGGAGGGACGGTTTCAGCACATTTTACCTCTAGTTGCAATAACCCAGAACAGGACAGATTTGCTGCTGGCCCTCAGTCTCCAAAAGCTTCTAGAACAAACACAGCAGAAAGAGCAGGGCCCACATTTTTAAGGTGCCTGCAATCAGGTATTTGGCTCCTGAATGGAATTCATTGGAAAATGAGCAAGGTCAACTGAAACTTCCTCTGTGTCCCTAGTTATAAACCCCTTCTCATTTTGTCAGTGTGGGTTTATTTCTTGATCACCGAGGATGGACGCAGTGTCACAATGAAAGCACAGAAATGTCAAGTGAGTGAGTGGTGTGGTGATTGTAAGAACATGGCCCAACCCTAGTTCCCACATATCTAAACAGCAGACCCAACAATTCAAGAAACCACTGAGAATGGGATTGTCTTTGTTTCTGTCTATTCTGGTTCCCACTGGACCAGAAGTAGAAATCTTGAAAATCTCTAATGTCCCACTCTTGTGGGATTTCCAGCCTCCTCCTTGGCTATTGCAAGTTTTCCAGATTTGAGCTGGTTGTGCAAGCTCAAAGCAATGAGTGCTGGGGCCATCACTGCGGGTCTGGTTCCTGTCATTTGTCTCACTTCTCTGTCATCCAGCCTGTTTAGAGGAGGAGGTGAGGAATCTCAGGTAAGCGAATAGCCCAGCCCAAAGAGAATTATACAAATGTTACATAGGAATGAACAGTTTCCAAAGAATTACAATTCATCCGACAATCAAACTCGCTGACCTGGACAAGTCTTTCTTCTGGGTGAGTCATCAGATACCCAGGAATGCACATGGCCTTTTTATTTCTGTGAGCATTGGCCATCTACACGTTACAAGTGTAGGGGCAATAGTGGAAAGACCTGGTTATCAGAATTCAGGAGATCTCATACACTTCTCTGGCACTTTGGCCATTTACATCATGACAGACAAGCAAATCATCCTAGCTCTGGTGTAGACACAGATGAGAGATCACACAGCTCTGGTGTGAACACCAGTCAAGAGATCGAAGAACCAGTATGAATAGGGCTGCTGCCATTTCTATCCTACTTCAGCCCTTAATGCTCCTTTGCTTTTATTTTTTTCGTGAAAAAGTGTGACATTGAATTTTTTAATGAACTCTATTTCTCGGGTGGATACGTTTTCCAAATGGATAGGGCTGCTTCATTATGTTTTTTTTCTGTATAATTGGGAGTTTTTATTCAAGTATTACTGGCACATTGGTACAAATTCTGGTAACATGGTGGTGGGTTAGATGTGCACAAAGAGGCAGCCGGCCAAGGCTGGTGTCCTCCAGGTCGAGGCCCCTTTGAAGACAGAGGGACAGGAGAAAGGAGGGGATCTTGAGGACACATTCAGCTTCCTAGTCAGTGATCTCCTCTGCGGACAGAGCAGAGACTGAGGTGAGATGGAAGGACCAGATAACGGCAAGGTGTGTTACCTGAGGAGTCCTGGCCAGCTTGAGCCCTTTTGGTTCACCCATTTTGGAAAAAGCAAACTTTCCCTCAACAGCTTAATTCTCAGCTCTGAAGTGTGTCGCGTCCTTGGTCACTGAGTTCTTGGTAAACACGTGAAGTCAAGAGTTGGAAATAAACAAGAAAATACGTCAGGAGCAGTGGGAGTGGTGAGGGTGTGTGAGCCCCTGAGTGGCCGGGCTGCACTCACATGCGGTCCGTGCATTAGCCCGTTCCAGCTTGGGGGGCCCAGCTCCTCTCTGTCCTGATTTCCCCTCCTGTAGTTTTGATGGCCGTTGTCTTAGACCATCCTTTCTGTCTCTTGTTCTCCCATGCGTGTTTTCTTGTCTTCCTCCCCTTGCAGACCTGCTCATCTTCCCCTTCCTTCTGAATGTGCTCTTCCTGCGGGCCTGAGCTCAGTGCGGCCATCTGCACACCTTTCCTTCAATTATTCCATTGCCCTGGACACTTGGTGCCCACGTGTGTGTGTGCACACGTGCATGCCTGGACACGTAGGCACACATATGCATGTGTGTACATTTTTCCTTGTCATTCCCTCTGTCCAAAATCAGAGCAGACGAGGGAATGAATTTATGCCAGATTCTCCCCAGGACTCTGCCCGGGACTGACAGCAGTTTGCCCCCAGGCCAGATGGCCAGGCTCCCTCAAGGCAGCACCAGGCATTGCTGAGGTCCTGCCCTGGAAACTGCCCGCGCTGGCATCCCTCACTCCTCCTCGAGAGCATGCCGGCCCTGCACCCTCTGGGGAACAAAGTAAAAATGAAGTGGCATGGCAACTCTTGGAATTCTGGCCCTGTCACAGGCATTTTCTAGTGCTGGGTGCTTCGAATTGTGACACTCCCGGCCTGACACTGGATCATGGTCCCTGAGGGTAGATCCACAATGTGTAATTCAGGCCCAGGAAGTGCTGAGAACCGGACAGATGTCTGGGCCTTCAGAATTGCAGGGTGCTCTGCTGGGGAGTGGGCCAAACCCACTGCAACTCCAGCCCTGGGAGGAGAGTAGGGTAACAAAGAGACAATTAGTGGGCGATGTTTATGCATGAGCAGGCGGCCCCAGCCCCAGAGCTGGCTGCCACTGGCTGTGCACGCCTTTCAGATTATTTCCCTGCTGGTTACATCATAGGAATTTGAGAAGGAAAAACCTGTTGGAGATCCTACTTTCTCTCCTTGAGAAGTATGGAACTATATTATATGTAAATAAAGACAACAGCACTTCCTGAAGAAGAAGGAGCTTCAGAGCTTTTGTAGAAAAATCTTCTAGATTCCCATTCTTCTCTTCTCACCCCTCCATCAAAGATCCAGAACACATTTCTCAGCTCTTTCCACCATTTTCCTCTATCATGAAAAACTTCACTTGAATTTTTAAAAAAAGTTTTGTTTTGTAAAAATCTACTTGATGTTAGACTAGTAAGAGGGGCTTAATTTTAGATAGTCAGAGGGTGGCCATCCTGGCTCGCCAGGGACCAATGCATTTCCCCAGGATGGGGGACTTTTAGTACTGAAACCAGGACATTCCTGGGCAAATCAGGATGGTTGGTGACCCTAGATTGGGGCATGGTTTTATTTTACCTCACACATGGGTAGGAGGTAACAGTGGGCAGGATGCACTGCAAAACAGGGACAGGTGACATTAGCTCCTGCATTGAGGACCATTTGGAGAAAGTGCCCCTCACAGATTGAAAGAAAATGAATCCCCTTTTTGGGATTTTCTTGAAAAATGTAGACCATTCGCTGTTAGATGGAAGCAGTGGAACATCTCGAGTGTGGTCTCTGCCACTGGCACCAGCGGACACATTGTAGACTAGCAGATGATGGTAAGAGAAAAGAGTTGTACCCAAATAATCCCAGTGCCCCGTGTAAACACAGTGAATCCATCCTTCATGAAATTACCAAACATGTCTTAAAAATATTTGTATTTTTATGTGTACTGACTAAGACTGCAAAATATGTCTAATGTAGTGACAAGAGTCATGAGAAGTACAGGCGCCATCTTGGAAAAGAGCTGTTCTTCCAAATTCGTTTGCTTGGCGTGTTAACAGAGAGCAGGAGATTGTCCCGCAAACATGAAGAGCCACCAGGTCATGCTCATCTACGAACGTTGTGTTGGTTCCAGGAGCGGGGACAGCACAACAGTGAGATTCCATTGGCCAGTATAAGCTCATTTAGGGTTTAGAAAGAAGGCTTCTGAGATACATGAGCTTCTGATTTTCATGATCATGACTCATGCCGCTGGTATTAGACATTCATTGATGGGAGCTGACTTCTCATTTGACAACGTCCAGGAAGCAGGGGCAGCCACAGCCCAAGGAGGCTTAGCAGTTAGTGGAGTGGGGCAAAGTGCACTGGACTGGGAATTGGGCGCAGTCCTGACTTTCCAGTGGTGACCTTGTGGTTGTGCAGAGGATGAAATACTTCTTGTTTTCCTCCTGTGCAAAATGAGAGCGCTGGCCCAGATCACCCTGTAGTCTCTTCCAGCTCTAAAAGTCCGACATTTCTAAGGAGAATTTGACAGGAGCCACCAATTGTTGTTTAAATCATGTGAGGTGATCATGGGCCTGATTTTCCTGTAAATGGTGGTTGGTTGGGAGAAAAGTAATGTAGGATGGTTCTAGGAGACCCACCTTCTATTTGTACAAATGTGAGAGTAGACTGAATTTAAAAAAAAACTATGTTTATAAAGTCCATTCATTTAAGGAGACAAACTGCACATAAGATCCATCTAACTTCAGTAATGTTCTTAGTGGGGTAAGGGAGGCACAGGAGAGCCCCCTGCCCAGGTCACAGGTGAGAAAGGGGCACAGGGACACAGTGGAGATGGCCACCCCCCACCGACCCCACACACACCCCGCAGCCGGCCAGCCGCGGGCCCTCCTCTTCTCTTGCAGGCTGGTTCTGGAAGTGCGGTGGCAGGAAGAGTGGGGTGAGCTGGAAGCTTAAGGAGCAAGCGCTGCGGGGAGGGGGGAGAGAGAGAACCACAGCAGGATGGCGTGTTGCAAACCAGGCGGCAGTCCTGTGTACCTGGAGGGAGGGCGTGGTTTGAACTTTAAGGAGCTGTTCACCTCACTTCTCATTTTAGCTGCCGGTTCCTTCTGAACTTGTTGATGTTGGAGGCTAGACCGCTCCAGGTACTCCTGAGCCCCTCCCAGCAGATCACATTCCTGTGGGCTGACAGCATTCCTCGGCCGGTTTGGCAGCTGTAGAGTCACAGCTCTGGGTGCGTACACCTGGAGATGAAGGGCCCCAGAAGTGGAAGAATCAACCCGAGGGATGTCCGCGTCCCTCCTCAGCACCTGTGAGCCCATTTCTCTTCAGAAGCTGATGTGCAATGAATTTCTTTTCCGGTAGTTGATGTTCAGAAGTAGGGGTGCCACCTGGCCTCCTGGGTTTAGGAGCGGATTGTCTGTAGCTCAGGGACTTCCCTCTCCTGAGTCACAGCCTCTGTCACGCCGTCTGCCTGGTGAGCAGACGGGACTTGTGCTAAGCCCTGCAGGCGACGGGTTCAGGCCATGACAGGCCAGGTGAGAGAGTGAATTCCTGAGCTGTGCACCTTCACCAAGAACACCCTGCCTCCAGCACAGTAGGAATTTGGGGCTGCAGGCGAGGGCCAGGAATGCAGGGCAGAGGGAAGGAGGGACAATCTGAGGAGAGCTGGAAGCTGACTGAGAAGCAGGCATGGACTTGTGTCAACCCTGTGCCGGGAGCCCAGAGGGCAGGGGCTGTCAGCGGGGGCGGCAGGGCCTCCATTGACCTGAGAGACAAGCGGCAGCCTGCCTGTCCACGAGCTGGCTGCAGCTTCCAAACCATCTGGGCTTGTCTCCTTCAGAGGGCGGGCCGCCGGCTCAGAGTCGGCACGAGCTCTGAGGCCCTTTCTTGAGAAGGGGCAGCTCAGAGGGGGCAGGCCTGGAGCTGCTGGAGGACAAGCTCTACCAGTCTTCATGCCCCACACCTGGGCAGTGAGCCACACAGAGGACTGCCCAAGAGATGCTCCTGGAGGGACCAGAAGCCAATTCCCCGGGGCCACCCAGACCCTCTGGCTGACTGCAGCACGCAGGGTGCCTTGAGACTTCGTGGGCCCTTCCCCCAGAAGAGATGTTAAAAGTGACGCTTTACCACTAACTGCATCTATAGAAAGACTAGCGTGTTGATATTATACCCAGATCATTTTCTTCTACCCAACGTTCATTTTCCCTCTTATTTTGGTCCCTAAAAGCACTGTGGACTCCAGGCTCTGCCTGGGCCTTGTGAAGAGGTCACAGGCCTGTTGAGGAGTGTGCACTGTCTCTGACCTGGGGACCTCGCCTTCCAGTGTCCTCAGCGTCTCCAGCTGTAAACCAGGGTTCATGTGGAGTTCCTTCACTGGCGCTTCCTCATGGACCCACTTCCCAGTAACTTGAGTTTACAGAGACCATGTCTTGTGCAATGTGAAAGTGCTGGTGCAAGCGTGGGGACAAACGTGACCCCATCTGGGATAGGAGTGTGGAGTGTCCACCCTCTCTCCATGTGGAGGATGTCCGCCTGTGGGGATGGTGTGAGGGGTCAGGTGGAGGATGTCACCCCTGTGGGCATGTGGACCAGGGGTTGAGCTGGTGAAGGAGTTGGAGGCCCCACTTGGCATTACCTGAGTGGTGACAGAGGGCAGGGAACAGGTGGCCTGCCTTTTCTGCAGGAAGGACAGGCAAATATTTGTGGGCAAACAGCCCTGGAGCCACATACCGGCCTCAGCAAGGCTTCATTAAACAGTTTCTGCTTCAGATCATTAATCTGTTTTAATTAAGGGTCCACAGTCCAAAGGGATTGCACAGCAGACTCCGAGTGGATGGGGGTAGTCTCGGCCCTGGGCAGCAGGTGGCTTGGTTGGCTTGGTGGGAGGGAGGCAGCAGAGAGGAGGTGTGTGGGGGCTTCTTGAAGAAAGTCTGTGGTTCTGGGATGAGGGGCCTCAGCTCAGGCTTGGGTCCTCTTCCACAGACAGTGGCGCCGACGCTTTGAGGTTCATGGCCACTGGGGTTCAGAGCTGTTACCTATGTGTTGTCAGCCACCAGCCCAGCCTGTCGTTAATCTGGGCTCCTGTGCTCAGTCACACTGCCACTGCCTAACGAGCCCAGGTACACTTGGGCCCCACCAGTTCTGAGTCTCGTTACATGTATTTTGTTTTAATGTGGAAAAGGAGAGTGGGGTCAGGAGAAGAGATGAGACCCACTTTCCTGTTGCCGTTTGTGTGGGGTGTGTGGGCCCAGTATGGTCCCTCTTACCTATGTGGCTTAGAGCTGGAGAGGATGAAGAGGGTTTAGGGGGAACACATTTCAGACGCAACCCTTGAAATGTGGGTAACTTTGAACTTTGAATTTTTCGGGGCCATAAAGTTTCCAGTTACCATGGTTTTCAGTAAACTACAATTTGTTTTAGAACTACACGTCGGTTTTCTTGTAAAAGGTTCGAGAGCACACGATCTGCCTCTTTACACGTGACAGTGGGAGTGTTAGGTGAGAAATTATGAGGACCAGCCTCAGGTCTTTCTGTCCCAAACTTGCTCTTCCACCAGCAACTGTCCAGTTTGATCGTTCCCATCCCTGGCTGCACAATAATGGTAGCTGGAGAGCTTTTAAAAAGTTACTGATGCCCCAGGACAAATAAATCGGAACGCCTGGGAATAGGATCTCAGAGGGGTATTCTTAAAACACCTCTGGGGACTCCAGTGTGCATCAGGGGTGAGAACCATAAACTGGCTGAGGGGCTCTTGTGTCTTAGCCAGCGTCACAATCACACTGGAGAGCCTGTGAATGCAGATTTCTGGGCCCCACCTTCAGAGTCTCCAGTCTGGCAGGTCTGGGGGCAGCTGAGAGCCTGTGTTTCTAGTGAGTTTTCAGGTGGTGCCAGTGCTGCTGGTCAGGAGATGCCACTTGGAGAACCCAGGCGAGGGTCACTGATGTCAAGCAGATGGCTTTCCTGCCACGGTTGCTGTTCTGCCCTACCTTTCCCATTAGTGAGCTTTCAAACCAATGGGAGTCACCAGTCTCACCATCCTCAGGGCTGCAAATCATTTATTATTCTAGAAATGTTTATTAAAAACTACACACATTGCTGGCACACATGAATGTGGATGGGCCAGCATGGCGTCAGCTTCCCCTCCTTCTTTTGCATGTGCTGTTTTCATCAAGCTCATCCTTTCTTCAGCCAAGATGCTGCTTGGACAGGCCCTTTTCCAACAGGGAGTCGTGTGCTGAGGTGGACAGAGCCATGCTTCAGAACCAGCCTACTGGGGTTAAGTCTCACCTGTTGTTGACTAGCCTTGAAGCTTTGGGCGTGTTAGGAGACGACCCACAGGACTCAATATCAGCAGAGTTGATATTGTTAAATTGTTGTGAGATTAAGAGTAAAAACTTACATCAAGCTCGAGGGACAGGACTCTAGACCTACTCAGTGCCTGATGAATTGTGGTGGCTGGTATCTGAAGAGATATTTGGTTTGTGTATTATCTTACACTTGCAAAGTAAAATTTCACATCAACTTTAAAATGGTAGCATCCTAAGAAGCCCATTAGGTGGAAGGTAGACTATCTCCTGGAGGACAGATAGTGCATCTTACTTTTTGGGTATTTTTCTATGTCTTGCACAGAGCTGGGAGTGATGTCAACGCCAAGGAGAGAAACGTGAGTCACATACACTTGAGGCAGGAGACGCCTGCGGTGCAGAGGGTCCTCTGATAATGGGGCTGCTGTCACTTCACCCTCGCCCCTTTCTCTCGGCCCATCCTGCTCCATTCACTCTGATGTCCTGCGTGTGCCCTCATCTGAAGCGTTGCTGTCATGGTGCTTGTCTGTCAGAACCTGAGGATCCAATTTCTCAACCTGCCCGTGCAGCCCCCCGAGACTCGGGCCTTCAGTCGGTTCATGCCTCACACAGCACGTGCGTTCTTGCTCTCACTCAGGCCTCAGGTCCTGCCCTGCTCAGGCCCTGTCAATGGCCCCTTCTCCAACTCTAATCCCAGAAGGACATCCTCCAGGAAGCCTCTCAAGACTGACTTCTCCAGTGGCAGACGACCTTCCTCTCCTGAACTTGTGTATCACACAAGCCAGACATGAGTTCAGCTGCGTTTTGTACTCCTGGCCGCTTCATGTCTGAACTCTCCAAATAGGTCGCATAATGCTTGAGGACAGAAGTCAAGTTTTGCACACTTTCTGGGTCTCTCCCTGTGCTAGGCACATAGGAAGTAGTTTGCTTGTGTTTGTTCTTGTATCACAGATGGAAAATAGAATACTCCATGGTGAAAGGTCCATCTGAAATTACATCTGTAGATGAGGGTGGACTGGAACTTTACAGAGCAGCCCAGGGACAGGCGAGGACTGCGAGGGCCAGACAGGAGGGCCAGCATCAGGTGCTTTCCAGCGCCGCCTGGTTTCAGTCTGAAGGTCAGTCGCTCTTTCTGATAAAGCTGTGAATTAAGGTTGAAATACGAAGAACAGCCTTGCAGCTACAGCGTAGACATTAAAATTAGGATAAGGCACTATAATTTGATAATTGGTATTAATTACCATCTCAGCTGTGAAAAGTCATTTTGTCTAGGTTAAGGAGATATACAGTTTATCGTAACAGTGTTGAAACGTTAATAGATTTGAAAACTGGGACTTATTTGACACTACTGTTTCCTATTTTCCATGTCTGATCACCCGGAAGTAGAGCTTCCTCCTGAAACTTCTCCTGTCCTACTGCCAGGCACAGCATGTGGTGAGTCTGGTGGACACAACTGCAGTCTGCTTTGAGCTGGCCTCCTGGTTCTGGCCTCTCTCCCTTCCAAACAATTCCGCCATCCAAGCCATTGACCCCTAAAGCAGATGGTGTCACAAGGATCCCCATTTGGAGACTCCTGCTAGCCCTTTGTTCCCAGTTAAGCTCAAAGCCTGCAGATGGGCACCCATACCTCCCTCTGGCTGTATCCTCAGTCTTTCCCCATCAGCACCATGTAGCTCCACGATTTTCCTCACTGCTCTTCCTCTGCTGGGAATGCCCAGCCCTCGATACCAGGCTGCCAACTTGACCACATCAGACGTCCTTGACCAGGATTGGCCTCCTTATTCTTCTGTACCTTACTTTCCTGTACCCCCTCATAGGGGTCTATGCTTCTCTCTCCTTCTCAGCTGGGATGTGAATAACACAGAGCAGAGGTCCTGCTGTGTTTGCTTGCTTATGGCCCTCCACAGAGCATGGAACTGTGCTTTGAAAGTAGTAGATGGTCAATAATTTTTAGCTCCTTTGAATAAGATGCACAAATACTCCTAGTTTTTGAGAGTGACTCGTGTGTCATCATGCATAGAAGTTGTACACTTCGCTGTGATTGAATGAAAAAAAAAGATGCACCAAGAGCTTAACTCTGAGCCTGCATGTTGGCCAAGACCTCAGGTGCTGACATACACTTGCCATTGCACATGGGCACTAGATGCTACAAAATCTTTGGCCAGTCTTAACCAGAACTCTGGTAAACCTTGTTGTCGACTTGACGATGGTGAAGGACACCGTCATTGGAGATCCCTGATGGCCACAGCCTAAGAGGGGCAATGCGTGTATCCTCAGGACATCTTCTCCAGACCTCTGCCCCATTCTTCATCATCTTAAAGGGAGAAGAAACCTCCTTGAGAATTTATGAAGGGTGCTCAGGCTCCAGCACCTCCACTGAGCTTCCTCCTGCCTCAGGCTGGGCTGGCTATTTCCAGAACACACTAGTCAGCATAGGTCAGTCCAGTTTCCATCAGCTGCCAGGAACTGTGAGGCAACAAGTTACCATAACAGCAATATCCCTGGGGCTGTCAGTTGCTCCATTTCCAGGAACCTCGCTGGCCATGTGATTGCAAACTGATGTATGAATGAACTCACTCCCTGTGCAAGGGAAGGGAACAACCCAGGCTGCACCAGCAGCCCGGTACACTGGGCCTGAGAGGAGGGCTGGGCTTCGTCTTGGGCACTGACGACGCTCTTGGACTTAGTCATCCTGTGTGCCTGTTATGGATCTCTGGTGTCCTGGCTGTCCTCTCATAGGCTCTCGAGCCGTGTAAGTCTGCACTGAAATGACACGGCTTGATCACAGTGTTCCACTTCTCACTTACTCCAAGTTGCTGTTCAAGCCTGTGGAAGTTTTTAGGACTCTGGGGGTTCAGCCTCATGCTGCTCCAGGACCCTGCTAAGGGGGCCAGGAATCCATAATAAGGTGTTACCCCATTGGCCTGCAGGAACACCATCTGCTCTGAGCCTTCCCCAGCCAGAGTGTGACAGGGACTTCCACATGCACCTTCCTATCCACACTCTTCCCTCTGCCTGTTCCCTAGGATTAAGAGCCCCTCACACCATCACACTATCATGGATGGAAATGCCATGGGAGCCCATCCTTGTCCTGTTTGCCTAACAGATAACTGCGTGGTGCTCAGCAGGAACAGGGTGCTCTTTTAAGCCCTTGGCAAACATTGGCTCACTTGGTCTTCACAACAGCTCCATGAAGGAGGCACTATTACTCTATCCATTTTGGAGAAGTATAACCAAGGAGGAGTTTAAACAACTTCACTCAGGTCCCAGCTGGTGCGTAGCAGATCTGGGATTCAAATCTAGATGGTCTGGCTCTAGAATCTAAGCTCTGAGCCACCACACTCCGTGCTCCTTGTCTAGAATTATAGGCTTCAAGATTTGGGGAGGGCAAGGACATTTCAGTTGAAATCACCTTCTTTAACACTGAGCCTCCAGGTGGAGTTAAGATAACAATAAGGCTGGAGGACGTGATGGCAGGGCAGCACCTGGGCCAGGATGGGACTAAGATGATGCAGCTGTTCTCACAGTCCTGCTGACTGATGGCCTCTGGGTGCCACAGGCCCTGCCCCACACAGTCTCTGTGCCCTGCAGTGCACCACAGCGCCCACAGCGCTCCATGTTCCCAACAGGCAGCGGCGCGTATTTGCATGCTTCCTGTTAGGCCGCTTGTTTCTCCACAAGCAGCTCTTACGCATCTTCAGAAGGGCTGATCGTCAAAGTATGCATCCGCCCTTAGACACCGACACGGTTGTCACAGTGATTACACCTGAGGAGAGGACGCTGCGAATCCTTAATAAGGACCAAGGTTCACGAGTGATTGCTCGATCCTGTTGTCCACTCACAGCGTCTGAACCGGGTACTTATTGCGGGCACACTGTCAAAGACTCTCCCAAACATCCAAGTGTTCTCTTCACACCAACAACCCTGCGAGGTGTGTGCAGGAGCATTAGGGCCCCTTCCTCCTGTCAGGGGACCAGTGACCTGGCATCTCAGGGACGAGCCCTCGCCTGGCCACTGATGGACACCATTTGGGTTTGCATTCACCAGCACGGATGGGATGGAGTCACAGCCCCTCCTGACCGTTGGAGATCAGATGACTTGAGGGGTCATATCACTGGGGCTGTCCCCACTCTCAGTCTCAATTTTTCCCAAACATTAACAAAATCCCACGTCTCTAGGGGAAAGACTGAATTTCAATGTTTCCACATTCTTGTCATGAACAAAAGCCAAAGGAAACCCAGATGGAGGATGATATGTCTCATTGGGTGGGTGCTGGATTGTGGGTTTATTTTGCTTTGTTTTCAATGTGGCCCAAGATTCTCTGGAAAAAGTGATCTGTTTGATGCCGATGGCTGTAACAGCTGAGCTCCTGTTACAGAAGTGGTGAACCGGATCTGTCACCAGGGACTGGCGTGTGGATTAGACATCCACTTGGGGATGGAATGCTCAGGAGAAAGCTGAACCACTTCCCAGCCCCGGACACAAGAAACGGAGGCCGCCGGGTGAAATTGGAGAGCAGGGTCTGGAAGGAAACCTGGAGCTACCTTCGTAGAGTCTGAAACCTTCGGTGCTCCTGAAAATATGTAGGTCAGGAATGCTGATCTCCTGACCCCAGAGAAGGAGTCAAGGAGAGATGCAGAGGAGGGACACACCGCAGGCCGTCTGCAGCCCATCTCACAATTCCTAAACCTCCTGGAACAGCCATGGTTCCAAGAAGGGGTGTCCTTGCCAACTTGTCCTGCTAGCAGAGAGCTGGGCCACACAAAATGCCAAATAAAAAGGCAGTGACTTGTTTTTGGTTGAAATCTTGTTAATCCCAGATCAGTTGTATCTCGGAGCTGCTGGGTCACCAGTTCTGACTCTACTACTGGAGTTTTGCAGCCTGCAGGGTCTTTTCATCACTGTTCTTCACTTGCTGCCCCCAGGGGACCCAGAGCTTGTTCACAGGGTTGTGCTGTGTGCCGCGCGGTCTTGGGCATAGCGTGCGCTTGAAAGAATGTGCTCCTGGCTGTCCCCAGCCTTCCTCAGGCCCTGCTTCTCCCTCTTCCTCATTCACTCTCCCCCATGAGCCCAAACCTGGGCCTCTGAGTCCCCACGGCAGCATGCCCTCTGCTCAACTCCCTCGCACTGTGCAAACCTCACAGCATCCCTGGCCTCCGGCCTGCGATTGCTAAGTGGAGCTGAGCAGGGCTCCTGGAACAGCCCCAGGCCAACAAGAGGCGATTTTCCTTAGGACTCGGAACGGGAAGGCAGGACGGGAAGCCCTGTTGTCATGCTGGCTCCAGTCCCATCAGCTTATCTCCAAAGTTAAAAACCCACAACAAGTGCCATTTGCAGTTGTGCAGGGCCGTGTGAGGGGCATCAATGCAGCCCTTCATCCTCCTCCTGGCTCTGGCCCTGGCTGCACGGCCGTTAGCAGGGACAATGCCAGAGGGACAGATGCAGAGCCCAGACCATGGGGATGAAAGAAGAAAAGTCTGTTTCCTGAAGCCGGCAGAGGGGGAGGGGAAACGATCCTGGCCACGCAATTAGGCTTCCAATTCGACAGAGAGTACACACACGTGCTCACACGCACGTGCCCTCACGCACTCACACATGTGCTCACACACAAGGAGACGGTGCATGAGTGTAGGGCCGACGCCTCTGCCTCCTCGCACTGTGATTTGTGGGATACTAGACAGCTTCCATGAGTTGAATTTTATGGGTCAAAAGATGTAACCATTGTGTCAGAAGTAAATCTTTAAAAATGAGAGAGAAAGAGAAACAGTTCTTTCTCTTGCTACTTGACTGGTGTTGAGGGAGAGTTTGTCAATAAAAAGAGGGTAATTGTTAAAAATCTAATGGCATTTTTTAAGTGTAAAAATCATCCCTAAGAATGTGACCTCTTCCATTCCACCAGTTGTCGTGGGGTATTTCTTTCATGTTGGCTGTCTCCGAGTTGGAGGTGAAGCCACCACTGTTGAAATCACCCACCACTCGCCGGCAGACAGGATCTGCCTGGACCGTCCCAGGAGCTGCAGTCCTGTCGAGATGCCCTCTCACTTCCCTTGACAGGTTCCTCCACCCCACCCTCTGGCCAGTGCCCTCAAGATGAGTGACCACCCCCCAAACCTCAAGAATGTCTCTTGCAAGTGAGGAGGAGGTGTGGGGCAGTGTGTGGGGAGCGTACCTGAGCTCCTCCAGGTCAGAGCCACTGGTAAACTGAGTCACCCAACTCATATTTTGTGGGATGATATTAACCTTGCAATGATTTTCCAAGCTGTGATGGAGGTTTAGGGTATGTAAGAGGTGTGTTCTCTGTATATGTGTGTGTGTGTGCTTGTGTGCATGTGCATGTGTGTGTACATGCATGTGTGGGTGTGCACTTGTGCTTGTACGTGTGCATGTGTAAGGCGCTAAAGGAGGTAGGAGTCTCACTATTTTGTGTCCTTCCTCTGCTCTTGGGTGAGGCTCGCCTTGCTCTGTAATGCCAGCTCTGTTCAATAGAACTTTCTGAGCTGTCCAATGCAGTAGCCACTAGCTACATGTGACACTGAGCACTTGAAATGTGGCTAGAGAGGATGAGGAACTAATTTTTTTATCTTGTTTAGTTTTAATGAATTCAAATGTAAATAGTCATAAGTGGCTGGTGGCTGCATCTGGGATAATGCAAGTCTACACAGCTGAGCCAAATGGAACTTAAAGTCAATGTGACTTGCTTTTAATCAATGCCCTAAGCCAGTGGCAAGAACCTCAGTTTAAATATTTCTCCTCATTTCTTTTTTATCTGAAGATAGTTTGAGAGACAGTTTTGGCATTGTTTTGTCAGAGGTTCTGTTCTGGCATTGTTCTGTCTGCAGGTTCCTGGTCTTTCTTCACAAATAGGACATGGGTCTCTTTAGAATTTGGGTCTCCTGGCCTCAGGCAGGCTCAGATGGAAGCCTCCTCCACTCTCCTGGGTGGAGATTAAGCAACATTCTAACCCATCCTAGGGTAACGCTTGGTGAAGGTATTCTAGGAAGCATGCACACGTCAAAGAGGACTTTGAAGGTGTTGGGGAGAGAAATTACAGAGACCCCTCCAGGAGGGGACTTGGCTTCCCAGAACCAGGCATCTTACACATCTGTGCTCGGAAGAGAGCAGGTCAAGGTGAGCGGACAGTGGCTGAATGTCGGGGTTTCAGGGAGTGGCCTGGGCTGATGCTGTGAAAAGAAGCAGAAAAGAACACTGCCCTGGATGTCATACGCTCTGCAAGGGCTCTGCACAAATCCAGTACCACGGGCGCTCTCCCCCAGGGGCTGCAGGAGGGCTGATGGCTGCTGTGCTTTTAACCTCTGCAGCAGCAGCTTGGCTTGACCGGCTCGTCCTTGGGGTCAGTGTCGCTCCTGTGTACTGGATCTTGGGTTGTCCCGCACTTTCTTTGGTACCATTGTTAACCATCTCAGAGTCCACATTTGGTGTGCATGACGTTGGAATCTAGTGCACTAGGGAGAAACTTTTAGCATTTGTAAAAGGACATGCCCATCCATGTCAGGCATGTGTTCAGCAATGTATTGGTTCTGCTAGCCATCCGTGCACCTGTGACTCTACAGCAGGCTGTGTGGGAGCTTCTGGGTTCTAGCCCACCTCTGTGGGTGGCTTTCTCTGAGCTGGGGGCCGCCCTAGCACGATTTCATGCCAGCAGCCCCAACCTTTTCCCCAGGAGCTGACATCTATTCTGTGCTTTGCCTTCTGGATATGAATGCCATGAAAACAGAGGAGTTACTACTGTGGTAGCAAAACTGAGGGGGGCTTTCTGGCAGTTTGCAGAAATACAGCCCAGGGATGGGCTGGTGTGAAAAGTGCCCCAGGAAAACATTAAGGTTGCAAGCAAGAAGATTCCCACACTCTTGTCTTGTGTTTGGATTGGCCCACATGGGATGGTTTATATGAGACCAAGGTTAACAGGAGAGGCAGGGCCATTGTTAAAAGGAACTTTTCACACATGCTGCATAACAGGAAATTTACAGAAATATGATGATGACTTCCTCAGTTTCCATTTATGTATCTAAGAGAGAAGTGAGTCATCACACACAAAGGATCCTCAATAATTCTTAGCTTATGTTTTGGGCACAAAACATATGCAGATGTAATTTTGTGACTGTAATCAACAACTGAAAGGGGGTGGAGATGGAACAGAAAAGGAGTAGTGTTTTTGTATGTTATTGAAGTTAAGCTGCTATAAATTCAAATTACAATGTTATAATGTTAGGATGTTAAATGTAGTCCCCATGGTAACCACAAAGAAAATAGCTGTAGAATAGACCCAAAAGGAAATGAGAAAGGAATTTAAACATTTCACTACAAAAAATCAACTAAACAGAGAAAAAGACAATAATGAAGGAAATAAGCATCAAAAAAGCTATAAGGTGTGCAGAAAACAAATAACACAATGACAGAAGTAAGTTCCTCCTCAGTATTACTGTACATGTAAATGGATTAAACTCTCCAATCAAAAGACAGAGATTGGCAGAATGGACAAAAACACACGATCCAACTATATGATGTCTACAAGAGACTCACTTGAGATCCAAAAACCTAAACAGATTGAAAATGAAAGGATAAAATAAGATATTTCATGTATATAGTATATAGTATATAGTAACCAAAACCAAGCAGGGTAATGATACTAATATCAGACAAAATAGACTTTAAATCAAAAAAGTTTACAAGAGACAAAGACAGACATTATATATTAATAAAAGATTCAATAGAGCAATAAGATATAAGAATTGCAAACATTTATGAACTTAATGACAGATCATCAAAAATATAAAGCAAGGGGCTGGCCTGGTGGCGTAGTGGTTGAGTTCACACACTCTGCTTCGGCAGTCCAGGGTTCACAGGTTTGGATCCCAGTCGTGGACCTATGAACTACTTATTAAGCCATGCTATGGCAGGCATCCCACATATAAAGTAGAGGAAGATGGGCAAGGTTGTTAGCCAAGGGCCAATCTTCCTCAGGAAAAAAAATATATGTAAACCAAAACACGACAGAAATGAAGGGAGAAATAGACAGTTTTACAACAATAGTTGGAGATTTCAGTACCTCACTCATAATAATGAATAGAACCAGACAGAAGATAAGTGAGGAAATAGAGGACTTAAACAACACAATAAGCCAACTAAATCTAACAGACATATACAGAAACTCTAGTCAACAACAGCAGAATAGATATTCCTCTCAAGTGCATGGGGGATATTTTTCAGGATAGACCATATGTTAGGCCACAGATTAAGTCTTAACAGATTTTAAAAGATAGATATCATACAAAGAAAGTTCTCTGATCACAACAAGATAAAGTGAAAAATTGTAACAAAAGGAAAACTGGAAAATTCACAAAATTGTGGAAATTAAACAAGATACTTTTTAAGCAACTAATGGATCAAATGATGAAATCACAAAGGAAATTAGAAAATACTTAGAAACAAACGAAAATGAAAGCACAACATACCAAAACTTATGGGATGAAGTGAAAGCAGTGTTAAGGGGGAAATTTATAGCTATAAATTAAAAAATTAGAAAGATCTCAAATAAACAGCCTAACTTTACAAAGTAAACAACTAGAAAAAGAAGAACAAACTGAACCCAAAGCTAACAGAAGGAAGTAAATAATAAAAAGTAGAGCAGAGATAAATGAAATAGAGAATAGAAAAACAATAGAGAAAAATAAAGGAATCAAATAGTTGGTTCTTTGAGAAGATCAACAAAACTGACAAACATTTAGGTTTTGTGAACTAAGAAAAAAAGAGAGAAGACTCAAATTACTAAAATCAGAACTAGAAGTGGGAACATCACTACCAATGCTACAGAAATAAAATGGATTGTAAGAGAGTACCATGAACAATTGTACACCAAGAAATTGGATCATCTAGTTGAAATGGACAAATTTCCAGACATCTATCAAGACTAAATCACAAAGAAATAGAAAATCTGAATAGATCTATAACTGGCATGAAGATAGAATCAGTAATTAAAAATCTACCCACAAAGAAAAGCCCTGGACTTGATGGCTTCACCAGTGAATTCTACTGAACATTTAAAGAAGAACTAATATAAATATTTCTTAAACTTTTCCAAAATATTGAAGAGGCAGGAACACTTACTAACTCATTGAATGAGGCCAGCATTATGCTGACACCAAACCCAGACAAAGACACTACAAGAAAAGAAAACTAGAGACTAATATCACTATGGTCATTGATGCAAAAATCCTCAATAATATACTAGCAAACACAATTCAGCAGCATATTAAAGGAACAAACATCATGGCCAATTGGGATTTATTCCTGGAATGCAAGGATGGTTCAACATATGAAAACTGATCAATGTGACATGCCACATCAACAGAATGGAGGGAAAAAATCACAGCATCATCTCAATTGGTGCAGAAAAAGCATTTGACAAAATTCAACACCCTTTCATTACAAAAACACTCAACAAACCGGGAATAGAAAGAAACTACCCCAACATAATAAAAACCATATATGAAAAACCTACAGTGAATATCATACTTCATGATAACTGAAAACGTTTCTTATAATATCAGGAGCAAGGCAAGGATGCCCACACTGAAAGTTCTAGCCAGAGCAATTAGGCAAGAAAAAGAAATAAAAGGCATCCGGACTGGAAAGGAAGAAGTAAAATTATCTGTGTTTGCACATGTTATGATCTTATACATAGAAAACCCTAAGGGTCCCACAAAAAAACTATTAGAACTAATAAATGAATTTAGCAAAGTAGCAGGATTCAAAGTCAACACACACAAGTCCTTTGCGTTTGCATTGTACTCAAACAATGAACAATCTGAAAAGTAAATTACAAAAACAATTTCATTGATGATGGCATCAAAAAGAATAAAATACTTAGGAATTAACAAAAGAGATAAAGTCTTGTTTAGTGAAAACCATAAAACGTTGCTGAAAGAAATTAAAGAAGACATAAATAAATGAAAACACATCCCATGGTAATGGATTGGAAGACTTAATATTGTTCAAATGTCAGTACTACCCAAAGTGATCTACAGATTCAATGGGATCTATATAAAAATCCCAATGGTGTTTTTTAAAGAAATAGAAAAACACATCCTAAAACTCATATGGAATCTCAAGGGACCTCAATAGCCAAAACAATCCTTAAAAAAAGGACAAACTGGAGAACTCACACTTCTGTTCGAAGCTTCCATGTGCCCCTAAGTGATCACATCTCAGTCCCTTCCTCCTCGAGGCAATGCTTCTCCTGAGTTTTTATAAAGGTTGCCTTGATGTTCTTTATAGTTCTGCCACATATGTGTGTATCTACACACCTCTAAACAGCACATTGTTGGTGTTGCAAGTGTTTGGGCTTTATGTAAGTAGACTTGTACTACAGCGTCTTCTGGGACTTGACATGGAGGTTCTGAGACACATGCTATGATGTGTCACTGTGGTCTGTTTTACCAGCTGTGAGTCTCATTGTGTACATACACCACAAGTCATGCGCCCACTCCTTTGGTGAAAGACATTAGCTGTTCTAATTTTTTTTGCTATTTCATCAATGTTGCTCTAAACATTTTTGTGCAGGCCTTCTGCAAGAGTGTGCAAGAGTGCCATAAACTGAATGTTAGTGTCCCCCCAAATTCATGTATTGACGTCCCAACACACAATGTGATGATATTTGGAGGTGGGGCCTTTGGAAAGTGATTAGGTCATGGAGGTGGAGCCACCATGAATGAGATTAATGCCCTTATAAAAGAAACCCAGAGAGCTCCCTCGTCACTTCTGCCATGTGAGGACACAGCAAAAGTGATGGTGTCTGTGAACCCGAAGCGTTCCTCACCAGACATCAAATCTGCTGCCACCTTGATCTTAGACTTCCAGCTTCCAGAACTGTGAGAAATGAATGTCTGTAGTTCATAAGCCACCTGGTCTATGGTGTCCTGTTACAGCAGCTTGAATGGACTAAGGCAAAGACTTTGTTTACTTCTATATCTAGAGTGAAATTGCTGCTCAGTGGGTCATGTGCATGTGCATTTTACCAGTAAGTGTTCAATTGTATCCCTAAGTCATCGTACCAATTTGCAATTCCGCTAGCAGTGTATGAGAGTCCCCATTGCTCCATAGCCTCAACAATACTTGGTTACTGTCTGATTTTTAATTTTTTGCCTGTCTAGTGTGTATTCATATGTAAGTGTGTTTTAATTCATATTTGCCTGGCTACCAATTAGGTTTAACATTTTTCATATGTTTATTGGCCATCTGTGTTTCTTTTTATGTGAAATCTTCTTATTCATGACTTTTGCCCATTTTTCTATTGGGCTGTTTTTTTTTCCTTATTGATAATTGAAGGTATCTATATATTCTGGATACTAATTTTTTGTCTGTTAAATCTACTGTAAATATCTTCTCCCTGTTTTTGACTGTCTTTTCACTATATGGTGCTGATGAACAGAAGTATTTTTCTTATACCTTAAAATAAGTTGAATTTATCAATCTTTTCATGACTTACACTTTTGAATCTTGTTTAAGAAATCCTTCCTTACTCTGTGGTTATAAAGATGTTCTCTTGTGTTATCTTCTAAAAGTTTTATAGTTTTTTGCCCTTCATATTTAAGTCTAATCTGCCTGAAATCAATTTTGTGTAGGGTGTGACATAGGAATACAATTTCTGTTTTTCTATGTGGATAAATAATTGTCACACAGCTTTTACTGGAGAGCCCATTTTTCCCCAGTGGTCTGCAATACCACATCTTTCTAAATCTGTTCTTTGCCTGAAAGTCAACATGATGTTTTGAAAACATAGCTGACATGTCACTCATTTGCTTAAAACCCTTCAATGGCTCCCCATAGCCTCAACATGAGTCCCAATTTGGTAACATGGTCTTCAACACTCGGCCTGATGTGGCCCCAACCCCATCACTCAGCCTCACCTTTCTTTCTCTACACTCTGGTCATACCAAGCTTCTGATTCTTTAAAAATGCCCATGCTTCCTTCCACCACAGGACTTTTTCACTTGCCATTCCCTCTGCCCAAATATCTCCACCCTTTTATTCTCACTCAGCCCACCTCTACTGGCTCATGCTCTAGAGCTTGTCCCCACCACCAACTGCTCCTCCTCAGACACCTCCAGTTACAACCTCCCTCTCTGACCTCTCTCCCATCTTCCCAGCCCCCTACACCTGGTGCAAGCAGTCTTGGACCCCAAGACTATCTCTAACATGTTAAATCAAACACTTTTCCACTGTCCATGAGGCCCCTTGAGCCCTCACTTTTCTCCTCACTCAACTGAGATTTACACCCACCACTGTCACTGCTCTGTGCCTCTCCTTCTGTTAGAGCCAATGGGGAAACCTAGCCTTGGTTAGATCCGGTTTGACCCACTCCATGCCCTGTACTCAACCAGCTGGCCCAGTGTTTTTGTTTTTTCTTTAGTGGATTTTTATTGTTATCAGTGCCTTTTATCCCCCTTGGAAGGACTAATGGGGGTTATGTCCCTTTAACATTTTCGTGCTTGAGAAGGCCTGCCTCCTGCCTTGTTAGATGGTGTGGCTGGGTCTGCTGCTCTTGAGCCACACTTTTCATCAGAAGTTGTGGTTATTATGGCTTCTCTTTCTCTAGAATCGATTGCACTTCATCCAGACTGGTATCTCCCCTCTTGTCAGTAGCTTGTTTTATCTACCAATGTGCCTAAAAAAGTCTTTTCCTTTATCCTTTAGATTCAGTGATGTAAACACCCTGGTATCTATTCCTGGTAGTTCCAGCCTCAGGAGCCCATACATTTGCCTTTTATGCAGAAGATGGTCTGAGTTTCCATCACTGGTAACCAAAAGTGGCTTTACTAACACAAATCCTGACTATTTGACACAAGCAGATTCATCCTTCTTGATGCCTTTCGCACATTAGATGAGAACTGCTTGTCTTTCTCATGAGCTCCAGTGTGAATGCTGATTGGGGTTCCTCCCTTCGGTTTGTGGGGGTCCTCGCTACACCGGGAGGGCACTCTCCCTTCTGAGACCTTATTCTCTCCTAGGGTTTGCTTCACCAACAGGAAGACCTTGGGCTCTTCAAGGTCCCTCCATCGACTGTGAGCCCCGGGAAGTGGGAAGCTCTAGTGGTTTCTCTTGCACAGATGCTGTGAGGTAGGCAAGGTTTCTACTCTCAATGGGACTTCTTTCTTTCCCTTGGGCTGATGTGTGCCTCAGTCTTTCAACGTGGGGATGGTGAGAATTCTCAACTGTTGACTCACAATTTTATTGTCTTTCCCACCTGCTTGTGCAATGTGGGTGGTAGACAGGATTGAGACAGAGCCTTCCTTTTCTTTTCATCTTACCATTTCTGAAATTTATGGGCTCTTTCCTCATTTTACTGCTACTTGTTAATTTTTTGTTGTCTTTTTAGAAAAACAGTTTCTTTTGGTACATTTCATTAGGTTTGATGGGAGAGAACTCTGATTCAACTGTACTTGACCATCTTTACCTGAAGACCAGGATATTTTTCTTATTTAAATGGTAAAGAGAAACCACAGAAAGAGACACATATTCTTTGAAATACTTTCTACCTGGATAATTCCTTAAATAATTAAGATAGAAAGGCTTTTAAAATGTTTGCTATTTTTCTCATTATTGTATTATCATTATTTTTAAATTAAAATTTTAATTTGGAGATAACATTGCAGTTGTAAGAAATAATACAGAGAAGATCTGTGTACCCTTCACCCGGTTTTCCACAATGGTAACATTTTGGAAAACTACAGCACAACCACATGACCAAGATAATGACATTGACACACTCAAGATATGGAACATGTCCATCCATGCAAGAATTCCTCATGCATCCCTTACGGTCACATGCTGTGCCTTCTGACCCCATTCTCTCTTTAATCCTGTGTCCACTCAGCACAACTCTCTGGAGATTCATCTAAGTTGTTTCGTGCATCTATAGTTTGTTCCTTTTCCTTGCTGAGTAACATTTCATGGTATGGATACATCAGTTTGTTTAATCCCTCAAGAGTTGAAGGACATCTGTGTTGTTTCCAGTTTGGGGCTATTATGAATAAAGCTGCTATAGACATCATGTACATGTTTTTGCGTGAACACATGTCTTCATTTCTTTGGGATAAATACCCTAGAGGTTTATTGTTGGGCCGTATGATAGTTGTGTGTTTTGTTTTTTTAAGAATCTGCCAAACTATTTTCCAGAGAGACTGTACTATTTTACATTCCGGTTTCTCCACATCTTTGTTGGTATTTGGTGTTATCACTACTTTTTAAAATTTTAGCCATTCTGATAGATGTGTAGTGGTATCTCATTGTGGTTTCAACTTGCATTTCACTGGTGGCTAAAGATTTGAATACTTTTTCATATATTCATTTGCCATCTGTATGTTCTTTTGGATAAAATGTCTCTTCATATCTTTGCCCATTTTCTAATTGAATTATTTGTTTTTTTCCACTGAGTTTTGAGAGTTCTTTCTGTACTCTAGATACTGTTCTTTGTAGGATATGTGTACAAATATTTTCTCTCATTCTGTGTCTCTTTTCATCCACTTAACAGGGTCTTTCATAAAGCAAACTTTGTAAATTTTGATGAGGTCCAATTTATTGATTTTTCCTTTTATGGATTATATTTTTGGTGCCAAGTCAAAGAACTCTTAGCTTAGGCCTAGAACCTGGAGATATTTTCCTGTGCATTTTTTCCCTAAAAGTTTTATAGTTTTCTGTTTTACATTTAAATCTGTAATCCATTTTGAGTTAAATTTTGTATAAAGTGTGAAACTTAGGTCATAGCTCATTTTTTTGCCTGTGGCTATCCAGTTTCTCCAGAACCATTAGTTGAAAGAATGATCTTTCCTGCATTGAATTGCTTTTGCACTTTTGTGAAAAATCAGTTGGACAGTTGTTTAAATTTTTGAATAATCTTGTCTATATTTTAAAAATCTTGTTGGGATTTTGATAAGAATTGTGTTAAATATGTAAATCAATTTGGGAAGAACTGACATTTTTGTTATGTTGGGTCTTCCAATCCATGAACATGGTATACTTGCTCATTTCTTTAGATCTTCTCTGGTTTCTTTCATCAGGCATTTGTAGTGTTCCACATACAAATCCTGTACATGGTTTGTTAGATTTATACCTAAGAATTTCATGTTTTTTGAGCAAACATAAATGCTATTGTATTTTAAACTTTAGTGTCCATGTGTTCATTACTAGCAAGAAGAAATACAATTGATTTTCCTATGTTTATCTTGTATCCTGCAAACTTGTTGAACTCACTTATTAGTTCTACAAGCTTTTTTAGTTTTGTAGATTCCTTGGAATTTTCTACCTAGACAATTCTGTCATTTGCAGATAGGGACAATTTTATTTCTTTCTTTCCTGTCTGTATGCTTTTTATTTCCTTTTTTTTTTTTTTAGCTTATTGCAATGTTTAGACTTCCAGCACTATGTTGAACAAGAGATTCTTGCCTTATTCCTGATCTTAGGGGAAAGCATCAGTTTTTCACCATTAAATATAATGTTATCTGTAGGATTTCATAGTTACTCTATCTAGTTCAAGAAGTTCCACTCTATTCCTATTTTTGTGAGATAAAAAGATCATGAGTGGGTGTTGAATTTTGTCAAATGTATTTTCTGCATCAACTTATATGGTCATGTGGCTTTTCTTCTTTAGTTTGCTAATATGCTGGATTACATGATTAATTTTTAAATATTGAATAAGCCTAGCATTTCAAGTGTGAAAAAACCACATTTGGTTATGGTATATAATTCTTTTTATGTATTGTAGAACTCTATTAGCTAATATTTGTTACAGATTTTTGCATTTATACTCATGCGGGATATTGGTTTATTTCCTTTTTCAGTACTGCCTGTGATTGGCTTTGGTATCAAGGTAACTGGTTTCACTAAATCAACTGGGAAGTGTTCCTTCCTCTTCTATTTTCTGGAAGCAATTGTGTAGAATTGGTGTTAATTCTTCTTTAAACATTTGGTGGAATTCTTTAGTGAAATCATCTGGGCCTGGAAATTTCTTTCTGGGAGTTTTAAAATTACAAACTCAAAATCCTTAGGAGTTAAAATGTTATTCAAATTATCTATTTCATATTGGGTAAATTGTGATAGATTGTGTTTTGGAGGAACTGGTCCATTTTGTCTAAGTTGGCAAATTTTTGCGTGTAGAGTTGTTCATATTATCCCCTTATTATTGTCTTGATGTCTGCAGTGTTTGCAATGATATCCCCTGTTTTATTACAGATATTGATAATTCATATCTTCTTTTTCAGTCCTGCTAGATGTTTATCAATTTTATTGATCTTTTCAAAGAAGAAACTTTTCATTTCATTGATTTTCTCTACTGTTTTTCTGTTTTCATTTTTATTGCTTTTTCCTTATTTCCTTCCTTCTGCTTACTTTCATCTTTTGCTCTTCTTTTTCTAGGTTCTTGAGCTGGGAGCTTGGATCATTGATTTGAGACTTTTCTCTCTTCTACCTATGAATTTAGTGCTATAAATTTCCCTCTCAACATTGTTTTAGTTGTGCCCCACAGATTTTGACATATTATATATTCATTTCCATTCAATGCATAAAAATATAAGAATTCTTCTTTGACTCATGGCTTATTAAGAAGTGTGTTGCTTAGTTTCCAAGTGTTTGGCAATTTTCTTATTATCTTTCTACTATTGATTTCTAGTTTGATTCCACTGTGGTTGAAAAACAAACTGCTTATAATTTCACCTATTTCCAATTTTTTGAGGTTTGCTTTATGGCTCAGGATATAGTATTGTTGATAGAGGGATGTTAAAGTCTCCAACTATAATCATGGATTTGTCTATTTCTTCTTCCAGTTGTCAGTTTTTGCTTTGTATATTTTTCAGTTCTCTAGTTTGGTCCATTCATATTTAGGATTGCTATGACTTTTTGGTGGATTGACCTTTTTTCATTATATAATATCACTATATGTCTCTGGTAATTTTCTTTTCTCTAAAATCTACCTTATATTAATGGAAAAAACACTGATTAATGTTTGCATGATATATATTTTTTTCATCCTTTTGTTTTCAAACTTCCAATATTATTATATTTGAAGAGTGCTTCTAGTAGACAACAAATAATTGGGTCATGGTTTTTAATCTGCTCTGCCAACCTCTGTCTTTTAATTGATGTATTTAGACCATTTACATTTAACATAATTATTGATGCATTAGGGCTTAAGTCTGTCATTTTATTTTTTGTTTTCTTTTTATTCTCTCTGCTTTTCATTTGTCTGTTTTCTTTTTCTTGCCTTCCTGTGGTTCACTTGAATATTTTTATAATTCCATTTTGATTTATCTTTAGTGTTCATTAGTGTATCTCTTTGTATAGCTTTTTAGTGGTTGATCTTGGTATTACATTTTATATATGTAACATCGCAGTCTACGGTGTTGCCATTTTACCAGTTCTAGTGAAGAATAGAAATCTTTCCTCCTTTTATGTCCCTTTACTTGCCCCAACTTATAATATAATTGGTTTAAATGTTTTCTTTATACATATTTAGACCAGCATCCGAGAGTGGTATAATTTTTGCTTCAATTGTCAAACATAGTTTAGAAAACTCAAGAAGAGATGAAAAGCCGATTGTATTTACCTTACTGTATTTTTACTTACTGTGCTCTTCCTTTCTTCTTGATGTTCTAAAATTCCTTCTTTTATCATTTGTATTCTGTTTAGAGAACTTCCTTTAGCCATTACTTTAGGGTAGGTCTACTGATGACCAATTCCATTATTTTTTCTTCTTCTGAGAATGTCTTGATTTACCCTTCATTCTTAAAGAACACTTTCACTGGATCTAGGATTCTGGGTTGACAGTTACTTTCTTTTAGCACTTGTAAAATATTGTGCCATTTACTTCTGATCTCCATGATTTCATGAGAAATACACAGTTATTCCAATTGTTTTTCCTCTAAAGGTAGGATGTCATTTTTCTTTGGCCATTTTCAGGATTTCTATGGCCATTTTCTTTGTCTTTAGTCTTCAGAAGCTTAATTATGATGTGTCTTAGTGTGGATTCCTTTGGACTTATCCTGCTTGGGTTTGGTCAGCTTCAGAATCTGTAGGTTTATTTCTATTGCCAAATTTGAGAAGTTTCAACGGTTATTTCTTTGATCTTTTTTCCTTTCTCTCCTCTTCTTCCAGGAATCCAGACTGCCAGACATTCCCTATTCATTCCTGATTTGTTCTCTTTGAGAAACGCGGGATAGCAGAGAGAGGCCATTCTTACTGAGATGTCGTTCCATGAGGATGTCTTTGGACCTGACCACTGCATTCTGTGGGTCATGATACCCTACTGGAATGGTCCAAGGCTCTGCAGAGGGACTTGAAGAGTCTTCTTATCTGAAGGGATCTGTAAATGCAGTGAAAAACATCAATTGAGAATGACTGAATCATTCCACTAATACATTATGTACACATCATTCAATGACTTAAGCATATGTATATACACATCAAATACATCTAAGGAACAGATTCCATGTGTGGCTCTGTGTTAATGCCAATCCCTCCTTACCAGGGCCTTGGTGTGGCCATCGCAAATGTCTGGCCTGGACTCACCTAGGACACCTGGCTCTGGGATGTCGATGCTCTTCCCCACATGCTGATTTATGGCCCATAATGGCCACTTATATCAAAATTGATATTAAAGTCTCCACAATTGCTGAGTTTAGATAAAGGCACAAACTCTCTTGTAAGCCTGGTTTTGCAGCTTGACTGACTGCTCTACAGGCTGACATGCAAGCCTGTCATGGGGCTGCCAACACACCTGCAGCAGCTGCCTGGGAACACCTTCTTCTGGGTCTCCTCATTGCAGGGGCTGGGAAAAAGGGGTGGGGGGAGGTATCAGCTCTCTGGGATTTTTGGTGAGAAAACTTCTGAAATTGGTGTCATTGGAAAAGACTCCCTCTTTGTTCATAATCTCATGGTTTGTGAGTGACCTCCCATGTCCCCTGTGGTCAATAAGCCATCCAGAGACTTGCTCCTTACTTACTTCATGCCCTTGGGGGTGACCTGCAGACTCTTTTGTGAGTAGTGGGCTTGTGTGTTTGGAACAAGTTGTGACACCAGTGGGGAAACTGGTCCCCTCAGGTGGACACACTGTGAAGAAGGTGGGGAAGGTTGCCCTGCAGAAGCACATTGATGTCATGCAGGTTGAGGTCATTGTAGAGAAGATATTTTCCATGCAAGAGGAACTTTTAAAGAAGACATGACATAGCATTTATTTTCTCTCTTTTGCCCACAAGATAAAGGCAAGTTTGTAATTTTGGGGGTGATGGGGAGGAGGCATAGGAAAAAATAGAATGCAAAATGATTAAGAATTAACAGATGACAAATGATTTTCCTTCATGCTGAGCAGAATTTAGCAAAAGGCCCCAATTGGAGCATTCTGCAGGAGATTTCACTGAAATCTCTTAGGGTTTGTGAAAGATTCTAGTTGGTTGATTTTGTATATCTTTCTTTTTTTGAAAATAAAAAACACTAAGCAGTTATTCTTGTGTCAGTGATATGCTCAGGAAAGTTGTGTCCTGGAGGGGGGTCTAGAAGGTCACCTCTGTCTTCAGAGGACGTAGCTGATTTGTGGAAACAGAGGAGGTACTCAAGGCCGTGGCCACATGCAGGGGAGATGGTGTCTGGAAGGTGCGTGAAGGATGAAGAGCCAGGATTTAGCCCTGATCTTGAATTCCAGTGGGTACTGAGATCTGGAGAACTAAATCTGGAGTTTTCAAGTAAAAATGGGAGAAGATAGAGTAAAATAAATGCTTTTTAAATCTTAGTAGTTTCTGGATATGATTTTCTTTTTAAATCTTTATTCTCAACCCTGAATCAACTTTGCAGCTTTGCCTTCGGGGCTACACACTCTTTTGTGGTCTGTCTGCTGCCTCAGTGCTCACTCAGCAGCATCCACGCACATCTCAGGGAGCATCTTTGGGGCCCGGTGCTGGGCAGAGGTCACCATCTAGGAGAAGAAAGAAACCATGCAGATTAGCACACAGCGTACTTCAGGTGGCCCAAGGTGCTAGATGTCCAGGATGGACGTGTGGCAGGGCTGTGGGGCCACAGAAAGACCCACTGGGGCCCCTTGGATTTGGCCCTAAAAGGAAGCCAGGCTGAGTCTTGAATGAAGACCAGAGGCTGGGCCAGCATGTGCCAGGAAATTGCCCGGGGCACGGGAGGGACTGTGTGCAGCTCGGGAGTGGATGTCGGTGGAGGTGGCGCGTGGTCCAACACGGAACCCGGGGTCCCCGAGCTTCCCCTGAAAACCAGTCCCTTGTTGAGGCTTGAGCTCTTGAACCTGAACTGTTCCAACTCAGTGGCTGAGGACCTCTCAGAAAATGGTAATTATCTGCCATTGTACCCGAGGGTTTTCTCTGTCTACAGGGAATCCCATTGCAACTAATTCCAAAATACTTTTTTTACTTGGAGTTGCCATCTGTGTTGAGCTGCTGGAAATCAACAGCTGGATCCTTGCGGCTCCTGGGTCAGCGCTGGTGTGAGAGGAACCGCCAGGCTGCCGGGTGCAGGTTCAGGCACGACAGGAGGCCATCTGTGCTCCTGCCTCCCAGAACTCGCGTCAAGCATGGCACCCTGGAGGTGCGCTGGCTCCATTCCCAGGACAGGCAGGACTGGGAACTCACCTGTGCTTTCCTCCTCAGTCGAGCTTGGGCCCACTTAGCTGTTCCCGGACAGCTGTGCTGTCCCTGCTGTTCCTCAGTGTAACTGAGGTCCTGCCCTGGGTCCCCACCGGAACAGAAGTCCTTCTGGAAGAGCAGCCCAGTTATCTGGCTGGACCTGTTCCCTAGGATTCAAGCCTAGCCCTGTCCCCCAGGCATCGCCAGTGGGCTTGCTCCACGTGAGTGGAGCAGCCTGAGGGACACCTGCCTGAGCCTGTTAGCTGGGTCTGGCCCCTTGGAGATCATGGCTGGCCCAGCTGAGCCTGGATCTGCCTTACCCCTGCCATTGTCAAAGAAGAAACTATCCAAGATCTAAAACAAAGGCAAATTAATTACTTATGCAGCTGGGGAGAGATGTTCTTATAAGGCACGGTCTCTGAGCAAGACAAACAGCTGATCTGACCCAGCGTGCTGAGAAGCATGGGGTCGAGCGTCGGCAGATGTACCGAAGCTTGGGGAGCCTGGTCCCTGGAGGGGGCTGTGATGGGCTGTGATGGGCAGACTTTTGGAACTGTGGCTTTCAGGGGAAGTTGTCACTGACCCACTGGGATGGGGTTTGGGCTGGTTTTATGGTTTACTTGTTCGCAGCTCCGGACCAAGGGCAGAGAATAATCGCTACTTCCTTTCTCAGCTCTGGAGAAGGAGCATTTTTATTCTCAGTGTGTGTGTGCAGGGCCAGCCTCCCGGGGCCAGTCCAGCAGTGAGATTGTTGCCTCTGGCCAGCATCTCCCAGGGCTGCTGCCTGGAGTTAACCGTGCCTTCTTGGCTTCTACCGTCCTGGGTAAAATTCACCCTCCCCTGGTTTCTGGTTGTGTAACCCTGGACATGTCATCTTATCTCTCCAAGACTCAGATCCTCCATTGATAAAACAGGATAGCAATAATGCCTGTGCTAACGAGGTGACACATTTTTGTGGCGTGCATTAGGGACCCCACAATCATGGCCAAGGAAGAAGCATTTCAACCCCCAGGCAGTGGGGAGCTCAGGCTGGGTGCAGGCAAGAATGGATCATGGCACCTCAGGTAGATCCCAGGGGTCTCGGAAGTCTGTGTGCAGGGGCTTGGCTGGAGTACAGCCCCCAGAGGCAGGCGAGTAATGTATCCATGTAGAGGGAGGGTGTGAGGGGCTCAGCAGAGGCAGCAGGCATGGAGGCCAAGATGGCTGTGGAAGAGCAGGCAGGAGGCAAGGCCTGGGGAGGGATGGGGGGGACCCTGCACCCCACCTGGTGTGGGAGGGGCCCAGATGGCCTGGGCCAAAATGTATGTGGGGATCTGGGGTGTACTGGGTTTTTCTTATTCAGAAATGATAGAACTCTGTTTCCTTGTTGACTCACAGGTTGGCACCTGCCAGTTCATCCAAAATAAACCATTACGAACTTCAGAGAACTCTGCATGCAAACCAGGGTGCAGGACGAGCCTGTGCTGTTCCAAGCCGGTCTGCTGAGTGAGCTCCACGGGCAGATCACAAAGTCTCGTGGTGAAGGCTGCTGGAATGGTGGCAGCTGCCCCTGCTTGCAGCTGCCTCTTACCCCAGGAGCCCCCTGAACACCAGTGGGGGGTCATGCACCTCTCTGCTCCATGGTCAGCCTGGTTGGTCCCCAGCCTGCTGCTCCTGCTTCTCTGTGTCTCCCCTACAGTGAGCATGCTTCCTGCTTACATGTGTTTGTGTGTGTGTGTGTGCTCCTTGCCTCCCTGACCAGATGAGGTTCTGTAGGCCAGCGGCCACCCCACTCCCAGCACCTCGTGCAGACTCAAACAGGCTGGAGCTGAGTGAAGTGGACACGAGCATTTTCTCACAGTGGCCAGGGACCCAGTCATTCTCAGGGCCGAGCGTGAGGCTTCCAGACTGGGGTCAGGCGTTTCTTGCCTGCCCACCTGGGTGCAGATCTTGCCATCACCTGGGTGGGTGTGGGGGTCTTTGCTGGCTGGGAGGAGCTTGGATCTCCTGCAGCCCACACCCCCAGCAGCCCTTGTAAACTCTGCTGCCTCCCTGAGATTGCCTGCTGGCATGTGGCTGCTGCCTGCCTGGTGTGGGGCGTGCAGTGTGCTCAGTGCTGGCCTGGCTCCCAGAGCAAGCTGGTTTTGTTTTTCCTCAGAATTAAGGCAGGGGTGATTTTCCAGTAGGCCAGGCGGCTTAACGGATAATGCCTGGCCTTTCACATTCGGGCATGTGGTTGGGGTTCAGCTTGAGGTCCCGAATGAATTACATCGCAGGCTGCAGTCCAGGCAGGCCCAGCCTTTGTGGCCCTCCCTTCGGCTCTCAAGTCCTCTTCCCCACAAAGTCCTCGCCCACCTCTGGCTGCCCCGCAGCTCCCCTGTGTCTGCAGACTCAGCTCCCTCTTCTGCACCTGGGGGCTGTACCTGGGGACTCCGTCACCTACGCTTCCAGCCCCACGGGGGTGGCATGACTGCAGTGGAAGAGGGTGCTCCGAGCTGGTCGGGACTCAGTATATCCCATTCTCCTGGCTGCGGAGAGCAGAGCAGCTCATGTAGACACACATGTGTTTGTGTGGGGAGGGCAGGAGGGTGGCCTCTGCCCTGGCACTGTGCTCAACTCTGCCTGTGGTTACAGGTGTAGCTCAGAAGCAACTTGCCCCAGGGGTGTGGCCGGGCACGAGCCGACAGAGGGCAGAGGCCAGACCATGGTGGGCTTCTCCCCAGGCACGGGGCCTGGTGTCCCCAACTGCAGGGGTGGCTCCCTCTCCCAGTGGGAGCCAGGTCTGCACATCAGAGCAGCCACAACCAAGCTTCTGGGGAGGATTCCTGTGAGGGGGGCCATCCCATCTGCATCACTGCAAGATAGGGGTCAGCTGAGACTGCACTCCAGGCCCCTGCAGGCATGGCACAGGTTACTGATGCCCTGGGAGGCAGCTGATAGCGCAAGGGATTCTGGTAACCCTGTGACCATGGCCAGTGCCAACTTGTGGCCTCATCACCAGACCACAAACATCTCCACCTGATGCTGAGTCCACAGCCAGGCCGGGCTGTGCTGGGATTTGAAGAAAGGATGGATTTAGGGTAGCAGGAAGGAAAAGGGAGGGGCTTTTATGAACATGGGATAGAGAGCAGGGAAGACAGGATGGCAAGTCCACAAGGAGGAGGCTGAGGTGGATGAAGTGGAGATCCCATGCTGGGAGATGGAAGTGCGGCAGAATCTGGTCCCGTGGTGGTGGTGGGGGGGGTTCCTGGAGACTGACGGAAGACTGAGGTTGATGAGAGCCATGGATGGAGCAGTAAGCTGCAGCCACAGGGTGGGATGTGGCTGTTCAGTGCATTGTGGGGGCTGCAAGGCCAAGGTGATGGCTGGTCAGTGTCACCCTGTTCCCCTGTTCTCCACTGGCTGCTTTGAGGACAAGTGTCCCTATTTATCTCCAGAGAATGGAAGTCACCCAGCATCTGTTCATCATAGTCCAGGAATGCCACTGAAGACTGCCCCTTACTGAGCGGGCCAGGGGTAGCGTCACTGTGAGAACCAAGACGGCGTGCCACTTACCACGTGAAGGATGCCAGTGGGCCATGGCCACATGGGGAGACTCCAAACCCCGAGGCTCTTGAGGAAGTGGGAGGAGATCCCAGCTTTGGGGGAAACCATGCTGAGGACCTTCACATGGAAGAGATTTGAAATTAGGGTCATCGTGTGTTGATCCTAATAGAAAGGTCAAATGAGGGGTCTCCATCCGTCACTCAACTCTGTTCTTACGTATTAAACATGTGCTATGCACCTAGGACTGTGTGATGGGGGTGAGAGGATGAATCACATGTGGACCTGGAACTCAGGTTGCTCACAGCCGAGGAGATAAGACACAGATGAGGACAGTGGGGACAAGGGTCAAGAGAACTGAGGGCAAATGGAGGGGAGCGTTTCCTCACTGTGACTACCAGGGGAGGCTCATGGAAGAAACGGCCATTTGCCCCTCTGAGGAAGCACCTGTCAGGGGAGGCCCTTCTTTCTAGGGGTCTTGTTAGAGACCCAGATGTGGAGGCCAAATGCCAAGGAGCTGTCCCCAAATATTCCAGCTGGAAGGGAGGGTCCAGTGAAGCCCCGACCCTCACACTCGTCAAGTTCCCACAAGGACGTCTGTGTTCACTGCATGTCACAGGAGGCAGGGACTGTCTGATTGTCTACCTTCTGCTAGATGTCTGGGAGCAATGTAGCCCCATTGCCATGATTTGTTATCAATGGCAAGTGGCAGACCCTTTCAATGTGTGATTCCAGAATGAAGAGCATCCCTCATATGGATCCTTTCATCCCTCCTCCCCAAGGCCCAACTAGGGGTCCATTTGGGGCCTGTTTGGCCTTGGAGTTCCTAGCAGGTCAGTTTATGCTCTGAATGCTAGGAAGGCCTGCTCCAACACTCCAGATGAGTCATGGCGTGCTGTTGTTTCTTGTGAAGAGTTAATACGACCTTGAAAGTGTCTTCACTGCATGGTGTGGCCTGTCTCTGTGGAGAGCACTACTGCTCACCGAGTCTGGAGAAGCCAACGTGTCCTGAAGACCGCGCCTGGGACAGCAGTGGTGAGAGTCAGCAGTCGGTTCTGAGGCTCCCGGCTCAGGGCTTCTCTGAGTTCTTCTTGTCTCTCCAGAAGCTTGGGCAGCTGCTGCCATTTTCCCAAGAAAAGAATGGCACATAGATGTCTGGGTTGGATGAGATTCAGTCAGTGGCCTTAGGCTCCTTGGGATCTGAAGTGGGATGTCAGAGGACAGAGCAGGAGAAACGTCTAAATGGTAAGTGAAAATGCCCAGGCCAGGAAACAAACAGCAGGTTCCACTGATCTTACCGGCTAAGTCCTGCTTGCTGGTGATGAATGAGATGTTTAACAAGGTTCCTTATACTTTGCTGAGACATCATCTGATCTGAATTCTACACTGGTGGACGGGTATATCTGGAAGCCCTAAGATCACTGTTGTCATTGTTTATGCAAAAGACAGCACAAAGAGGGGTATTAGAAATGCAACATTTTCCAGAAAATATCTCAATTCTGCCCACACGTACTAAGCACCTGCCCTGTTCTAGCATAGTGCTAAGTTCTGGAGATGCTGAGATGACTGCGTGTGGGTGGTGAGCACGTGGACAGAAGCACATGTGTGATTAAGTGTGAGTTCTGCATAGTGTCCCACTGAGCATGGGGGAGAGATACAGGGCAGGAGGCATGGGGATTGGAAAAGACTTCCTGGAGGCAGTGCTCAGACAACTGACTGATGGCTCTTTAAAGGGGGTGAGTAAGGCGAGTGATGATAATTATATTTCCTAACTTCTGAAAATTCATAGATACGTCATAAATATCCCTCAGATACTCCATGATTATTGGAGATAAAGTTGTTAATTATTTAACTTTTATTGGTTAATAGATGAAGACAAAGACCTACAGAAGATGGCTGAGTTGCCCATTGCCCCACCTGCAGTGAGTTCTGGAAGTGAGAATAAGTCTCTTCCCATTTCTCACATGCTGTAGCTATTGGTTACCCTTCTGCCATAGACAGAGACAAAACACACTAAATGAAAAAGTTTACCCAGAGTCATGAAATCCCCCAGTTTCTCAGAAGGTGGTGGCAGGCCCCGTTTGCAGTCCTGGAATCAGCGTCCCTCACGCAGCTCCAGCAGGTGGTGGCTGCAGCCGTGGTGCTGCTGTCTGGCTCTAAGTATTCCCTTCTGTGTTTACTGCAGACAAAACCTGCCTCACTTCCCATGTAAATGAGCCCTGTCACACAATGGAGCCCGTTGCTCTGGCTTGGGAAGTGCTGGCAGGAGTGTGGCTTTCGGGGCTGTCCCACTGGTCTTGTCCTCTCTTTTCCTTCCCAGCCCTGTGGATAACCGAGTGGGAAGTGGAAATGAGGGAGGCGTTCCTTGGCTGTTGAAGTGGGTATGTGTTTGTGTGTATTTAGCAGAGACATCCCCAGGGAAGGGTTCTCATGTCCTTACAACAATGGAATGCGCTACACAATCCAAAATCCTTTCCAATCTTCAGTAGATGCTGACAAATAAAGGTGGTTGGTAGTATGAAGAGAGTGTGTTGTGGTTTACAAGAGAGTGCCCTAGTTCATTGTATATCACTTATATAAATCATAATTCAGAAATCCAGCAGAGGCTGGGAGCATGACATAAATTACCAATATTTTGCATTTTAATTATATCTTTCATCTAATTCAAACATTAATATCATCTATTTGCTTTTGTCACATCCTCTGAGATAAATGTCATCATTACCATCACCACCATCATCATCATCATCACCACCATCACCATAATCACCATCACCATCACCATCATCATCACTACCATCATCATCATCACCATCATCATCACCATCACCACCACCATCACCATAATCACCATCATCATCACTACCATCATCATCACCATCACCACCACTACCACCATCATCATCATCATCACTACCATCACCACCACCAACACCATCATCACCATCACCATCACCATCACTACCATCATCATTACCATCACCACCATCACCATCATCATCACCACCACCACCATCACCATCATCATCACCATCACCACCACCATCATCATTATCATCATCACCACCACCATCATCATCATCATCACTACCATCACCACCACCATCATCATCACCACCATCACCATCACCATCATCACTACCATCATCATTGCCATCACCACATCATCATCATCACCACCATCATCATCATCATCACTACCATCACCACCACCATCACCATAATCACCATCATCATCACCATCACCATCACCACCATCATCACCACCACCATCATTACCACCAGCATCATGATCCTCATCACCACCGTCACCATCACCACCACCATCACCATCATCATGAAAAGATCTCTATGAAAAACCTGAGAACACATTGTCCTCTGGCCTGAAAGATTCAAAGAGAACTGCACAGAGGTGCTTGCTCACTATGGCTGAACACTACAAGATGGATGATAAAGGGGCCGGCCCGGTGGCACAGTGGTTTAATCTGTGCTTTGGCAGTGCGGGGTTCATGGGTTCAGATCCCAGGCACCGACCGACACACTGCTTGTCAGTCATGCTGTGGCAGTGTCCCATATAAAGTAGAGGAAGATGGGCACGGATGTTATCCCAGGGCCAGTCTTCCTCAGCAAAAAAGAGGAAGATGGGCAAGAGATGTTAGCTCAGGGCTGGTCTTCCTCACAAAAAAGTAAATAAATAAATTAAAAAAATAAATTTAAGATGGATGATAAGGCACATGTAGCTCATATATTTTTAGGAGCTGAAGAGAAATACAGAAATAAAATGAAATGAGGTAGAGAAAATGGAGTAACTTTAAGAAAAAGATATTTTACTTTTGAAGAGAAAAGTACACAAATCTTGCAAAACTGGTGAGGTTCTACAAACTGAGCACACCAGAGTCACCAGCACCAGCACTATAGCCTTCCCTTTCAACCTTGAATAGCCTGACCTCTAGCCTTTACAATAGTTTTTCCTGATTTTGAGCTTTGGCTGGAATCAGACTATATATATTTTGTGTGTCTGGTTTCTTTCCTCATCATTACATTAGTGAGATTTATGCTTCTTGGTGCATGCTGTTGTAGATTCTTACTTCTGAAGATACACCACAAATTAACCCTCCACTAATGAAGAGCATCTGTGTGGTTTCCAGTTTTGGCTATTAAAATAGCACTGCCAGGGGCTGGCCTGGTGGCGTAGCGGTTAAGTTTGTGTGCTCTGCTTCAGCTGCCTGGAGTTTGCAGTTTTGGATCCCAGGCGTGGACTGATGCACCACTTGTCAAGCCATGTTGTGGCAGTGTCCCACTTAAAGTAGAGGAAGATGGGCATGGATGTCAGCCCAGGGCCAGTCTTCCTCAGCAAAAAAGAGGAGGATTGGCAACGGATGTTATCTCAGGGTTAGTCTTCCTTGCAAAAAAAAAAATATATATATATATATATATATATATATATATAAAATAAATAAATAAAATAAAATAGCACTGCCATGAATTTGCTGTTTGGTGGACATATGGGGATATATGCCTCAGGGCAGGATTGCTGGATCACCAGGTAGGCTCCTACTAAAGGCTCAGTTGTTGGGGATACTATCAAGGAGCTCCAAGGCGTTGTACCCATTTACATTCCCACGGTGGTGAATGCGAGTCTCAGTGTCTCTATTCTCAACAACACTTGCTATCTGGGTACCTTTTTAACGGTACAGCAGCAGTAACACATGGGCAATTACAGTAACATCAAAGAAGTTCTTTGTAAAAGTAATAATGGCAGACTCTTTGGACCATGGACATAATAAATGACATCCCCTTAAGGAAAGATATAGCGTCTGCCTCTGTTTTGAGGCCTCAGCACCTAGCACAGTGCCATCCAATCGAGAAAATCAATAAATATCTGTTGGCGTCTCAGTCAGGGCTCAGTTAGAGGAGCACTGTCCCCAGTCAGTGTTATTGGATGAGGCATTTATTACAGGAATTGTGGAAGAGCTGAGGGAGTAAAGTCTATAAGGGAAGCTGGGGATCAGAAGTCACTACCACTCAGTCTGAGAGACCAAGAGTGTCTGGCCACAGAAGATGAAGGGGAAGCTCAAGGAGGTGTGAGGGAAGCTGAGCTTCTGTGAGGCTACTGCCTCTACAGTTTGCAACCAAACGTCTCGACGTGGGCTTGGAATCAGCAGTTGGGAAGTGGAGCTGTATGCTGAGAGGAAGAGCACGGACTCCTCAGAACCTGCTGGCACTTCTGCTCCAGCTCGTCTCCGCCTCTGACCCCATGACCTTCAAGGTCATGGCAGCTGCTCCACTTCTGCCTCCAGAGCTCGTGCAAGTTCCTCTTTGTCAACACTCCCAGCTTGACCCAGCTGACTCAGTACAAACCACCAATCCACTCATTGTTGACCTGACATCCACATGTACTGCTTGGAATATACTTGTCTTCTAAATAAGGAAGATAGCAATGTCACGCTTCCATCTAACTTTCCCGCAGTCAACATAGACATGCTGATGCTCTCCCTCAGTGAGGGCACAGTGATGTTCATTTCTCTTCACCCTCCCCTTTTGAGAGCCTGCAACCTAAATGCTGAGATGGAAGGTTAATCACTAATAACACCTCTTATTTTAGATAGTGAGTAATGAGGGAAAGAAAGAAAACATTGGTAAACATGGATGGGGGCATAGTCACATCGGAGTGAGGAGGAAATACACCCACTATAGTCTTTGCTTCTGCAATGGAACACCTGGTCATGGCTGGTGTTTGTGGCTTCCTGCATAACGCCCTCCACCTTTCCTGCTCTCACCAAGTACCTTGGCTGCTCAAGGCTCCTCACCTAGTGGTGTCACAGGGTGGGTCTCTGGAAACAGAGACCAAGGCCTTTCGGGCATGAGATGTTTATTAGGGATTAATAAAGAAAGGAGAGAAGGAGAAAAGGAGAAAAGCAGGACTGGACAGAGGGAGACATCGGACAGCAACACAGGCCCAGCAAAACCTGGGCCAATGCCCTGGGAAGCTTGGAGTGAAGACGCCTGACAGCTGTCCTGTGGGGCTGAAGTGGATGAGCTGTTGCCCCTCACTCGGTCCTTGGGCAGGCTGCTCAAGCAGAGCCTGGCCTCAGGAGGAGCCGACCACCGGGAGGCTCTTCGCACACCCAGGGAGGAGTACTTCCTTGGTGGGGACTTCTAGGCAGCGCAGACCACCTCTACCCCACGGGGTGGCCCAACCCTCCAACCTGGGGGTCCTGTCTATATTGGGTATAGTTTTCAGTTAGCTTTTATTACCGGTCATGGGAGTATTGAGAAGCCCCAAGAAGGTCCCTTGCTTTGCAGATGCCCTCCTCCTCCCTGTCCCCACTGTGTACCAGCAGCCCAACTTCCAAAAGTCAGACCCACTGCCCTCCCCGAGCAGTGCAGCAACTCCCTCCTCTGCCTGCTGTTCACCGGTGTAGGCGTCCTCAGCAGCCAGTGGCCCTTTCCATTGCTTCATTGGTGTGTGTGGTGGTGGGGAAGCTCGTGTCCCTTGGGAACTAAGAGCTCTAGATGGGCAGAGTCCAGACTTGGGCGAATGGGGACCAGAACTCCGCTGATATCTCACTAGGGTGATACTGAAAGGAACCATCCTTGCCTCCTGGGCCCGAGTCCTGGCTGTAGAGACACCACACTCTATATGGCTTACTGACTTGGCACAGGCCCCATGCTGGAGGATGCTATCCCAGACCCACAAGATGTTGACACCACTGGAATCATAACTGAATATTCAAAGGCCATTCTACCAGACCAGCTGCTTGTGGGATTCGACAGCATGGTGAGACCAGCGAGTTCTTCCTGAGAATGAGCTTGAAGCTACACTGCATTTGTCTTCTTGGTCTGAAGCAGTGTTACTTGAAATTCTGTGATGATGAAGAAGGCATTCTTAAATCCATAGACGATGGGCCGTTCAGAAGACTTAGGAGTAGGAAGGGCAAATCCATATTGAGAGTGACTGTCCATCCCGTGAGGATGAAGAGCTGTTCCTTCCATGATGAGGCCGTCCAATGTTCACATCCCAGGAGGTGGCTGGGTGGCCCTCCCTGGGGGTGGTACCATAGTGGGGGCTCAATGTGGGTCTCTGCTTCTGCAGGCTGAGTGCACAATAGTGCTGCAGACAGACCAGCCTTGGGGAGCGAAGTTGTTGGATGTAGGCCTGCCTTCCATCTGAGCCATGACCACTTGACTCGTGAGTCCACTGGGGAAGGACAGAGCTTGGCTGAAATCAGAGGAGACCATCTCATCCACCTGCTTATCTGGGTTTCTCTTCAGTGAGCTGTCACAAGAGACACATATCTTCATGCTCTGCCTATTCAAAGAGATCTGTCTGCTTTCTCTCCCAGACCTCCTCGTCACTAGTTTTTCAATTGTATTCTAACTCCTTGACCATCTGGCCAAATTCTTAGCTGCTTCTCATGAGTCATTGTAGATCTGTACTTCTGGCCATCTCTCCTTCCAGGCACAATGAGTGGCTCAAAGTTCTGCACACTGGGAGGGGTTCCCTTCACTGTGTGAGGGATCAGAATTGGCCACTCTAAAATTTGTCTCTTTGGCTTGATTATTTTTAAGGACAAAAGACTCAGAAAGAAACTTTGACTTTCCCCCTAACTGCATAAAAGAATTTAAGATAGGAGGCCTGTTCCAGGAAGGAGCTAATACCATAAGATAACTATAGTACAATGTAAAATAGGTGTGATAGACAGAAAGGCACCAGCAAACCTATTTTTATCAAACTTCTGTCTCTCAGGTCACATTGTCTATAGATAGCCCAGCAAACACTTGTTTAACAAACGTTTGCATTTCCATCTCCATGTAAATTTCCTTCCTCCCCTTTGAAGTCCCAAACCACTAGGTCCAACATCCTCCTTTGTCTTTAGCTGAAGATGATATTTTAGGTGGTGGCTTCAGTCATTCTGGAGAGTTACTCAGTTTTCCTGGGTTTCTCTCATGTATACATGTTATTAAACTTTGATTTTCTCCTGTTATTCTGTTTCATGTCAATTTAATTCTTAGACCAGCCAGAAGGACCTAGAGGGTAGAGGAATTGTCTCTCTCTCCTACAACTGCTTTCCCCCAGGACCACCTCTGAGTTGGCGGAGGGCCTGTGGTTGTCCACTTTTAGGGGGTGCTAGCATCTTGTGCAGACCTATCTGTAAGCCCCAGGCCCGAATCATTCTGTCTCAGTCACGGAGAGACAAGGAACTCCCCGGGAGGCCACAGTCATGGCTGAGAGAGGGGCCAGTGCCATGGCAGGGCCACGGGGTCAGAGCTACCTGCTCCTGCACATTCCTATGCCTGTAGGGTCTGGTCAAGGGGTTCACTCACGCCTCTTCCCCTTCTGGTGGGCTTGGAGAAGCACTGCCCAGATCCTTCAGAGAGGGGCTGGTGGCCCAGCCCATCAGACAGGCTCTGACTCTCAGCAATTTCGGGTTTGCCTCAGTGGCAGAGTCTGCCTCACCGACGATGTGCCCTTCCTGGGGGCCTGTGAGCCACGACCGGTCAAGGCAGCTTGGTTGGGATGGGCCTTCAGCCTCACGTGGACACCTCATGCAAGCCATGGCTCCTGAGGGGCTGTGGGCCTGGCCGGGCCTTCCTCAGCCTGCATCGCCACGGGCTTCCTCCCTTCCACAGATATTGATACCGAATAAATACCTCACACTCCAATCTTCGTCTCAGCATCAGCTCCTGGAGAACCCAGCCTGCAGTGTGTGGAGGACAGGATCCTTTGGTACATGTCCAACCTGGGCTTGTGGGGCCTGCTGTCATTACTCACAAACACTTATAATTTTACTACGGAGTCCACTGCAATCCATGGCCTGACATTTCCAGATGAACAGCATTTAAAGCTGTTTTTTGTTGTTGATTTTCAATGTTACTGCGTGGATGTCAAAGAACATGGTGTTTATGATATGGATTCTTTGAAATTTGTCACAGAGGAGTCTGCTCAATTGTGTAAGTGTGTGCTCAATTGTGTAAGTGTGTGCTCAATTGTGTAAGTGTTTTATGTGTACTTGAGAGGATTTTTATTGTCTGTTTTCTGGGGGTGTCGTGCTCTGTATCTCTCTCTCTGTTTAATTATTAGATCAAACTAATCAATCGAGTTTTTCAGAGCTCTCACATCCTGACTTGTTTTTGCTCTGGTTGATCAATCAGTTTCTGAGATAAATCTGTTAAATCCTCCCCAGTGAGTGAGAATTTGTCAGGTTCTCCCTGTCAGTAGCTGAGCTTTTGTTTTACGTATCTCAGTGCTACATCCCAACATGCTCGTAATTATATCTTCTGGTGTATCTTCCTTCAACCTTTCAGAAATGCTCCTTTTTGTACCTTTTAATGCTTTTCACCTTAAATTCTATTTCTTCTGGTGTTAATAGTGCTACTCTGATTCCATTTGGGTGATATTTTCCAATGTATATTTTTCCATTCCTTTATTTTCAATTTTTCTCTTTTGTTTGAAGTTCATTTCTTATAAAAAGAATTTATCTGGATTATTTTTTTCTCATTTATAATGAGGGATGTTTCTTAATTGGTTGGTTGATCCAGTTTTTATGATTTCTGAAATATTTGCATTTAGTTGTGCTGTCTTATTATATATCTTCTATCTACTGTTTTTTATTTTTTTTCTACCATTGTTTTTTCCTTCTTTTCATATATTGATCTAGTTTTTTTTTCAATTTTTTTCTTCTAGGGGTTTTGAAGTCACACAGGGAATTTCTATTTCTCTAGTTTTTACTTTTATATTATTAAAACAAACATATAAAATATTTTTCCCCTAAAACTTTCTAAAAGTAGTATCTAAATTCTCCTCTGAGAGAAAACGAAAAATTAGCTTAATCCTATTTCCCTCCATGTCAGTCTATCTAAACTGCCCTGTGTCACTGTCTGGAATTTTAGTTTCAGATTATTGTTTTAAAAATCATCTTATTTTATTTTAAACTTCTTTTACATAGTTTAAAAAGACAATACGTATTTAGGCAACCATACATTTTATTAATTTATTTGTTAATATTACTTTTTATTTCATTGGTTCTTGTTGGATTCATTTTCTTCTTGTTTGAGTGCATTCTCCGGAAGTTCCTGTAAAAGGAGCCTATGCACGTACTTTTCTGATTCCTGTTTGTCTGAATATTTTTTTCTTAACCTTCAGTGAATGATAGGTTGGCTAGATTCAGAATTCTAGATTCAAAATTCCTTTAGCACTTTGAAAATATGACTCCGTTTTTCTTTATGCATCCAGGGATACTGATAATAATCTGATTTTTGCTTCTTTCAGAAAATTGGATTTTTTCTGTAGCTTTGAGGATTTCCCTTAATATTTAATATTCTGACATTTCTCTACTGTGAGTCTGGGGGTAGGCTTCACTTATTTATGCTCTCAGTGTTTGATAGGCACTGAGAACAAATGTTTTTTTATTGACGGGAAATTCTTAGGAATTATTGCTCTATACAATGATTTCTCTGTAATTTCTCCATTCTCCCCTTTGAGAGCCCACGTGAACGTGCCTTGTCTCCCTTTCATGTCTTTTAACTTCTATATTACCTAGATTTCTGACTTTCTGGAAAAATCCCTGAGCCTGTTTTTAGAGCTCATTTATTCACAGTTGGTTTTATTTTTGGTGAAGAAAATTGGCCTTGAGCTAACATCTATTACTACTCTTTCTCTTTTTGCTGAGGAAGATTGGCCCTCAGCTAATATTTGTGCCCATCTTCCTCCATTTTGTATGTGGGACACCGCCACAGCATGGCTTGATGAGTGGTGCGTAGGTCCGCTCCCAGGATCCGAACCCGTGAATCCCGGGCCACCGAAGCGGTGTATGCGAACTTAACTACTATGCCACCAGGCCGACCCCCTAGTCACACTTTTGTTATGTCCATTCTAAAGTTCAAAACATAAATTGAATTTTTAAATTTCAATAACTACATCCTTAGATTTCAATATTTCTATCTGACTCTTTTTCATAACTTTCTGTTCTGGTTCACGCGTGCCATACGCTCCTTTCATCACCGAGACTGTTTTCTGTGCTCATGGTGAACCTTCTGCTCAGTTTACCGTGAGCTCTGTTTCCTCAGGTGTTGGCTCTTCAGCAGGGTCCTTTTCTCATATTGATGCCTCTAGGATATCTGCTCATTCTTGACTGTGAGCTCATCTTTGCAGTAGATGTTCCCTTCTGGATAGCTTTTCCGTACACAGCCTGCTTAGGGAAAGTGGTGAAGACCTCCTCTAGGGCTTGGTTTCTAGGTTAATCTCAGTGAGTGGGGCATGGACGGGCCAGCTACTGAGCGGGGGCCCCTGCCCCCTGCTTTCTCGGTTTATGCCTTCCCTCCTCATCTCCAGTTCTGCCTCCTCTCTGGCCCAGTCATCGCTGCTCTGTCTGAATACTAACCCCTCTGTCAGCTGCCTGCCCTGTAGGGGTTGGACAGCCTGGCTCCTCCTGCTGGGGACCCCATGAATGCCCTGCCAGTGTTCCCTCAGGCTGCCCCTGCCCTGCCTGCCTCACCTCTGGGCGTGGACACTCGTGTGCTTGTTTGCCCCTGTGGGCCGTGGACCAATGTTGGAATGGCAGCTACATCTTTAATCTGACCTCTCAGGGCTTCCTCGTGGTTGCTGATTCTTGGCGCAGTCCTGCTCCTTGTGTCTCAGCGTGGCCATCCCTCTCCCCACATTCACTGTGTTTTTCCTGTCATTTCAGGGTTGGGTATACAGATGAGGAGAGACTCCAGCATATACTTGCTTTCAATCTGAAAATTGGAAGCATTTCTATTCTTTCAAGATATTATTGTTACAGTCTATAAATAGAGGCATTTATAGACTTCTTTGAAAAATGGCTTTACTATAGGGCTAATTCTGTCTATTCTGGAGGCATTGGTTCTTGGAAGCATTGATAAAGAGACCAATTTTGCTCTAACCTCTGCGTGTCCTCAGAAAGAGGTAAATTCACATATTTATGTTGTATAAATTGACTAAAATGCTCTTCTTCTTGACAGACGGTCTTCCTTTGGAGGAAAAAAAAAGGTCCACTAAAGAGTGGTTCACAATAGCTGGATGTTCGTGGTGAATCCTGCCTGGTTTATGTCTCCTGACATTTTGCTTTAATTATGTATCATACATTTTAATCTAGTAATTCTGGCACAGTTTGCTTAATGGACTTAAGAAAAACAGTTAAAAAATAGGAACGCATGACTGAATGGAACACAGTGCCAACATTTTAACTAGTGACAAGCACAAACATTTGTTGAGTGAGTGAGTGAGACATACCTGGGAGGGGCTGGCAGCTCAACCACAAGACGCGGGTTCAGGCGCCACTTCCACTCGGCCGTTAATCTAAGCTGGGAGATTAGTACTTAAGAAACTAAGGTTTGCCTTCATCCGCTTACTAAACAAATGTTTGTTGTGTGTCTGTTCCAGCTGTGTGTGTTGGGTGCCAAGGTCAGGGCGAAGAGGAGGCCGCCCCTTGCCCTGCTCCCACCCATGCCAGGCCCCCAGGAGGACGGCTGGGCAAACGCTGTTCCATGGTGGGAGCTGACAGGCAGCAGGACTCCCAGGGGCCCAGCAAGGTGCCTGGCTCGGTGTGGAGGCTGTGAGCAGGGAGCATCGTGAAGGAAGTGCTAACCCTACAAACACTGTGGGGACGTGCACCCGTGTGTTGCTCCAGGTCCTGGCTCCTGCCTGCTCCCGGCAGCTAGACCCCCTGTCATTCCTGGCCAATCCTGTGGAGCTGGGCCAGGGGAGCCCCGCAGCCTGAGCACTGACACCACCAGCTCTGGGTTCCCCCATGGTCAGGATTCTCGGCCAGCAGGTGACACGACAGGTACTCAGCAGCCATCACCATCGTGGTATTCTAACTCCCGATCGCCATTGAAAAACGGGCACTTCCAGGAAGGCGTCATTCTGCCTGAGGCAACCTAAACAGGTCATCGAAGGTGCTGTACCTACACATTTCCAGACTCCAGCTGCACACGGTCATCTGAAGGGTTTGCGTCTCGTCCAAGACCATCGTTAACACAGCCTGAGAACCACACGATCCCGAACTGGAGGGATGCTAGAGATCACTCCCTGTGGGGCGACCTCACCACCCTCAGGAGAGAGGAAACAAGCCAGAACCACAAGCCCAGAGAGGCCTGACAACCTGCCGGTGGCCACACGGCAACCACAGCCCTGGGTCCAGGGCCCACTGCCCTCCTGCGCGCCTGGCATTCTTTCTACTGCATCCTGTGAGGGCATGACTCCCAGGCACGTGCTTGCTATGTGAGAAACCAGGCATGGGTGTGACAGGGAGGGCTCCTCGGCTTGGGATCCTTGGGCACTGTGAGTCTCTAGTCGGGAGCTCTGCTTTCTGAGCACCTGGGCCCAGCCTGGTTCCTGGGGCATCGTGTCGGACAAGTGGGCAGTACAGAGAGCCACAGATCTAAGGAGGATCATTCTGCCATTGGTGAGGCCCTGATGGGAAACAAGCAGGCAGGGAGTCTGACCAGTGGTCAGGGGACCCAGAGAGGTGGCCTGTGAGGGGAGGGCGAGAAGAGGGATGGAGCTAGCCCTGCAAAGTCAGGGAGGAGCCAAGGGGCAGTGCATGCGAATGCCCTGTGGGGAGGCCCAGGGTTCCGGAGGATGGAGAGACGGTCAGTGTGGCCGCCTGGAGCAGAGCAAGCTGAGGGCAGGGGTCAGATGGGCTTAGAGGAAGCAGGGGCAAGTTTGCAACATCTCACGGTCATGTTGACGGCTGTGGGTTTTGTTCCAAGAGCAATACTCAGCCCCGGGAGGGACTTCACTGGGGGAATGCATGACCTGGTGCAGGTCTGGAAGGGTTGCTCCAGCTTCCCGTCACCAGAAAAGCCCCTTCTAAGGCCTCCCACCCCGTCAGGGTTTCTCCAGAGGCTCAGCTGCAGCGTATCCCAGCAGACGAGAGAGGGTGTTGGAGCCGGAGACCTGCAAGTGACCAGCATCCCACCCCGCTGGGGCAGAGGCGGTGGCTCAGCCATGGTCAGACAGCTGCTGAGCCTGGGGACTCGGAGGAACCCAGGCCTCCGGATCCCCGGGAGGCGGCGAGAAGGGCCCTTTCCCTGGGGCCGCTCCACTGGTGTGTCTTCCGTTGATGGCGACATCACGACCTCCTCTGTGACAAGAGGCCCACGAGCTCTGGTTCCTAGTCCTTCTGGAAGAGCACGATGACTGAGCCTCCATCACCGGCCTCCCAAGAGCCTCTGCTGAAGCTGAGAGCGTGAGTGGGACACAAGGCTCTCACTGGATGGGGATTCTAGGAGGCTGACTCTCCACAGGGGCAGAGCCCTGTGCTTTCTCTGCTTCCCACAGGGGACGTGCAGCAGGGCAGACTTCTGGACAGGCCCCTGGCAATGTTGGCCACCCCCTCAGAGTAAGTGAATTAAGCTCCAGGGATGGTTAGTTTACGTGTCCACCTGGCTGGCCACAGTACCCAGTGTTTGGTCAAACACCAGTCTAGTTGCTGTGAAGGTATTTCTAGATGAGATTAACATTTGAATCAGCCATCCTTGAGCAAAGCAGATGACCCTCCATAATGTGGGTGGGCCACATCCTAGCAGTTGAAGGACTGAAGAGAAAAAGCTTGGGTTTTCCCAGGAAAGAAACAACTCTACCTCAAGACTGCAACATAGAAATCCCGCTTGAGCCTCCAGCCTGCTGGCCTGCTCTGCAAAATTCAGACTTGTCAGCCCCACGATTGTGTGCACCAATTCTTTAAAATAAATCTCTTTATATGTATACATCTATACATATATACACGTGTACTATGTTAGTTCTGTGTCTCCAGAGAACCCTGGCTGATACAGCTCCATCCTTTGTAATGATTTGTCTCTGGAACCCCATGCTGGTGGCCACTGTAACCTTCCTTGCCCAATGCCAGGTCCTCCATGGCAAACAGGTACAGCCAGTTCTGACTCGATTGACATGGCCCTGCACGGTCTGTAGGGTGTAGATGCAACAGGGTGAGAGAAACACACTGAGATGTGGCATGGCCAGTGCAGGGCCTCCAGGAGGCAGATAGCAGCTCATATTGGAAGCACAGGAAATCCACAAGGACGATGCCTGCGATGGACAGGGGTCAGGAGGAGGCAGGGAGAGCCACAGGCCTGGACACAGGTCTGTTCCCGTGAAGGGGGAGGAAGGGATCAGGTCTGGGCAGGAGAGCCTCAGACTGCAGGGTGGTTCCAAGAAAGTTTGGCCAGGCTGATGAGAAGTCTTTGGGCCAAGGTGATGTGTGGAGGGATTGCACTGGTCCCTGTGGGTCCAGCCCTTGGCAAGAAGCAACTCTTGCGAGTGGACAAATCATAAACATGCTGGTGGATCCAGGGGGTGTCTACTGATCTCTCTGTCCACTCTCTGAGCAAGAGGTAGGACCCCCCCATCCACTCTCTGAGCAGGAGGTAGGACCCTCCATCCACTCTCTGAGCAGGAGGTCTGGTGCTCCTTAGGAGATAGGCTTGGAGGGCATCTTAGGGTGATGCTTGTGCTCGGGGCTGGGTCATTTGGAAGGAGGGCAATATGTCAGTCCTGGCTTTTTCCTTCTGTCCGAGAAGTTTTATATTCTTCCAAATGGCAGCATCTCCATCCGTGTGGTGTTAGGACTGGTTCCCTCTCACTTCAGTCTTGAAAATCTCACTTCCTTTCATCTGAAATGGATGTTGGACGGGACAAACTCTCGGCCATCTGAATTCGGAGTGTCTGCTGCTGGCCCCTGCTGACGATGGGGAGGAGGAAAGGAGGCCCGAGGAACTGACCGTGGAAACTGCCCACACATTGTCACGATGGATTGAGACCTTAACTCCATGTTTATCCCCATTGTAGGCAAAACCCTGTCTCTTCCTTCATTTTTAAGCTCTGTAATTAGGTCTGCATAGCTCCTTTGATCAATGTAATAGCTGTTTATAGCTGGGGCAAGCCACAGCCCTCCCCCACCTCCTAGGAACCGTCAAGGCTGCGCCCGCTGCTTGGCCGGGACAGAGGAGAAGTGGTTTTATTAGAACCTTCACGTCTTCAACGACAGTTTTTCTTAGTGGCCCACTGGGATACTCAGCCCTCCCGGAAACAACAGCATTTACTACTGGCCTGGGCCCTTCATTCCTCCTGAGTCCACAGGCCGGTTTGCTTCAGCAGGGCAGGTACATTCCAGGTGGCGCCAACACCAACAGTGTGGACCTCTCGAGAGTCTTCGTTGTGAGGAAGAACCGAATCCTTTGCGAGTGTGTTCCTTCAGTGCCACAACCTCTGGCCAAGAGGCCAGGTGTCCCAGTCCGTGGCCACTTCTGTGCCAGATGTCCCCACCCGTGGCCACTTACATGCCAGATGCCCCCTGCCAGTGGCTATGTCTGTGCCAGGTGTCCCCAACTGTGGCCATCTCTGTGCCAGGTGTCCCCGCCTGTGGCCCCCTGAGTGAGCCTGAGGAGGTGGCACGTACCCTGTGAGTAAATAGCTGCCTCTGGCTCTAGTCCCTCTAAGTGGAGACCTGGCCCAGGCAGGAGATGGAGCTGCACGAAGGCTGGGGGTTGCTGCTCACCTGCTCAGAAGTCCCTCAGACCCTCCCTGTGGCCAGCTGCTGCTGGGGACCAAGGCTGACTCAGAGCCCTCTCACCCCTCGTCCTGTGTCCTTCAGCGGCCGGCTCTGGGACAGCTGACCTCCATCCCTAGCCCAGGTCATGCCAGCCTGGTGGGTGCAGCCTCTGCCCACTGCTTGTCCTTCAGACCCTGCTTCACATGTCCAGAGCTCCAGCCATGGGAGGGAGTCCCGGACAATGGTCCTTCCATCCTTGCCTGCCAGGCATCACTTCTCTCTCCTGCTCTCCTGATGCCCCGTGTGCTCAAGCTTCAGTTTTATCAGGGTTCTGGCCCCAGTGACCCTGGCAGGGTCTGGGTGGGACCGCCACCTCCAGGTGCTATGTGAGCATAGAAGCAGAGATGTTGGGCCTGCAGGTGCTGCCGGCCTGGGGCCCGGCCTCAGGTTCCTGGCCCTCTGTCCCCCAGGCCAAAGGGGGGGTCTCTGTGGCTCACAGGCGCTGTTGGCAGCGGGCGGTGGACAGCTCTCCTGACTGTGGGCTCCACAGGCCTCCTTGTGGGGAGCACATGAGGCTGTATGCACCCGCTGTGCCCCACGTCTGAGAACCCTCCATCAACACAGACCCCTCACCCGAGGAGTGGTCTGAAGATTTCTGTGCACACAATGATATGTTCTTGGGGTTTTTTGAATGTTTTGAGAAATCAAAATGTTTATGTTTTCGCTTTGATGACAAATTCTAAAACTTTTCTTTCTATGTGATATTTTGCCATTTAAAAGACGTCTCAGGCAGGGTTTCCAGGGACAAAGGTGTGGGTTTGGGCAGGAGGCTCGCTGGGCTGTGTACAGACTGTGGGAGGGAGGGGAGCAAGACAGACAGATGGGGGCCTCGGCGGACACTCCCAGGCTTGGAGCTGGTGGACCTTCCAGGTTGTTCTGACCTGCAGCAGCCTTGGCCTCCTTCAGCGCACTGACTGGTCATGGAGTCCTGGACCCCCCGGAGATGGGTGAGCTTGGCCAGCGGAAGGATTGGGCTGTGGGCAGTGCCTCAGTGCCGATGGGGACCAGAGCATCCGTGAGGACAGACTTGCTCAGAGTAATGCGCTTGGTGAAGTTGGCAGGCCGCCCGCAGCTTTGGGTTTGTGAGTGGTGTTCTTCTTCTACAAGGGTCCTTCGTCTCTCAAGTCTGCCAGGTGTGCTGGGAGATGGTGCACGGGCCTCAGTGCAGCCATGGGGGCACCCTCTGTAGAGGATTTAAAAACAATGAAGCCAGCTCAAACTCGGTTTGCTCTGCATTATTACCATGAGTCAGTAATTCTAAATTCAAATTCTAGATTCAAGATAAGCCACGACAGGGACAGATGAAGCTGCAGAACCCGGTCACCCTGGGCGTGTCTGTGTCCGAAGTTGAAAAAAGCCATCAGAGCAGGATGCTCTCAGTTTCCCTCTTTGGTCAAAGAGACATTCGTATAATTACGAAGTATTAATCTAGGTTCTTTTCCTTTCTCGGTAATGTAATATTCGTTTTACTTTTTATTGCTTTTTAATTTTACTTTACTGGCTTGATTCTATCATGAAGTTTAATAACAGAAAATTTCTGTCTGTTTCTTTTCTGGTCATTGCTGTTGTTTGTCTTATTTCACGACTGTTACTAGAATCATTCTCTCCTGTAGAGTTGCGGAGGTCAAAATGAGAGCTACAGCCCCTCGGTGACAGGCAGGATATAAAGAGGGAGATGGGAGTTGCTGCCAGGCCAAGTGGCTGTGCAGAGTTCTGTCACTTCCAGAGTCACAAACAGAGCTCTCATGGACCAAGGGCACAGCTGCCAACATCCGTCCTTCTCCTGTGACCTGTCTGCTCCTGAGCCTGGGGAAACAGCTGCCCTGCCTGCACTTCCCAAGGAGCCTGAAGGTCCAATTTGCAGCCTCATCTCGACTAGCCACGGAATTTGCATGATGCCCAGGGAGCGTCCGCTGTTTTGCAAGGGGAACTCCACCCAAAATCAAAGGTGTCTGGGAATTCCTGGGATTTGAGAGTTGTCGCTCAGCAATGAGGCTGCCTCTCCTGGGTTTGTTTAGGAACAAAGGATTTGTCTTGCTTCCCGCTGCAACCCGGCCTCCCCGAGGCAGAGATCCCCATCACTGTCAAAGTTGTTGTCCAGACATGGACATGTTGCATCCTGGTGGCAGAGCCCCTCTAAATGAGCATGGGCATGCTCACAACTATGATGGCAGTGCAGCCAGAGGAGTGAGGTCCCAGGTGTGCAGTGGGAAGGGAGCGAGATGGTGTGGGGGGCTTGGCAGACACAGTGTGTTTGGTGTGCGGGTGGGACCAGGTAGCAAGGGTGGCGGGCCACGCCAGCGTTTAGTAACTGCTGTTCTAAGACAAAGCATTAGAGATTTCAACTGAAAAATAAAGCACAAAGGAGAAAGCAGGGCTCCTCCACATAGAAACCGTCTTTGCCAACACTTCCTGATGTGCAGACACCGGCATCCCTGCTCTCTGTCATGCTGGCTTCTCCTCCTTGATTCCAGTTTGTGGAACCACTGAGGTCAGGCTTGGAGCCCATCTCCCTCTGCCGATCGGCTGTCAGCCCACAGCACTGATCCCAGTGGCCTGGGCACAGCTTCCCAGCACAGCCTTGCTGTACCCTGGTGGTTCCCTCCCTCACCCATGGGGGCTCGTCCTCGGACGTCTTCTCTTCTTCATCTGGGCTTGTTCCTGTGGGGCTCATTCAGCCTCAAATTTGCCAGACTTGCATCTCCAGCCCGGGACGCCCACCCTGAGCCTGCCCAGTGTCTGCACTTGGATGTCTGATGAGCTGCTGGTGCTGAGATGGTCCAGATCAAGCCCTTGACTTCCACATTCCCAGTCTGCTTCTCCTGCAGTCTTCCTCAGCTAACAGTCGGTGCAGCTCAAGCTGAAAGCTTTGGTCCTTCTTCTCTCTTTCACAAACATCCAGCCCATCAGCAAAGACAGGAACCCAATTTCTTCTCCGCCCCTCGACCAGGATCTCCCGGACAGCCACAATGAGTCCCTCTCATGTGGCAAAGTTCTCCTGATGTCTCCCTCCTCTGCCTCCCCACCCCAGTGTACTCCTTCATGGAGCAACTGGAGGGGTCGTCTCAGATGCAGGTCAGTCATGCCTCAGAACTCTCAGTGCTCCTTGTGACCCACCCCCCGGCCAAGGTCCTGCAGCCTGTTCTCACCACGGGGCCCAGGTGCACACACCTACTCTGCCTGGGAGCTGCTTCCCGGGACATCTCATGGCTGGCCCCTCACTTCATTCATGTCCCCCTCAAGTGTCACCTCTCAGAAAATCCTCCTGACACCCACATGAAAGAGCTTTACCTCAAAAAAACTTCCTTCCTTCCTTTTCTCTGTCCAGCTGGTCCTCGCCCAGCCTCTCCTGCGTGTGTTTATTGGGCTGTGTTTCCACATAAGAAAGTGGTCCCAGGAGGGCGGTGCTGCACCAGGCCCTGGGGGGTGATTGGCATCACTCCCTGAGTGAGCGGGATGGCCCGTGCTCCCTGAGAGAAGCACCCTGCGGTCGGGCGCTGGGCTCTCCACCATCCCCCAAGCATGTTCCTGGTTCCCGCAGTGTGGTTCTGAGAGGAAACCACGCTCACCCCACAACGAGGAATCACGAGCAAACCAAGAAGCGAACATGGGAACCAGATAGTGGTGAATGCTCTCAGGGAGGGCTGGACAGTCCACTCTGGAGTAAACAAGGCCGGGCAGCAGGAAGCTGCTCACAAACAAGCATCTGGGGGCCAAGGGGCCAAGGGCAGTGACCGGGCACCATCTGCTCCAGTGGGGCCGGAGTTGCTGGGCAGGCCCTGAAGTCAATGGGAGAGCCGAGTCCCACAGTCCTGCTACATAAGAAATCTGGTAGCAACTTATTCATGCATTCGCTGAGGAAGCATTGATGCCACCCAGGTTTGAGGCCCATGGGGTCCCTAGGACATGGTAATGACCCAAGCCTCATTCCCTGCCTGTAGAAAATGTATTGTCCAGCAGCTGGTGAATGAACGCAGGGTCTGTTAAGGCTTGAGTTGTGTACCCCCCAAATTCATATGTTGGGGTTCTAACCCCCAGTACTTCAGAATGTCACCTCATTTGGAAATAGAATCCTTGCACATGTAATGAGTTAAGATGAGGTTGTACTGGAGTAGGGTGGGCCCTAATCCAACGACTGGTGTCCTTATAGGAAGGAGAAACTTGGACACAGAGGAAGATGATGTGGAGAGACTGGGGGAGAAGATGGCCTTCTACAAGCCAAGGAGTCGGCCCAGGACAGATCCTCCCCTGGGGCTATCAGAGTGAGCAGGCCCTGGACACCAGGAACTGAGACAACTTGTCTCTGTTGTGTCAGCCCCAGTCTGTGCGCTCATTATGGCTGCCCTCGCAACTCATGGGCCAGGTGCTGGATCACCGTGGGTCCTGGATGGATAAAGGACCATAGGAATAAAGGGTGGTCCATGTTGCCAGAGATCCGAGACATGTATAACGTTCTTCATGATCTAATTGTTGTGTTTCAAAGGCTCCTCAATTCCTCAGGCTTGAGAAACTCCTATGAATCTTGTAAAATAGCGTTTCCAGGTATATTGTATCTTACATCAGAAAATTGGACAGTGCTGTCTCTACAGGTGGCTAGCTAGGATTGCACTCGAGGACAAAACGCTGGCTTTTCTCTTGGCTCATGTGTTTGCCCCATGGGGGTGTGGGTTGAACTCAGGGAGAAGGGTGGTGTGCTGGTGGGCATGCTGGGCAGAAGCCCTTGGCCCAGGACAGCTCGGGGGTGAGGAGAGGCCGTCAAGGGGCCTGAAGGCCCGAGACTTCTGCCACCATCTGAACCCATCTGGTCTGCAAATCCAGTGGGAAGTGACAGGCCTGACTTTCCCACAGTGTGGGCACAGCATTTTCTGTCCCAGCTGAAATAGAAACTGGGAAGTGCCAGAAAGAGTGAGGCGGAAATCGAGGGGTGGGTGGAGATGGGAACTCCTTGAACTGAGGTTTCTGACCTCTGAAGAAGCTGGTTTTCAGGCTGGTTCTCTCTTTCTCTCTCCCTTTTAAACATTTACTTTTAAAGCATTTACATATTGACTTTCCTGGGCTGACTGGAAGGGCCTGGCACGATAAAGTGGGGAGGTTCCGTCATTTGCTTGATATCTCCAAGACGACCTTCTCTAACACCTGGTTCTGCTCTTGGGCCTGGAGCCTGACCTATGTCTGAGCCCATCCATGAGGCCTGACCATCCTCTGCCTTCTCTCTCTTCTGGCCCTGGCTCCACAGCTGCCATCTCTCCCTTGTTTCCAGGAGGCAATCACGGTGATGGTGTGGATTGCGTTACAGCTGCAATCCATCCACCGACGTCGAAAAGACCTCCTTAAAATATTCATGGCAATCATGACTCATCGGGTTGCCTGTGCACATAGGGCCACTGAGGAAGTCGGGGGGCACAGGGCAGCCCCTGAAGCTACCAAACAGTACCCCCTGCCTCCTCCCTCTGGATTTCTCATCTCTGGGGTGGTGAGGTGGGGGCCACTTTCCAGGGAAGTGGAATGCTCTGGGGCGATGACTATTTCACAAGAGAGCAGACCTATCCAGTAAAATTAAGGAGCTTCCTGTCTTCAGAGGGAGGAAGAAAGGATTGTTTCGTCTTCTGAGTCAGCTGATGCCTCTCCGACAGAGGCTGGCAGACTGCAGCTGTGGGTGAATTATTTAGCACGTGGAAAACCGGTCTTGGGGAATGTTATGCTGAGATGAGACTGCCTCTGGGAGAGAGAAAGTGGAGGATGAGATACTTCCAGGACCCGGACACGGAGGAATCTCATCCAGTGGAATCTCTCTTCAGATTCTTGTGCGGTTGCTGGCTCGTAGGAAGTTCCCAGCAAATGCTGAAAAAAAGAAGAAAGATTAAGTGAATAATGTCAGTGATCTTCCTACCATCCTGTAACACTGAATGTGTGAAAGCACTTGTGAATTAATCAACAGTCTTCTCTGGTACTATAACTGCTCATTTATAATCTTTTTGCTCCTTTCAAATTTTTTTTCCTTAGAGGAAATAACAGTAAATAATAAATAAAGTAAAATAAAATAAAATAAAGTAAAATAAAATAAAATAAAGTAAAATAAAATAAAAAAATAATAAATAATAAATAAAGTACTTTATTTTTCACTTTTTAGAGAAAAATTGGGAAATCTTGCAGTGAATGCTTAGGCAAAACCAATACAGAATAGAGTCAAGCTCACCACAGCCACGCCAAAGAGGGAAGAAGCTGGAAGGCGGAGAGAAGGTGGTGCCGATGGCGGGGCCCTATTCAGTCCTTTCTAATGGCATCCTAAAGCCACAGGGCCTTGAAACATCTGCAGGACCAAACCTCAGACTTCTCCAGATGGAGAGGGATAAACACCAAATCACTATTTTTATATATTTTTGTAATACCAAGGCAAAGAAACTTTTGGATTAAAAAGATTATTGTGATTTCTGTTTGTCTTGGCTCCATAAGGTCACAAAGCATGACTTTATACCATTCTTTGCATTACAGTTAAAGCTTATACGTACAGGGATGGGTCCCCATGGCTTGTCCTCTCCCCCAGCTGTGACGGGTCCTCATGGCCTGTCCCCTCCCCCAGCTGTGATGGGTCCCCATGGCTTGTCCTCTCCCCCAGCTGTGGTGGCTCCTCATGGCCTGTCCCCTCCCCCAGCTCTGAGGTTCCAGGAACAGGTCCTGAGTTTTGTTCATTCACATCCCCTGCTGATCCTGGTCTTGGGTTTAGGGCTCAGAATGACTCAAAGTCCGCCCATGATGAGTGGAGCAACGGATGGGAGGAGTCCTCCGTGGCAATTCCCACCACTTTCTGGGATCTGAGGACCTTGGTGCTCACAGGGAGGAAACACTCCTATCCAGACTTCTCAGTTGAATTAGGATTTCTGAGCACCTGCCGCCCCGGCTCTCTCTCTAAACGCATTCAAGTGAGCTGAGATATCTGCCTGAGTCTGAAAGATAAATCATGTGGTACCACGAGATGGGGGACCATAAGGAGTCTCCTCCCAGTCAGGGTAGCTGAGCTAGTTGGGTAGTTGAGGGTCTGACCCTCCACACAGGGAGGCCTGGTTGCAGTGGTTCAGTCCGTTTCTCCTTGCCCTGTCATGTGGCCTGGACCAGGCCCCTTCTCCACTGCCTCAGTTTCTCCATCTGTGCTCAAAGCTGGCTGGCAGCCCAGCTCATTGATCTTCTGGGCCTCAGAGAACTCTGTTCTCAGACTTGGCTTGCCTCCCTGGTCCTCATCCTGTCCATATTCCTGTCCGTGCACATTTCAGTTGCTCTGCAAGAAAACTGTGAGTATTTAGGTTTTGCCCCCAATAAGCTGAAGTCATTTTCTTAGGAAAGCAGAGGAGGGAGGTGTGTGTGGAGGCCACTGTTCTCCTAACTCCTGAGCCGCCACCCCTTGGGCAACCTGTGGTCCGACATTCCATCCTCCCTGGGCAGGCCGCAGACAGAGGTCAAAGCCACTGTCTTCCCTGAGAGCCATCTCTGTCTGACCTGGGAGGCAGGGAGACAGGGCTATCTCTGCTGTATTTTCCTCAGGGTGAGGACAGATCCCCAAATACTGAAATCTGGGTCAACACAATGTCCCTCAAACAAAAGTAGGTCCATGCTGAGAAAACCACAGCGACACGGGATTATTTCAGGGCTGCATCACGTCATTCTGTCATTCAGGGCATGGGGTCATCTTTGTGATTGATGAACTCCTTGGTGCTCTAATCAGGATGCCAAGTTAAGCGGATCTGCTCCTGAACGTGTGCTGAAAGCAGTCCTGGTGCAGTCCGAGAACGTGACAAATGCACACCCGAGTGTCGTGAAGAAAAGCTGGCTCCAAGCAGAGGGTCCTGATGCCAACATTTGCCGAGGAGTCTAGCTTCAGGAGTAGCAATAATCAACACTAGTGACACATGGACCACCCCCTGCTCACCATCCTGCTCCAAACATGGGTTCCGAGGTGTGGAGAGGTTGACCTAGACAAGGCCATGGGAAGGGGTGTCAGGGTGGGGACTGGCAGTTGGCCGTGAAGCCCACTCGAGGTTGCTCTGTCCCTGGGAGGAGCGGAGTCCCAGGTGTCTGTGTGGGCTCCGGCCTTGGTTCTAGCCAGACCGCGGGAGAGCCTGGAGCAAGCCGGGGCTGGAACCGGAGCAGGTCAGCTCAGCAAGGGAGGAGCCTGGCTGGGAGCCCAACGAGGTCCTCGGGGACGGGCAGAGGCTCAGACCCACTAGATAATCTGGGCTGAGTTTGGGAGCCTCAGATGGAAAGCTGCTATCGGTCCCATGGGAGTACTAACTCAGAGACCACAACACAGCTGCCGAGTCCTTGAACCACACGCCTGACAGCCCAGATGGGGACCCTCCCTCCTGCATCTCCGGACACCATGGCTGCAGGTGCCCTGGCCCGGAGCAGGCCCTTGTCAGGTTCTGGTCTGCAAGGCGGGGATGTGGGGCATGAACAGGAGGGACCCCATTCTTCCTGAATGGACCTGGGCTGGATGTCTGGCAGGGGAAGATCTGCACACTAGGCCAATTAAAATCTCGAGCGGTATTCTCCAAACATCCCCGAACTCAGGGCATTTTGCAAGGAGTCCTCACTGGGGGCTCCATCTGAAAAGCGTCCTGGTTTTGCCTCAAGCAGGAGGACCGGGCTGCCTGAGTCTTCTTGGGAACCTGACATGTTTCCCAAAAGGAGTTTTGTGGAACCCGTTATGCGAGAGCGCTCCAGGGTCGGGCGCGTTTGGGAAATGCTGCTGTCCTGCCCCTCAGGGGACGGACGGGGAGGGGCCTGCAGGGAGAAAACCACAGAAACCCCTCTTTATTGTCTTTGAGAAATAATAAGTAAAATTATTTCTCTAGAACACTAGAAGTTCCAAGCACTTTGGGTGCATAAAGATACTTTTAAACTTACCCGATCCCTCACTTTTAGACTTTTGAGACCAGGGTCTCTCCTGCCGGTCTCTGCCTGAGGCATCTGGCCAGGTGGGGGTTTCGGAAGAACCTGCTCTTAGGACCAGCCACACAGGGGAAGCAGACTCGCGTCCTGGGGGATTTTCTAAGTTCCTTTATTTGCTCCCTTAGCTGATCAACAACTGATGTCCTGTGATAACGCTGAACTGAAGGAGGTGAAGCCCTTCCTGGCGTGGGAGGACTTGTGGGGTGGAAAGAACAGGGCTGGGGAGCCGGTGGACGGGGTCCTGCTGCTCTCTGACCTCTTGGGCCAGGAGTGGGAGCTGGTGAGCACTAGCCCTGAGCTGCCGGCACCTGACATCCCACAGGCGCAGTTCCTGGGACACAAGGACTCCTGCAGTGGGTGCAGACAGAGGAGCTTGGGCTGGACCGACACAGGTGGCTGGAGTGCAGAACCGGGACCCACTTGGGGTCTCCTCAGTCCTGGAGTCCAAGAGGCAGGCCGTGTAGGAGAAGGACAGACATGAGTGAATAAGTTAGATGGAGAAAATTAGGGAGGTGGCTGGCTGTGGACCAGGCACTTCCTGGACACCAGGCTCCAGTCCCACCTGGTCCTCTGCTGCTTACCCTGTGGACACCTACAGGGAGAAGCTGGCCTCTCTGCAGAGGTTGGTGTGGCCCTCAGCCAGGGCCCAATCTGCCCCAGAGCAGCCTGAGCACCACTGTGGGGGCGCTGCCTGCCCAGGTGCATACCCCCGAGCAGCAGGACTCTGAAGGAGGTAGACGTCTCCTCACTGGATCTATGAGCATCGGGAGGTCTAACCCCCATCATCTCGTTAGGCTGTTCCCTCTCCCTCTGAACAACAGAACATGACTTTGTAGTTTTAAATGCCATCTACCGAGTAAAACATTAGCCCAGCAGCATCATCGTGGGAGACTCACTTCTGCTTATTTCCAGAATTTCTCTCTTTCTCTTAAAAGAAGGCATGAAATTGTCACCCTAAACCATTCAAAAGAATATCAAAATTTGAAGGCACTTGGAGAATAAAGATAAAGTATCTCCAAATGTTATCTCAAATTTTACCAGATTGTTCTGCCATGGGCAGTAACTAACAAAGCCCCTCTAATCTCATCTCTGTGTACACACTGTGCTTGGAGCTGGCTTCCCGCCTGCCCTTCCATCTGCATTTCTCCTGCTCCCTAAGCAACCAACGGAGTTGTTTGCCGCTGACCTGAGGTTGCTTCTCTTTGAAACCGTGTCTCTCCCCTCCTCCTGCCAATGGGTTGTTTTATAGATAATCTACATTCAGCTCTGTAGCTGCAGCTTCCACGGCCGTGGCGCCCATGGCAGCTGTCTAGGTGGAGGACGGACATGGTGGAGTCCTAACACTACAGACAAGGCTGCCTCAGATGCCCACAGCGAGTCCCCTGACTGTGGGCCGGTGCTCTCCCTGCCCACAGCCTCCCTGCAGACTTTATTTTTGGAGGCCCAAGAATGCTGTGCTTGGAAGTTCTGAGCCTCCCCTCCTGGGTTCAGAGGAATGGAATGAGGGGTAAGCTTTCTGTAAATCGGGGTGTTTGTAAGTGGAAACTGGACCTGTGCCACCACATCCCAGAGTGGCTCGGTGCTCGCTGCCAGCATGCAGACAGTGCCAGCCCTGCTGATAGGGTGTAGGCAAAGGCAACGCGCACACAGGACACCATCCACTGGGGAGGATTTCTGTTTTCTCCCCTGAGACCTTGCATGTCTGCTCTGCAACCTGTGGGGACCAGCTCCCCTCCTGCAGGAATGGCACGGGCAGAGTACCTGGCCCGCCTGTGGCCTCTTGGTGGCATCGCAGCTCGGCAAGATCCTCTCTCTAATCCAGAAAAGAAAGGTGTGCGTAGACCAGGAACACGAGCCTGAGGCCATGTGCCTCCATTTACTCAGGAACAGCGTCCCCGCCATACGACCAAGAGCAACGCCACCAACACTCCAGCTCCAGCTCCCTGCGGTGGAGGAGCCCCGCCCATGCCCTGGGTCTCCAGGCCCAGGTGCAGCCCCAAGGAGGCTCGGAGGAGGAGGAGAGGCCCGCCGAGGCAGGTTGGGAGGCGAGGCCCTGCCACATGGGGGTGCGGGTGTGAGTGCAGGTGGAGCCAAGTGTCAGCACTGGGACGGGGTGTGAAATGATCCCCCTCAAAATGCAGAGACAGAAACGGGAGTCTGGCTGGTTCTGCTGGTCCTGATGCCAGCTCCTAAGGGAAGGGGAAGAGAATGGTGGAAACCGGAAGACAGCAGGGTCTGGGACCGCACAGAGGCCCAGTGCATCACCTGCAGCTCCCAGCGAAGATTCTGGCTGCTTCCCCCGGCCCCCCAGCCCCCTCAGTCCTCCATGGGGATGCTGCGGCCATGGCTGTGGTGACAGCCAATGTGGGTCAGCATGTGCTGGACTCTGGTGTGTGGAGCACTGAGGTGCACTTCAGAGTTATCCTAGAGAGGACTCTGTGTGTCCTGGGTGGTAAACTGAGGCACACAGGGGTCTGCGGCTCTCCGCAGTCAGTAGGGGCTAGGTCCACCCTCTTTTTGACACAGCCTGAAAGCCTTGTTTCCTCATCTGCAGAATGGGTCTGCTGCATCTGCTCTCAGAGTTTCTGCAAACATGGGCCTCTTGGAGGAGAGGGCCGAGGGCTGTATCCCAGCCAGGACTTAACCACAGCGCCTCAGGGGTTGGCAGGCCAGCTCAGGGTTAGGCCTTGGCTTCTGAGAGGGGTGGGAGATCCCACAGAGATGCCTAGTGACCTTTTCCTGATGATTCTAGTGATGTGGAGATGGGCTTTTCTGTGGTCAGTGTGGACTGGCCTCAGAGACCCCGTGCCCACCAGCCTCCGCCCGGCCCTTCTCAATGGCATTGCCAGCAGCTCTGAGACCAGGCCTGGGTCTGAGCGCTCTGCGGCGGGAGCCTGGGGCTGCTCCTGGGACACTGTTGTCCGCCTCTTGTCTGAAATGCTGATGATGGCCACATGGGCCACCTCTGGAGCGATAGGGGCTTTGTGGTGGGGCAGGCTGGTCCTGGGCTGCCTCCACGGCTGCCTCAAGTTCTCAGGCCCCGGTCGGCGGGGTAAGGCCAGGCAGCCATCGGGGTGGACAATGGCTGAGGTGGAGGCCCGAGAGCCGACCAGCACGAGTGACAGGCATCGCAGGCAGAGCCGGCAGGCCTGCCAGGGAGGGACCTGACTTTTGTTGGGTCAGCGGTCAATACCAACCCCTATGCAAACCCCCAGGACCCCACACAACCCCCACATGACCCCACATGACCCCACACTACCCCACACAACCCCCATGTGACCTCACATGACCCCCACACAACCCCCTCATGACCCCCACATGCCCCTCATGTGACCCCCATGTGACCCCAAGTGACAGCCCCCATGCGAGGACCCCCATGCACCCCCCCACTCCACTCCCCTCCGGTGGGTCTGAGGGGGAGCTGAAAGGAGAAACTACCGCCTTCCCCAGGGTAGATGGTGCCCTCGGCTGGTGTTTGTTTTTTTAAATCATTTTTCCTACATTCTTATCTCAAATTGTTGGTTCATTTATTTTATTTTTCAAAACTAAACTGAGGTGAAGAACTATTTCCCTGGCTTTGGGGTGTCCTGAGCTTGGACCTCCCACTGGGATTTTGCCGCAGCTTCAATCAAGACACTTCTGAGTTGACACCAACACCAACCCAGCAGGTGGACGCCAGGACCCACTGCACATCGGGGGATGTGAGGTGACCCGGCTTCTGACAGGCACAGAGGGACACAAGGGGTCCTGAGGGGCACGGACACCCCACCGGCTGAGGTGGGCGCTTCCTGTTGCCAGGTCTGCGGGACAGCGGCCGAGCCAGCCGGGGGCCGGTCCCGGGGTCACGTGCCCTGGCTGCACTCGGCCTGCTCAGGCTCCAGGCGGTGCCTCGCAGGGGCTTCTTCACATCGTGGGGCGGAACCATGTGGGTTTGCAGGGCCTACACCCTCCACACCAGGGACCTGGGCCTGGTGGTATCCGAGGTGGTGGTACTTGGTTTCTCTGACCATCCCTGGTCACTTCACGTCCATGAGCCTCTGTCTCTTCATCTGCAAAGTGGGGGCATTAGCTACATCTATATTGTCCCAAGCATCACAGGTGACATCTGCAGACTGTGGGGTGCAGAGCTGGGCCCTCATGAGTGTGGTCACCTGTCCTCCAGGCCATGAGGTGGGTTTGTGGTTGGGACGTGGATCTGGGAAAAGCATTACAGAGCCCAGGCTGTGAGCCCAGGCCAGCCTGGGGCAGCCAGTGCGCCCTCCTTCTGTCCATCCAGCCCTCTCCTGTCAGACCCAGCTGGCAGGGCAGGTACTTCTACCCCATTTTCAGAAAAGGAGTTGCAGCTGGACGAGTGGAGACCCTGGCCACGTAACGAGGGACAGTCCACATGTGTGGCTGGGGTCACAGGATCGGAACACAGTTTCCTGACTGTTAGCTGCTATTCAGAGGAGCCCACATGCACATCACTTTTGCGTTTCAGTTTCTAACGAGGAGGAAAAAGGCCAGAATGAGCTCGTGGCCTTCAGGTGGTCATGTACATGTGGGACGAGCTTGGGGGTGGCTGGTAGGACACGAGCTGCCTGAGAATTGCAGTGCAGACCCCTCCCAGGGAGCACATCACCCACCCACGGGGCCTGCTCTGAGCCATACCGGCTGGGGGTGTGGACCACATCCAGAGGGGCCTCCAGCTTCTGGAGGCAGAGAAGGCTGTCCTCAGCTGTCGTTCAGGGAAGTGATGGGTCTTCCCACTTCTGCTCACCCTCAGTGAGCAGCTGTGAACATGGGAGACTCTCACTCCTTCTGGGTCACACATCAGGGGAGCAACTTCGGAGTTTACAGCAGACGGGACTAGTAAACAGACCACAGAGTAGACACAGGATGAGGTGGTTTCCCAGCAAAGTGCTGTCCGTGGAGCATCTCTGTGCGGCCAGGCTGCTCTGCTGGCGCCTAGCCAACAGGTGGATCACGGCATGTGTGCGTGCAAGTGTGTCACATGTATGAGTGTGTGCACACATGTGTCTGGGTGTGCACATGTACATGTACATGCATGTATGTGTGTGTGTTTGCAAAGTCCTGGTCAAGGCTCAGTGTAGCTGCCCAGGCTACAGGTCTGGGGTGGAGATCGCTGACCCCAGGCCTGCAGAGGGTCCTGCCCCAATGGTCCTATGCCTGGGGTGCTGGGGAGAGATGTGGAGAGAAGATTAGAAGGGAGATGGTGAGCTTGAGTCTAACATGCCCCCCCCCCACGCTCCCGTTTCATGTTTAGAATCTTCACGATCCCCTTGGCTGTCTGGTGGAGGAGATCCTCGGAGCTGGAGTGGGAAGGCGGCCTTGGTTTTCCACCTGAAGTGCAGGTGACTGAGTCACTCACTGTCTAGTCCCTGAGACGATGGTGGTGGCAAACACAGAATTCTGACACAGGTCTCACTGGGCTGACATCAAAGTGTCAAAGGGCTGTTTCCTCTGGAGGCTCCAGGGGAGAATCTGTCCCTGTTCTCTGGCCTTTTCCAGCTCCCGGAGGCTGAGGTCCTCAGCTCATGGCCCTGTCCTCCGTCCTTCCTCACAGCCGGCAGTGCCAGGCTGAGTCCTTCTCACACTGCTCACTCTCCCATTCTCTCCATCTCGGGTCAGCTGATTTACAACTTTAGTTCCATCTGCAACCTGGATTCCCCCTTTCTGTGTAACGTGACACAGTCACAGATTCCAGAGCCTGGGGTGTGGCCATCTTTGAGGAAGGGACCCTTATTCTGCTCACCTAGGATCCAACCCTCAAGTCTGGGCAATGGTCTGTGACGCCGTGAGGATAGTCTTCTAACAGCAGAAGGAATTGACAAATGTGTGATTAACATGTTCAGTCATGTACAAATGTGCAGGCCTCCTCGGTGTGCACGTGTGGGCCTGCTGGGGTCATACGAGGAGACAGGAGCACGTCTCGGGAGATCCCCATAGTGTGCTGCCAGCGGAGTTTGACCCTGACTCGTGGAACAGGGTGCCTGTAATGTACGTGTATGAGCGTGAGTGTGTCTGTGTGCTCGAGAGCACGTGTGTGCACGTGTGTGTGAGTGTGCATGAATTCATCCAGAATGGAGAGGAGCACGCCAGCTGGACTCCAGCTGAGTTAGGCATCGGTGCCTCGGGAATCGTGGCCTCCCTAATGGGACGGCTTCTCATTTCTCCGCCTGAGCCGGGATCCCATGTCCAAGGCCCACTGGCGTCAGGCCCCCTTGCCCCGTAAATCTTTCTGTCCTTCTCCAAGTCAACTCCTCACCGCTCCTCTCCTCACCCACCTATAGTGGCTTCCCACCAGAGGAATGTTGTTATAAAAATGAAAATATGTAAAACGAGAAGACATCTAATGCCACCCTTTTGGTGGAGAGCAGATTTAGGCTTAAGACAGCTGGTGCCAGAACGTTTGTGAGTCCGCGTTCCGAGGCTCAGGAATGCCTTGCAAGTGGATGTGCAGGATCAATTAGTGGTCTTAAAAGCAACATTAGGACATTTTTGTGCTGACCCGATCTTTTTGTTGCCAGAAGAGGCACATTTTATGACTTACCATGCCAGAAATACACACAAATGTGTATGTATATACACAATGCTTGGGGAACATGGTTATAATTGCTAGGGTCATAAACAAATTGACATTGAGATCAGGCAAAAATATAATTTACCCATTGGACCGGAATTAGTGCAGGATGAAGTGACTGAAGAGAGGTTTGTGCCTGGAGGGCTGGTCTTCGCAGTAGTCTGGGGAGATGGTGGAGCCTGAAGGGAAGAGCGTGGGGTTGAGGAAACCTGGGGCTCAGGTCTGTGGGGCTGTTCTCGCTGCACGGCCTCGCACGAGTCCCCTACACTCCTGGCCTCAGCGTTTGTGTCTGTGATTGGGGATAACAACAGGGCCCTCGGAGTGTCCTGAGGACAGTGTTAAATCTCTTCAGGTATGTAAGGTACCTCCTATGGTGTCTGGTCCATAAACTGGCAGGAATCTAAAATCACCACCACTGATGGCTGCTGCCATTTCTTAGGTGGGTACCTCGCGCCCGGGGCTGTGCGGCTGCTTGCTCCTGCTCCGCAAGACTGCATCTTAGAAGAATCACTGGGGAAGGCTCAAGATCCCGATGCCCAGGGCCACCCCCAGGCTGCCTGCACCCAGGCTGCCCACACCCCAGCCTTCGGAGCCCAGACGCACACCCGCCCCCGTGCACTGAGCTCAGAGCCGGCGGCTGCTTGATTAGATGAACAAGTAGATAGGACAAAGGGGCCCAGATGCTGCCTTCCTTGTGTGAGGCCTGGCTTCCGGGTCCTGCAAGACCTGATGACAAGCCTTCCTTTGTTTCTCCACGTTTTGTTGCTCTGGCAGAAGCAGGGGCCACAGGCTGAGACGCTGTGGAAGGAATGCCCTCTGAAGAAGGCCCAGCACCGCGGCCTCAGCTCAGGACTCTCCGGTCACCTGGTCTTTCCTTGAGCTTCTACCTGACTGGGCCCTTCTGTCCTGCACCCCAGGGTCACCTGTGGCTCCTGGTCCTGGGCCTCCCCCACTGTGGACTTGGCGCATTTTCCCCAGGTCTGCATCTTCTGTCCCAGTTAGAGTGGGCCCTGGGAGGTGGGGCCCCATCTCACATTTCTTAATCTCAGCACATCAGTCAGCACCGTGCTTTGCACACAGAAGCACTCAATAAAAAGTCTATAATTGATTTGCTCTTCTTACTAAATTGATACATCCTCCTTTTAGTCCCGAATACCCTGGCGTGTAGCGAGTCTTAGGAACCGTGGCATCTTCTGACAGGCATATTGGGGTTTCCGGATAGGAGAGAATTTGCCCTTACCCTGGTGACTCCCAATGCTGAACTCCACGTCTCAGGTTTTCCACTTGAAAAACAGAGATGGTTATTTCTGCCCTCCCACTACACTGAGGATGATAGGCATACAAAAAAGATATTTTTGCAAACTACTACACAAATGCAAGATATTGTTCCTAGCAACAGCACCCTCATCCTGAACCAGAGCTTCTGTGCCCATTAAATTTCTCCTTGGAGGACCCCCTGTGCATCGAACATCTTAGAGAGCTGGGGGTGAGTCCTATCTGCATCACCCCAGGGCTGCCTGTGGTGCCAGCTGTTCTATCAGTTTTGAGGACGTTCTCCTCGCGCTGCCCCTCTCTGGGCTGGGCTCACAAGTGGGTGTTCAGACGTCTCCTCCTCCCATTACCCCCCCAACCTGGGGAGAAGTCCTGGTTGGCACTGACCAGAACCCAGTGTGACTGAGCAACCCTGGGCACACCAGGCACTGTAATTTGACAGCTTGGAGGATTAATCTGTGGAAGAATGAGCCGGAGGCAGGGTCAGCAGTGGGAGGCCGTACTGCTGCTAGGTTGGCTCTCCACGGGGGGCTAATGAGGACCCCCGCCGGGCAGATGCCCTGCCCCTCCTGCCCAGGCCGAGGGCAGCCTGTTCTCTCACTGCAAGGTGGACTGGAGGCGTCTACGTGTCTGACCTCGGGTGCAGGTCCTGGAACGTGATGCTGGGAGGGCCACCAACAGAATGGTTCTCCTGGCTTAGTTGTGTTCCCCAAAAGTTCCAGAAATACAAAAACCATTCCTGGAGGAGGGACATGCGAACCTGATCCTTTTCCTCAGTGTCTCAGGAAGAGCTCGATGGGTGTGGCAGGAATGGAGACCCTCGGGAGAGCGGGTCTGAGGGGCTCTGTCCTCAGGTCCAGCCCTAGGGCTTGGTGTCCACACAGCCTGCTCCTGCAGGGCTGGAGCTGAACCAACACGCTACCTGTTCCCTCCACGTGGTTTTTATTTGGAGCACTGGCCCATGAGCCCAGGTGCAGGATCCTGGGGAGAATGGGGCTGTGGTTTAGGATAGTTGTGCTGGGCCTGGAAGGGAGGTGGCGGCCTGGGGGACAGTGTTAATACAGTTGTGTTTGCTTGAACCAGAGGAACTTCTGCTTTCTGCAGACGCTTATTCTCTGCGTGTTGACTGATCCTCTACTCAGCGTTTGGGATGGAAACATGTTGCAGATGGGAAAACATTTTACAAGGCTGCCAGATTTCTGGAAGTTGGTCTGCCAGTCAGAGGGACCACACAGGGGCATGTGGGCCGGCCGGGCAAGGGCAGCCGAGGGGGCGTCCTGCTCCTGCTGCGGAGGGACACTCGGGTCTCTGGATGAGTGTGTTTGGTGGTCCGCAAAGCTGAAGGGAACCAGGAGTCTTGGACAAGATGCTGCTTCTAGATGAGAAAGTTCATTGTGGATGGGTCCATTATTTCAAGTTTTAAATTACACATAACATACGATGTATAGATTAAATACATATATATATATTTTTTAATTAAAAAATTCTTTCAGTTAAAAAAAAACCCCAAATAAAGTAAATGTCAAAATGTATAATTCTCTTGAAGGATTTCGGAAAGCTGGAGGCCTCTGGTTTATTTTTCACTTTCAGGGAAACCCCGAAGTCTCCAGGCTCCGGTCTGACAGTTAATCATCACACGCAGATATAAACACCAGCTTCTCGGTCTGAGGCTGTGATTTTGCTGGTCAGACAGCAGATATTTCCGGGATGCCCGCTCTCACAATGCTCAGAATGCCTTGGGAGAGACACCAGGTGGCCAAGGGCTGCGAAGTGTTTCCAGGAAAGGCCTGGCCTGCGACTCGGGCACCGGCTCGGCCACCTGGCATTCAGAGACCCTCCGGGTTGGCCTGTGGGCAACACGTCCTCCCGCTGGACCCGCGGAGAGAGCGCAGCTCTGGTGTTGTTGGGCTGGCCGGCTCCCAGAAGGCCACTTGCGAGCACTGATCCTCTCTGAATATTCACCTGAAACAGAAGAGACCTGGACTTAATATTTTTCATCTCAAAGTGTGTTCTTTTGCCTAAGATGCTTCGATTATTCTGACCGCTGCCCGTGTGGTAGATGCTCTCGTCCCGCCTCTGCGTCAGGCTCACGCCTGCTGTGAGGCCCTGGTGGCCGTGGTTCCCTGACCGCTGCTGGCCCCACTTGCTGCTGTCTCCTCTGCCAATTTGTACTAGCGTGTTTGGTCCAAAACCTTTCTCTGACCGTTATTGTAATTATGTAAGTTATTTAAATGGATGCAAATCAATGAAGCCTGCGTGAAAAAAGAAAGAACTGATGTCTCTATGAAAATTGAGTTGAATGCTTTGGAAAGACTTGATAAAGCCGAGTTGCTAAAACCATTGCTTCTAAATTTGCCATGGGTAAGACAACTGTTAAAAGATTGAGGAGAAAATTATAAAAATACAGACGCTTCTGCTCCCAGATGGCCTCACATCTGCCTTTCAATCATTGCTTCACTTTTAAGAAACACAAACTGGAAATTTGTGGGTGAAGGAAGAAAGATGTCAGAAGCACCAGTCCGTGGATGCTCACTAGAAAAAAGACCTCTTCAGCCTCGAAGGTGGTGAGTGGAGGTTGGTGCTGTTTCTAAGGCAGTCATGTGAGGTTCCCTGCTTCACTTTTGACTTTATGCAGACTCCTGGGCCCAGCTGTGTAGATAAAGGGCCTCCACACAGCTGGAGTGGCCGAGTGAATTCTCATTTCTCCACGTATTTCTCACGTCCAGATTGGGAGGGTGTGATATCCCAGCTTTTGTGGGCTGTCTGGGAAACACCATCCTAAGCAGTCTTGACTGGGAAAAGTTCAGGAGGTGGGGAAACTGATTCTCAGGCTCCAAGGACCAAGTTGGAACCTACAGTGTAACCATCATAGTACCGTGTTCCCATCATGATGCAACGTTACCGTCATGGGGCAGTGTTCCCATCACGACACGGTGTTACCTTCACAGGACAGTGTTATCACTGCCCATTTTCTGTGGATGGTCACACAGAGAGCAGCCCTTTCTCCTTCACTGAGTGCAGAGTCAGTAGATATTGTATCTGAGACCCAAGTCAGTGTAGACAGTGTGGAGGTGACACCTGAATTCCAGGGCAGTGTAGACGGTGTGGAGGGGATACTGAGACCCAGGACAGTGTAGACGGTGTGGAGGTGACACCTGACTCGGGCCAGTGTAGACAGTGAGATCAGGCGAGCTGCATGTGCTGCTGTTACCCACTGTGCAGGGTCGCCCTGGGCCCTCATCTTGCAGTGCTGAGACCTTGTGGGAGGCCCACCCCCATACTGGCTGGCTTGATTTTATCTTGCTAGGGAAGGCAAAGTTGGGGAGGATGGAACTCAATGGGGTGTGGAAGATGGGGCCTCTGTGTGGCCCATTGTGGATGCTGGGAGCGGTGTGTCCACTTAAGCGGCATCTGACAGCAGCCTGCTCACATCCAAACAGAAGAAATGATGGAGGGTGTGCACCTGCTGGAGGGGAGGCTGGCGACAATGAGGGGCCAGTGCCTGAGCAGCCCCTCACTGCGTCTGGTGGGCAGGGCAATGACAGATGCCTGATGCGCTCCTAACGAAGGTTAAGCATCACTTACCATTCCAGGCACCAGGATCTGGAAAACAGATGACTTGGGCCTGATCATCAATCCTCCATTTAATCAATTAAGGGTGCACACTAATGAGGGAGGGATGGGAGAGGCAGTGTGGGCAGCAGGGGCTCTGCCATAGGCCCTGGACACTGGGCTTCCTAATTAAAGAGCAGGTGACGAAGCAGGCAGGCGCAATGGGGCACATTACCCATCCCCGCAGAGAACTTTTTGTTGGTCCAAGGGAGACAATGTCCAGACCATGGTTGTGCTGACTCAATGAACTCGGCTGGAGCAGGGTTAGAGGGAGAACATGCTGCTGAGCGATGTTCCAGTCACCCCCCACCTCCCAAAGATGTCTGGACGCTGTTCCCGACGTGTTCCTCCCAAACGGTTATTCTGTCTGTAGGTTTTTTGGGCATCCCCTGGGGTAAAGCATTATCAGTTTGGGGGAATCATATTCTTATTGCTTTTGTTTCTAAGTCTTGGAGAGTGAACTTAGTTCAACTTCAAAAACAATTCCTGCCTTTCAAAATCAAAGACGATTCTTCTAACATTTGTCTGCAAACTCTGGGATGTAGTCATGGTGCAAACTCAGAGACTGCGTTGTCTCTGAGCATCACTTGTAGCCAGGTGACCCGGAGCAAATGCCTTGACCTTGCTCAGCTGCAGTCCCGTCCATAACATCCACATTCTTAGAGGTTTGTTTTGGGGCCCAAATAATATGATTCATGTCAATGTGCTTTGCAAATTCTAAACCTGGATACAATATGAATTACTATTATTGACAATTAATCCCTTTTACATTTGATAAAATATAAATATACTTTCATTTTAAAATTTAAATTCAATTTAAAAAGAAAAAATAATTTTGCAGACTCTGCTCTGTTTCTCTCCTAAATTCAGTTAGTGTGAAGCCCTTTTATTTTTTAAAGCATGTCCCTTCCTCTCTGGGGCAGTATGCTGCCCCCTGGGGTTAAGTCCGCCCACTTCCTCAGGCTCCAGGAGAGACTCCATCCATTGTGGTGCCTTTTCCAGCTTGGGGAGGGATGCCCACATTCTCTGGCTCATGACCCCTTCCTCCATCTCCAAGTCCAGCGATGGCAGATTGAGTCTTCCTCTCACACATCACTCCGACCCTCTCTCCAGCCCCCCCTTCCAATTTTAAGGACTCTGTGATCACACTGGATAATCCAGGACACTTCCATCCCAGGGTCAGCTGACCAGCAGCCTGAATCCCCATCTCCAGGGAACCCACCATGTTCCCAGGTTCCAAGGATCAGGACATGGACATCTGTCTAGAGGGTGTTAGTCAGCTGGCCACAGAGGAGGCTTAGGTCACCCTCCGCAGCCCTCAGTGGACTGTGCGGGGCCTGGGCCCCTGGAGCTCCTACACTTGGGCTGCAATTAGCTTTATGCACTTACGAGGGGGCTGCACAAATGCCCTGCATTTCTGCGCCCGCCAGGACGTGGAAGGTCATGGAGGCCTGCCCTGGGGATAGCCAGACGAGGCTGCACGTAGTGGTGCAGGTTCCCAGTCACCCGGCTCTGCCACCTGATAGAGCTTTGGTTGGTTTTGGCCTCAATGCAAAGGTTCCTTCAGTGCAGCTCCGAAACCACTGACTGACCAGTGAAGACTGTGGGACACGGAGTTGAATAAGTTATCCCCTCCCCAAAGAGCTCATCCGATGGGGGAGCTTTGACACAAAAAAGGAGAATTCCACTCAGGACAGAGAGGCACCTGCTGGTGCGTGGACCCTGGGAGAGGGAGTGTGCAGCAAGGCAGGGTAAGAGGGGGATGCCGGCACAGCAGAGGCTGGAGTAAAGATATTTAACAACTGACCCATCAGAGCAGACTTTGGACATGCCCCTGGGGTAGGCTCTGGTGCAGGGGTTAATTCTGTGGTTGTTGGATCATCGGGGTCCCCAGAGTCCAGTGGGCACACTGGTGTGGGCTCATGACATGATTTAATAATTGGTACAGAAGTGTTTCAATTTTTCAACAACAGGGCAGTAACTCCAGTGAGAACTGGCAGAGTATGGCTGGGAAGAGGCCACTCTGAGTGGGGCCTTGCAGGTTAAGTAGGAGTTCATCAGGTAGACACCAGGGGATGGCATTCCTATGGAAGAAGGAGCAAAACTAAAGGCCTGAGACTGGAAAAAGCTCAGCATGTCCAGCAGCAGGAGTGTCATGGGGCTGGGTCAAGACAGTGGTCCTGGGCGACAGGGCCTGGGTGGGGAGACCTCTGTGCTTTGCGGTAAATTTGGATGAATCTCACAGTCCAGCTTTGGAGCTTGTTGGAAAAGACACACACCCAAACATCATGCCTATTGTGGTAGACAGAACAATGGCCTCCAAAGATGTCCATGCACGAGTACCCGGGCCTGTGAGTGCCACCGTACGTGGCACAAGGGACTTTGCAGATGTGATTAATTCAAGGATCCAGAGATGGGGCTCATCCTGGATTTTCCAGGTGGTCATTAATGTGTCACAAGAGTCCTGACAAGTGGAAGAGGGGCAGGACAGGCCGAGAGAGAGGGAGATGTGACGACGGAAGTGGACGTTGGGGTGGTGCTCTTTGAAGATGGAGCGAGGGGGTGCCAGCCAAGGACTGCCTCGGCCTCCAGGAGCTGGGAAAGCCACGGAGTCTCCTGTGGAGAATCCACAGGGAACCAACTCTGCCCACACCCAGGGAGATCCGTCAAACTTCTGACCTTTGGAACCGTGACATCACGTGTTGTGTTGTATGAAGCCATGAATTTGTGACGACCTGTTACAGCAGCACGAGGAACTCACACACCCGCAGGTCCTGTGGGCTGGGGCCTCACGGCTGTGGTTTTTACACATTTCCTGAGTGATTCTGATTCACACCAAAATCTGAGAACAATTGCTGCATAAACCAGGATTCGGACAAAGTCTGAAGTGGCAGTGGGAGGGCCCAGAGGCTCAGGAGGGCAGGGGCCTGGTGCTGGCACAGGTGGGCCTGGGAGGAATGAGGAGGAGGGACGATTAGAAAGTCTGAAAGGCTTAGGAGAGAGGTTGCAAGGGCCCTAACATTTCTAATTTGAAAAATTGTCAAATTGCTGACCTACTTGATCCTTTTCATGTAGGAACCGATGGATTGCATGCAACAGAATTTGATTTCGATTAGAAATGACCAGCTGATTCAGGTGAAATGACCAACCCTCTCTGAAGGGCCAGTGGCATAAAGGTAGGTCCTGAGGCAGAACTTGCAGTGCCTCCTCTTCCTCCCACTGTTTATCTTCTCCCTGCTTTTACCTTCTCTTCCACACCCTGTGTCCTGCCTCTCCTGTTGCAGAAAAATGCTACCCCTCTGGGTCTCAAGTGTAAAGCTCTTGTTTTGGGGATCCTTATAGCCAGAGAGACCCCCTCCCCATCACAGGCCTAGTATCAGTTCCTGTCTGCATCACCCAGCCCCTGTCTGACCACACGGGAGGAGGCAGACACTCTACCACTGACGGGCTCTGGGCAGGTCCTGAAAATGTGTGTGAGAACCTTCCCCCTTCTCCCGGAGGACAGGGGGTGGTGGAACCTTCCCCCTTCTCCTGAGGACAGGTGGTAGTGGAATCTTCCATTTTCTCCTTGAGGACACGTTGTGGAGCCCGTCTGGGCTTGGCTGAGTTGGGGAGGAGAGTAGGAGCAGGTGCTGAATGGAGCAGAGAAGCCCCTTGGGAAATTCTTTCTTATGCCGTCGCTTGTCCTAGAGTGCAGCTAAGGGGACAAGATCATGAGATGTGGGGGATGTCTCTACATGTAGCCCAGTGGTGGACGTCCAGCATTCGTCTGACCAAGCACTCCACTACCTGCCTCCTTCAATGAAGATCTGAGGACCTGGAGTTGAGTTTCCACTGTGCACCTTCCAGAACGTTTCTTCTGCCCTCACGGAGGTCAGTCTCGCCCTGGCTCAGAACAACAGCCTATTGTCCCGGATGGTCTCCTGGACTTTCTACGAGAACATTGGCGGGAAGAATCCTCTTCTGAAATGAATACCCAAATTCTAAGTTGGAACCAAATTAGCCCTTGCTTTATCATGGCTATAAGTTGGTTTCTCATTCTTTGGTTTAAGATTCCATCCCAAGCCTATAATTACTTCCCTGAAATACGCTTTTATGCTCCTATATGGCCAGACATCATGTCCCTGATCCTTTATCTTGATTAGAAATGGATCCCATATTTTAGTAAGTGTGTCAGCCAGCCCCTCACCCTCTGAACTAGCCGTCTGGATCCAGCAGTTGTAGTCATAAGCCCTTCCATTCCCGAAATAGCCACGCACCTCTTCACTGCATTTTCCATCTCAGCAGGGCCCATATAAAGTTGCAGAGCTCAGCAGCGGTCTCTGCCCCTCTTGTTCTTGCTCATCCGACAGCTTCCCTCTGTGGACTCCGAAGCACAGCCCTGGGGCCCTGTGATACCTCTGGACCACTCATCTGGGAAATTCAGAAGGATGCAGCATGCTGGTTGATAGGAGAAGCAGCCAGGCATCGTCTGAAGCCCTGGGATAAGGCCATGCACGCAGCAGATCCGAGGGAGTTCCTGTTTCCACACTGACTCCCAGCAGTCGGCAGGCCTCAGGCAGACCCATTTTTAGAAAGGAATACAAGGTCAGCAAGGCTTGTGCACTGCTTTAAAAGAAACCCAACCCCCTGTGAGGAAGCAAGGCCTCCTCCTGAAGGTGAAGCTGGCTCCCCCAGACAAGGGTATGTTTCAGAGGCCTGGAAGGTACCTAATGGGACACATTGAGCTTGGGGTCTCAGAGGACCCCCAGCCCTGGTCTTCCTTGGGGGTTTTGCAGCCCAGGGTCTGTAGAGGCATCTCTCCTCAGGAAGTCCTCTGAAAAATGCTCATTCCTGCTTCAACGAGAGTGAATTAGTTCACTTTTACTGGTTTCATATATTGGGTTCCAGACTATGATTTTGGATGAATAAGTAAAGAACTTTACGACAGAAAAAACTTAGGAAAATGACTGATGAGTCCAGCTTTTAATCTGCAGAAGAGGACATGGACCCAAAGAGGCTCAATGGGCCCCCCAGAGCCACATGTCAGGTTGTGGGACCAGGACTTTTGTTGTTGCTTCAACTCACAGATGGCTTGAGCTCCTGACGTGTGCCAGGCTCTCTGCTTGGTGCTGGGAGGGTGGGGGGAAGGTCACGGGCTCCTGCCTCAGGGCTCGGGGCCCGGCCTGGAGCTGAGACCCTCCGGTGCTGGGCTGTGCAGAGCAGTGATGTTGTTTCCTTTGTTAGAGGCACAGCGAGGGGGCTTTCCAGAAGTCCCAGAAGTTGATCAGAACAGGGCTATTTCTTCTCCCTCTCCCAGGACAATGGAGGCCAAGAAGGCCCTGCTTCTGCACACGAGGGACGTTCCTGGCTTGGCAAGAAACTTGACATGGTCCCAGAAGGATCTACAGCCAGGTGGTCGAGGAAGGAGAAACGAGACCCTGACAAGCAGACCTCTCCCAGGGCGACTTAATCTGCTCTGGGGGTGTTAGCGTTCTAGAACTGGGAAAGGGCCTCGCTGGCCTCATGCAACAGCGAGTCAGCACCAGCCCTTAAGAAGCCTGGAAAAGATCAGCAGCCTCCTTAAAGGCCTGGCTTACATGCAGGGCCCTGCCAGGAAGTGTGGGTGCCTCTCACCTGGAGGTGGTGCAGACACCTGTGCATGTGTGTGTAAGGAACACAGCAGAATATAGCAGGATACCAGGGGCTGTGAGAACATAGGAGGAAGGGGGAGGGCAATAGGGGACAGTGTCATGGAGAATGGGGTTTCAGCAGGGTTTTGGCAGAGGGGCTGGAGAAGGGCCCTCCGAGCACAGACATGAGAAATTCTGACTGCACAGGACTGGCGAGGATGACGTGAAAGAGTGTGAGACATGGCGGGGCCATGGTGTGTCCCTCACAGCCAATATCCCCAGAGGAGCACAGAAAGAGGGATATTAGTGGGGCTTCAAATGAACAGGCGAGTTTGTCATTGTCCCCTTTGCTATGGGAAGGCGGGATGCAGCAGGGGGAGGCATCCCCTCTGTGGACACATGGTTCAGCTGTGGACGTGGACCAGCACCTGGTTTTCTGTTGCAGCCTCTCCATCTGCTGACGAACGTGGGCACAGGTGCCTCTGGCTAAAGATAAGGAGGACGTGTCATTCCCTTTAACAGTGCACCTGGCATCCTTGTGCATCACATCTGCGTACCACACCCGTGCCTCACACTCGTGCACTGCATCTGTACATCACATCCGTGCCTGACTCCTGTGCCTCACACTTGTGCCTTACACCCACGCACCACACTTGTGCAGTGTTCACCAACTTCTTTCCGGTGTTTGGTTGTGGGTCAATGAGTAACCTGGGGACCCTCCAACCATGCAAGGACACAGGGTAGGAAAGGAAGAAGCAGAAAAGACTAGGGAAGTATTGGGGTCACCTGGGGGGTATTTTCGGGGAGATGCACCATAGTGACTTGCATGTGCCACCTCCACAGGAGGGTAATCCTGGGTGACTCATGGTTATGGTGAAAAGTGCCCCAAAGGCCCGACTTTCTGGGAATGGTGTTTCTTTCTGGAACCTGAGCCTCTTATGAAAATCCCCTGCCAGCTTCCCTCTCCCCTGCAGCCCCAAGGACACACACAAGGTGGATGGAAGGGAGTCTTTAGGACAGGGTCAGCTGGGAGCTCCCCCAGGTACAGAGAGCGTGCCTTCTGAAGTTCTGCCGCTGTGGCTGGCGGCCAAGCCCTCTCGGGGACCCTGCTGAGCTGAGCTGCTGACTCACCCTGGATAATTAGAGCGCTGAGTGTGTCAGGAACCCACACCACCAGGTTGAAGCTCTTTCCTTTCTTAACGGGGAGGCAGTTCATAGAGAAAACACAACAGGATCAAGTCGCAATTAGAGTCGGTGCCCAGCTCCTGCCAGGCAGGCCGAGCCGGGGCCTCTGAAGCAGGAGGGAGCCCCGAGTGGACTGAGCAGCGGGGAGGGAAACTCGGCTCCACTCCACCACAGGCGAGCCAGGAGGGGCCAGGGAACAGTTTGGGGCAGTTTGGGCCAGCAGGATGAATTCTCTCTGGATGCAGCCTCAGCACGTGGCCTGGATGGTGTGGTGTTTAGGTTGTAGGTAATGGCACACTTGCCAGCATCTCCCTTGCAGCCCCAACTTCTGATCCAGGACCCTGCGAGCACGGCTGGGGCTGGCTGAGGCTCCTGGGCACTGTCGGGAAGCCTGAATGTGTCACCCGGCTGCACGGACAATGCTGGGCAGGACCCGGAAGGAGGACCATCTGTGCTCCTGTTGGGGTCACAGGAGCCAGTGCGAAGACCCCAGGACAGCCTGCTCAGTGGACGGGCTCTTTCCATCTCCAGATGGTCAGCCTAGCCTTGGAGCAGGAACGCTAATTTGTAAGGAAGAGGTGGAGAGGAAACACTGATTAGGTGGCCATGGGACACTGGCCTGAAGACTTAAGTCCCTGCTTCTGGGGAGCATGGGGCTCACTCTGCTTAGAAATGGCCACAGACCGTCAGGTGACCACGGTGGCAGCACGATTCTTTCTGTTACAGTCTGCACACTAACGTTCCTGCTCCAGGTTCTGTAGGTCATGTCGCCTGAGGTTTGGCCAGAAAAATAGGCCAAAGACAGACATGGAGCCTACTACAGCAAACAGGCAGTGGGCAGGGAGAGGACAGCATTGGTGGTGACAGGAACTTAGCCCATATCGAGTATCTTGAAAGGGAATGACTTGGTTTGCTGGGGCTTCTTCTCCACCTGGACTTCTCTCCCTCTCCTGTCTTCATTGACCTAAGAAGTCCTCATGCTACCCCTTCACACTGTGCACATTTCACTGTATGTAATTATATCTCAATTAAAAATGTAAAAATTAAAAAATTTCAAAATCTGGGGAAAGGCAACAGTTGGCCTCTTCACTACTCACCTGGTCAGTCCCGATTTGGCTGGAGGGTCTCGTGTACTTCCGGGCATCCTACGAGCTGTAGGGTCTGGGCTGGACCAGCCCAGAGACACTGTCGCCCTCATTTAACAGATGAGCAGAGCTGACACTTAGGACCTGCTGTCTCAGCACAGGTTCTAGAGAAGGAATCCAAGGCTGCCCTTGGGACCCTGCTGGGGTAACCCTCCCTCCAGAAGCTGTAGACTAGCACTGACCCCAGTGTCCACCCATTCTCGGCTCCAATTGTGGGCAGCGGGCAGAGGTCCTAGGAGTCTGGGGACAAAAGGATGCCTGGGGACACAGGAGTTCGGTGGCCATGGAGGGTGAGTTTCGGCTTCAGGAAGCCAGTCCTTTAGTGCTGGAGTGTTTGAAGGAAACAGCGTCAGGCAGAGGGTCGTGGTCAGCGCCCCTGCCCTGTCCACCGAGCCGGCTGCACCTGGGGAGATCAGGAGCCACCGCTGCCCCAGCACCACGGCGAGCGTCCCTGCTCCAAACGTGTGAAAGGTCTCACTGTCCCCACCCAACCACTCCACGTTTTCCCTTGTAGGGGTGAAGGGGCGACTCGGTGTGAACATGAGCAACTTAAGGTGCTCATGTAAACAGCTCAGATGAGTGAAAGTAAGTCCCTATTGCTCACCTAGAAAAACAAGGTCACCCAATTTACCTCGCCAACCAGGGAAAAGAAGCTGACCCTGGTTTCGGCTCAGCTGAAAGCAGGGCAGGGGCAGCGGGAGGCCGAGGGCAGGACGCTGTGTGTTCGCCGCCCTCTGGCCACAGGCTCGCAGCTCCAGCTGAGCACAGGGCTGGGAGACGAGGCAGAAGGAGCACCCACACCCCTCGTCTTTCTGCCCCAGCAACAAAAAGCCACAGAAACAAAAACATACGAAGCCCAGAGAATCCTCTTCTCAATGCCGGCCCCCGCTCCTCCTCAGGGTTTCCGGACACCAGTCGTCACCCGGGAAGTGCCGGGAGTTGTCTGTGCCGCGCAGGCAGTTCTCTCTTCTCCGGGCACAGCCTCCAAGCTCCCGAAAGGGCACAATCACTGGCTGTCACTGCTTTTCCGCTGGCTCCCGTGAATCTTGTACATTGTGACCTTTCAGGAGGCGATTAGGCAATCCTTCCCCGAGAGCAAGGCTGATTATAAAGCGTCCACTTCCCGCTACTCACAGCCTGGCTCCTGCATTAGCAGGGAAGTGGCACTGCCCGGGGGGAATTCATCATTTATCGTTCAGTTTAGAAAAATATACAAACGCTTTTCTTCTTTAAAAAAAACTTCCAGGCTTCTTCCAATTTCACACTGTGGGCCCTACCAGAAAAAAACCAAGTTGTCAAATGGCAATGTGAAAGTCACCTCTTTCTGGCTGTTAAAGGGGTTGGGCTGAGAGGCTGTGGGATTGCCACTGGCTCCGGGGTCGAGCCCTTGGAGGCGGCCCTGGATGGAGCTGCACGGGCACCAGCACCCTCGCTGTTGGGAGTCTGCGCCCGTCTGTCTGTCTTTTCTGTCCGTGTGCTTCACTTTACAATTGCAAACAGTGACAACAGAACCCAGTGTCAATCAGCCCCACAAGGACACTTTGCTTTCATGGAGGGGCGTCCGTGTCGGGGTCCACGTCTCACTCCCCAGCACCAAGCTCCGTCTCTACGCGGCACGGCGCCCGGCGCAGTGGCTCCACTGTGAATCCCAGTGGTGGTGAGCTCCCTGGGTCTCCCTCCCAGCAGGGGGTGGCAGTTTGTCACCACCCCGCCCAATGGCCGCTGGTCATGGCTGAGCCACTGCTGGCTTCCCTGCACACTGGGGATTATGTGGATGATGTCACGGAACATTCTGGAGCTCTGTGGTATATTTATTGCAGAGTTTCCTCCTCATCCAACAGCTGCTGCCCTGGCCCGGCCTTCTCACACTGTGGCCTCCGTGTGGTGGCTCGAGGCTTGGGGGAGGGAATCCGCCCTGCTGGAAGCCACTGGCTTGAGGTGGGCGGGCTTCTGTCTACATTGGGAAGGAAACGGAGAGATGGCGGCCAGCAAGCCTGTGGTGATGGGTGGATGTCACACACTCTGCCCCTTGCCCTCTGAGGCCCCTCTCTCTCCTGAGAGAGGAATTAAGCCCTGGTGACACCCCAGTCGGAGCCTGGAAGGATGGGCCACCTTCTTCTCAAGAGTGTGTTTTCTCTCTTACTGAATTTTTAAATGAAAGGTAAATTTAGAAGCATAGGCAACTATCCCTTGAGATCAATCTGCATTTCCTCCAGTGTTGATGGGGAAATTGGCCCCTTCACCCCCCACCCCGCCAGAGTGCTGCCTGCCGGCTCACCTGTGGGCTCCCTGGGGGCTCACCTGCGGGCACCCTGTGGGCTCCCTGCAGGCTCACCTGCAGGCTCCCTGTGGGCTCATTTAGGTGCTCAGTTGTCCTTCTCTATCCTGCCTACTGCTCCCTGTGGTGTTTCAGGTGCTCCTGAGAACCACATGAGCTCTTCAGGCAGGGAGAACTGGACTCATCCTGTTTTTCCTGCAGGCATCTGGGAGCCGTGGGCAGACCGTCTTCTCCATGAGAGAAGCGTCCGTCAGGCGGTTGGGGAGACTCTGTCTCTTGGGACGGTTGGGCAGGCTTCCCTCTTGCACAAACCCAGAGAAGACGTTCTTCTGCCATGTAGATGAATGCCTTCTTACTGCATCTTGGCTGCGTTCTGGTATTTAGAGGAAGACGTTAACATTAAAAAAATACCCAGATACTTTGACCACATGACTTCTTATATTTAGATACTTAGGAACATCCACACAGGAAATTAAAAAAATCCTGCCCCCAAACTGGTTCTGAACTTACGGAGAGAATTTAGCCTGGTAGGAGCCTGGGGTTGTCTACTTAAGTTACCAGTGGTCTCTAGCCGTAGCAAAACCCCATGGACTGTCTACAGACTCAGGTGTGCACCAAGAGGTGGGGAAGGGGTGTCAAGGGCCCAAGGAGGCAGGTGGGCTGGTGGAAGGTGGAATAAGGAGGTGGGGAGTGTGAAGAAGAATGAGTTAGGAGGTGGATTGGTTTGCAGAGAGGAGAGTGAACGGGGTGCCCGCGTGCTGTGTGGGGCCAGGAGACAGAACTGGCTACGGGGGAAGGACAAGAGAGAGAATATTCAGGACGCTTCAGCTGGGCTGCAGGGACTCATGGGCCAGAAGGAGGCGGAGGAAAGACAGACTCCACAGCCACAGCAGTTGTGCCGGTGAGGGATGTGCCTTAGAGGCAGCCAGCCAGACACCGAAGGGTGGGTTTAAGGCCCAGAGCAGCAGAAAGTGATAGGATTCCCCAGGGCACCAAGAGGGGGCAGGCACCAAGACCCTGGAATGTGGGTGTGGAAGCCAAAGGGCCTGCCTAGGGAATGGAAGAGGACAGTTGTCCCCTGGACCAGACCTTTAGCTGTGGTCACATCTGAATGGGATTCAGGCCCATCCAGAGGCGTGGGGCGGGGGTGCTCCTGCATTGGCTTCGATATCGCCCTTGGCTGTGTGACCTTTGCAGCATAGTTCTCCCTGCTGGTGCCCCCCTGGCTGGGCAGGACTCACTCAATATCGAGGCTTTTGGTGCTGCCCTGTGCTACTGCAGAGACACCTCTCAAGAGGCCTTGGCCCCGCTGGCCCACCAAGCCTGCCCCCTGCAGGAGCCCAGGCTCCCTTGGAGTGATTTCCACAGGCTGGCCATACAGAGAAACGTCAGTCGGGGCAGAACCTGATAAATGTGGATCCAGTGAACGTGCGTTATGTCCATCTCATCTCCCCCGCTCCTCATCTCCCTCATGTCTACACCAGCACTCAGACTTCCCTGACCACGATGTCCTGACTTGGGTGAACTCAGCACCGCCCCTCTTTGCTGGGACTTATTGCTCATCATCTGCTGCCGCCCGGTCCAGGATGTGGGGAGACTTGTGGGTCAGGGCTCTGTGCTGGGTACCGCCAGCTCCTCCTTTCCTGCATCAGTGCACCTGAGATGCTGCAGCCTGGCCCACCACACCCTTGACCAGTGGTCTCCTTTCCCAGGGAGAGTAACTTAAACTGCGGTCCTGAGCTGGGTGTCCACTGCTACCTGTAAATTAGCATCCCAGATGCCCACACCACCTAGATGTGAGTCCGTTCGGTCTGGATCTCCCACGGCCACCGTCATCCTATTGGGACCTTGGAATCCTGGAGCCAACCCTAGCACGAAGCCTGCAGGGGTTTCTGCCACCTCATGTTGCCCTTGACAGACTCCTTTGCCCTCCTGTTGGGCCCAGGCCACCATCTGAGTCTGTCCCAGATGTCCCAGTTGGTGGCCTCATCCTGACTGCCGTGGGCCCCAGACTTCCCTGACATTCCTGTTTGCAGCAGGGGACAGAGTCGTACAGAGGGGCCTGGGCCTGACCCTAGGACACGGACCCCTCCAGCCTTGCCAGAGAGGAGGTGAGCTCATGTCACAGATGGGAGCTGACAGCCTAATCTTGTTCTATCAGGGGAGGCCCGCCGTCCTCGGAGTCAGCACTTCCACTGGGAGTGGTAGAGTCTCCCACTTTTTCATAATTTGTTTTCTAAACAAAGCAGCTGGTTTCTGAGAACTTCTCACGAGCACCGACTTTCTGCTGTCGTTGCATTTTTGAAGAACAGCACACACCCCCTCACCGTTTCAGGTCAACCCACAGGGGTACGTGCCTCAGACTTTCTAGAAGGCACCACTGCTCTCCGGGAGTGTGTTTACCACCACCGAAGTGGGTTTTGGTGATGGAAGTGAACTCTCTACCCGGAAGGTTTTGGGACGCCGTGCAGGGAAGTCACCGCTGTGCAAACGCGCCTCCTCCACACACAGGCGGCAGACGACTTTGGTTTCTGAGAAGGGAAGGGAGGTGGCTTCCCTGGCCCTGTGAGGCTTCCTCCTGTGGGTCAATGCGGGGCAGGCTGAGCAGACCACAGAGACGGAAGGAGAGACAAGACGGGGCTTTAGCAAGGACGTGGGACTACCCCTCCCCCTCCCTGGTCCCCATCCCTCCCCCTCACTCCCGTCTCTTCTCTCCAATCAGCTCTCACTGGACACTTACTGGGCACTCTAGCTCAGGCATTATTTCTCAGCATGGAGGACACACAGCCATCAACTAAGGGGGAAGAGGGAGGAGGATTGAGAACAGAGAAGGCAGGGAACAGGAGAAGGCAGGAACAGGAGGAGAAGGAAAAGGTAGGGAACTCAGGCTGCTGGGTTCATAGTCAGAGATTTGTGGATATTTTTCCATTACATAAAATCTATTTTTAATAAAAACAAATAACACTGGCATCTACTTTTAAATCAATTATGAAACTATTCTCTTTGGCAGGATACACACTGGCACTGAAAACAGTTAAAAACATATAATGGTTATCTACAGAACATCATTTCTGATTGTTGTATTCTCCCAACACTTTATGCATCTGCACATGCAAAAGAAAATGATATTCTGGAAACATTTTATATTCAGAATTAAATTTAAAAGTGCAAAGTTTTCCACTGCTATGGTTTGATGGAATAGGTTATAAAAAACTCATTAGAATGGGCACCAGCTCATCAGAATAGGCACCAACCATCAGAATGGGCACCAAATCATTAGAACGAGGTGCTGGCAAATTGAATGCATTGGCTTTAACAATTGTTACACTCAACACCAGCTCTGTCTAATTTTGATAATATGCATGAGTAATCTTTTTTGCTTTTCTTTTTTAATATTATATCCCATTTTCCTTTTTAAAATTTAAAATGTTGTTATACTAATTGAAGGTTTCTATTCATATTTCTTCTATTCATAGAAGATTTCTTCTATACTAATTGAAGACTTCTAGAAATTGAAGATTTTTATACTAATTGAAGATAGTTTTGTTATAGTATTTGAAGATTTCTGTAAAAACACAGCAGTCATCTGCCCTTCTCTCCACACCTCACCCTCCTGCTCCCTAGAGGAGATAACCAGCTTCTGTGATTTCTTTACTGCGGAGCCAAGTTGTGTACTGTTATCATGTTTCTTGTAAACCTTCAGTTTTTCCTGGGTTAATAACTAAGGCAAAATTTTATTTCTTTAGATCTCTGTCCTGAACATTATCTTTCTCCAAATGCTCCTACAAATCTGTCAAACTCCTGGCAGACACACATCTCTGGTTCCGTCCCTGCTCCCCGCTCTCCTTAAGGCCCCCCAGACCTGGCACAGGTTCTAACTGGAACTTCCTTACCCTGGTAAGCATTCCACTTCCTGGGTTCTGCACCCGCCTCTTTCTTGACTAGTCCCCTCATTTTGCTCTCCTCTAGCAGCATACTGAGAAAAAGCGCACGGGAAGATCGTTTTTTGAGTCCTCTCATGTCTGAAAGTGTCTTCACTTTCACCTCATATTTCATTGGTGGTTTGCTCGGTATAAAATTCTTTGTGGAAATAAATTTTTCACCTCACTTTTTGGTATTGTTTTAGGCATCTAGTTTTGCTGTTGATAAGGCCAATGCCATTAAAAAAATAAACTTATTTTGGAATAACTTTAGATTTACAAAAAAGTTGCAAGGATGGTGTGGGGTTTCTGCACCTGAACACAGCTGCTCCTCTTTCTGAGGTCTATGTCTCCACCGCTGGTTTGTCACACTGAGCAGCCAGCCTTATGCGTTCCTATTAACCACCCTCCCGACTGTGTGGACATCTCTTGTTTTTCCTGAGGACCTTTTCCTGTTCCCAGATCCCATCCAGGGACCACGTCGCCCCACTGACACGTCTCCTCGAACCCTCCTGCTGAGGCCATTTCTCAGTCTCCCCTTGTTTCTTTATGACCTTGACAGTTTTGAGGGGCACTGGTCAGGGATTTTGTAGAATGTTCCAGAATTTGTGTCTGATGTTTTCCTCTTGGTCAGACTGGGGTGGAGGATGGGGGCAGATGCCACTGAGGAGAAGAGTTGTCTCCTCACATCCCGTCAACCTGAGGGCCCACCATGCTGTGAACTTGACCACCTGACCAGGCTGGTGCTTGTGGCCAGTGCTGCCTGAATTTCAGTTCTTTTAGATGTGACCTACCCATTATTTTTATTCTCTGGGAAATTTAATTTTTAAATTATTTTTTAGTTTTATATTTTTGTTTTTTTAAGAAAGGCCTACTGCCACATGCTGTTTTTGGATGTGTCTGTAGCTTGGAACCTGCCTGCCCCACATTCTCCTACAGACGAACCTTGAGAGCCCGTTCAGAGGTTCTAGCAGGGGAGCCAGCTCCTCGTGTCCTTGATCGAAGAACAGTCCTCCTCTAGCGGGCAAGGCCGTCCTTGTCGAGCGCACATCTTCAGAAGGGATATATGTGGAGCAGGGAGGGAGGGACAACCCCCAGCCGCCAGCTCAGCCGATCAACCCTGGCGATCAACGGGATGACAGAAGTCACAGCCAGATCACTCTCACATCCCGGAAAATTCAATTTTGGCTCCCGGTACTCTGAATTTTCACAACAGTGATTGGCATTGCCAGTCCTGATTTAGGATTTTTTTCTTTTTAATTTCTATTATAGTGCTGTAATGAATGCCTATGTACATAACTTTTTTCTTTGGGGGGATTATCGCCTTGGGACAAGCACACCCGAAGTGAACACTGATGCACTCTATGAGATGCTGGAGAGCTGCATCGTGTAATCCAACAATGCTCCAAGTAGACACAGAACTTCTACACACCCGGGGTCAGCGACGAGCAAGCAAACTCAGAGGTTCTTTAAACAGTCGGGTCTCCAGGGATTCCTGGAGGAAGAGGACGGGGTCCACTGCAGGGGCAAGACTTGTTCTGGAGCCAGAGAGGGGAGGGTCTGCACGAAGGCCAGCAAGTCCACCTGCCGGCTGGCAGGGAGGCGACAGCAGCTCCTTCTGTGCACAAGGGAATTTGGGGGCCAAGACCACTATTCTGCCTCTAGGGCGGTGTGAAAGAAACGTGGAAAAGTGCAACAACGTTTCCAATGGACGGCCCCCAGGAGAGCAAGAGGAGGTGCAGGGTGACCCGTGGGCCCCACCCACTCCTCACTTGAGTGACAGCTGAGGCAGGGGGAGCCTGTGTTCTGCTCCTTCCCTCTCTCAGAAGCCAGGAGAAGGCATGCGGTGTCCTGGAGGCCGTGGGGCGTGGTCAAAGGAGAGCTCTCCCTGTGAAAAGGAGCAGGCGTGACCTTTGGCTCAGGCCAGCCCCCTCCTCAGGGTCACGTCTGGGAAGACACAGGCAGAAGGGGTGGGGAGCGGCCTCACCCCCAGGACATCTCTCCTCTGCGGCTGGCTGCTCAGGGGCTCCACCCTGTGTCGAAGTGAACGGGTTTTCTAGGTCCCAGAAAACCTGGCCTCAAGGGTGAGGCAGCCTGGTCAGGGGCAAGAAAGGTGCTCATGACGCGTCCAGACAGGTGCCCGCCAGGACTTGGCTCTTTGTCTCAGGATTCCTCATCTCCCGTCTCTACATGGTTCTTCATGCCCCGTCTTTTCTGAGTTGGTTTGAATTAAAAACAAAATGAACTAAGAAGATCAGAAACATCACTTCTCCCCTCGGCCCCGAAAAAGGCAGCCCCTGTGGGAGGCGGGCCCTGCGTCCCCTGGGCTGTCGGGTCCCCGGGGCCTTGACCCCCAATGAGACCAGAGGCGGGTCTGAGATCCTGTTTGTGGTGCATCGGGGCCTTTTCGTCTTGAGGAAATGGTTTGTTGTCCCCTTCCAAAATAGCTCCTCCAGGAATTGCTGTATTTCTAGGATGCAGGCAGGCTTGGGATGGACTGGGCATTTGTTACGGCCCGCTAGTTTCCTATTGTTCCCCAGACGGGTCCTAAGTCAGGTCAGAGGGAGCGAGAACAGTCCCCAGAAGGAAGGGTGGGTGCACTGGCGGGGTCCCCTGTCTTCCTGAGGCTGCTTCACTTGATGGGATTAATTGCCTGGCGTTATCTTATGGCTTCTCACCCACAGTCCTGGGCATTAGCAACTTGATTCAGCAAAACTAGAAAACAGTCCAATAAACCTCAGAGAATTAAAAACTGGAGCTACTTCTAAAATGAGCCTCAAGTGTTCGCTTAGCATACTCGTTGGACAGAGGATTCATCGTTGAACTCCACACCGTCCAGGATCAGAAGATTCAGGGTTGGGAGGAATTTCAGGTACAAAGTGACCATCAGGCAGGCGTGTCCATGAAAGCAGCGGCCAAGGACACCAGGACTCCTACTTGAGGCACATCTGACACAGGGGTCACCATCATGGGACCAGGAGGGGCCCATGTACCTTCTCAAGGTTCTGAGCAACGTGGAATTCCAGTGTCGACAAGACTGACCTTCCTGCTCGGAATCCAGTGCACTTGGACGCGGTTCCCCACAGGGAGCTACTGAGGGTTAAGCACCAAGCATCGGTCTCCAGCCATTCCTCAGAGAAGGGCTCCTGTCTCATAGCCAGAACGGCTCTCGGATGCACTGGGAAATCCCACCACACACACCAGAGGTGAGGGTGACCATTCCCTCCCCTGAAGGCCCCTGATGGGCATGAGCTGACCCCTTGACCTCGCTCCCATGTGGGACCAGCCCAGGCAGAGCACAGAGGCTGAACCTCCTCCACCAGACACACCTCGTCACAGCTCGCCATGCCCCAGGCTCCCTGCCGGCCAGCGCTGTTCCTCCCAGATGCTGTTCCAGAGGCCAGCCTCCCGCTCACCTTAACACATCCATGATTTTCCTTAGACAACAGCTCAGACTCTGACCTCGTATCCCGTGAGGGTGCAGGGTAGCCATCACTCCGAGGCTGGGGCCCGGTGTGGGGAGCCACTGGTCACCCTCCCAGTGCTGGCACTGGGGACCCAGTGTCGGCCTTGTCCGGTGCCTGAGTGGCTCCAGTTCCCTGAGTGTCCTGTGCCACCACGTTCTCATTTCTTTAGTGAAATCTGGGTTTTCTTCTGTAGAATCGATTCCTGTGTCAGCCCTCCCAGTCTTTGCTGGTCGAGAAGCTTTCACTCAAAGTCAGTGGGGGAAGATGTTCCCTTTCGGCCCCCAGGGCTGGCCAGGGGGACCCAGCCTGCCCTGGGCCTTCCCAGCCACATCCTGCCTGATGGCCTCTCAACACAGTGGGAGCTGCACAGCCTGTTGGCCTCATGTGTTGAGCCTCTTTTCCAGGAAAGTGTTCACAACTCTGCTGGGAGGGACTCTGGGAGTTCAGCCTGTGGTTCGGGGTGTGGGTTCTGGATGCATGTAATCAAGCCCTGCTGGCAACTCTCCAGGGACCCTGGGCACAGGCTCCTTCAGCTTCAGGCTCCTCCCTACACCGTGAGGTGCATGAGCACCACCTCGGGGATCGCAGTGGGTGCAAGGGGACACGTGTGCACCCGTCCAGCATCCCTGACTCAGGGAACCATGTGCTCAAGAAACAGGACCTGTCGGCAACCCTCAGATTTGGTTACTTCTGTTTCCTGAGCAGGAGAGTGTTAAATCGGAGAGCGTGTCCCGGGGCCCCAGGGGCGCCCGACTTACTCCAGAAAGCCAGCTGTCTGGGTGACGGCACGGGGGTCGCAGCGGGGCAGGTGCTACAGCCAAGACGTCCAAGTCCAGGCGAGGCTGTGCACACATGCGCCTCTTAGCCCGGCCCTCGCGCCAGTGACGGCCGAGTGGCTCTTCTGGGAGTGGTGGTGACACTGTGGTTCTGGGAGTGGTGGTGACACTGTGGGTGGGAACAGTGGAAGGGAGGGGAGGTCTGTCAGCAGAGAGAAGGGAGCAGCTTCCAGCGGCCCCGCACCCTCGGGCAGGCTGCCAGACTTCACATCAGAGCAGGCTGGCGCCCTGCCAGCCCGGCTCTTCCACTCTTGGTGCCAGCAGAGCGTGTGCAGCACTGAGCTGCTCACTGCCGCGCAGCTGGGCCCTCGCTGCCGTAAAGAGAACGCCATGTCCCCAGACGCTGCAGGCTGAGGGTGTGAGAGCAGGGGGCTGGGAGCCCTGCAGAGATGCCCCTCAGCCGTGCACATGGAGAAGGATCCAGGTCCATGCCCACCCACTGGATCTGCTACCTCCTGAGATGGAGAGGGAGGAATTGTGACTGTGGCGCCCAGTTCACAGATGAGGAAACTGAGGTCTCGGGGGTCTGGACTCACACAGCAGGACCAGGCCTTCTGACTCTGGAACCCAGTGTTCCTATTACAGCCCCTGATGGGTGGGGGACAAGCTGCTTTTGCTCCCACTGCCAGGAGGGATGAGGAGGGACAAGGAAGGACAGGGAGGGACGAAGTGGATGGGAGCCCAGGAGCCCTGGGGTAGATGGAGTACGTGGGGCTCCTCCCTTGGGCCTAGGCTGGGCCCCCCTTCCTCCTCACTCTTCTCAGAAGAGTCCTGAGGACACCACGGAGGAGTGACTTCTGACCCCAGATGTGAAGGGAACTCCAAATGCTGTAACCCATTCTCCAAAGAAGGAGAGTTAGGAAAAGGGAGCAGCGACCTGCGGGAGGTGCCATGTGTGCTCGGGGTTGGCTGCCAGGAGGGTGGGCTCAGCCAGCCTGGGCAGGTATGGGCACTGGCCCTGGTCACAGCCCTGCAAGGAGGTCACACGCCTCCTGTAAGAATTATTTCTTACCTTACGGAATAAACTGGTTTCGCTTCCACTTGTCTTAAGTACAAACTGAGAGCAAAGAGAAGTTTTCCATCTGAGTGTGCGAGATGATGCTCCTGCCTGTGCAGCCGCTGTGTGACCATGGGCAGCTCTCACAGTCTCTCTGGGCTTCAGATTCTCTGCTGTAAAATGAAACACTCAGGACACCCATCACTTAGATAGGGAGGGGCGCAGACACAAAGGGATGAGACTGCCCCCGTGGACGTGGCTCCCGACATGGACACATCACTATCACATGGTGGAGACCATGTGGAGGTCTCCACCCAGGTGGAGACCCACTTCTCCCTTAGGAGAAATACCACTTAAGTTGCAAATAGTGAATATTTCCCTATTTTTGTTCATCATTTTTCAACCTGTGACAGGTCACTCTCTGCAGATCTGTCAGGCTTTCATTTTAAGTTCTCCCATGGTGTGCAGGGCCTTCTTCACTCCGAGATTACAAAAACTCCTGGGAATATTTGAGAACAGGCATCAGAGAGGCATTTCTGATCTTTCTTTGCTTACATTTGAATAGTGATTACGGGTTCTCAGGTCCACTATTCACTTCATCCTTGGAACAAACCCAAAGGCAAGATATTTTTATCATCCTCAATTTACATTTGGGGAAACTGAGGCTCAGGGTGATAAACTGATTCACAAAATGAGTTCAAGGCTGACCGGGACCCTAGTTAACTTATCAGCTGCCTGCTGTGAGTGTAGGGGCTGAGCTAACCCTGCGCTCTCCTTCTGGCTGGTTGTGGGGTCTTCTCTCTTCTTCTAACTGGGTGAGGAGGGCAGGGGAGGCACCTTCACTGCCCATTCCCCAGAAGGGTGGGTTTCCTGTCCCTTGGCTGGGCGTTGGGGCTTCCAGAAGCCTTGTCTGCTGAGAACTCAGTTTCACCTTCAAAGGACCGAAGATTGTGACCCAAGAGATGATCTCTGCAGATCCCGGTGCACCGTGGGCTCTGAGCAGCCAGGGTGCAGTCACCTGGGAAGCTTATTCAGAAGCTGCAGTCTGGATCTTCCCCAAACACACACACACACACACACAAGTATTCTTGTGTTACCTGGGAGCCTGCAGCAAGGTCATACCAGGAGCCACATTCCAAATGGTGGGGCTGTGTGCTGCTCCAGGTCTGAGAGTCTTGTTCCTAGATGTGCATCAGGACCTCCTGGGAAATGCTTAAAGCAACACATCTGCCTGGATCAGTAGTTTTGGAGTGAGGCCGGGTATTTGGAATTTTCAAAGCCTCATGAGGCAGATTCACCATGAAGCCAGTGAATTTAAACTTCCCCATCCCTCATTCCTTTCTAAGGCCCTGTAGTAATTTTATACTCTTAATCTTGAATTTTCTTAACAAGGGGCTCCCCAATTACATAAGTTTCGGGTGCTCCAAAATCTGGATCTGCCCCTGCCATTAGGTGAAAAAATCACTTTAAGATTTTTATTTTTGTGACCTAGATTCCTTCTTCCAACCATAGCCTAGAATAGACAAGGCAAGTGGTTTTCATCTCATGTGTTAATTTTAAATCACCTGGTTGGAGCTGCCTGGAGTGTTGAGTTGAGAAGAATTCTGAGGGAGGTTATTGCTCAGCAGGAAAGGGAGCAGAGATGGATTAGCAATGTCTGCCTTGGGCTCAGCAGGAAAGAGAGCAGAGATTGATTAGCAATGTCTGCCTTGGGTCCAGGAATAGGAAGCAGGTGCTATGCTACGTATATCAGGTATTTACATCGTGAGCAGGAGAATTCTGTTTACCTTTTTTACATTCTGTGCACCAGGAGTTGGCAAATTTTTTTCTGTAAGGGGCCAGAGAGGAAATATTTTAGGTTTTGCAAGCCATACAATCTCTGTAACTACTCAACTCTGCTGTTGTAGCTGAAAGCAGCAGTAGACTATAATGTGTGTTGCAATAATATTTAATTTACAAACAGGCTGCTGGCCACATTTGCCTCACACGCTATAGTTTGCTGACCTCTGCCATAGACTATTGGGATGACTCCTTGCCCAATAGGATTTCCATGTACAAACTAAAAATGTGCATAAAATTGACTTTCCCTCAGTCAGAAAGACTTATGTTCTAGAGAAAGATTATTTATCTCAAGCTTGTTTTACTTAGTTATCTGAATGTGCAAAATGGATTAGGTTGTGATTTTCACATTAAATGGATTTTTGCTTTGCAAAAGGATTTATCAGGGTTTTGTTAAAGAAGGAATTGTTCTCCCAACACATGTAGATGTCTGTTTACCACTTCACAGGGAGCCCAAGAGACAGAGAAACCAAATCTAAAACCTTTGGAGTCTCACCACTTATAGGCCAACCAGAACTAAAAATAAAGACAGTTTCAATGCAAGTCAGTGAGAGAATAACTTAATTCCACCAAAATTCAATTTCAAAACTCCATCTGGGGGTCTGGTTCTGGGTGAGCTGGATAATTGCACCCTGCCCTGACTCTGCTGCTGATGCAGCTACTGGCTTTGATGGCATGGAGCAGTGTCCTGGGGCCCTGAAGAGGGAGTCACAGTGGGCAGCCTGGAGGAGGCCAGATCCCAAATGTCACCTAACTGGCAGCAAGTTTGCCTTTTCCCTCTGGTGTCCCCGGCTTCACTGAATGCAGCCTCAAGCCCAATAGTGGACACAGGACAGACGGAGAGAACCCAGGAGGAGCCTCTAGTCCTGATTCATGGAGCAGAAGAAGGGACTCCTAACACCCTCATAGAGTGGGGGGACCCCATTTTCCTTTTCCCCTTGTTTTCTGTTCTCTGTGCCTCAGTCCCAAGCTGTCCCATGGTGGCTGCTGTGGCAGCAGTGAGGAGCCCACAGGTCCTCATGCTTTGGCGAATGGAACTTTCCTTTCTGACCTGAGGGTTGAGCTCCAGGACGGTATGTGAACCCCTCTGCTCTGTCCTCTGGGCACTTGGTCCCAGACTGGCCTGTGTGTGGGACACATGGGACAGATCTGAACAGCACTGCAGAAGTTTGAAGACTGAACTGACATTAGAATCACATCCAGGAAGGCAGGTTGGAACCTGCAGCTTGAATCCAGCCAGATCCATCTCCTGCTAACTCAAAAATAACATTCTCCAGAGGAATCAGGGAAGATCCAGAGTGTAAGACATGATATTTGAAATGTCTAGTATATAATAAAGAATTACTTGAGGATCTGGTCTGGTTGCATAGTGGTTAAGTTTGCACACTCCCCTTCGGTGGCCTGGGGTTCGCCGGTTTGGATCCTGGGCATGGACTGATGCACTGCTCATCAAGCCATGCTGTGGTGGCATCCCACATACAAAAAACAGAGGAAGATTGGCACAGATGTTAGCTGAGGGTCAATCTTCCTCACCAAAAAAAAAAAAAAATTACTTGACACATGGAGAACCAGGAAATCACAACTTTTGTGGGAAAGGGCAGTCAGCAAACCCCAATGCTAAGATGACAAAGATGTGAGAATTACCTGAGAAAGTCTTTAAAGTAGCTACTGTGAAAATATTCCGACAAGTGAGGATGAACACTCTTGAAAGGCAGTAGATCTCAGCAAAGAAACAGAAGACGTGAAGACGATCCACATGGACGCTTTAGAACTGAAAAGTACATGAACTGAAAGAAAAAAACCACCTTATTGGATGGGGTCAACAACAGAGACCTCAGAGGAGAAAGTCAGTGAACTGGACATAAACCCAGTCACCCAAGCTTAACGACAAGAGAAAGAAGTTTGAAAAAAAAAAAAGAGTGAGCCACAGAGGACAGTGAGGCACTTCCATGGGTCTGACGTTTGTGTTCTGGGATCCCAGCAGGATGGGACCTGGCACCTGGGTCCTTCAGGTGCTGCTGACAGGGTGGTGGCCTCATGGGGAGCTTGCAGGGTGGAAAGGGCTAAATTCCTGAAGAGAAGAGGTGCTGTCTAAGGCCCAAGTGGAGGTGAGGCCTGGGGTCAAGGGAAGAAGCCATCGTTCTGCTGCAGCCACTATTTTCCATTGACTGCAAGTTAGAGCAAAGAGAGAATGAGGTGAAGGAAACATTTGCCAACGTGTTTCTGTTGCCAAATGACAGATTACTACAAACCTAGTGGCTTAAAACAACACCAATGATTGTCCTGTTCTCTGTAGGTCAGACTGGGCTCAGCGCTGCTGGGTCCTCTGCTTGGGTCTCACTTGGCTAAAATCGAGAGGCCAGTCAGGGCTGTGCTCTCACCTGAAGCTCATGTGGTGGTGGCAGCTTTTGTCCTCCCTCAGCTGTGGGACTGAGGTTCCTGTTTCCTTGTGGGGTGTCCACTGCAGTCTGCTTTCAGTTACTGCCAATGCTTAGAGGGGAAAGTATAGCATTAAATGCTTGTGTTATCAGAGAAAAGGACTCGAAACAGTAATCTAAGCTTCAAATCTAACAAATTAGCAAAATAAAGCTAAGGAATCAATATAAGAGCAGAAATGAAATTGAAAACACAAAAACTATGTAGAAAACTAATGACACCAAAAGCTGGTCCTTTGAAATGATTAATTGATCAAAGCTCTTGCAATACTGGCAAAGAACAAGAGCAAAGTCAAGGAAGAAAAGAGAGAAGACACAGTACCGATATCAGGAGCAAAGAAAGGGAGATCAATACAGAACCTGTGACGTCACATGCCTGAGACGGGGAGCGCTACCAACTCCAGACCCAGATGAGTTCATTGTCAAATTCTACCAAAAATTTAAAGAAAAAGTAATATCAATTCTACAAAATACCTTCCAGAAAATACAAGAGGAAGGGAAATCACTCAACTTCTTTTATGAGGCCAACATTACCCTGATACCTAAACTAGACACAGACAGTGTAAGCAAACCACAAATCAATATCCCTCAAGAATATATGTTCAAAAATCCTTAACAAAATATTAGCAAATGAATTCAGCAATATATATATATATATATAGATAGATAGATAGATATATACCACGATTGAGTGGAATTTATCGCTGGGATGCAAGGATGGTTCAATAGTCAAACATCGATCAACATAATCCATAACATTAACAGTCTTAAGAAGAAAAACTACATGATCAATTGATACATTAAAAGCTTTTAACAACATTTAACATCCATTCATGATAAAAACTCTCAGTAAAACAGGTCCAGTAGGGACTTCCTCATCCTGACGAAGGACAGCTACAAAAAAACCCTATAGCTAACTTCATACTTTATAGTGACAGACAAATACTTTTGCCCCAAGATTGGGAAGAAGGTGAGGATGTCCACTCTTCCTTCTCCTATTTAACAGTGTACTAGAAGCACCAGTCAGGGCAGTAATAGGCATGAAGACTGGAAAAGAAGAAATAAATGTCATTCTATTTATGACAAATGTAGACAAATGACAAACTAGAGAGAAAGATCAGTGGTGGCCAGGGCTTTAGGAGCAGAGTGTCACTGCAGGGGGATTGCACTGGGGAGTTTTGGGGTGTTGTATCCTGATTGTGGTGGTGGTTACTCAAATCCACACGTGTGTTAAAACTCGTGGAACTGTGCACCACCAGAACGTCAATTCTATCATGTTACTGAAACAGCAACAAACCTGCTGTGCTGTTGGTGAGTCAGCCGTGAAGACAGAAAACTGGAGCCCCAAGTCGGGAACACTGTGGGGCGGGCTCCGGAGGAGAGGGAGCGAAGGGCAGAGCTGACGGATGCAGTGCGGCCTGGGCTCCCGGGGATGTGCCCAGAAGGGGCCTGTCAGCCTCCCTCAAGTGGAGGACGGGCGGCAGACAGACTCGGCTGGGACCTTGGAGGCTGGTGGCCTGCCCTGCAGCTTGTTCCCAAGGCTCCAGGCTCCCTGACCTCACTCTTGTTGATGGAAGGCAGGCTGGCAGCCTCCTGTGGGAGGCGGGCTGGGGGCCGGCCCACCCCCAGCATGTCATCTGGGTCCTGGACCCTGGAAAGTCCCGAGCCTGCAGCTGGGGAGGGTGGGCTCTCAGTGGGGTGAGGGCACCTCATTCTGGATTGTTAAAGGAAGAAATATTAGGTTCATTTGACAGAAATATCCTCTGGGGGGGGGTGTGCCTGGAAAATGCTTGGAAAAACTTGCAGTCAACGGAAAATAGTGGCTGCAGCAGAATGATGGCTTCTTCCCTTGACCCCAGGCCTCACCTCCACTTGGGCCTTAGACAGCACCTCTTCTCTTCAGGAATTTAGCCCTTTCCAGCCCTGCAAGGTCTCCATGAGGCCATCACCCACTCAGTACCACTTGAGGGACCCGGGTGCTGATTTGCATATGGTTTAAGGACCCCCTGGAAACCCCTGGGCTCCTCTGTCCTCACGCTGTGCTCCCTTTTCTGTTGTGCCTGGGCCCTGTGCTGAGCCAGCCAGGCGGCCCTTTCTGAATATGGCCATTACCTGCAGAGGAAGGAGTGGCCAGAGTGAGGCCAGCCTGGGGACACGGGAGGAGGGCGCTGCCACATTAGCAGTGTTTCCCAGCGAAGAGTTGGATCTCGATCAGACAGGAGTCTGCCGGCTTCCGGCTCATGCACAGCCACCTGAAGAGCGCACCTCATGTCTGATGTCTGCATGAGTGGAGTAACCAGCACTTAGCATCAGTTTAAGCAGAAGACACCAGTCGTTGTTGCTGGAAGATCCTGCAGACAAACTCCTCCGCTGTGTTGTGTTCTCCTGTCTGGTGAGTATCTATTAGACACCAAAATATCCTGTTTCAGGGAGGCCGACGTTAACATGTGTCTGTGCTCCCTGAACGTATAGTATGCACATAGCATGTAAAATATCTTAGGTGCCTAATAATTGCTCATTGTTGCTACCAGCAAAGTCACCCTGGAGAGGCCTGGATTTTCAGGGGCGATCTTGTGAAGCAGATTTTAATCGTGAGTTCACCATGTTCTGATCTGAATTTCATTCTGTGTTAATGTTGCATCAAAAATATAATCTTCATTCTCTTTCCTGCAGCTGGAGAGGGATGGTGTCAGAGGCGTTCTCTGGAAAGACCCTTAGTCTGTAAAAATTGTGCAGCTCTTAAAGGCCCTGGACATAGTACGGGTTCTGTGGTTTGAATTCGTGCTCCTTAAAACCAAGAGCTGTGTTTACACAACAGAAGATTTTCTCCTCTGTTTCCTGTTCCTGCGGCTTGTGGCCTCTTGCCGAGGATGGTGATGCTGCAGGGCGGGAGGCCTAAGTGCTGGGCTGAGGACAGGATGGACATCCCCACACCCCGCTGGTTGGAGGGGCCTGGGAGGGAGGCTGGCCCACGGCCCCTGAGACCTGCTCTGAGGTGGAGGGTCCACTTCCTCTGCACCCTGGGACCCTGGGACCCTGAGGAGGCTGCTGTGACGGGGATTTCCCAAAATCAAGATAAGAGCTGGTCTGTTGAGGCTTCTTTGAGCAGGCGCAAGGCCAGCCTCTGTGTGAATTATCTCCCTTAATTGTTACTGCGACTGTGAGAGTTAGGCTCAGATTTTAGTCCATTTCCAGTAAGAACGTTGTGGTTTGGGGTGTTAAGTAACTTGCCCAAGGTCACCCAGGTAGTAAGAGCTGGGTGCAAATTCTGAAAGTCGAGGCCTCAGCTTGTACCTTGGTCATGACTTTATTTTGCCTCTAGTGGAATGTTAGCTATGGAGAGGTCTAGAAGATCCATTGCTATCAGAGCGGTCCCCGGGCTAGCAGCCCCAGCATCATGGGCGCTTGTCAGAAATGCAGAGTCTTGGGCCCCAGCCCAGATTTTCTGACTCAGAATCTGCATTTTAGCAAGATCCCAGGTGGCTCACACACGCCCTCAAGCCTGGGAAGCCTGATTTAGTCCAACCTTCACTCTTCATAGATGTGGAGATGGGCCAGGCACCCCCCGCCAAGCTGGTCAGTGGGAAACTGGTATTAGAATTCCAGACCTGACCCCTTCCTGGGTTCTTCATGCTCTGAATGTCTCCTGTCCAACCAAACCACTGGCTCAGATGTGTCTTACAAGGAGATTTAAAATAATGCTTTGGGTTTGGTGCTAAATTCAATTCCACAAGTATCTGGTTTTCTCTTAGAAAAATGAGTGGGGCACAGCTCCCGCCCACGTGGGGCTACAGCTTGTATTTAAAAACAAAACCACAAGAGTCATGAGAGAGAACTCAGGGGAGATGATGCCCAGGCATGGGAGCGGGGACCAGCAAGTCTTCCTGATGCCCCGACGCTGTGGGATTGGGGTTGTGACAAGTGATGGAGGGAGGGGTGCGGGCCAGGATGGGTGGCTCCGTGGGTGAAGGAAGCTTCAGCCTCAGTTAGACACAGATTTTAGTCCCTGTTTCCAGTAAGGACGTGGTAGTACAGCATACAGGCACCTAGGCTCTATGGCACTGATCTTATGAGTTGTATATGTGGTCCGTCATTGACCGAAACATCGTTATGCAGCGCCTGACTGTATCTACATCTAAATTTTTGTTTCACCAGGTGGTGGAGACGATTCCAGCAGCCCCAGGACGCAGGTCTCAGGAGTGCAGGAGGCTCTGGTGACCTGGTAAAGCTGGTGAAGTTTTTATGCTCCAAGAAGAGAGCAAGGCATGGCGACTGTTCGCAGAAGAGGCGCTTCAGACGCTAGAGTTGGTGACCACTCAACCTGGGGTGCGTCTCTGATCCTCCTTCCTCTTCGGTGTTGGTGGCGGAGCGTCCCAGGCTCCATCCCTTGGGAAAGGCTCTGTGTGGCTGGGAAGCTCTTTTTGGCCCCATTGCCTGCCCCTGCTCTGGAAAGCCCTGAGGTTGCCCCCTCAGGACGCAATGCTGAACCCAACCCCCCACCCCACCCAGCTTCCAGGAGAAGAGACGTTGCTTTTCCTGGGGAGGGGATTCCTGGTTTGCAAAAGCATATTTGGCCTTATGCATTATTCTGTATTTGGGAAAAAAAGCGAAAATACAGCTTTTCTAATACAACAAAAGTAAAGTCTACAAAACCTTCTTGGTTGCTTTGAGATTTCCAGAAAATAGGAACTTCCCCTCGAGGGTGGGAGTGTGTGGGGCTCAGAGCGCAGTCTCACAGGCTCATGTTTAAGAAACCCGAGAAACCGCAAGGCGGAGGAGGGAGGACCTCCAGGTCTGAAATGTGAATGTAATCGCCACAGACAGAGGGGAGCGGGGTGGGGAGGGAGCCCAAGCTCAGAGGCCATTTGCTGGAGTTGGAAACTTCATGACAAAACTGCTCTCCCTGCAAAATCGTTGCCATTTAAAAACTGGCCTTTGCTGGTGATATTTCAGCTGACCACAGCGTCTCCGCCATCGGGCGTCTACAACTGCGGCCCTGCCACACACCTCTGGGGGCAGCCATCCCTTAGAAGGCCCCTCGTAAAGGGTCACCTTTCCCCGACCACCTGTTGCAGCCGTTATTGCCCGCTTTCCTTGGGCCTGACCGGTGTGCGGAGCTGGGTACTTAGTTGTGGTCGTCCGGGGCGTTTCCTACAGACCAGAGAGAACAGGAATTTGCCCTGGAATTGGCTTATCTCCTCAGGGCCTTAAAATGCAGTTGCATTAATTCGTGTAAAAAGCCAGTTGTTCTTCTAATTTGCTTGCAGACTGTTAAATAGCTTGATTGCAAACACAACAGATCCAATCTCAGCCAACACAATAGCTCCCTTCTCTCAGCTGCTGCTGGGGAATTCAGGTCCTTCAGAGGCCAGTGGAATTCCTGCCCTGGGTGAATGAGAAGGAACACATCATCACAGCGCCCCCACCCCGTTTTTAGTGGGGGGGATAAAATAGTTAAATCCAAATCTGCATGCCCTCTAATTAGCAGGAGCCTGGGGACTGTGAGGGACTTTTTGGATTAAGATTCGTAGTCACAGGGCGGGAAGACTGCGTGTCCTGAAGAAAATAGTGCATGAAGACCACCACCATCTCCCAGCAAAGTTCAGCGAGATGAGGTTTCCACATCTGCGACGGCTGCTGAAGCGTTCTGGCAGCCTCCCTCATTCACCTCCATCCTGCCCGCTTACAGCTTCCCAACGCACCTGGCCCTTCTGGGGACTTCTCCATTCTCAGGAGACCCCTTGCCAGCCTCCAGCTGGAAATTACTCTTCGTTATAACCAGTGCTGTCTTAGGAATGCTGGAGGATTTTTCCTGCAATGATCCTTAATGCAACGTCTCCTGCAGACAGAACATTTCCTTGTCTTTGGTTGTCAGCTCCTTCAGCAGCTGAGGATGTGTCTTCTGGGTTCCGTCAACCGAACAGCCCAGCTGGCTGCCAGACGTGGGTCCACGTCAGCCTGACGGTTCAGCTTTCAGGCGGTTTTGATCTCTCAGGTGGTGGGGTGCTCTTTCTAACGAGCTGGTGGGAACCAGACACGTGCCGGAGTCCCTCAGTCCTCGGCAGACGCGGACACGGGCAGGGCAGCTAGCGCTCTCCTCCGATTTAACCTTCATTACCTGAGCCCACATTTGCTTCATGTGGCCTACGGTGAATGAGTGATACTCGGCTTCCTAATTCATAGAATGACTGGGGTCGAGCCTGCCTGAGGCATCCAGCAGCTCTTGCAGGGCTGCTGTGCAGGTGAGCTGAGGCCCATTTCCAGCAGCTTTTGGAGAAAGTCAACGTGGGCTGTAGACAAGTTAGACGCCACAACTGGTCCCTGCACTTCAGCCAGGCTAGCGGTAGCCAGTGGTTAAGCAAGGCAGCCTGAAATCCCATTTTCCCTAGAGCAGAGCAGAGGTGAGCCTGGGGCAGGCGCAGAGAGGGACAGGGCTGGCGGCGCGCTTTGGACAAAGCGCACACCGTCCAGGTTTCAGCCTGTGGCAGAGGCAGCACTGCCCTTGACTAGTGTCCACAGTGCTAGGCCCTTCACAAAAGTTGCCTCTTGTTGTCCTTACAACTCTGTGGCAAACACCGTTTGTCGCTGCTTTGCACTGAAGGGAGCCGAAGTGAGTGGCAGGGCAGGGGTCTCAGCCCCACACGCTTGGGCACGGCTGCCGGCCTGGATCCGCACAGAGCTGCACGGACTCCCATCAGGGCCCACCGAACCCCCACCTGGGGCAGGGTGAGGCTGCCCCGCAGCCAAGGTGGGCCTGACGCTGTCCCCATTCCAGTCCAGGGCCCTTTTCCCTTTGACCTCTCCCCTCCGACCAAACCATTACCTTGGGTGCCCCACAAGAGGGACGCACTCTCAGGGCCTCTGTCCCGGATGTTTGTCGTCATGCGTTGGACCTGGTTCTAAAAACTTGCTGCTCCCCTCGAGGATGGAATTGCCCAGCTCCTGCCCTCCTGGAGCAGAACATCTCTTCTGCTTGTTAAGACAAGCATGGAGTGGCTGCCGCAGGAGGGAGCAAAGATGTCTTCATCTCCACCACGCAGGCAGGAAATCTGGCGTTCGAGGGGACCAGACGGCATGCAGGCATCAGGGGTCCATGCACCCGTTCGTCTGGGCTGTCCTGGCTGCATACCTGGTGGCGCACTGGGGCTGGGATACGGACTGGCTCCCATCTAGTGCTGCCCAGAGAGCGCACTAAGTAAGGAGCAACATCTGGAGTGTCTCCGAGTCAGCTGGACACTGATGCGGCAATGTCCCCATGAGTCAAAGCGGCCCTGCTTGGGGCACTGACTCTGGGTTGGTCTGAGCGTGCCTTCACCTGGGGACCCCGCATGCTGTGGTTGCCTGTGCTGTTCTCAGGTAAGGCGGCCGCCGCAGGGACCGTGGCTGGAGAAGCGTTTCTAGTGCTACAGCCGCCCTGAAGAGGCCCTGGACGCTGTTCTCATCTTCTGGTGGACGTGCAGAGCCTGAGGCGGGAGGGAGGGCTGCCTGCTCTGTGTGGTTCGCAGACACCACTGGGCCCTTCCCTGTTACTTAGGGCTGGAGCTCTGCAGTCTTGCGTTCTCTGTCTGCTCCCAGAGCCCTCGGTGGATAGACATCACCAGCTGAATAATGATCTCTGAGTTATGGCTACCTTGTTCTAAATGCTAGTCTTCTTAGTTAAAGGCTTTTATTTCAGAAATTAAAATTGAAGATTTTTATTAAGGAAACTAATGGTATAACTTATCAAAACCAATACTCACAATTTATTCATGAGTTAAAGAAATACAAATACCCAGACATAATTCATGAATTTAAAAATTAAATTTAACAATTATGAGTCACTTCTTAATCTACTTCTGGGTTTTCTCCAGGATTAAACGTCACTGTTTTGGTGTACTCACAGATTCAATCCTTGTTGGAAGAAGACTGGATTCCCCCTCTGCTATCCAGGAAGGTTCTAGCAACATGTCCTTTTGGGCAAAGAGGCCAATCGTATTTCAGCCATTGCCAGTGTTTCAACGAGGGATGTTTGGCATTTGGAGCCTTAACATCCGTCTATTTGTGTCAGAAGTGATGTGAGAATAGAGGACAAGAGTGAGGTTATCACGTGAAAATATAATTCCTGATGAAGTTGACAATGCAGCCAAGACAGGCTGTCATTCTACATCCACATTTCTTCAGATTGGTGGTTTTCCATCGAAACTCATCTCCCTAACTACTCAAGATGTGCAACATGTGTGTATGTGGATACACCCCACTATTCCTTCTACAAAAGAACAAAACAAACAGAACAGAAAAGGAAAAATAACATAAGAACGGAAGCACGTGCTGGTGTCCGCCACCGCCCTCCCTGGGGCTGTGCGGGGAGACACCTCAGGACACATGTTGCTCCAGGCAGAAATGAGGAAGGTGGTCCTTGGAGAAGCAGAAATCATGGAACATCTGCTTGCATTTCTCAAACCTCAAAATATGGGCAGCACATTTTAAAAGCATGAAGCAAAATAACAATAACATCCTCAATAACAGTAACAAAATATCCTTTTAAGAAAAACATTCAAGAAATTATCAGTAAATGAGGCATGGGTTTAATGCAATATTCAAGGAGACAGGGCTGAGGGATGGGAATCCAGAATTCCAGGAGAAACACCATGTCGACAGGCCTCTCTTCTCTCTGGGGGGCGTGACTCCTTCCAGGTGAGCTAGCAGGAAGGAGAAACCGTGACCATCTTACTTGTTCTTTGAGAACACCACTCAGTGCTTGGGAAGGAAAATGAGTTGGTAGATTATAAAACAACATTATTAAAAACATTTATTCACCATACGGTCCACTTAAAGGGTCAGAACAAGAAGCCTTATGTCATAACTGACAATTTAAGATAAATGTATCCATCTCAAAATTTAGGTCAACAAACTGAACTTCAAAAAACAAAACAAACAAACCCTAAGGATCCTGACCATGTTGCTCGGAAGGATCTTCCCTGGTGGGTAGTGGCCCCTGTTGTGTGGGCTCCTGGGCCCACGTGGTCTCCCAGGAAGGCTCCTGCACTGGGCTGCCCCAGAACTTGCCGCTGGGCACCGGGACTGTCTTCTCTGGGACTTCCCCCCTGGGACCAGGAGCACAAGGCAGCCCACCCTCAGTGGAAAAGCCTTAAGTTAAAAAGTTCTGGAGCTGCTGGTGGCCATTTGTTGCCATGTGGAGGAAACTGATGTGTAAGGGCAAAGAATGAGGTTGACCTCGAGGGCAGCAGGGAGGAAGGACTGGGTGTGCCTGAGCCATCTGGAGAGAAGTGTCCTGGTGAAGCTCATGGGCTCTGGAGCCCAAGACCTTCAGCTAAAATCCTGGCTTTACCACTTGCTAACGTGCAGTTGCGTTACTCAACGTCCACACCCTCCGCCTCTGTGTCGGTAAATGGAAACAGTGATAGCATCAGGTCCAGGGTTGTTTCAATTATCAGATGTGTTAATATGGACGAAGTGCTCTGACACCTCCTGTTATATGGTAAATGCTCCATAAGCAAGAGCTGCTATTAAAATCAACACCACAGGGACCTTTGTTTCTGAGGCAGCTGCACACCCACCTTCCTCACAGGTTGTTTAACTCTCCTTCAGATTCTGGGGACCAATAGATCTCCTTTATTTGTGCTTTCTGAAGCTGGCTTAAGTTGTTTTTCTGTAACCTGCAACCCAAATGTCCCTGATTCATACATCATGTAACCTGTAACACATTAATAAGTCTTCAACACGCAGAGAATTTTTGCTGATTCTAAGCATTGTGAGAATTTCTTGGGCAGGACCTGTCTGTGGCTGTCACCTGCAGACAGAGTCACCAGTTGCAGACCTTTTCCCTGAATATCTACGGAGGAGTCACTTCACACCTACGTTTATTTTACATCAATTCCCATACGTGGGTTTGGGGTTGGTGGATAGAGGAACAACAGGTTAGATAGAGTGGATGGTTCTCTCCCCGTTCCATGACATGACTGAATGTCCTGAAGGAAATGTGAGATAGGAGATGAGAATCTTTTTTTTTTCAGTTGATCTTAATTTTTGTTTGCTTCTCAGAATGTGGTAGACTTGCTGCATTGAGCATGATTCTGGTATTTTTGAAGACAAGATGGCACTGAGCATGACTGTTAGCTCCTGCTTCCAGAATTAACTACAGAAAAACCACAGAAGGAAGAGAGAAATATGGATTTGAGGGACATAAAGACCATGAGAAACCAGTGGGAGACAGACTGCTGTGTGTTTTTGGGTGGGTGGGGTGGGGGCTGGAGGCAGCAGTGAAAGGATGTGTTGGGAGCATGTCCATTCCCCTCTGGCTCCACCCCAAATGGCCAGTGTAGATCATTGTCTGTTTCCATTGCCTCACAATTTAGCAGCTACAGTGCATGGCACTGTGGGGCTGTTATTCACATTTCCACTTCTCTATCCACACTCCCCAGATAGGTAGACTGCAGCCCCGGAAGAGTGTCTCCTTGCCAAGATGCCTCTCACGTGCATGGAAGTCAATTCTTCACCAAGGAAGTTTCCTGGTAGGCAGGCACTAATGAGATGGTCGACTAAGTGCTGTGGTTCTGAGTGCCTGGGGCTCATCCCCTCTCCTTTCTTTATCTTCTTATTGGGCTGTGGTCTATGGCTGGGCTGGCCTTGGCTCCTCTCCAGCAACACCCAACAGGCTAGCTGATACCTCAAGGGAATATGAAGTCACAAGCCAAGATAGCCAGACACCTGCTAAGCACAACCGGTAGGAAAGGATGACAACATGAACAAAACATACATGTGGGCATTACTGGGACAGACAGACTCACAATTAAGAAGCACAGTTCCCTCAAGGATGCAAGGGAGATAAGCAATAAAACAAAGCATACTAAACATCTTCAGGGAGGGAGGATGTTAGTGGAATGAAGTCATAAAAATGAATCAAGTAGAACCAGTAAGAGTGAGACTATAATATGAGGATGAAGATGATAATAAATAAAAAAGCAAGAGGGATACTTGTTTAGAATAAATTAGTGAGATGGAAGATTGAATTGAGGAACTCTGACAAGACAGCACAAATAGATAAAGAATTAGAAATGTGTGTGTGTGTGAGAGAGAACTTTATCTGTATATACACACACAAACATTGTGGAAAACAGCTGAAGTTATACCTAGAAATGTATGGCTTTAAATACACTTATCTGGAAACAGGAATGATGGAAAAATATAAATTAAGCATTCAATTTAAGAACTTTGAAAAAAATCAATAGAGCAAATCCAAAGAACAGGAAGGAAAGCAGCTAATAAATAATAAAAGAAAAATCAATGAAATAGAGAACACAGCAACAAAAAACAATAGAAAAGATTAACAAAAGCAAAGACCCTTTCTTTTTAAGGAATCTGACAAGACTGATGAAGGAAAAAATGCAAATAAACTAAAGAATATAAAAGTAAAAATGACGAGGCAAAATAACTTCAGTTATAATAGAGATAAAGAATAATGATAAAAGAGTATTATGAACAAATACACCCTAATAAATCTGAAAATGTAGATGGAATAGATACACTTCTGGAAAAAAGTAAAATACCAAATTGGTGCAAACAAATAGGAAACTTGACTAGACTGATAAGCATTAAAGAAATTGACATGGGCATCTAAACTCTCTCATCTCTTAAACCACAGCCTCAGAGATAATTCTGACTTAACCAAGTTTTTCTATAAAGTAGAAAAGTAGTGAAAATATGCCCAGCTTAGTTTACAAAACTAGTATGATCTTGATTCCAAAACCAGATAAGGACAATACATGAAGAGGAAATTAATTTTTCTCATGAATATAGATGCAAAAAAGACAAAATAAAATATCCAACTGAATCCAACATTGTGTTTCAAAAGCAATTCACTATGATCAAGGAGGGCTTATTTTAGGAATGCAAGGATAGTTCAACATCAGAAAATCTTTCAATACAATATCCGTAGATAGAAAATCATGCTTATCTTGATAGGTGCAGAAAAATATTTACTAATGTTCGATGTTATTTGACACTAATTTGCAATGTTCAACATCTATTTACAATACAAACGCTTAAAAAACTAGGTATAACTAGGTATTTACCTTTGTAAAAGTTATATATTCTAAATCAACTGTAAAATATATCTTGATGAGTAAACTATTCCTTTTAAGATGGGAAACAAGACTAGGAAGTTCACTACAACTCTATTTAAAATTGTACTAAACATCCTTGCTAATGTTATGAGGAAAAGAAAGAGACTTAGGAACTGGAAATAAAGTGATAAACACTTTTCTTTGTGTGCACTATGATCATTTAAGTAGAAAAAAAAATCAGACAACAGGCAAATGAGTTAGAATTACAAGAGAATTCAGCGTTTGCTAAATTTAAGCTAAACTTACAAAACGAGAGTGTTTATCTACACTAGTAACCAACTAGAAAATATAATGAAAATAAGATGCATTCACAATGGCGACAAAACTTCTAAAGAATCTAAAGAGTTAATGTAATGAAGTACATAAGTCCTCTAAGGGGAAAAAATAGAACTCTATTAAGACATCAAAAAAGTTCTAAGCAAACAGAAAGATATTCTATGGGGAGATCTTGGGTGGGATGACTTAATATTTTATAGATGTTGATTTTCTCTAGAACTATCTGTAAATTCAATGCAATATTAACAAAAAGTAAGAGTCAGAATGAGTTTTATAGCTCAAGAAAGTTCATTAAGAGTATAGAATACAAAAACAATGTGTCTTTTGCAAGAAAACATTCAAATTAAATGATACTTGTCAGACACAATACATAGGGTAGGGTAGGGCAGGCAATGAGAGTGGGGAATGGGATAAAGGTAATGAATAAATAAGTAAATATCTAAATTTTTAAAAAGTGCCATCTGGATTATGACTCACTCAATCTCTTCCATCCAAGGTCCAATTTTTTTTTTTTTGCCAAGTTGCAGTAATTTTTTAGTTGTGTTACTCCTCCTTTGTGAAAAACAAAAACAAAAACAGTTTTAAGCTGTGGTTCACAGAGTGAGTCAGATAAATCAGGGGCAGAAATAGACCCCTTCCAACTTGTGGCTTGCTGCCTTAGGTTGTTTTTTAAAGACTATTTTTTTAGAGGAGTTTTACATTCACAGCAAATTTGGGGGGAAGGTACAGAGATTTCCCCCATAGCCCCTGCTCCCACATGTGCACAGCCTCCCTCATTATCAACATCACTCACCAGAGTGGGGCATTTGCTAAAATTGATGAACCTACACTGATATATCAAAATTGCCCAAAGTCCATAGTTCACATTATGGTTCACTCTTGGTGTTGTACATTCTATGGGTTGGATAAATGTATAAATGACATGTATTCACCGTTATAGTGTCATACAGAATAGTTTCACTGCCCTAAAAATCCTCTGCATTCCAATTATTCATTCCTCTGTCCCACCCAACCCCTGGCAACCACTAATCTTTTACTGCCTCAGTAGTTTTGCCTTTTTCAGAATGTCATATATTTGGAATCATATAGTATGTAATCTTGATTGGCTTCTTTCACATAGTAATAAGCTCTTAAAATTCCTCCATATCTTTTCATGGCTTGATAGCTCATTTCTTTTTGTTGCTAAATAATATTTCATTTTCTAGAGGTATAACATTTATTTATCCATGCACCTACTGAAGGACATCTTGGTTGGTTACAAGTTTTGGCAATTACAAATAAATCTGCTATAAACACCCATGTGCAGGTTTTTGAATAGACTTAACTTTTCAACTCCTTTGGGTAAATACCAAGGAATATGATTGCTGGGTAGGATGGTAAGAGTATGTTTAGTTTTATAAGAAACCACCAAATTGTCTTCCAAAGTTACTGTACCATTTTGCATTCCCACCAGCAATGGATGAGAATTCCTGTTGCTCCACATCCTCATCATCATTTGGTGTTGTCAGTGTTCCAGATTTTGGCCATTCAAAGTAGATGTGTAGTGGTATCTCATTGTTTTTTTTAAATTTGCATTTCCCTGATGACATGTGATGTGGAGCATCTTTTTTCATGCTGATTTGCCATCTATAGTGTTGTATCTAGAAAGTCATCACCATACCCAACGTCATCTAGGTTCTCTCATATGTTATCTTCTAGGAGTTGCATAGTTTTGCATTTTACATTTAGATCTATGCATCATTTTGAGTTATATTTTGTGAACGGTAAAGGTCTGTGTCTACACTCACTTTTTTGCAGGTGGATGTCCAGTTGTTCCAGCACCATTTGTTGAAAAGACTATTTTTGTTCCATTGTATTGCCATTACTCCTTTGTCAAACATCAGTTGACTGCATTTATGTGGGTTTATTTCTGGGCTCTCTATTATGTTCAATTGGTCTATTTGTTTATTCTTTTGCCAATAGTATACTGTCATAATTAGTGTAACTTTATAGCAAGTCTTGAAGTTGGGTAGTATTTGTCCTACAACTGTGTTCTTCTTTTTCATTATTGAAGTAGTAGCTATTGTGGGTCTTTTGCTTTTCCACATAAACTTTAAAATCAGTTTGCCAATATCCACAAAATAACTTGTTAGGATTTTGATTGGGATTGTTTTGAATCTAGAGATCAATCTGAGAAGAACTGACATCTTGACAATATTGAGTCTTCCTATCTATGAACATGAAATATCTCTCCATTTATTTAGTTCTTTTTTGGTTTCCTTCATCAGAGCTTTGTATTTTTCCTCATATAGATCTTGTAAATAATTTGTTGGATTTATACCTAAGTATTTCATTTTTGGGGGTACTAATGTAAATAATATTGTGTCTTTAATTTCAAATTCCACTTGTTCATTACTGGTATATAGGAAAGTGATAGACTTTTGTATATGAACCTTGTATCCTGCAACCTTGCTGTAATTGCTTATTAGTTCCATGAGTCTTTTTTGTTGATTCTTTGGATTTTCTAAAAGACAATTATGTCATCTGTGAACAAAGACAGTTTTATTTTTTCTTTCCCAATCTGTACACATTTTATTTCATTTTCTTGTCTTATTGCATTAGCTAGAATTTCCAGCATGATTTTGACAGGAGTGGTGAGAGGGGATATCCTTGCCTTGTTCCTGATCTTAGTGGGAAAGCTTCTGGTTTATAACTATGATGTTGACTGTAGGTTTTTTGTAGATTTTTAAAATCAAGTTGAGGAAGTACCCCTCTATTTCTAATTTATTGAGAGTTTTTATCATGAATGGGTGATGGGTTTTTTGAAACACTTTGTCTGCATATATTGATATAATCACGTGATTTTTCTTTTTTAGCCTGTTCATGTGATGGGTTACATTAATTGATTTTAGAATGGTGAACCAGCCTTACATACCTGGGATAAATCCCACTTGGTCTTGGTTTATAATTATTTTTTATACATTGTTGGATTTATTTGCTGATTTTTTGTTGAGGATTTTGCATATATGTTCATGAGAGATACTGGTCTGTAGTTTTCTACACACACACACACATTTTCCCTTGTAGAGGTGAATTCATATTCCAATAGTGATGAAGCTTTTTCTATAAAGGCTGACCATCAGTCTGGATAGGCTAGATTATGCTGCAGTATCTAGTGATCCTCAGAACTTCATTGCTTCCAACACCAAATGCTTGTTTCTTGTCATGCTCCATGTCCACTGTGGGCCAGCTGTGGTCTTTTCACTTCGCCTTCATCAGGAGCCCATCCTGCTGAAGCCTTCATCCAGAGTGCTGCCGGTCACTACTGCAGAGGAAGTAGAACCCATGAGTCACATGTTGGCTTGTAGAGATTCTGCTGGAGGTGGCCATGTCACTTCTCACCTTTCATTAGCCAAAGCAACTCCTCTGGCTGAGCCTGACTTCACTGGGGGGAGTGTGATCCTGTTGAGCAAGGCAGACCCCATTTGGGTCTTTCTCAGAGATATTTCATCCTTGGATCCATAATAATTGAACAGTGAACACAATTCACATCTGGTACAGGCCAAGAGCATGTTCAGAGCATTTTAAGGACATGGCCCTTGCCCTTCACCCCCATACAGCAAGAAGAATGTAACAGTGAGACAGCTTAGCAAGCCTCAAGACCCTTACCAACCTTGAAAATTCAACAGAGGCCACACGTAGATCACAGGCTGTTTTCTTTTCAAGACTCACTCTCTCCATGGGGCTTTCTCTCCAATCGCTGAGATGACAGGTGATAATGGGGCCAAAATTGCTGCCATGTCCCTCTAACGCCCCTTGGTTATTTTCTTTCATACATTCGTTTTTGGTTGCACTAATGTGGAAATTTAGAGTGTGTAGTCTTAAATGTAAGAGCTCCACATTTCTGCAATTTGTCCACATTTTTGTTCGTCAGTAGCCTAGCCCTTTTCACTGGAAGCAGTGTCTGCTGAATGGACATTCCACAACTTACTCTTCTCCTAGATTTGGCCATGTGGGCTCTTTCCAGTTTGATGCTATTATGAATAAAGCTGCTATGAACATTCCTCTACAAGTCTTTTTGTGGACATATATTTTTATTTTTCTTGGGTAAACATTTTGGGTTGGAATTGTTGGGTCATAGGGTAGGTGTATATTTATTTTTATTTGAAACTACCAAGCTTTTTTTCAAGGTGTTTGTATCATTTATGGTTCTACTAAAGACGTATGAGAGTTCTTATTGCTCCACATCCTTGCCAATATTTGGAATTATTCACATTTACCTTTTTAAAAAATGTACAAATCTTACGTTAGTTGATAGTCTTACACCCCTCCCACATTAAACCTATTTCTGGAGCCACTGACAAATGATAAAGTATCCCACTTCAGTGTTCCTACCCCTGTCTGCCATGGTCCACTGGTGGGAGGCTACGTAGAGGTGACATCACCAAGAGGCAGACCCTTAATGCAGATGGAGGAAAGACAGGAAATTGCAAGCTTGGGTCATCAGACTCTGCTGGACAAAGAGTAGCTGATTTTATGTTAAGAAAGGATCTTGTGCAGGTAAGTGTGGGCTTTGGAGTCATCTCATCTGAATTTGGATCCTGAATTTTCCACTCACTAGCTGAGGGGTCTCTCTAATCTTCACAAGAGATTAGATAAGAGTATGGGTAATAATGTCCAGTGCATGTGGACAACGTTGGGGTTAAATGAATCAATGATGTCATAAGCTTAGTTCGGTGCCTGCACCTAGCAGGGCTCAACTGATGAAAGCTGCTGTTATCATTTCAGTATAATTGTAGGTGAAGATTCCCACACACTCTGGGCAGCTGGACTTGCAGAGCATCAGTGCCCTACGATTCATGTTTACCCATTCCTAGGATGAAGAGCCCAGGCTGGGTGGTGCAGTGGGGAAAGCCCTGAGGGAGCAGGGCACCTGGAGGCCTGGGTCCTGATGCTTTACTGCCACTGGTCTTTCTGTGGACCTCGGGCAAGCCAGGGGGCCCTGAGGTCCTTCCATCAGGACATTGGATTTGAACTAAATGATTTTTGAGAATTTTGAAAGTTTTAGGATAATATTATGAAACACACGAGATATTTTCGGGCACTGAACTTTTATACAGAACCATCTTTTATTATTGAAACCCTACCACACATTGGATATTGAAGTGGTCATCTTACATACATCATCTAGTCATTCTTCATCACCATACATGAAGGAGTTACTATCATCTCCATCTCAAGGTAACTCACAGTGGAGCCCAGGTCCTGCCATTCCAAGTCCTTGCTCTGTGTTTCTCAGCTATCTGTCCATCCTCGTCTCAGGAAGGGGCTTGTGACCCACAGCGGGGCTCCCCCACTCAGGCCCTGAGTCTGCTCGACCACTGTCCCCTCCCTGTGTCCTGCTCAGGGCTACCATGAAGCATGGTAGAGACGGAAGCCTGAGAGTGTGGGAAGTTTCCCTCAGGGGTGCCAGTGTGGGAGTGGGTCCCTAGGGCAGCTGCTCTGCCCACTGTTGGTGGGAGTCTGAGCGACTTCCTGAGTTGATGCCCACTTCCTCTCAGAGGATTCCTGCACCAGGCCTCCCGTCACAGCCACGGCGGCCCACCCATATCCTCTTTGGCCAGGTTTCTCGGGGTCACTACTCTCCCAGGCCAGCAGGGTGAGGCCTCTCAGTGTCCACTCCCTGTCCGCTCCCCCTCCCACCAGGATGAAGGGGCCAGAAGAAGTGGAGTTTTATAGTTCACACTCTTGTTTATCTAACTGGAAACAAAGGCTAAGGCAGGACGTGAAGAAGGGGATCAAAGCTGGTCCTTGACAGTAAGCGGGAGTGTCTGGAATCCCTGCCTCACTCCCCCTTTCTCCCCTCCACCACTGCTCAACCCTTGTCTCAGAATCCTGATGGAAATTCACCTTCTTTGTTTCAGGATATGCTCGTCCATTACACTGATTCTCTCAGCAATTATGGACAAAGTTTGCTTTGTACGTGATTTAAATTTTTACTTCTTTTCATCGCTGGTATACAAGCAAATTTTCTTTTTCTGAAGAGCAAGCTACATTTTGTTCTGCTTTGCAGCTTTTGAGGCAACTCCCCAACATTTCATCCCCTCATTCCAATCACTTGACACGAATTTTTTGAGATTTCCTATGTATGTGTCTTTCTCCTCAAGGAATTTACAATCTAAATGGGGAGTGAAAAAATCATTAAATAAGAAAAGATATAATTAGGAGCTAAATTCAATGATCCCTGAATGAAGTGCTACAGCCATTCAGGGCAAGGACTGGGTGAGAATTTAAGCAAGGAAGCCCCCTAGAAGTCAGTGGGAGCTGTATGGGACTTAGAGAGTGGGCTGGATCTGGATGGTTGCAGAAGAGGTGGGAGATATTCCTACTTCCTTATGAAAGGAGTAACTAATGGAAGGCATCGGTTATAGCAGGAAATGGGGAGGCTCTGAAGGTTTTTGAAAAGATAAGCAACGTGATAAAATGATGTTGAATCTACAGAAGATGAATCTGGCCAGGACACGCAGGGTGGGTTGGGGTGGGTGAAGGAGGGGTCCCAGTGTCTGAAGGATGGCCAGGCAGGTGCCCCTGTAATCTGGAGGTGAGTTGATGATGGTCTGAATTCTGCTGGTGACCGCCAGATGGGAGGGAACAGAGTCTGAAGGACTTCTAAAGCAGAATGACCTGGATAAGCCAGAGGAGGTACAGTGCTGCCCATGATGTCAGGACGAGGAGAACAGGGGTCAGCCTTGGGTGCAGGGAAAGGAGGTTATTGAACAGAGGAAGGAAAGAGTGTTGAGTTTGGAGTTTGGAAGGGAAGATGGGGCATCAGAACCTCCCTTCCTGCTCCATCTTCCTCCTTCCCTCTTTCCTTCCTCTCTTTCATCGATCATTTCATGCAAATAACATGGAAGTTATAAGTTATCTCAGTCAAATTCTGGATGGTATTTCCACCACTTGTTAACATTCCTCAGGAAAGTTCTTATCTTCCCCCCTCTATTTTTAGGGCAATTTCTTCTAAATTCTGGGCCTATGATTCTGTGATTAGCTAAAACAATTGTTGGCAGTCGGACAATGAGCAGTTGGGAATGGAAGAAAAATCAGTTAGGCTCTCAGTGTTTCTGTCTCCATTCACCAAGAATGTGGGCAACCAGCTAGGCTGCTTCGAGGAGACACCTTCTTTCTGTATGGGCTGTAGATCATTAGTGACCTGTGCTTCTGAGGTCGAAACACCTTGATGGTCACTGTCTCAGAGACCATAAGAAAAAATGGAAAAAACAGGATTTTCTGAGCGACTACAGTGTAATTGACTCTGCAATCATCTCTTTGTCGGGTGGCTTCTTCAAGGCTGACCTTGGAATCTGTCAACCAGTCGTGAAAGGGGAGTGAGACGTGTGGTGGAGTCAAGGGCTGATGTCCCCAGTGTGCACGGGGCAACCGCTCCATCCTTGTACGAGAACCAACATTCTGTCTTTAAAGACATTCACTTATTTACCTATTTTTTCCAAAAATAATGCATTTTTATACTGTACTATCATATAAAAGATAGATAAGCAAAAGATAAATGAGAAATCACTCGGAGACCCGTTACCCAAAATAATTATCATTTTGTTCTGTTTCCTGTGTTTGTATATACACCCTTTCTCCCTCCAAAGTGGAAATCTGTTGTAAAAGCTTGTAGCCTATTTTTTTCACTTCAAAATATATTTTGATTACCTTTCCAGGCTATTAAACATACTTCTACAACATACTTTTTAATGGCCACATGTGTATAATGGTCCATTGCATGGGCATGATACAATCTATTTAACCAACTCCCTATTGTTGTGCCTTCAGGTTATTTCCAACAATGCTGAAAACAACGATCTGATGAGCACTTTGGGCTTGGGAGACAATTCTTTGTGGGTCTCTGTGTTTCTGCACATCTCGCTAGCAGAAGCACCAACTGCCTTCTTTGCAAGGAACTCGTACAGCGAGCAGGCTTGGAAGGCGCACGTCTCCTTAGGGAGCAAAGGACAGGCATGTTTATAAAGGACCCAGGTCTCTAGGCTCGGGGTCCTCGCCTGTAGCACAGTCACTGGCACATCTGTGCAGGTGTTGCTGACCCTCTGCATTGCCTGTGGGAATGGGCTTGGGAACTGGTACAAGGAACCACTGATCATCTCAGCGAGAGGTACTCTCGCTCTCACATGAAACTCTTGCCTCTGACCCAGGAGTCTCGTGTCTTCTGCCAACATCCATGAAACCAAAGCAGCCTTTCTAGTCAGCTTGCCAGGAGGCTGACACCTCAGACTCTGCAGAGGTCTTGACACTTAGTAGCTGTCTGAGTTGCCAGGATGGGTGAGAATAGCAAACGTGATATTGACTCCCCACTGATAACCCAGCGTGTAAGATTTGCCGTTCACACGTGAAGACATTGAACTCCAGCAGGGTCCCTGATGTTCCACTTTTGGGTCAGGACTGTCAGTTTAACTCACCGCAGGTTATTGATGGCCAGGGTCCTGGTTCTCTGTTCTCCTAGAGTCAAAAGAAGCCTCCCTTTCATTCCTGGTTAGTCATGGGGTGCACTGGGGAGACTGGCCACAGCCCTGTGACTCTTCCAGGGGGACGCCTGCTGCAGCTGGAGGAAATGCATCAGCTCCGTGGCCTGCCCTCCAGCCCTCCCTTCCCCTGACCTTTCCTGCTCCAGCTGCTCTCCTCGTGGGTCCTGGGTCCTCCCCTGGAGGCCCCACCCTCACCCTAAGGGCTCTGCTGATTGTGCTGGTCAGTGCACGGCGAAGGCCCTGGTCTTCCTGCACTTTGCCAGGAAGATGCAGACCTCTGCTGGAAGCTGTGCCAGAGCTGACTGAGTCATTCACTCTGAGTCAGCATTTGCTGTTTCCTGGAAAAGGGTGATGCTCGCCACCCAACACCACTGCGAGGACGACGGAAACATACCCTTGAGGACGGGCATGTGTCCTTTTCCTTCAGGAGGTTCACACCTCCTCCTGTTCTCACTTCTGTGAAACAGATTCCAGAAGGGGGAGGGGTCTTTGTGTCGGGTGCTCTCTCCGACTCAGCAGAACCTATCCCCACGCACACGTCGGGGCAGAGGGGACTCGGCTCTGCCCTCAAGGAGCTCACTCTCCACCAGGGCAGATGATGCCCCTGTGGCACAGTTACCCAGAGCCTCATTTTGCATGTGGGGAAACTGAGGCCCAGAAGGGTCCAGCGACTTGCCCAGTCTCCTTCAGTCTTCTTGTCTTGGAGGAGCTGCCTCTTGGCCCTCATCTGAGATGACAGTTATGACTCCCATCTCCTGTTCTCCATTCGCCAGGACAGAGGTCAAGAACCCCAGAGGGCAAGTTCCCAGCCAGGAAAGGGTTAAGCAGCCGCTGTTGTGGGGCAGGAACCAGGACTCTGGGAAGAGCCGCCTTCCTCCAGGGCAGCAGAGGCATTCCAGTCTCAGTGTTTTCTGTTCTAAATATGGACTAGGGAGACAGTTATTTTTAGGAAGCAAATGGTAATGATTAAAATTTTAAGATTCAAGTAGTCATTTAGTCATAAAAGCTGAATTCACATGCTACGGAAAAATAGTCTTTTCCTCTAGCCGATGATAGGGTTCCTTCAAGTGCAGTAATTGTTCATCTTTTTATGAATGCACAACAGACACAGCACGTGATTCGTCTCCACCTCAGGCTCGCTGGGGAAGAACAGGAAGACGGATGGAGATTGCTCTGTGCTGCATGAAAGGCGGTGATTAATCTGAGCCTGTGGGCATAAATCCCCCTTGCAGGGACCCCACCTCTGTCCCATTGATCTGTACGCGTGGGAGGCTGCCTCTCTATTTGATGAAGAGATGGTGCGTTTTGGCGGCTCTCACAAGAAATGTGCCAGAGGCCTCCCTGTCCACGTGCGGGCCACAGATCTTAGGAGAACACTGTGCTAAATTGCAAGTTACAAGCAAGGGTTGAGGGGGACCTTGGCGACTGCCAAAAAATCAAAGATTAGGCTTCCGAATAAAAGCATGGGGAGAGTGTCGCCCTTCACTGGAGTCAGGAGTCAACGGAGAGCAGTGGAGAGGAGATGGAAGGAGAAACCACGCAGTTTAATTTGGGAAGCAGAGCCCCGGGGTGTGCAGAGCCCTTCCTTGGGGCGGTTGCAGGGCGAGTTGGGAAGAGGGGCTGAGGGGAGCAGGTAGGAGACCGGGCTCCCAGTGCCTGCAGACAAAGGCAATGGGAGCAGTTCCGCAAAACATTAGAAACGTAGCACCATGGGCATTGAATTCATTTTAGATTCCTACCTGCCTGAGTCATCCTGAATGGATTTAATCCACTCTCCTGTATTGCCTACAAACATGTCCCGTACGTATAATGTATTTTCTCATCACCCAGAAAGGCAGAATTCTTACAAATGATGTGATGACAGTCATAAATAATTCAGGAAAAATTAAACAATTTCAGTGTTTTTTTTGCCTTAGGAAGGCGGATAACCAAATCAGACCTGTGACGGGGGGAGCTGGGCAATGCTGACTAAACAAAAGAATTCCTATCGTGGGGATCCCGGCACAGAGTAGAGATCCAGAAAAGGAGTGTCCTCTTTAAAAGGGCTTGTGTGAAGCTGAGCCCCAGCCCCACACCGTCTTCTGTTCCCGGGAAAGTGTTACTTCAAAGCCTCTTAGGCTCGGGGGCAGGGTGGGGCGAGTGCCTGTCAACCATTTGAGAAATAACCCGTGGCTCAAGAGGTGCTTGGTCTTAAGGAGAATGGTCAGGTTTGACCCCTCCACGCGCTTGGTGGCCTGGAAGAAGTGCACAATCCCAGAGGCAGCTGGGACGGCAGGAGTGACCTGTGCATGTGTGAGTAAGACCAACCCCAGTTCTGAGAATGAAGACTCCATTCTGAGAAGGAGCAGCTTTATGGAAGAAAGGGGCCTGGAGGATTAGACTGGGGAGAAGAGGCAGGATGGAGGCTGGCCAGCCACCTAGGAGGCGGGAGGGGCGGCCCCAAGAGAAACTTCCTGAAGGCACTTGGGAAGGTAACCTAGAAAGTGAGAACACACTCCATGCCCACTGCCCAGCCATCTAAGAGCCCCCCCTATGTCCACACCCCTGGGTCATCTGAGACCCCCCCCTTTATGTCCACTCCCATGAGACAGAGGTTGGCCAGACCCTGGCCAGGCCCCGTGGTAAGCGGAATGCCCCGTTCTGTGTGTCGCGGGGGTGGGAGTTTGCAGAGACCTTGGAGCTGCAGTTTTCCAGGAAAGGCGAGGGAAGGGTAGGATGCTTTGACCAGTGAACAAACGTGGCAGAGAATCTGACCAAGCTGGGGGTCCAGATACAGGGGTCCCATCCTGGAGTCCTTGCTCCCTCCTCACCCTCACCCCATCGTCCTGGGACACATTTTAGGAATCCTCACATCCTATTTTGTGATAAGGACTCTTGTGTGCTGTCATTATTTTATAACCCAACTAGATAATCTTACAACCCAACTAGATTGAGGGCAGGGCCTCAGCTTTACCAGGACCCAAAGAAATGCTCTGTGAAAACCCCTGGGATTATGTGGTCTGTTTAATCCAGGCTCCCAGCCTGATGCTTTTCTTTGGCTACTGCCTAATTTCTTTGGGCGTCTAAAATGCCAGTTATTCCATTGCTGAAAGGAATAGGCAGATGTGTTATCAGCTTGCCGTGGGGGAAGGAGAATAATCCACAGTTACTAATGGTGCTAGAAGTGTTGCCACCTCTGGCATCATCAGGCCTGGATAGTCAAAATGTTCAAGACCCCATCGGCAGCATCTCTCCTGGGCTGATGTACTCCAGGTCTCCCCCAGCCTCGGAGACCACAGTGCTCAGGACCCCCTGGCCCCCACCTCCCCAGGCTGAGCTTTTCCTGCTTGTTCCAAAACAAAACAGTGTTTATGCAGCTAAGGAGAGCAGAGCTCGGGGAGGGGGCTCACCTCTTCCCACCTCTCTCTCAGGGGCTCCCATGTGACAGGTGTTCAGCCAGGCCCTGTCCCCTCCGTCTGCCTGGCCGACCCCTCCTGGGGCTCCATGTGCAGTCTCCATCCCCTCTGACACCAGCCTTGCCTGTCGCTCCTCAGTTTAGGAACGAAGAAGCACAGGAAGCCTCACTTTCCACGGTGTGTCGTGCACGAAGGTCAGTTGTCACAGTTTAGTTACAAACCTGTCCCCATAGCCTGGCTCCAATCTCATTACCACGGCGTACTAACTAGGTAATTGCATCAGGTACAAACCTCACTGCTGGCTCTCAGGTCCACAGATCACCATGCAAATAACCTCCCCTTCATGACAGTGACCCGTCCCGGCTCTTCTCACGACGTCTGTGGGCGACGGCCACCGCGCATTCAGTTCACAGAGGCAGTAAAGTGCGTGGTGGTGTTTCCTCCCTGTCTCCCAGGGATAAAGCCATGTGACAGTTTACAGAAACAGACCGTCAAAAAGGGACATTGACCAGCCAGGACGGAAGTGCAGCGGAGAAGGAGAAGTGCCCAAACTGGAAGTGACATTCAGACGATTGTGGACGGGTTCCAGAAGGCATAGCTGGCTGTGGAGTGTGGGCACCACCACCGCCGGAGAGTCTGGAAACCCGGGGGTGGCGATGGGAGGAACGAGGACAGTGAGCGTGAGGACAGGCACAAGCCATCCCGAGGAGGCAGTGCCTGCAAACACTTCACACTGAAGGAACTCGAGGAGATATTTTGTGGCACAGAAAGGGCAGGGAATAGGATGTGGGAGCCGACCCAAGCCTGGGAAAGCAGACGGCTCTCCCCAGGGCCGTGCCCAGAGCTCCTGTGTCAGCGGGAGGGAGGGCACGAGGGCCCCTGCAGGGAGGACTCTGTCCGGAGACGGGCGCCTCCTCTGGGCCCGCGGTGCCCGCCTCTGAAGTTCCTGTTCTCATCACTCGATTTTGCTGCTCACTCCTGAAAAGGGAAGTCTTTTTTTCCCTAATGTCTTTGGTTCTTGGTGTGAGAAAGGAAAGGAGAGCAGATGGAGTGATCGGGGTGAACATTTTATCCCGAGGGAGGTGCCTGCCGAGACGAGGAAGGTCTGTGTCCCCACCGGCCGCGGTCCTGGGACGCCGGAGCAGAGGTGCAGCTGGGGTGTGACTGACATTCCCTGCGTGTCCCCAGGTGTTGGGCACCTTGGACCTGCTTCTCCATATCCCACAGGAGACCCTGCCGTAGATGAGTTAACGTTTTTATTTTTCAGGGAAGGAACCTGTTCTCAGGATGGTCAGCAACCGCTCCAGAGATCTCTCAGTTGTTGGGAGCTGGACCCAAGCCCAATCCTCCAGGCCAGAGAAGGTCTTAATCACCACCTTTGCTGTGGAGAGAAGCCCTCACACCTTGCACGGTGCCGCGGCACAGACCCTGCCGTGAGAGAGGGGCTGTTCTCTGAGGCCGGACCCCCAGGGGATTCAGTGGGCACATGGAACCGCCCGGGGCAGTAGCAGGTCAGTCTCACAGCCCTGCCTGACCGTGGATGCGGGAGGAGCGAGGGCCTGGGCAGGAAGATGAAGGAGGCCCTCTCCCTCCGAAGACCAGCTTCCCAAAGTGTGTCTGAGCCAAGATGTAGGGGGAATGGAGGGCGAATTTCAAAGGGAAGTCTGTGGTGTTCTCCCCGAGCTGTCCATTCACAAGTGATTATTTAGGATTAGTTAAGGTTCCCAGAGCAAATCGTTACTTTCCCTCATCCTCCCACCTCACAAGGTGAACCGAGCCCTTAAGCAGAGCTGGGATCAGTGGACTCCCGCAAATGCTGCAGAGGGCAGATACCGGGCAGTCCAACTATTAAGTCAATACTTAATACAGCAAATTAAGAACCAGAGGGGCAGAAAGAGGAAGGCCCACCTCTCCTCTCCGAAGGGAACCCTGCACCAGGCTCTCGTGGGTCTTTCCAGCCAAGTAAAAGTGTAGCCTGTGCCACCCCAGCCCCAGCTCAGGAACACAGCCAACCCCACAGCCAAGGGGACAGCTCAGACCATGGCTCCAGCAAGCAGTGGGCTGGAAAGAAAAACCCCAGAATGATCTGCCATAAAGTCAGAGTTGGTAGAACCACCACCACGGTACTGTGTTTGATGTTCACCCTCAGACCCGGTCAAATGTTCATGAGGGTGAGACGCACCGTCAGAGCACCATCCATGAACATTACAGATCAGGTGAGTCGGGCACATGTGGCTCAGCATCGTGGCTCTGCCATTGATTAATGGGACATTCTAGAAAGTCACCAAACCTATTCAAGGCTCAGATTTCTGTAAAATGACACTAAATCGCCCAGGAATTAAATGTGACGGTTTTTGTGGGCATAGTCCCATACCTGGATGAGAGCAGGGGCTCAATTCATCACGATGATTATGTCCATTCAAGCCCATCTTGAAAGGGGGCTGGAGGTTGAAAAGCAGGGGGAGCTCCGACCTGGGGGCACTTAGCCCTGCGGGTGGGAAGCCTATCCGGGGGACCCGGGGCTGATGATGGGGTGCAGAGGCCTGGCACAAGCCTGTAATACAAGTGAATGGGACTGTATGTGGGAAAAGGGCCTTTGCAGACGTGATGAACTTCAGGATCTCAATGAGCTCATCACAGGAAGGCCCTAAATCCAGTGACTGCTGTCCTCATAGGAGACGGAAGAGACGAGACTCGGACGTGGGGAGAAGCCACGTGAAGACTGAGGCAGAGATCAGTGTGTTACGGCCACAAGCCAAGGGATGTGTGGAGCCCGGAGAAGCTGGAAGAGGCAGGAAGGGTCCTTCCTTGGAGCCTCTGAGGGAGAGCGGCCTTGCTGACCCCTTGATGTCGGACTTCTGGTCTCCAGGACTGTGAGAGGATAGACTGCTGCTGGTTAAGCTGCCCAGTTGGGGATCTTTTGTCACGGCCCCCATGGAAGAGCAAACCAACAGATGAATACTGGGCGCAGGGTGGGGGTGGGAGCAGCAGGCTTTGGGGAGAGGCTAAGGGGCATCCGGGCAGAGGGGCAGAGTATGGCGTTGAGGCAATGGCGGCAGAAAGGCAGGCTGCAGGGTTGGCATTAGTAGGTCTGCAAAGCTTCAACCCCTGGATGAGCTCTCGGGAAGGACTCGGTGTCAAGGCCTGGCAGCCATCTCCAGGCAGCGAGTCAAGCAAGGCATTGAGGTGGGACTCAGCCCGAGAGCTGGACCATCACAGAGGTGACCTGGAGCTGTATTACCTGGCCAGGGGGTTTACCTGGTGAGGGGGGTTTACCTGGTGAGGGGGCTTTATCTGGCCAGGGGGGTTAGGCTTCTTCAGTCTCTGTGACTAAGGCAGGACCCATCCCGGTCTGCAGATGGGATGAACATGCTTCCGGGAGTGCAGTGTTTTGGGGCGTCAGCTTGGAGTTGGGAAGGGCAGTGTCGAGGGCAAACCCGGGCTCCAGTCTTCACCACCTGTGTGATTCTGGATAGGCCCCTGAGGCTGTCTGAGCCTTTGTCTCCTTGTTGGTTAAAATACACTCAGAGGTCGTTGTGGCATTAAATACACTATGTGAATGTTGTGTTAGAGGCACTCAGCAAATGCTGATTAATCTGAATGTAGTTGATTTTTCATGAAAGACTAGGAAATCAGGTGTTGGTTGAAAATATCAGTCCAGTGCAGACCCAGACTCTGTCTCAGACATCCTCCTCATGACGGCCCCCATGCTGCATGAAACACAGAAAGGACTTACAGCTGGTTCAGAACTGGCCCTTCCCTGGGCTGGGTCACCGAGGGGACTTGAGGAAGCTGGAAAGTTCTGGGGAGTCACTCTGAGCAGAGGTCTTTCCCTCCGAAATAGGAAGAATTACAGAAGCACAGAAAAGAGGAGTTTGCAGGCATGTGGACCACATTAACCTTTTTGTGTCAGGAGTAGGGTTTCTGGAAGGGCCTGTGTTGGCAGCATGGGCTTTTCTGACATTTTGTTGTTTGTGGTGACGTACTTGTGGCCACGCATAGGCGCGTGTCAGGAGGTTGGGACTGGAGGGAATTCAGTTCAAGGACATGAGGACAGAGGAGGCCCAGATGCCCAGGGAAAGGCAGGGCTGCAGCTGGATGAGGGGCCTCTGTTTCAGAACCACAGGTGGGCCCGGGAGGTGCATGCGGGTACAACCAGCACCTGTTTTGGGCAGCTGTACAGGAGCTTGAGGCCAGAGGAATGAGGGTGGGTGTGCGAGGCCCCAGCCTCATCCCGAGACTCAGCTTCCACGTGTTTCTGGAAAGGTAACTGGCTCCAGCTTACATGACAGAATGCTATCGGATGCAGCGTGCCCGGTCCCGTGAGCATTCTCCGAGTACTATCACGGAGAAAACTGCGTGGGGACCCTGCTAACACACAGGAATGTTCCCTCTGCGGTTCCATCAGGGACGAGCCTATGCTATGGGGTAGGAGCTCTCCCTCTCCCGGGGTATTGCTCTTTTTTATGAATTCTGAAGAAAATTACCTTCTTCTTCCAGTTTGTCAATGGCCTGCTTTCTGGAAGAACTGAGGCTGTTCCCCAGGTCTGGACAGGGGTATGTTGGCAGGGCCTCCCCCAGGGTCAGAACCAGGCCCCTTGTCCCCCAGGCAGTCCCCTTTGGGACAAGCTCCTCGCACCGCAGCCCATTCTCCAGCGATGAGGGCCGGGAGCAGGACAGCACCAAAGAAAGTGCTCGGACTTCAGAGCCACACAGACCCATCAAATTCTGTGACCCGACTTCTCTGTGTGAACTTGGGAAGTGAACCCCTCGGGGACAGGGCCTGCGAAGGCTGCTGAGGTGATGAACGGGGCCACGCCTTCAGGCTGACCAGCAGCAGCAGGCACTCATCAGCCCTCTTCTCTGCAGCAGTCCCCCCAGGATGTCCACATGTGTTTCTCCAGGGAAATGAGTTCTTGGAAGTCTGTGTCAGGCTGCCCGGCTGCCCCCTCCTTCAACACCCTTAGCCGACGCCTGCAGCTGGAGCCCTTGGGATCTACTGCAGCTCTGGGGCTGGGCCTCCCTGTTCCGGATAAGCTGCAACCGTGATCATGCACAGTGGGAGCCAGCCTGGCCCATCTGCCTGACCCCATGGGCCCTGCAGTGCCCCCTGTGCCCAGGACCTCCCCATGGGGTTGCATCATTGTCTCAGGCTTTAGCGGCCATCCTACACTCCCACCTCACTTCTGTTTTCCACAGTGGCCAGCCCCTCAAATATCACCTGTGCTCCTATCTCCACTCGATGCTGCTCCCTGAAGCTCCCGAGACTGTGCGCTCTCAGACCTCGCCCAGCCACAGAGCAGAAGGTGGGTGTTCCAGGGAGGTGACTTCCCATGTGCCGGGGAGGAGCCCGGAGCCCCTGCCCACACCACAGAAAGGGCCAATGGCTGGGAGAAGGTGCAGCGTGCCAAGCACAGGTTTTGCACACTCTCCAAGAAGCAGTGGTGAGACCCCGTGCTTCCTAGTTCACCAGCACTGAGAAAGGAAAGGAGGGAAGAGGCGTTATCGCAATATTTTCACAGAGACGTACGGATGTGGCGGGATATAGAATGAAGAAGGTGTGTTTTTCCAGACCGTTTGATGTTAAAGGTTGCAATTAACTTTGTGAAGTCAGGGAAGCTGGGGCAGAGGCTCAGTGGAGACTAGTAAGCTCTGTTTGGAACAGGAAAGGCCCGGCATGATGGCGAGGCCGATAGTGCACAACAAGAAAGTCTACATCCTGCTCAGGACAATCAGCCGTGGTGGGAGCGCTGGACACAACCCTGATCTGAAGGCAGGAAAGTCATGATAAGAACAGCAGGCAACTGGGGGCAGAATTCATGTTTGAACCCAGAGAATGTCCACAGAGAACTGTGACGATGGGAAGTGCTCAGAAGGGGACCCACCAATGGTTGAGATCAGGATGGATCAGAAAGGTGCAGCTGGGGCAGAGCCATGGTGTGGTGAGAGTCAGGGCTAGTGCAGCCTCTGTGGATGGCGTGGAGCATGGAGGGAGCCGAGTGGGCAGAGGGCACAGTGTCACTGAACAAACAGTTGAGTTAAGGCTGAACCCAGGAGAAGAGATCAGGAGAAGGCTCTCTTTCTGCAGTTTCTGAGAAAAACTATTTAAGAAACCCTGGAAGACTCTGGAGCTTCCACTGAGATGCATGTTCAGAATGAAGAGGGAAAGATTTAGAGAAAAAAATCATTGCCTCCTGGGTGGCTGTAGATGTTCTGTCCAGGATTAAACAGGATGGCAGAGTTGATGGTGTACCAGAGCCCCTGGTATGAACTGCAGACCCCACCCTCCCTCCTCTGCCACAAAGAGGAACTTGGTCAGGACCCACAGGCACAAGACCCAGTCCTCCCAGGGCCAGCCCTCTGCCCCATCCACTCCAGATCTGGGCTTCTGATCAAGGCCTGAGTGGTCTCCCCTGAGCCCAGCTCCTGGTGTGCCCCTCTCTGACCACGAGTGTGGGATGGTCCTGTGACTTGCTCCTGCCCTGAGGACAATGGGTCACTCAGGTTGGGTTATATGAGGCTCTTCCTTGCAGCACACCCACTCTCCTTGATGAGGTGAGCAGCCACGATGGGGAGACCATGTGGCAAGGAGGTCTGGGTGGCGTCGAGGGCTGCAGGTTACCTCCAGGGGCCTCCATCTCCAGCCAGCAGGGAGCCAGGCCCCTCAGTCCCACAGACACTTGAGGGGCCTGGAAGGGATCCTTCCACACTTGCGCCTCCAGATGAGACCTCAGGCCAATGACACCATCGCTGCAGCCCTGTGAGCAGAGGGCCTGGCTGAGCCGTGCCCAGAACCTTTGAGGCAATAAACATGGGTTGTTTAAGCCAATAATTGTGTAGTAATGTTACACAGCTATAGAAAATGAATACAGGTGCCAAAAACCCATATCATGTAAATCTCAATGTAGGACATCTCCCAAAGGACCCAAATTTCCTCAAATACCCATCATATTTCCATTAGTCTTGGATTTGTGTAACCATCTTCAACATACAGCTGAGCAAACATTACCGTTTGCAGAACACTGTGAGGCAATATGGTCTAAGAGGGTCCTCCAATTCCAATAACAGGGGGCCATATCTTCCACCCCCACCTCATATTCCTATGAGTTTCTAGACTTCAGTCTTATCTGCCTTCTGCCTAATCCCCCAATCCTGACAGACTCACACTGAGCCCTTTCTTTCTGGAGTGAAGGGTCCTCACCTTGGTCATCTGCCTTTCAAGCCAGCGCCCTCACTTCTCCTGTGGGCCCTCCCACGGCCACTGCCCTTCCTCAGGCCCGCACTGCGGCCCGTGCATCAGGGCTCCGTCCTCAGAGCCTTACAGTCCTGTTGATTCTAAATAAGCCGAGGGCTTGTCCACAATGTGAGAGTCAGTCAATTCCATTTACTCTGGTGCAGCAAACTCCTACTGACCACACACCGTGAACCAGGAGCTGGCTTTGCTGCAGGGATGGAAGATGAACACAGTCTGGCTCTCACCTGTGGGAGCCCAGGGTCCGCTGTGGAGAAAGGTGTTGGTGATGTGCAGTGGGTGAAGGAAGACAGGCGCATCGGCATGGCCGCCCCCCTCTCTGTCTGATCCAGCCTCCTCACCTCCATTCCGTCTGCGATGCCCAGCTTCACCCTGCTCCCGACTCTGCTGCACACTTGAATGATTTTTCTTTTTTGGCTTCTCCTTGGAGGGACACTAAATGTCTCCTCAAAGACCTCATTGCCAACCCCAATATTCCACTCAACTCTGTCCAGGGACTAAGGATGAGGTTAATTATAACCCACCAGGGCATTTTTTGTTTTTAAAAGCAGATCCTATCATCTCAGAATGAGTCCCAAAGGACAAAAACACAGAAAAAAATCAAAGCAAAGCTGAGACTGGGGAGCTGTCCTCCCAGCTGAGGGCCTGGGTACTGGGGTGCAGCCAGGGGACATCAGGCAGAGCTGACAACAATTGTGGGAACTGCCCAGAAAAAAGGTTGCCTGGAAAAGACACCCCACTGCTTAGATGCGGTGAAGATCTAGGGTTCCACAGACACAGAAACCTCGTCTCAGTGCTTCCCGATGGCATGACAGCAACAGTGGTCTGGAGGGGAATGAGATTCAGGGACCTGTGGGGAGAACTACCAGCCTCACCCCCGAGCCCTGAGTGCAGTGCAGCCTCCCCTGGGACAGCAGAGAGGCCCTTGATCACAGACATCTCACTGCTCCACCCGTCCCAGCCAAAACCAGAACAGAGGGCAGTGTGCTGATGGCCCAGGCCCCCTGAGAATCCCTTGTTCCCCAAGTTCTGCTGAGTCCCCCAAACCGTTGAAGTGCCCAGGTGCAGAGCAACCTCTCTCGGATCCTGGTCTTGGTGGGTGGCCAGTGGGGGTGGATAAAGCATTGGTCATTCCCACCAGCACTTGGGCTACAGCAATATTTGAGGGGGGCTGGTGCATTCTGCCTCACGCACACAATTGGAAAGGTGACCTTGAGGTTTAAGAGGGATGAGGCAAGCCAGGGTGAGGGCCTGGTTTGGTGGTGGCTTCTGTAAGCCAGGGTGTTTGGCAGGGCAGCAAGGAACACGTGGGCAAGCCTGGAAACAGCCACTCTGGCCCCAGGGATGGGAGTTGGGAGGGAAAATGTGGAACTGGTGCTCAAGCCAGCTGAGGTGGGGCTGCAGTGGGGGCATCACTGCTGGACACGAGTCTGGGTCTTCCGAAGGGTCACCCCTCTGCGTCAGCACCAGCAGCAGAGAGCTGGCTGAGGCCCATCGCCTGTGCCTGGAGCCCAGGCCTCTTGCAGAAGGTTAGTCCTGGAAGCAGCCAGAATCTCCACTGCCAGGCCCATCAGGCTGTGGTGGGTCCTGCCTCGGCCATCACTCTGCAGCCCATCTCCACTGGTTCTGGCCAGTGGACTTGAGCAGAGCTATAATCAGGAACCCTAGTGGGAGTCTCAGTAGTTCAGCCAGGTCTCCTGCCAGGCCTCAGTGTGGGTGTGCCTGCTCCAGTGTGGATCTAGCTGACAGTGGACACAGCACGAGGGCTGCAGAGGGGCTCGACCATCACTTGGTGCAACAGGCCCAGACGGTGACCACAGGGATGAAACAGGAGGCACGAGAGCTCCCGGTGTGTGGGGGCCAGGTGGGGGCTCTGCCCAGCCCTGCACCACTGGAAGCATCACAGGAAAGGGCTCCCACGGAGCCATAGCCTGTTCCTGTGCTGTCCCGACAGCTGCTGCCTTTCAAAGGTAAGGAGCCTGCGGGGCCGTTCTGTAGACATGGAGGAGACGGTGATAGCTGCAAACTAATTCCTAGTCAGCAAACTAGTTGGTCCAATAAGTTGAGCAAAATCAAAATGAAACACGAGAATAAGCATGGTGTTGAGTCTGCAGTGGACTTTTGTAGCGGTGGCACCAACCGTGGCCTCGTGGACGTGGCTCCAAGCAGTGCCTTAAGTGCCCCCATCCCCATGCGAGGAGGCCCAGAGTACACCATGGGGCAGGGGTCAAGGGCCTGGAGAGCTAGAGATACCCTGCTGGGGGAAACCCTGTGGGGACACAAGACCCCAGGACAAACAGTCCTGCACCCACTCCCGCAGCAGGACTGGCGGAAGCAGCTCACCGAAAGGGCAGGAAGCTGTTTGCTGCAACTTCCATGCACGGCTCCCCAGGACGTGGGATTCCTGTGCAGGTTCGAGGGGCTTCACCAGCACCAAGGCCCTTTCCAACCATCCGGCTGTAGCATCGGCAATTTGTGACCGTTGCCTCCAATCCCTGGTGCACGCCAATTCCATGACCTGCACGTCTGTCCACGCTGTCCCCACGAGTGGTGGGGTATCTGGAGGCAGAACAGACATGGGGTCCGAGGATGTGCACAGGGCACTTCTGCAGGGTCAGGAGGCTCTCAGGTTCTATTGACAAACAGCCACATACTGAGTAGCCGACTGACAGCTGCTCGGTGGGGGCACTGAACTGAAATGGGCACAGTGCTGGAGGCCGTCAGGCCTGCGTTTGCTTTCTCTGCATTCTGGTAACTTCCTCCCTGGGATGTATGGACCACACTGCCCCATTGGAGGGAATGGTGGACACCCAACCGTCTGAAACATCCTCCCTCACTGGGAAGTGCCCTCCCCCTGGAAGGACTGGCGAGTACTCTTGTTCTCAGTCTCTGGCCTGCACAAGCAGAGTGAGGAAATGCAGAGCCAGGGCCCGCGTTGTTGAGGGACAAAGGGGAGCGTGTGGCTCCATTGTCCCCACTGTCCAAGCCCTGTGGAAAAGTGAGGGCTGGGCCAGAGGCCGGGACTCCACGTGGCTGCTGTGGGTGGCCTAGGCCAGCCGGCAGACATGATCGCAGGCAGCTGGGGACACGAAAGGTGGCAGAAGTGATATTCTTGTGACAAACTTGCTTCAAGGAAGGGCAACACCTCAGCAGCCCTCGCAGGCATCCCCCAGAGGACAGGGTTTTGCCAGACGGTACAGAGGATCTTGATAGCCCCAAATCTCTGACTATACCATTTACAAAATTAAATTCCACAGAAAGGAAAGGCCTACGCAGAGAAAACAAGAATTCAAAAGCAATAGAAAAAGGAGAGTATTTTATAATCTTAGGGGTGGGAAACACCTTAAATAGCACAGGAAATTCAAATGATGTGAAGGACAGATATCAGCGGTGTGAGCTGTGTAGCTGCAGACAGTCCGGCAGCGTGGACAGTGGACAAAGGGGTGGAACAGAGGATCCATGAAGCCTCAACCCAAAGGCACCGGGACGGACGGACACCTCACAGTTTGCAGCGGGCAAGACAGGTTCCCAAGGCGGTTATTCAGAGACTCTGTAAAAATAGAGGTATTTTTAAAAATCACTCTCTGAAAATGAGGTTCAAACCTATTATTACTAGAGAAAGTCAACTTTGTTATTCAGAGAGGAGGTAGAGAAAAATAAAAACCTGTGTATAGCTGATTTTTTAAATCAGTTTATTCTACTTTTAAACAAAATTCAGTTTTTCTAATATAAAAGTTGTCTATCTGCTTTAAATCAAATTTAGAAAATTACACTGAAATAGAAGACAAAAAGACTAACGTTTTCTTGTATCTCCAGCTGTTTCCTATGCATAGGGTTTGTTTTGTTTTCAATTTTCATAACTGCAGAATCCTGATTCCACCTAGTACTTGCTGTTGTGTGATGTGCTATTTAACATTTCCTGTACGTTTTCTCCGTGGTTATAAGTCCCCTCCTGGAATTGCCTCAGAGTTTGCTGGAATTTCTTTCCTCTTTACTGGTATCAATAAAGTTTAATTCTATTGAGGGTGTTTTCAATTTTGCAAACAGTTATTAAAAGCTAGCTCTGCAGAATTTATCCCAACCTTGACTTAAAATGAAATATGACTAAAATGAATTTGCATGTTGGTCTTTAATCCAAAAAAAAAAAATTTCACCCACATGTTTGGGCATATCACGGATATACACTTTTAAGTCCTTTAAAAACATACAGTATGGTATTTTTCATATTCTAGAAAAATTATGTATAATCAATTTTCTCATCTGGCTTCTTGGATGAAACGTTCATGCACTGGGTGAATAATTAACAGTAATTCCTAGTGTTGCTTTAAACAGCTTAACTGATACGATTTTTGTTCATAAATGCAAACCAGAAAACATCTAGATGCAGGTACTCATCTCTGAGAGTGGATACAGCAGGTGAATTTGGGGATGGTCATGCAACCCCATAAAGCCTGTTAACCAACCTTTTCCCAAATCTGCTTTCCAGCTTTCCCACAGATTAGAGAATTGCAGAGGAGTATTTGTTACAGGAGGGTGAAGAATACATTTAAACTGTTCATAGTAGTATTTTCATTTAAAAAGTTTTGTCCCCCCTCTCTTAGATTCAGCTCCTGATTTTATTGGCCCAAGCACACACACCTAATTTCTCTGAATCTCATTCAGCAGAGAACACCTACTTCCTCTTGGGGTGGACAATGTGTTTGATGGGAACAAAACCTTGGTATCAGTGTGCCTGGTGCTTAGGAGTACAGGACACCACAGTGACCGAATCCGTCTACCCCAGACGCGGTATTGGTCAGCCCGGTAGCACCCTGGATCCCCTTGCCTAATTGCACCGTCTAGTTCTTCCAGGCCCAGGAGTTTTTGGTTTGTCCCTGCTACTCTGAGATAGTCGTCTCCATGACCCAGACACTGCAGGAAGGTGGTGCCTAGGTCCAGTGCCCAGCTTGGTCCCCATGCAACATGTGCGCCTGTTTATAGTTGATTTTTGTACCACAGTTTTGAAATACTCCTTTTCATAAAACCATAGGAGATAGAAATGGGAATGGAGGTGAGAACGGGCACTTCCTATATGTGAATGCTGGATGAATTTTAACCACGACTGTGCTTGCTGCTGTGGAAATTTCCTTAGTAAATTGGGGGGAGGAGCAGGATGGCAGGGTGTTCAGGGTGACCTCAGATCCACACGAGGAAGTGTGCAGGCACAGCCACTGAGGACGAAGCACAAGGAGTATGGGGAGCACCACTGGGTGCTGAGAGGGACCCAGGCCCTCCCGAGAGGAGCCTGTGAATGGTCCCCATGGGGATAGGCCACTGCGGCTCCCCGCTATAGTTGTCAGGATCCCAGACCCAGAGGGCATGGCCAGCCAGGATGTGCAGGGAGCTCCAGGGGCTGCAGCGTGGTTTACTCGCGCTCTTGCATCTGGTTTCCCTATGGGATATCTGTGAGCCTTATGACGGTGACTGAAAAATCCCAGCCGCCAATGGCGTCATGGGGCCATCGGGGACGTTTGAGCCACAACGGGGAGCATGCGAAGGCAGTTCGGATGATGCTGGACGCCGTGGCTTCTCTCAGCGAGGCCACGCTCTCGGCCGGGGCTCTGGGGAGACACGGGTCTTGCCCTCCCTCCGCGAAGCTCCTGGGGAGCGGTTGGTGCTGATGTGGCCACATGTGGAACGAGCCTTGCTATGGCTCCACGCCATTTGAGAAGCTGCCGGAAAGAGGCCTGGAGTCTGTTTTTCCAAAATTCCCACCAGCTGACTCTCCAGTGGCCAGTCTGGGCGCCGTCTTGGGGCTGACAGGGGAGGAACTTCCCTCTGCTCTTCTCATTCCTCTCTGACAGTCTCCTCTCCTGCTTCAGAGTGTGTGGCCGCTGAGGCTCAGGGCTTGGGCACCTCCTCCCCTCCCTCTCCACTCTGCTTGCTCAGCTCATCATCCTGCGACTCCCGCCAACATCCCATCCACAACCCATGTGTGTCCTAAGCTCAGGACCACATTTGCTGTTTCTCTATCCCTGTCAGGCACTGTCCCTTTGTCCATGGATTGCTCCAGGCTCCACACTGTGGGGTCCCTCCGTCCATCACTCACCAGATCTGCCTCTTGTTTCCTCTCCCAAGTTCCAGTGCTGCCCCCGGCCAGGACTTTACCATCTCTCACGCCGGCCCCAGGATCTTCTGGAGTCCTTCCTGCAGTGTCTCTTTTTCATGCCTCCACTGGCTCCCTTTACATCCTCTTTTTCTCACAAGCCATCTGCATCTGGCCTCCCTGACTTCTCCAGACCCACTGCTCTGGGTGTTCTTGGCCTTTACGGTGGGTGCTGTTTCCCCCTTGGCCCTGCAAGCCCCACATTCGTGCCATCAGGATGTCTGCCTCTGTCGTTGCCCCAGCCTGGGGCGGTCTTCCACCCCACCAGCCCATATCCTACCCCCGGAGGTCTGGGTCCACTCCTAACTCTTGTGGAACCTCCCCCGATGGCTCACTTCCTGCTCACTCTGTCCTCTGAGCTCTGCCACATTCAAGGCTCATCTCTGTACCATAGAACATTCACTTGTGTATCAGCTGGTGCTGCTTCCTTCCACTCACTGCATTTTCCTCTTCTCTTTCCGACTAGGCCAGGCCGTAAGCTCCCTGAGGAAGAGGAAGCACACAACTTGTGGTTTTCCACTCGCACCCTGAAGCCTGTGGTGGGAATTTAACGACACCATCGTTAAATGGAAAGGGGTGGGGTAGAACTGGGGTTACTGGTTGCCTGTAGATCTAGAAGCGGAAACTCTGGATCGGTGTTGGGCCAAATGGTTCTTCTGGGAAGTGGGTGGCGGCACTTCTTGCTCCACTCGCAGAGAGAAGCCCAGGTTCCATCTGTTACTGTTCCATCTGTTCCATCTGGTTACTGTCCTGGACAACCTCGTCCTCACTTCCTCCACTTGTGGCCCCTGCTCCCCCATTGCCCCTGCATCTGTCCCTCTGTCCTCGCACTCCTGGCGTGATGCTTCCATCCTCACAGCTCCCTTTAATCGACTGGCTTCTTGCTTCCTATGAGTCACCCTTCTGCCATGGTCCCTCCACTGGGGGAGGCTGTGCTTTTTGTGGTTTTCTATGTGAAACGCACCCTCTACAATCTTCTGTAAATATAAGTAATTAGTGTAAAGACAGTTGGAAGCACTTAACTGAAAAATGCAAATGAGATTAATGATATTGTCCCAGTCACCAGCGATTTTTAAAACATTTTATTGAGGCAATATTCTATTTTCAGCAAAGGGAGGATTAATCATGACTGTGTCACCACAAGAGCCTCCTCCTCAGATCTTGGGCCTGAGATGGGAAAGTAGGTCTTCTCAAATCTAACACAATGATCTTGCAAGAGGCCAGGAATGGAAAAACCCGAGAAACATTTTAATCCAAACGTCTTTTATTCTTGGGTAAAAAAATGGCTTCATAAAAAGAGACCAGGAGAGGCTATTGAGTCATTACTCAATTCTTTTGTTCAGCACATATGTGTTGAATGTCGTGTTGTGCCAGGCTCCGTGAGGGCATATGTGCCCCAAACGGGTCCCGGCTCTGAGAAAATCACGCTGTGGTTGGGGAGACGGAACAAAAAGGGAACAAAGGGAGAAAACAAACATTATGTTAAAAGGGAACCATAAAAAAAAATGGTGGGAGCCAAGAGGATGGAAAATGGACTCTAAGGAGGGACAGAGGCCCGGTGTCCAGGATTCTTGATGGGCTCTGGATGGATGGGGAATTGATTGGTGAGGGGCAGCAGGGTTGGAGTGGGTGCCGAGAACAGAGGTGGTCCGCACAGTGGAGAGGATGAAGGCAAGGGCGGCGGGCCCAGGGAAGCTAGGTCCATGGTCAAGAAAGAATCCCGGGCAGCCAGGAGAAGCTGAGTTTCTGGGTACTTCTGTCAGCTCTTGTTCTCCCTCTAAACGGGTGCCATGGTCTTGTGTTTACATACAGGGCCCTGAGCACAGCAAAGTGCCTCAAGGCTGCGTTGACCACAAGTGTTCAGATGCGGAACAGGAGCCAGCACCGCCTTCCCCAGAATAGCCTCTTTGTCTCGGTGACGGGCTAAATCTGGCAGCCTATCATTTGGTCCCACATTGCTCCTGGAAGAGCCACACAAACATCCTTTACTTTTAAATATTCAGTAGAGAAAGAAGTCAGGACACTTCTGGAAGATTGGCCGGTACCCCACAACTGGTTTTGGTCAATACCGGACCTTTAACTCATTGCAAGAGCAAGAAGCATCCACAGTCGACGCTCCAGCATTTATACTGACGAGAGGACTAAACTCGAGTCCAGTACCTCAATCAATGACTTGTTCCCGCAGACTGCTGGTAATGCTGTTAATTGGCGTATTACGCTTTCCCAGAACTTCAGGGAATATTGGAAACACTGAACTCTTACCGCATAGTTATTTTAAGGTGTATAATTAACTGAAAATACTACATAATACACATAAACATTTAAGTCTGGGGACTTTCTGTGAACATAGAAGATTTCTGGGTTACTCACTGCAAAGTCTATTTACCATTCCTGGGACGATTTAAGTTCCATTTTCTCTCTGGGGATACAGGCAAGTCCTCAGGCAGCACTCACTTCAGAGTTCAGACCCTCTTATTTCTAAAGTGCCACCTCCTGCCAAGTCTCAGAGGCCCTGGGGGAAGCTCTTTCTGCTTGGTTGTCAATGGAAGGCCTCCATCCTTCTGCTGGCCTTCACCTGACCCTGAATGCTCATTACCCCACTCCCAGGAGACCCCTCACTGGGTATCCCCTCCCACCTACTTCCTGTCTGAGACCTGAACACCCACTGGGTCTCCATCCCATTTCTTCTTTCTTGCTATGGCCTTTTTCCAGTGGTTTCCATTGGGGTCTGTTTCAGTTACTCCTCCAAGGGCCACGTTGCCTAATTCAGTTCTCCACCCCCAGCTACTTCTGATAACACAGCACTGTCCTGATGAGATTAGTTATTAATGTCCATTACGCATTGGGAGTGGACTCCACGCCTGGTGGTGAAGCGCCAGGTGCCAGGGCCAGACCCAGCCCTGGGCCCCAGCTCCTTCCTCGAGAGGGTGGCCTGATTCCTCGCGCTTTACCTCAACGCACGTCCGTCTGCCTCTACCTGTGGAATGAGGAGACGACAGGAGCTGCCTCTCAGGCTCTTGAGGATCAAGTGCATTAGTTAACATGCATAATGCTTTCAACTGTGCTTGTCCCGCAGCACCTGGCAGGTCTTACTAACCAGGTAATCCAAAATGCTGAATGAGCAAAACGCCACCTCCAATTAGTGTTTTCAATCCACTCATTAATCCAGTAAAAAATGGTTTGTCACTTTTATGTGCCAGACACAGTGGTAAGTGCTGAGGACACAGGCAATGTCTGCTCCTGAAATGTGGCTCAGGGTCAAGGGATGAGGGAAGAAAGGCACTTAAGGGCACAGAGGATTGGTGCCATCCAAGCGCGTGGGTGTGCAATCACAGGCAGTCCTCTTGGATTATGTCAAAGGATCAGCCTTGGAAGGAACTTCCCTGTTCTGAGCCATCCAAGGGACCCCTGTCTGACAAACCTCACTGCACCCACGGAGCTTTGCGTTTTCCTCCTGAATGACCCTGAGAATTCTGTGGCCTTATATTGAGCCATATGACTCACCTTATTTAAGGTTTATGGTCTGGGAGGAAACTTCTCCTGTGAGCCGACCCTTCACCAGAAGACAGCAGGCTGCTGGCACACAGGGTGGCCAGCCTGGCCTCCTCGTGATGCTATGGGTCCCAGGCAACTGCCATGTCCTAGAAACTCAGAATGAGAAAACCTGTAAAATAGCTGTGCTACCTTGAACATCTCACCCCAGTTTCCATCAAACACCCACGAAACAAGCACCCCTGTTGTATGATAATGGTGCTACATTGCTGACCTCTTTACAGGCTGACCGTCTACACTTGTAAGAAACATCTCTCCTCTGGGGCCTAACAGTTCCTCCACCCACCGGAAACAGGCCTCGAGGTGGAGGAAGTGCCTGCTCAGCCTGGGGGCCAGTCGTCTTGTTTGCAGATGGCCCAATGCTCCCAATATTCCACAGGCTTTGTAAGCACTCTGCAGGCACACTTCCATAAAAATCAACACGGAAGATGGAACTTAAATGTAAAGCAAACAGATCTATTAATCTAGTGACTGAAAAATGGAGCAAGAGAGTTTGAGAAAGGTGTTAAAAATAAGGACACTGGTGAGTAATTCCTTCCAGGCAGTGAGGCCCATCGTCCTGGGCACGGCTTCGGGGCAGAGCCAGGGGGCCCAGGCTGGTCACCCCTGGCACCTCGTGGGCACATTACTTACCCCTCTGCTTCTTCATCTGACAAACTGAGAGAGAAATTATTCTATTTCATAGGGATGCCGGCAAGGTCCACGTGTATCCTCTGTGAAGCCTGTAACACACGTAGCTCCTCTAGCTGGTGGTTCCTGGAGGTCTCCGCCAGACTTGGTGAACAGTCTGAGCCTTGATGATGAATTCACATCAGCTCATTTTTCCCTTAAAATAGCCATTTGTCTCAACGCCATCATTAACGCCTGCTCCTGACAGCTCAGGTTTGGGCCATTATTCAGAGAAAGATGTAACACAGGCATCTGTGCCTGTCACCGGGCATGGTGAGAGGTGAACGCAGGCTGCATCTGGGGGCTGGCCAGGCAGCGCCGTTTCCTCTGACCTTTGCGGAGTTACTTCTGCCCCTAGGGTCTGAGAGATCATACGTGGCAGGCCGTGTGCTCTCTCAGGGGAGGATAGAGCTGGAGGCTTTGGTTCATTAGGGTCACTTGCAGGTGGTGCTGCAGGAACAAAGCTTCATGAGGTCTGAGCTCCTGGAGACAAAGCCACCAGCTTTTGGGGACATCAGTGGTTCTGAGCCACCTCTGAATGGGGAGCATTGCAGGCCTCTGCTACGAAGATGCTGCGTGATTCCAGGAGGTCGGGCTGCTTCTTGTAGAGCGCTGTCACTCTGGAGATGGTTAAGGGCCTGTTCACTCTGTGGTCAGAGTTCAGGTAGGATGGCAGCCCCCGGGCCCTGAGGTTTGCCGTCACACAGCCTTGCGAAGCTCACCTGGGAACTGGAGACTGGCAAACAGGGTGGTGATGTCGCCCTGTGGGATAGTTTCACAGGTTAGCAGGACCACATAGGAGAGCAGGCCCTTGATACACAGGGTCCCTTTACAGCACCACTGGCTCAGGTTCTGCAAAGCTCCCCATTGACCAAAGGGCAGGTTTTATATCTTTGTTTACTTTTCTACAACTTCAAAACTGAACTCTCTTCACCTCACAATCTGTTAGGAAACAAGCAGAGCTGCTCACAGTCCCCGTGGCTGCTGCCCTTGGGCCCAGAGGCAGCTCCTGCATTTGCTCTGGGGAGTCTCTCCCCACAAAGCCCTCTCCATGTGACATCCTCTCCCTAACAGGTGTGAGGGCTGTGCTTTGGAAACTTGAGCTTCCAGCCTGGCTCCCACAGTGGGCGGACTCCATGAGGCGAAGGCAGCTGCTGCTCCTCCCACTCTTGCTGCTCCTCCTGCAGTGCTGCTCCTCCGGCTTCTCCTCCCACTTCTGCTTCTCCTCCTGCAGTGCTGTTCCTCCTGTAGTACTGCTCCTCTGACTTCTCCTCCCACTTCTGCTTCTCCCCCTCCAGTGCTGCTCCTCCAGTTTCTCCTCCTCCACTGCTGCTCCTCCTGCCCTTCCCAGTCCCCCACACTTCTTCCTCTCCTTCCTTCCTCCTCCTACTCCCCCTCCCCTCAGCCCCCTCCTCTCCCTCCTTCCCCTCCTCTTCTTCCTTCCCCCTCCTCCCTCCATGTTCCCCTCCTCCCCCTTCTCCCTCCTGCTCCTGTCACCAGAGCATGGAATACCGAAGACCAGTGCTGGGGAGAGGCTGGGACAGGGAGAAGGAAGAGCCCCCATCCTGGAAGAACAAACTCTGTGGACCAGTCTGGCCCAGGGGTCAGGAGGTCTCTTTGGGTGGGAGGGGGCTGGGCGGCAGATTGGAGCCCCCTGCCCCTCCAGCATCATTTAGACAAACAAGCAGATGGCAGGTGTCAGCGGGGACAAAGAGCCATCTGTGCAGTGAAGCTGCTCCACCATTCTCTCACAGGCAACTTCATGAAAGCCATGACTTGAGATGGCTCTGCCCCACGGCCAGCAGGCCCTCCTTGGACTTCTAAAGATGAGGCAGCCGCTGTGCGTGTCCTCCACCCGGAGGCCACCAGGCTGGGCTCAGGCTGCAGGGCACTGGTCTGCTGTGCTCACAACAGGAGCCTTGTTTACTCTGAGGGCACATCCATGCAGGCGGGGTGGCCTCAGATTAGGAGGTTGATGGAATTTGTTCTCTAAGTAGCTCACTCCCTTCCCTCTTCTTCCTTCCCTCTCTCTCCCTTCTTCCTTCTCCCGCTCCCTTTCTCTCTCTCTGTCAGGGTGCCTATTGTCCTTCTCTGGGGACATTGCCATGTGTCCCTGGAAGGCAGCCCAAGCAGGAGTGCAGTGGCTCTGCCCCGCTTTGCCCTGGCCCCAGGCAGGAATGGCTCTTTCTGGGACTCAGGTCTCAAGCAGGTCAACATTTCCCCCAAGGGAATGGGGTTGTGTCCACAGGCCTGGCAGCCCTTGAAGAGGCAGCAGAAGTGCTCGGGGAATATCCTGAATGTTCTATCTGGGGCCAGCCCCAGGGGACCTGCTGCCTTCCAGTGTGGCCTCTGGACTCGGCTGTAGCTGAGGGAAGGCACCACCCAGGCCTCTCTTCAGCCAGATGTCCTGTCATCACTCAGGCTCACAGATGAGGGCCAGGAGAGTGTGCCTTTCTTCTGGAGACACCACGGTGGCTCCTGGGCATCAGGTCCCAGAACTGTCCCAGACCAGCTGCACGTCCCCTGGGCCTCAACTCTGAAATGAGTCCCCAGTTCTCTGGCTTCCTCTCTGCTCACAGCTCTGTGTCCTGAGACGCTGGCCACAGGTCTCCATGGGCCACCACTTTCCTCCCTCCCCACCCTGAAGCTGCCGCTGTGATGCTCACCACCACCTGTGAGGAAGAACCAGCACGCATTTCAATCTCCTGTCGATATTTGTGCAAAATATGACAAAAACGAGTTACTACAGAAACAAAATAAAAAATACAAAGACTTAAAAATATAAGCCCCTAACTTTATTGTTATATTCAACAGACAGGAAATTATGTTTCTAATAGTAAAATCAAACAGAAGTAAAATAGGAAAATAGAGAAGAATTCGCATAAACTCTACACATCATTCATAGACAAGTGTGTATAGAGGTGACCGTTGTAGAGAATTCTCACACTCACAACTTGGTCACTCCACAATCACAACTAAGCAGAACATGATAAGGGAAAGGGCACTTTCTGATCACACACCCACATGGCACAACTGCAGGGTGTGTGTTAACAGCATTTTTGTGGGACAAATGAGCTTTCTCTTTGCTTGTCTCTCTGGTTTGCGTTGGGGTGATGACACACTGCTGGTGGGGATAAAAGACATCCAGTGATTTCTATGTTTGCTTTAATAGTAGTCGTAGTAGAGAAAACAGGCTCTTAAATATATTGATGGAATGGAAGGAGAGATTTTGAAAACAATTTCAGCCAGCTAGGATATTCAGATTTAACTTTTATCTAAAAACAAAGCAATGGATGTTCAGTTTTCAAAATTGATCGCAATCCTTCATCAGTTGCCAGTTCCAACAACTTGTATTCAAGTTACGGTGAAGTCTGAATTAACTGACAATGAGAGAAAGGGGTTCCAGACTTCACATACTTTAGGATTACAGTGGGGTCGTGCATGGTGGTCCGGCTGTGTGAGGTGCCTTCCCAGCCCACATCCCCAAGCTGTCCGTGTGGGTCTGAGGGCACCCGGGCTCCATGGGCGCACGTGTGAGGCCTGGGGCTGCAGCGATGGAGACGGCCCTCAGTGTCCTTGGAATCCGCTCCCGCCTGCACCCGACCCCGGGGACTGGGGGCGACGCTCTGAGAAGCGCCCGCTAAGGAGAGAGGGGGCTGGAGGCAGCCCCTCGCATGCCCTTCTCTATCCGCTCTCAGTCCTCAGTCAGCCCTGCGAGGGCCGTGGCTCCAGGACCACGAAACCGGAGACAGCAGGGCAGAGACCATCCGGCCTTCCACCTTCCTGGATTCTTCAGCAAGGCTGGCCCCAGGTGACTCCCTCACAGGGCAAGTCTCTGGGCCTCAGTGTCCTCGTTTCAAAGACGGGCATGACCACCCAGACTTCACCGGCCGCCGGAAGATCGAGCAGGATAACCAGGGTGAGCGGGTCTGCAGTGCCGCCCAGAGGGGGGCTTCTGCACCATCCCGGTCATGAAGGGTCCCCTGAGGGGGGGCTCTGGGGACTAAAGTTCCGACTGTGTCCCCGGGGCCCTTTCTCCAGCAGCCCTGACCCCAAGCCCTCGGGGCAGAAGTGTGGCAGCGGCTTTGCTGGCCGCTGGTCTTCGTTCTCCCCGGAGGTGTCTTCTTGTCACTCAGGATGAGCATTTTCTAAATGTCTTCATGGAAGTTTATGAAAGAATTTATTTCAAAACAGGAAATTGAGTTTTGTTATCTCTTGAGAATAAGCCAGATCAAACTCCAAAATATTCCTGACTGGTCCAGGATTCAAAACCCAGGAGGTTTTATCAGTTCTAAAATAGTCCCAAAGTATTTTCTCAAAGGGAGCCATGAGAAAGGGACCAGCCAACTGAGGCAGGATGGAGAACCACCGACCTTTCACCCCGGCCAGAAAAAACGAAACCAACAAACCACTTTTGAGATTGGAGTCATTTTCCAATTTGTTTTCTTTTGGGAGTTTCTCTGGGGGTCTGGCCTTGGCCAGTCTGACTCTGGGCGTCCCTGAAGGAGCAGGTGGCACTCCAGGCATCAAGGAGGCTGCCTCTACGGCCAGCGCTCACGTCCCCACCCATCCCTGATTTCTTCTTCTGGATCCTCCTCATTCTCAGCCCTCCACGTCTGAGCTCATCCCTTCCTCCTCCATCCTCGTGCTCTTTCTGGGAAGATGGAGATAACACACTACAGCCTGGGTGCCAGGAGGTCCCACCACAGGGCAGGAAACCAGACCACCAGCTTCGACAGACCTCTGCACCCAAGTCCATGGGACACACTGGAGGACTTTCCACAGGGTGCCCCCCACACACGTGTCTCCCGAGGGACGTCTCCTGCCTGTGCCCTCGGGGCTGGAGGTGGCTTCAGAGAGAGCAATCTGGTTTGACCAACTATGCTGATCACTAAGAGACATTAATAACATTCTACACGTCTGCGGCTGTCTTAGATTCTTGTGTGTGTGTGTCCAAGGATGCATCTGTGTGTGGTGTGTGTAAATGTGTGTGTTTAAATGTGTGCTGTGTAAACGTATGTTGTACGTGGCATGTGTAAAGGTGTGTTGTATGTGGTGTGTGTGTAAAAGTGTGTGCTATATGTCATGTGTGTAAATGTGTGTGGTGAGTGGTGTAAACATGTGCTGTAAGTGGCGTGTGGTGTGTGTGTTGGGGGTTCTGTGGTGTGTGACACGGGAGCCGGGCTGTGAAGTGGGCTTTCTGTGCACGGGATCAGGAGATGGAGGGGAGTCACGTCTTGGAGGCCGTCTGAGGCATTCTTCTTGAGATTCTAAAACCCATTCCTTTTGTGTGAGATATTTGATCTCCAAAAAAGATGGCCCAGGGGACAGGGTGGCCAGGGCGTGCCGTGTCTTCCCTCCTCAGGGCTTCCCCTGAATTTGCCTGGTCTTAACCCTGGGTCCACTACCAAAGGGCACTGCCCATCACAGGTGTTCTTTGTAACGTTGCTCTGAGTGGGGCCTAGGACTTCCCAGACTGCCCACGTGACCACTCACAGAGTGCCAACAGCTGTGGGAGGCCAGGTGGGAGGTGAGCTGGAGAGGGAGCCAGAAGCTGGTTCCCACCACTGCTCCTCCAGAGACACACAAGTTTCCAACCCAAGTGTTGCATTTCAATTTAGTGTGATAGTTATTCTGCTAAATTAATACTTATTGCTTGTAATAAACACATTTCTTAAGTTTTCTCTCCGCAAAAGATATATATCTAGTTACACAGTTGCCAATCCTCAATAAATGTGTTTTTTATAAGCAATTGGTCTTCCTCCTCAAACAATGCCCTAACAGGACTTTTAAAACTAAATAAAAAGCATGTTTAGGAGCAGCCACTAAAGTGGTACCAAATCGGCACGTGGGGCAGCTGCTTCTCCCGCATGGCTGGGTTCCTACACGGCTGACTTGATGCCATGTTGATCTCAAAGCCATGAAAAGTGGCCACAAGCCACTAATGGGAAGGATAAGCACAGCTCTTACCTAGAAGACAGGAGCAGGGCTGGTGGCACCAAGCTTCACGTGCAATCATCCTCTGAGAACCAGATGACAAAGAGAGTCCCAACAATGGAGGAAAGGAAGGTGCACTTGCCTGTAGCAGTTCCCTCCACTTAACTCCCAATTCTTCATGTTTCTATGAATATTTTAATGCCACTGCATGCCAGGCCCTCCTCTGAATATGAGGAAAAATGGCTTACAAGACCAACAAGGCCCAGCTTCCACAGAGGTCCTATGTGAGGGGACAAGCAGATAGACAGGCTTGTGGATGCAATCGTGGGGGCGATGCGTCCTCCAAGGAAACAAAGCCGGGTGAAGGCGTGGACATGGCCTTTTAAATAGGATGTTCTGGGAAGACCTCTCCACGAAAGGAATGTTTGGTCAAGACTTGAGTGGAGTAAGGGAGCAGGCCCAGTGAAGGTCTGCATGAGGAATACTCCGGGCCGAGAAGGGAGTGGTGTCAGGTTCCTGACGTGGGATGAGCTAGAGGCAGCCTGGAGCGGAGTACGCTAGAAAGGGAGGAGAGGAGTTGAGTTCGAGAGGTGGGAGGGGGCCGAGCATGTGGAGCCTGTGTGACCATGATGAAGACTGTTTCATTTTTTTTTTTTTTTTTTGGTGAGGAAGACCAGCCCTGAGCTAACATCCGTTGCTAATCCTCCTCTTTTTGCTGAGGAAGACTGGCCCTGGGCTAACATCCGTGTCCATCTTCCTCCACTTTATATGGGACGCCGCCACAGCATGGCTGACAGGCGGTGTGTCGGCGGGCGACCGGGATCCGAACCAGCGAACCCCGGGCTGCCAAGCGCGGACTAAACCGCTGCGCCACCGGGCCGGCCCCAAGACTGTTTCATTTTTAAAGGTAGAAATTGATTATAAGATCTTTTCCAACAGCTTATTGAGGTATAATTCATATACCGTGCAATCTGCCTATGTAAAGTATATAATTCAACAGTTTCCAGTATATTCAGAGCTGTGAAACCATCCCTGCAACGTAACTTTAGAATATTTTCATCATCCTTGGAAGAAACCCTGTACCCGTTACCCATTACTCCGCATTTCCTCCCAAATGCCAGCCCTAGAGAAGGAGCAGCCTATTTTCTGTCTCTACGGATGTTTGTAATCTACACATTTCATATAGATGGAATCCTATGACATGTGGCCTTTGTGACTGGCTTCTGTCACTCAGCTTGCTATTTCCAGGGTTCATCTGGGCTGTATGTTGCAGAATGCATCAGCACTTCTTTTATTGACAAATAAATTCCATTGTTTGGATATACTTTATCTATCTGTTCATCAGTTGATGGCCGTTTGGGTTCTTTCCACTTTTCAGCTGTTGTAAACAATGTGCTAACACTGCTAACGATGCTGCATTTGTGTGTAAGTTTTTGCATGGATGTACATTTTCATTTCTCTTGGGTGAATACCTGCAAGTGGAATTTCTGGGTCACTGGCAACTACATTTTGACTTTGAGGAGCTGCAAGGCTGTTGTGATGGGTTTTAAGCAGGGGTATAATGTGCTCTGATTTGTAGTCTTTTTAAACAACCACCATGGATTCTGTGTGTAGGACTCTGGACTGGGCATGGCAGGGGATGGTTTGTTTCTGCTCCATCATGTCTGGGAATGTCCCGTTAGCTGAGAAGACTCAATGGCTAAGGGCTGGAATTCTCTGAAGTTTTCTCCGTTCACTAGTCTGGGCCTGCCTGGGGTGACTCAGAGTCCCAGCTCAGCTCTCTGTGTGGCTTGGCTTCCTTACAACATGATGGCCTTGGGCTGCTTGGACTTCTGACATAGTGGCCTGGGGGCCCCAGAGTCAGTGTTCTCTGATTTATGTTTTTTAAAGTGTACTCAGGGTGCTATGCTGAGAATAGAGTGTAGAGAGTATGTAGGAAGACAAAGGACTTGGCAGCAAACACTGGGGTGGAACCTCTGGAAAGGGCGAGGAGTCAGAAGAGTTGGGATCTAATCTGAAAGCAGAGCCAGCAGGTCAGCTCATGGATTACATGTAGAACATAAGGGACAGAGAGGAATCTGGTTGAATCTTAGGTGTGGGGCACTTACAAATGGAGACATATTGGCATTCTCTGTTAACTGAGATGGGAATGACTGAGGAAACAGGATTGGGAGCAGGATTGAGGTAGATGCCACCTGAGAAACTAGAAGAAGAGAAAGTTAAATACACAGTAGGCAGAATAAAGATAAGAGAAGAAATAAGTGAAATTGAAAGACAAAAAATAAATAAATAAAACCAATAATCCCTAAAGCTGATTATTTGAAAAGATCAGTAAACTTGGTTAACCTCTATCAGACTAATCAGGGACAAAAGAGAGAAGACACAACCCACCAACGCTAGGAATGACAAAGGAGACGTCATTACAGATGCCACAGACAGGAAAGGGGCAACAAGGGAAAATTACGAACAACTCAATATTAGACAAGGTAGATTTCAAAGCAAAAAATATCACCTGGGATAAAGATGCCAATAAATTCATTGAATCAATGAATTCAACAACCTAGTGGAAATGGACAAATTCCTTGAAAGACACAAATACCAAATCTCATTCAAAAAGAAATGGATGGCATGAATAGTCCTATATCTATTAAGGGAATTAAATCTGTAATTAAAAACCTCCCACAAAGAAAACTCCAGGCCTGGATGGCTTCACTGGTGAATTCTTCTAAACATTTAAGGAATTGTACAAATTCTATGCAAACTCTCCCAGAAAACTGAAGTGGAGGAAATACTTCCCAACTTATTCTCTGAGGGCAGTGTTCCTCTGATGCCCAAAATAGACAAGGACATTATAAAAACATAAAACTGTACACCAGATCCTTCATTAACATAGATACAAAGTTCTTAACAAAATCTTATAAAATTAAACCTGACAGTATATAAAAATAATATATTACGACCAAGTGAGGTTTATCTCAGGAATGCAAGATTGTTTAATCAAGATTAATCAGTGTAATTCACCATATTAAAAAACTAAAAAAGAAAAATAATATGATCATCTCAAATGTGAGAAAAGCATTTGGAGAAATCCAACATCTATTCCTGATAAAAATAGTCAGCAAGTGATAAAGAACATCTATGAAAAACCTACAGGCGACATCATACTTAATTGTAAATACTGAATGTTTTCCCCCTGAGATCAGAACAAGGCCAGAATGTCCACTCTCATCATTGCTACTCAGCGTTGTTCTGGGGGTTCTAGCCTATGTGAGACAACAAGAAAAAGAAAAAAGGTATTCAAGTTGGAGAAGAGAAAGTAAAATTGTTTTTATTTGCTGGGAATATGATTGTCTATGTAGAAAATTTGATGAAATCTACAAAAAGCTACTAGAACCAATAAATGAGTTCATCACGTTTGCAAGATAAAATATCAATATCTAAAAATCAATTTTATTTCCATGCACTTGCAACAAGTGATCAGAAATTTAAATTAAAAGCACAATATCATTTACAATAGCGTGAAAACGCAAAATGCTTAAGGGTAAATCTGACAAAAGATGTGAAAGATGGGTACAATGAAAATGACAAGACATTGCTGAGAAAAATTGAAGGTATTCTAAATAAATGGAGAGATATAATGTGTTCATGGGTGAGAAGACTCAGTTCCCCTCAAATTGACTTATAGATTAAATGCAACCCCGACTGAGACCTCAGCAGGCTTTTTTTTCTAAAAAAGTGACATGCTGATCCTAAAATTCACAGAGAAATGCGAAGGGCCTAGAATAATCAAAACAACTTAGGAAAAAAGAAGGAAACTGGAAGGCTCCCATGACCCAGTTTTAAGACCTACACTGATAAATAAACCAGTTGATTTTGGACAAAGTTGAAAAGGCATTTCAATGGAGACAGGAGAGTCTTGTCAACGAGATGCCGGAAAACCTGGATATCCATATTTGAAAGATGAACTTCGTCCAATACCATGCACATAGATGAACTCAAAATGGATCATGGACCTAAATGTAAAACCTAAAACTACAGAACTTCTAGAAGAAAACATAGGAGAAAATTCTGTGAACTTAGGCAAAGATTTCTTAGATACAACATCGGAAATATGACTCACAAGTGAAAAACATGGTCAGTTGGAGTTCATCAGGCTAAGAACTTCTGCTCTGTGAAAAACACTATTAAGAAAATGAAAAAATACGATTGGGAGAAAATATCTGCAAATTGCACATTTGATGAAAACCTTGTGTACAGACCACATGAAAAATGTACAACTCTTAACATGAATTATAAGAAAACAACCAACCCAATAAAATTAGGCCAAATATTTAAACAGACATATTACCAGACAAGATATAAAAATGTCAAAGAAGCATGTAAAAAGGTTGCTCAGCATTGCTGATCTTTATGGAAATGCAAATTAAAACCACATGTGACACCAATGCCCATATTCAATTGGCTAAAATGAGAGATGACCACACCAAGTGTGGGTGAGGACACAAGGAACCGGGGCCCTCACACATGCAGGGGGAACACAGAGTGACACAGACACTTTGCAAAAGTTTTGTCAGTTTCTTAAAAAGGTAGACATGTGCCTCTCATACGACCGGTCATTCCACTCCTAGATATTTACCCGAGAGAAATCAGTGTGTGAGATATTCTTACACGAATGTTGACAGCAGCTTCATTTGTAACAGCTAAACTGAAACAGCTCAGACGTTTGTCGACAGGTGATGGATAGACAAATGGTGGTTCATTCGCACAAGGGGATTTGACTCAGTGGACACGGGAATCAACCACTTGATGCACAGGACATCACGGATGCATCTAGGAACAACGACGCCGAGTGAAAGGAGCAGATAAAACAGCGAATACTGTCTGATTCCACTTACACAAAATTCCATGAAATGCAAACTAATTTAAGAGACAGGAAGTAGATGGTGGTTGCTTGGGAAGGAGTGTGTGGGGAAGGAGGGCAAGGCAGAGGTATCAAAAAGGAAAACTTTGTGGGTAATGGGCATGTTCAATTTTTTGGTTGTGGTGAGGGATTCATAGCTATACAAGTATGTCAAAACTCATCAAATTTTACACTTTAAATATGTCTGGTTTATTGGATGTCATGTTAAACTTCAATACAACTGCTTTTTAAAATGAAGATCGTGTAACTGAGGCTGAGAGAGTTTGAGCCACTTGCCAAAAGTTGCACACAGCAAGGACGCGGTGGAGCAGCTCAATATTGAACACAATGGCTAAAATCCAGATGGTCTTAGTCCAGCCTCCTTCCTCCACACCATCCTACCTCAGCCAGTTGGAACTGCTCATGGAGCTTCTAAACTCCCCAGGAGACCCAGGAACTAAGCAAGCTCCAGAAAATAATCCTCAGATCTGCTGCAGGACTCACCTCAGCCCTTGTCACTGTGTCTGGGCTGCACCTGGTCTCCCTCCGTGGGGTCCACTGTGGGCCAATCCGCAGAGGGAAACCTCACAGCCAACATCCCTGGATGGGGCTAAACCGGGGCCACAATCCCTCAATGCAGCTGAAGAGCAGGGACTCCTCGGGCGGGGGTGGTCCGAAGTGGCCCTGAAATCGGAAACGTTTCAAGGGCTTCCCTCGGAGCTTCACAGAGGTCCCAGGGCTGTGTCAGTCCCACACGGGCGCCGTAACAAACACCACAGACAGGGCAGCTGGCACAACAGAAATTTATTCCCTCACAGTTCAGGAGGCCACAAGTCAGGGAACAGGGTGTCGCCGGGGAGAATCTTCTCCACATCCCTCTCTGGGCTTCTGGCGGTTGCCTGCGATGCGATAGCAGGGTCTTGGGCCTGTGGCTGCATCTCAGTCTCTGCTCCGTCGTCACCTGGATCCTCCCTGTGTCTCTGTGTCTGCTCCCTTCTTATAAGGACACTGGTCATTGGATCAGCATCCACCCACTGCAGCATGACCTCGTCTTGACTAATTACATGTGCAGTGACCCTATTTACAAATAAGGCCACATGCTGAGTTTCTAGGGGACATGCTGCATTTGCGGGATGCTGTCCAACCTGGTACTGAGGTTCTGCAGCAATTGACAGGTCTGAGGAGCAGTGGGGTGGCCCTGCCTTTACTTGGGGCACCTAGTCCTTTAGAGTCCCCTGGTGGCCTCATCTGACCCACACTGAAAGTGTGAGCAGGCCAGGCTCAGCCAGTGACCATCAGGATGTCCACAGGCACTCCAAGGGGGCAGCCCTGGCAGTCACTGGAGAGGCGTCCTGCAGGTGAGGAAGCACTGTGCGGTGCCTGTAGCAGGGTGGGCCGAGAAGACACGAGAGACATTCCCTGGCAGGACAGCCTTGACTGAGGTCAGGAGAGGCAGGAAGGAGCTTGTGGTTTTGTCCTCGGAGAGTGACCAGCGGGACACAGAGCCTGGCCTTGTGGTGGGTCGCAGCAGTTTCTGGGGCTGTAAACCACGGGATGGGCTTTGCATGGGTGGGGCAGGGCCAAGAGGCGTGCTCAGGCGAAGCCCACGCTGAGGGCACAGGGTGCAAACGCATCGAGGCCGTTTCTTCCCTCCTTGCCCCCAGCTCAGATCCGGGCTCTGTTCCCAGGGCCAGAGCTCCTTATGATGAGCCTCTTTATTTGCAGTGTGTCTGTTTGGGGGAGATGCGTGGGATGTGTTCTCAGGGAAAATAAACGCTCCCATGCTGGCAAAGAGCTTTGGAGCCATGAAAGAAAATGGATTAGCCAGCACTGCGGGCTCTGGTGCGCTTCATGCTAATGAGCTCCTGCAATGTCGTTTATGGAAATGACATCTGAATGAGGCTTTCCCGTTTCCAAACAGTCCTCTGCCCAGACACAAATCATGTCGGCCAAAGGATGCCTTCAGCCAAGACGAACTATGGCTCCTGGACGTTCTCGAGTTCACGGGCTGCAGGAAATGCCTTCCTGGGTGCAGGTCCCCATAGCCCATTAATGAAGATGTGCCAGGCATCATCTTTCAGGGGGCCAGGGGCGGCTCCCGGGGTGGGCCGTTTAGTCGGAGCTGAGATGAAAATCACCCCTTGCCGTCAGGCTGTCAGTCTCATCTTGACTGTGTCCTTTCCTCACGTGCACAGTGGTCAGCCCATTCACAAGGCCCTCGGCCCGAAGGGAGAGGCGGCTAGCGCAGAACAGCAGAGCCGTGCATGTGGAGGGTGGACCACCTGTGATCAAGATCCCTGGATGCACAGTGCAAGGGTTAGGGTCAAATGGAAGTGTCTCCTGACTGTGCCATCCCAGACAAGTGTGGGTGTCAGGAGTCTGAGGAGGTTTCAACCTGATCTCCGAGGGCCCCAAACCACTGCATGGGCCTGGTGGGAAGTCGCCCAGCAGAGTGTTGTCCGTGTGTGTGCAGGGAGAAGGGGTGCTCCTCACGGTAGCCGCTCACGTCCAGAGCAAGAGGACTGCAGGCCCGAGCACCGCGAGCCGTGGAGCTGAGAGGATGCACACCATCTCTGACCCCACCCAGGGGTGCGAGTGGACGTGGACACCACACGAGACCCCCAGCCTCCGGCCTGGTGCTCCACCTGTGAACCTCCTCCTCTTCCTGCAAGGTTGTCCACGTCCCTTTGCAGGGAGCTGGGTGTGGCCGGACCGTGGGCCTGACCAGGACACAGCTGTCAGCATGGTGGACTATGAAGGACTGGGGGAGGGGGCCCTTCTTCTAGACTCTGGTTTTGATGGAACCAACTAAATGTCAAGGCTGTGAACTCCACGTGCCCTTCATGCACCTGGATCTTGGCGCAGGACGAATCAGACTCCACCAGACCTCAGGGGCCATGGCTCCTCCAGAGCCGTCCTTCCTGGAGATCTCACCGGTGGGGCTGGAGCCCTGGCTGTCCTCACCCTGTGCTGAGTAGAGGAGTCACAGCCCAGGGTGCTTGGGGCTCCTCCTTTCCCTCATTCCAGCTTGGCCCCTGGCCCCCCTTTCCAATGCAGCCCCACAAACTGCATGGTTAATTGCTCTTCCTGTTCATTCTTGAATATCCCACGGGGCCAGCCCTGCTTGGATGGCTCAAGTCAGCTCAGCCTGAGTCTCCACTGATCAGCTTTCCAATCTGTTCAATGGGGGGACCCTGCTTGTGGCGGGGGGGCGGTTAACAGACACTGGAAACACTTCCTGTGCCACAGAATTTCCAACCAAAGTGGGGCCAGGAGAAAGGAGGAGCTGCCTCATAAGGGAGGCCTGGCGCCTGGGACCAGAGTCAGAACCCAGGGCCCCGCCTGCACCAGAGCATCACAGCCTGGGACCCTCGGCGCGTTCTGGAGTCTGGGCCTGTTCCTCCACATCTGCTGACCTCCATGCGCCTATGTGCGAACTGGGAAATTACAACACACTTCTAACCTGGGTGGCACCCCTGGGAAACTGGGACATGCAGCAGGCACTCACACTGCACAAGTCATCCTGCCTCTCTTTGTTGCAAGTGCGTCAGGGGTCCCCAGAGGAAGCTGCTCCAGGAATGGCACCGCCCAACCGCATGGCCACCCCGCAGCCTAACCTGCCCAGTAGAGGCCGACAGGGGGTTAGCCGCCCCTGACTTGGAAAAACACAGAGGCACTGAGGCCAGACAAGGGGTAGGACCGAGGCCAACAAGCACATTAGCAGCTGCCGGAGGAGGGTCCTTCCCCGTCAGTTAGAGGGACAACACCCAGATAACGGCCTCAGATGGAAACAGAGAAAGCGGGCCAGGGCCTCCGCCTCGGGACCCTCGCTGCCCCCTCCTGTCATGGCACTTAGAGACCCTCCTTGTCCCGGCGCTGTGCTAGGTGCTCACAGCAGATGCTATTTACCCTGGGTCCTGGCGGCGGGTACGATGCCCCGTCTCACAGGTGGGAGCTGTCTTTGCAGTGGTGCTGACGTTGGCCTGATGCGTGTCTGTGCTCCCAGCCCAGTTCTGGACACAGCTGCACAGCACAGGTCACTCCAACTGCCCCTCTGTGTGAGCCCGGAAGGCCTCCAGAGGGGTCCAGAGAAAAGACCGGAGGTCCTGCAGGAGGGGCAGCAGCGCTGCAAGGCTCCTGCGTGGTCCTGGGTGGTGATGGCTCCATCTGGTTAGTTCCAAACGCTCACATGTTAGGACACCACGGCCAGCATCCCCTAGAGACCTGAAAACAAGGCAGAGACCAAGAGGGGCTCAGCTGTAAACACACTCGCACACACTCAGACACTCAGATACACACTCATGAACATACACAGGCACACCCAGACACATACACACACATCAGGACTAGGACGCTGGAGGCAGACTCACTCCAGCCCGGCAGGCACAGGAGCACACCAAAGGTCTATTATATGGATGAATAAATGGTAAACGGCCCCCGGACACCTTACATCCAGGAGGGTGAGCACCTGGAACAGATTTCAGGGCTAGGTGTGCAGGGCTGCCTCTCTGAGGCCTTGCTGGGTTGGAAGCTGAGCCAGGAGCTGGGGCCACGCTGCCTTCAGGTCTGAACCAGGCACTGCCTTCCCGGCCCCTTCCCGAGGCTCCAGTCCTCCTTTGGGGGAGGTAAGAGGTGCTCCCATCCTGAGGCAGCTCCACAGAATGTCTGGGTGTGGAAATCTCCCATCTAAACCCAATGGTGCTGCTTGGTGCATGACCTCACGTGGTCCAGTCTTTGCTCCCTTTCCTCAGCTCTGCAGGCTTTCAGGGGGCTAGGCCTGAACGACACCCTAGCCCTGCCGGGCACGGGCCCCTGATCTGCTGCCACGGCGGACCTTCCTCAGGGACCGGCTTGGGGCATGGAGGACAGGAGAACAGCGCTGGTCAGGAGGGCCTGCCGCCTGACCCGTAGCCCCAGAAGGAGGCAGCCTCCTTCCCTGCTCTCAGCTGCAGTGGGTAGGGCCTCGTGTTCCCAGGGGGAGAGGGGCCCACTCAGGGTTTGTGTCAGGCCTATTAAGACGGTGGGACTCCGTTGCACTGTGGGGAGAAGGAGCCGTGAGGAAGGCGGGGGAACAGCAGGGACTCCGGGAGACAGCGTCCGGCACTCCACAGCGCCACGGGAATGGGAGGACTCAGAGTCTCAGACTCTGCCTGTTCTCCACGGCCCCACAGGGCCTCTTAAATCCCAAGAGACAGAGAAGGGCCATCTCAGCTGGGGGCCTCCTCAGCGACCCCTGGCCTGGCTCCTCCCCAACCCCCACCCTGTCTGCGCTCTCCCCTTGCCTCCCCCCAGGGTCTCCTCGGGGTCCCTTTCTCCAAGGACTTCACTGGGGCGTAGTTTCCACAAGGCGAGCATGTGGCTCTGAGCCCCATGTTCTGACACCGCGAGGCTGCAGGGCGGAAGATCCACACGTATGCTCCACGTGTCCGCTCAGCCCAGGCGGGGGCTTGTCCCAGAGGATGGGGGATGGCCAGGGGCTCTTTCTGCAGCTGTGTTGCTGAGGAATGTGATCCTTCGTGTGCAGAGGGGGGGCGCTGGTGCCCCAAGGCTGTGCACCGGGAGGACGGAGGCCAGGGACACCTCCCTGTGACCTTGCAGCCAGAGCCTCCGCCAGGCACCCACGGTTCCCAAGCAAACCCACCCCCGAGGGGCACACTGAGGCCTCTGAGAACCCCCGGAGGGAGAGAGGGGCCGCGGGGCATCCAGAGGTGCAAGGGCGGCCATGGGGCTGGTTTCAGTGTGGGCTGGGCCCTGTGAGCTCCGGTACCCAGGCCGGCTCCCCTCGTAGTTTGCTCAGCTGTGGCAGCCGTCAGGCACAGCCGGGCTGGGGATCACAGGGCCCACCTGCAGGCCGAGGACAGACAATAAAACATCGATGGGGCACCTGCCTCCCGCTCAGCAGCCCCTCACACGGGCCCTTTGCTGGCCTCACAGCGGCTCCCTGGGCCGGCGCGCGAGGCCAGATGAGCTGTCTCTTGTGAAGCGGGTTGGGCCGCTGTCCTGCTCAACCGCCCGTCCGGGGTGGAGCTCCAGCAGGAAGATGCTCAGGTCCCTCGGGCTCTGGCCCTCAGCCTGCTGTCATCGCCTGGCAGATTTACGACGGTGGCGGGGCCGGCTCCAAAGGGCAGAAAAGGAGGGAGTAATTCCCTGCAGGAGAGGGAAAGGGCCTCACGTCCAGGAGGGAGAGGGCCAGCCCTTGGGCTGTTCTGACCATCTTCCCCACCAAGCCCGATTTTCTTCCGGAGCTTTTGTTCTGGGGACATGACTGTGGGCTGTGCCCCATGGCCCCATCCTCCTCGGGCGAGGGTCAGCAGCTGCCACCCCACAGAGCCCCTCCTGCTTTCCCCATAGGTGTCGGCCCAGCATTCCAGAAGGCTGTGCTGTCACCTGGCCAGAGCAGACCTGTGCTGTCACCAGGCCAGAGCAGCACAGAGTTTTGGCCACGTCACCATGTCTTCCACACCTGGACCAAGACTTCCTCTATCTGTTGGTCGCCTCTCAGCTCCCTCCTCCTCCTCCTCTTCCTCTGAGTGCAAGCCTGGCTCTCAGAAGACCCGGCCACTGTCAGCGGTTGGCATGGGTCATCTGGAACAGTCTGGGCAGTGACTTGCAGGATGCTCTTGTGCTGTGGACTTTGCCCTGGCCTCCATTTATGGACATGCTGGCCTCTGTCCCCAGCCCCTTGGAGGTGCATCAGGTTGTCTCCATTCAGCTTTTCGGCATTACCGGATGGGGCTCTGTGGACACCCTCGTTCATGTGTCTCTGGGCACTTTTCATGGGCTGTTGTAGACGTGCTGGGTCGGAGGGCACGTGCTCCTTCAGGTTTTGATGAGCAACATCAAATGTCCCCTTGGGGATGCACCCACCTCCTGTCACCATGGCCTTCGGACCAGTGGACAGGACAGAGCCCCCTTGTATCCTCGGGCCAACCTCCTGGGGCAGTTCTGACAGCCCAGAGGCCCACAGCAGAGTGGGAGGGACTGACTACACTGACACGCGCCTGAAAATCTGTGAACTCTCTTTAGGGCTTTAGAAACCCACTTGTGGGAGAGTCGACGTGGAGCCTGGTAGACGAGAAAATTCTACAACTCTGGCTCCCGGCACTTTGTCCTGCAACCATCTCTCCCCAGAACAGAAGAAAGACGGGGGCACACCTCAGACCACTGGATCAAGGCCACAGCCCAGAGAAGTACGACCCCAGAAAGACTGGGATGGGGGCGTCTAGAGAGTGCAGCCTGTCCTGCCACCCAGAATCCCCCATGAGCCGGCCTGCTGTGGACGCCCAGTTGTCAGAGGCTAACACAGCCGCACAGCACCCATGCCCCTGGAGGGCTAGCCGAGTAACGGGACTCTGACTGCTTGTTGCAGATGGAAATGTGGAGATGGAAGCGATATGGACCATGTGAGCGACAGCAAGAGGCCATTTGCACCTCACCTCACCAGGCTCAGGCAGAAATGGAGCTCGAATGACAGGACGTGGAGGGAGGGAGAGGGGGGTGTGAGGTGGGTCTGGGTTAACGAGATGGAGAGTCTGTCCACTGACCGCCCTGGCGTCCCCACTTGCCCTTTCATTTGTGAGAGGAAGCAACCTCCTTCCACCCTGTTTCTTCTGCCAACAGTGCAGACATTTGCCCCTAGAGCTCAGGGTTGCGGTCTCGGCAGCCAGGGGTGTAGATGTACAAGGAGGTGCTCCTGCGCCGGCAGCACTTCATGCACCCGTCTGCTGACAGGTCCTGAGGACATCTGCGTCCTCAGGACAGGAATGCAGGGGGCGAGGCCTTCACCAGAATCACAGCCATGGGGACCCAGGGCGGCAGCAGGAACTGGGGTGGGTGACATGAAGCCAAAACAGACTGCGTAGCACTGGGCAGGCGAGGAAGAGGCAAGAACCTCTCGAGTGGAGAATGTCCCAACAAAGGGCAGGACAGACAGGCGAGAACACTTGAAATCCCCCACTGCCCTCGGTGGGAGGATGAAATGAGCATGGAGGGGGCAGGGGTGAAGGGAGTGGGGGCTGGAGTGGGGCTTGGGGGCGGGGATGGGGTACAGGGGTGGGCCATGGGGAGCAGGCAGGGCTAAGGACTGCTGATGCAGGAACTGGGTCCTGAGCCCCGCTGACCTGAGCTTCGCCCTGAAGGTGACCAGGAACCAGGGAGAGATTTTGCCTGGGAGAACCCTGTGATCTGTGTTGACTGTTGGGGGGCTCACCAGTCCCTGCTGAGAGTGGAGAAGGGACCCCAGGGACAGCTGCTGTGCCCATGGGGATCATGGGGCAGGGCCCCAGGCTCCAGGGTGGGATGGTGTTTGTAGGGGGCGTCCCCTGGCCTCCGGGCCTGGACCTCCAGGTGGATGGGGTCCTAGTGAGAAGACCCGGTCTGGGGATGGGAGAGGGCTTAGACTCAGGACTCTGGTGTGAGGGGGACACAAGTGTGAATCCGGAAGGATCGGTTGGTGGTCCTGGCAGAGAACAGGGAAGGCTGCGGGGAGGCCCCGCTGTCGATGTGCTTCCAGGGCTGAGGAAAGCCAGCAGGGCAGAAAGTCTCACTCCTCCCAGAAAGACAGGGGGGACCCTTGGGGCGGTCATACCTGCCTGATGTCCCCATGTGTGCCCAACGACAGTGATGATGCTCTTGATGACCACAGTCACATGCCTCCCCTATCTGGCCACAGCAGAAGGTTCACAGAATTATGGATTCGAAGGGAAGGCGGGACAACTGGCTGGGACACCTAAAGGCTGGTTCCTCACCCACATTCCACATACTTTTTGTTTGCAAACAGGATGGAAATTCACTAGGTCAGGGTGCATTTCTTTGCAGGAAGAGTAAGTGAGGAAGCACCTTCACACACACGGTGGGGCTGTCAATTGGCTGACACGGTTTGGCTCTGGGGTTGGGACCTTGGTTGCAGGAAGACTCAGTTGGAAAGAGGGTCCTCCATGCAGGATGGGTTTGGCAAATCTCATACTAGTTACAAGAGGAGGCTCCTCCTGTCTCTCACAAGAAAGGGTCACTGAGTAGTTAATGAGGGAGTCTGTGTCTTCCTGTATGATAAAGTCCCATACATTCAACACCACCCAGTTGATAAACACTGTATTTAGGGACTGGAGGGCATTCCCCAGACCAGCAACACTCGTGGCCAAACAAAGCTTGGGGCTCATACCAAGAAAAGAGATGAAGGATGACCTCTCGAGTTCAGATTCTCTGATGATTGCGTCATTTTGCATCTGACTTTGTCCGTTGGATGGTGAAATGCGTGTCATAGTCTCATAGGAGGAGGCGCTGAGGCTGCCCTCTTCCCGTAGGACGCAGTGAGGGCAGTGAGGATGATGGGCCAATGCTGTCTCCCTCCCCCAGCCTGTACCTCTGACCACATGGTCCTGCAGCTTCCAGCCTCACTTTGAGACAGCTGTCCCTGCAGTCCTAAGGGTCACCCAGAAGACAAATGGCTGGAGGAAAAAATCTGTGGAATCAAGGAGAGGCATCTGTTGGGGTGCAGGGAAAATCGGGGAGAGAGGCACAGTCAAAGGCAGAGAGGGAGGAAAAGGCACGAGATCAGCCTGATGAAGGAGTCATCACCTCCTGTGGTCCAGCGCCACCCAGTCACACAGTGGGGTGAGAGCCAGCCACGCATACAGTGCATAATGACAAAGAGCCTGCCAGCCACTCCTGCCTCTCTAGTCTGAAGCACCACCAGCCCTGTCTTGGTGCCACGCACGTCACACAGGGGTAGGAGGAAGATGTGGGTTGCATGATGGATGTTGAAAGCAAAGCAACCTCAGGACATCGCAGATGGGCTTGTGGTCCGTGTGGCTTTGATGCGCCAAATCCTCACCAGGATCCCGCCTCCCTTCAAGCTGGAAGGTGCATCTGATTGAAAGTCTCTTTGTAGAGGAAAAGAACTTATTTTTCATGGAAGTGTGACCTCTAGAATAGGAAAGGGTGCCAACAGTTCCCCTAATGAGTCTTTATGCTTCCCTTTAAAATGGAGGATAATTCATGCTGGATGGTGAGAAGCAATAATAATGAATAGACATTCATCGGAGCCGCTTAAAAACAGCTATGAGCCAGCACCCTTGACAATGTTAAACTTTGCCCTTATGACCTGGAAACCATTTGAAAGGCAGAGTTTCAGCCTCCAGGGCTGATAAAATGTCACTTAACCAGGATGCCCATGGTATCTTCATGACATTCGTCACAGGACAGTCCGATCTGTGAGCAGCCAGAGGCCTGCAGGCATTCTTTCCTAGTCTTTGCCACGCCCTCGTGCACTGAATAATAGGCATTTTGTTATTTTGCTTATTCTGTGGGGAAATGGAAGACCAGCAGGGCTAAGTGCAAGCCAGGCCCGAGGGAGAAGGCAGTCACCACTTGAGAAGAGACCCCGTCCTCCTGCCTTGGGCTCTGTGGTCCTGTTTCTATCACTGACCCCTTTGGGCCGTGAGTAAATTATGTGTCTATGTGAACATCGGTGACCTCATCTGGATAATGGGTGACAATACCATGTTTGATGATCTCACCCATTTTCACAATGGTGTATGTGGTATTGGGTACCAGGGTGCTCTGAAAATAAATGTGGAGCGTGAGTGTGTGTGTGTTCTATGCACACGTGGATGCAGGACGTGGTGCTGTTGTGGCCACTGTTGCTACAAATTTCATAGTTAACCAGGTGATAATATTGGCTCCCAACTCTGCCATTTGGTAGCTGGGATAAGGTAAGCTGTTCTGTGGGCCCTAAGCCTCAATATTCTCAGATGCAAAATGGAAATAATAGCACCTTCTTCATGGGGTGAAATAATAATGTGACTCCAACCTGTCACAGTAAACATGTGTTCAATACATTGTAGCCTATTGTTTTTCAAGATTCCTGAAATCTTAGAATGGCATAGAACAAAAATGAGGTGCTATTCTCAGTTTTTAAAAAATATTTTCTAATATTTAGAACATTTTATAGATACTCTAGATAGTTCTAGATAGCTAGATCTAGAAAAAATGTTTTCTACTATTAGAATAATGATTATTCTAATATAATAGAATAAGTAATAGTCTAATCTAATACCCAGAGATACCTAATACCTACTTGTATTGTGTATTTACCCCTCGAAGATTGGGGTGGGAACAGTCTGGGTCTATCTTTAATCCAAAGTGAAGATTAATTAGTGTTTTTACACCATCTCTAAGAAGTAAACAGCAGCACATCTGGACAAATCTTGATTATTCAGAAGAGATTATGAGGGCCCTACACCTGACTCTGTTTCCTCTGCTATCTGCCCTCAGTTTTGTTGTCACCCAGCTGCATTCCAGGGAAATGAGGAGAAAAGAGAGAAGTTGCTATTTCAGTCGGACGTTCTGACAGCTAATTTGTAGGATGTGTGTGAGGCTGTGGTCACTGTGAAGACCAGGTCTGCGATCCTGCATGAGTTTCTGCTCCCCCGCCCATCCAGCCCCTACTCCAGCTCCAGAGACAGTTCTGGGCTCTCTGTTGGGAACAGAGCTGGGTCCTGGGGAGCTCTAGGTCAGGACATTTATGTTTTGTGCCTGGTTTCCTGAGAAAATGCATCGGTTATCTGGGTGTCCCCTTCTCCAACAGAAAGACCCAAGAAAATACTCACTGTTGGGACCTGGTTGGTTTGGAGAGGAATGAAGTGTGTTTTAGAGAAAGGCCACACATTGATTTTGAATGTAGCCAACAATTAACCATATGGATTAAAACAATATTTATGATTATTTATCCAAGGTAAATTTTAACCCCTCGTACCCTGAGCATCGGTGTTTTTTCAGCATTGCTGGGCTGGGTCTGCTCAGCGGATGAAAACTCATTTTAGTGACAGCCCCCGGCAAATAAGGTCCAGATGATAAACCTGCTGCCAGCCTGAGTCACTAACGCCCTCCATTCTTATCACCTGCTCTGGGTTCTGTGTTCCCTCCTGTTGCTGTGGACATGGCTGCTGCCAGGTTTGGAACATTCTTCCTTTCCTTGGTTCTGAAACACTCTCCGTGTGTTTGCCCCTGTATTTATGATGCTCCTGGGGAGGATGTGCGGAATCGGAGGAGACGGGATGCGGTCTTCCCGAGGCGCCTTGCTCTGTTGCGCCATGTGACTTGAGCGGCCCCCCCCTGGGGGAAGGCTCGGCAAGATCTGCTGGAGAGTCAAGGTGCCTTCCGGGGCTGCTCCAAGAGTGGGAAGCGGCTTTCATCACAGTCAAATAAACCAAACCCACGGGCATGTGTCTGTACTCCATTCCCTTCACCCTCACACCTCCAAGACCCCACCCGGGCCCTCCACCCACATCCAACAGACAAATGTTATCCCCATCCCTCTAGTCAGAGGAATTAGAAGTTGAAATGGAAAAAGAAAACCCATGCCGGTTGGACACAGTCTGCAAATGATGGAGGTCAGGCCTTCACGCTCCATGATCGGCGCTTGCACTCCGACCTCCGTCTCCAGTCTAGCCGGCTGGCCTCTTCCTGACTCACTTGTGCTGGGTGGGATGGGGATCTTGGGTACAGTCTCCTGTGTCCCGAGTGTGGAGAGCTCCTGCTCTGGGACCAGCGAGGGGACCCCCTGTGACTTGTTGGGAGCTGCGTAGGGATGGCTAATCACAGTTCTTGGGCAGTGACAAGCTGGGTCTTACTCATTTTTTAAGAAGGTGGAGAAGATAATGTACTCTGTGATGGTGTCCTAAGGTCCTAGGGAGAAAGCTGTATTTTTCACGCAATTTACAGTCAGGCTTCATGAACGCCATCAACACGCAGCTCCTGGGGGCTGTTTGGATGTAGCCTTAAAACCACCACTCATGCTTCGTTACAAGCTTAGGACCTCTCATGACACAAGCTCATGAAGGGCAGCACGGAGAGGGTATGTGAATTGACAAATGAATGATTTGATCCATTAATCAATTAGTCTTACAGCCAGGAAACTGGATCTTCTCTGAGAGGTGGAAGTCCTGGAAAAGCAGCGGTGACTCATGGAGATCAAGAAGGACATCTAGGATTTGAAGACAAGACGAGCCAAAGAAGTCTCCTTGCAGTGATGATCTGGGATCGCCCTTGCAGAGACTGAGGGGCAGAGGAGCTGGAAAGAGAAGTCATTTGGGCGTTTTTGAAGAACTGCTTTGAAGAGTGAAGGATGGGAAGAGAGGAAGAGAGACACAAAGAGAGAGACAGAGACAGAGAGAGATGGGGCGGGGGAGCTGTTAGGAAGCCCTGCTCAGGGTAAAGAAGAAAGAAAAGAGTTTGGAGAAAAGTACAGCAAACGGGGGCAGAAGAGGAGTAAGTGTTCCTGTTGTTTCCAGTCCTTGAAAAGCAGAAATTTCTGGGAGTGATTCTTTTAGGTTGACTAATTTCCAAGCCAATTCTTTCATTGAAGTTAAGTTGGTTTTCTGATACTACCAAATACAAAGAAAGAGAAATAACTTTTAGTCCTATTCTTGATTAAAAATCATCAGTTTAGACATTTCCACTTCTGGCCGTGATGAAGCAGCAAAGACTGGGTGGACCGTCCTGTGAACAACTCTCAACCGTGGGGCGGTTCCCAGACAGCAGGCGTGAGGTGAGGGACATGTGCCCACGGCTGCCCAGAGGTCACAGTGTGGGAGGTGGGGGGATGAGTTTCGGAGACAGAGGTTGGAGTTTGGGTCTCAAGATTGCACAAGACAACACACCCCCAAACCCAGAATGTTCCAGCCCCAAATGTCAGAAATGCTGAGTTTGAGAAACCCCAACCCAAATCGATGCAGATCTTTCACTCCTAATTCTTGATCACATTCCGACGTGTGGCAAAGTTGCACAAACTCTCCTGTGCCGGTCCACATGGCCCCGCGCTGTGCTGGATTCCAAGGTGAAAGACAAGCATCTTTCATGGAACATGTTCCCTAGGGATAGACACTGTTCCAGGTCTGAGGAAAAGCCGGGTGTTATAATTACCCCTGTGTTGTAATACCATAATTTGTAGATATTTTAAGGAATTTCCAAGGGTAATTTTGACATTGTGCGATTATTACCCATGATAACCCAGTACCTGACTCCCTCATCAACGTGACCGTCAGGAGTCAGTCAGCAGCATTTATTAAGCACCCAGGGCATACCTGGGAGCCTCCACAGGTGCCTGCAGGGTGTAAAGGGGACCATCCCCTCAAGGAGCTCTGACTCCAGTCAGCCCAGAACAGGTTGAGGCACCAGATGACAATGGCAGTGTGGCCAGGGCAGGTGGTGGACGAGAGACGGGATCAGAGCACATGGGGCCGGAGGAGAGCTCTGGGTCAGCGTGGGAGGAGGGGGTGCCGAGCGGACACGGAGTGGCCTGAGGTGCAGGAGAGAGACCCCTGGGCCTTGGCTGCCCTTCCTCCCCGCTGCAGCCACTTCCCAGCTGCTCTGCCCGGGAACCAAGCAAATCTGAGTGCCGGGCCTGCCTGGGCTGCTCTGTTCCTTCAGTTTCAGACTATTTCTCAGAACTAACATGAACACAAGGTCATTTGTAGGGCACACACTATCCCGAGGGGCTGTCTGTGACGGGGCAGCAAAGTGGGAGCTGTCTAAAGACCCCCTGTCCTTCCCTCCTGGCTCCTGCTTTCAGGACCAAGACGGACAGGTAGGAAAGGTGACTGCCCGCCTGCCTGGGAACCCGGGCCTGCTCGTCTGCTGGGAATCCCCCAAGAGGAGGGCAGAGTTGGCTTATGTCACTCAGGGAGGGTGGCTTCTAGAATCCCAGCAGAGCTGCAGGGAGAGGCTGGACACGGCCACCCACATGGCCGGGAGGAGCAGGAGGCCCGGCTCCTCGTCACGGCGGGGAGAAGCCTGGGGGAAAGGACACAGACGGCTGCGCCGCGGCCCGGTATCCACCAGGCCTCGGGAGCTCTTTGAGAGTCACCTGTTCTTGAAGGGAGAAGGCAGGACGCAGTGGACGGTGGACGGAGGCTCTTACTCTTGCCCCACTCGCCCATCCCTGGGCCTTGGCCATATTCAGCGGGACTAGGGCCCGAGGGAGGCCTTCTCATCACTGGCGTCCCTGACCACTGGGCTGAGGAGTGCAGTCTCCACACGATGACTGTCCCCTTTTCACACTGTTCCCTTGGGGGAGTTGCAAAGTGTGGCCTCCTTGGGACAGAGAGTCTGCACAGCTCCTTGGAGAAAGCAGTCTCTGCTCCCCGCGTATTTATTTACTTACTCAGTCTTTTCTTTAGGGCAGCATTTACTCACATGTGTTCATTTTAGACTCTGGGTTGCAAGGTTGGCCTTTGTAAGAATATCCCCTGTCATCCCTGGTTCTCCAGCAGCTGCCCATGGTCACCCCGGGGACCCCTCACCTTTCCAGTACCTAGGTCCTATCCTCCTCTTTCTAGGGCCCCCATCTCGCTGAGCACACCACAGTGCAGGTACCAGCATGTCCCCTCTGGGCCCGCTCACAGTCACCCTCAGTTGGGAGCGCAGCCAGCTGCCCGTCCAACAGCAGTCAGAGCAGGTCTTGGCGCAACGGAGGACAAAGGAATGGCAGGCTTGATTCACAGATGCCCTGCACGACACAGGGCCCTCAGGACAGACGGTCCCTGTGCGGCCGGGCCTGACCTGACGGTTGTTCATGGTCTTGGGTTGTGCAGAAAGGAATCGAGGGCCATGGTCACTGTGTGCCCACGGTCACAGATTTTGGCCTTTTCCACATGCTGACCCGCCTTGGGGAAACAGTGTTCAAACCTCTGAACTGAACTCTGTGGGGTCACTGACGAGGCCACATACCTGTCAGAGGGCAACACCCCAGGGACACCTCAGGCACCCAGGGCAGCCGCCAGTCCACTGGCGGTTTCCCTGGCTTCCTGCTTGTCCTCGATGCCAGGCACCCCAACCTGGGCAGAGCTGACCAGGAGAGTGCTCAGGTCCAGGTGGGACTCCTGTGGATACAACACAGTCCTTGGGTCCCTGATGGTGACACAATTGCCGCTGTGCCAGCCGAGTCACACCAGCAGAGTCAACAGCATCGTGGTCTTTCCACCTTCTGGGAAGGGGGGCTGTGTGGGGTCTTGGGGTTGGCTCCTGCTCCTTCCTCAGGTCCAGTGGGTGTAAGCAGAGAGCCCCTGCTGGCCCTCTGGGACCTGCTACCCTCAGTCCTCCCTCCAGGAGCCCGGCTGCACCCATACCCCAGCCTAGTCAGGCCCCAGCTCCCTCCTGAAGCTCTGGCTGTAGTCCATCTGTCGTCTACCGGGGCAGGGTTATGGCCCTACCTAGACTGGGCTAACACGGTCAGCCGGCATTGGCGAGGGGCCCACTGTGGATTCAGCTCGTGAGTCTGGGGAAAGGTGCTAACATGCGGGCAGGACGGCTGACAGCACAGTTCTGCACAAAATCCCAGCAGCCAGACTCAGGCAGCCCTCAAGGGGCCCAGACACCAACCAAGCGTACACACTAGCTCTTGCCCACAGCACCTCTGAATAAACTGCTTGCGACGTGGCCTTTGACAGAGGAGGAAACCGAGGCCCCGCAGACCGTGTCCTGGGCCCCTAGTGACAGCAGGTGGGGATTGGGCTCCGGGGTCTGTGGCCCAACAGCTTTGCTGTTCTGCCTCCATAGGCACGTCTGGTTTGCAGAGCTCTCCTGCAAGCCCAGGGAGCGTGGGGTCGCCTTCGCCTCCTCTGTGACAGTTCTCATGGGCACAGGCCACTTGGGGCCCGTGGGAGCCTCACAGAGCTGTGTCTGCAACAGAGATACCCCCAAAGGGAAGAGTAAACTTCTAAATGCCGTTCTGAGTCTCCACCCATCACGACTCAGCCCAACTCAGGCCATTAGGGAGGAAGTGATGTCAAGTTAGTGAATTACAGGGCAATCTCACTAGCAGATACCTTGAGAAACGATTAAAACCACGTCTGTCTTCAGACAGGCCCTGCAGAGGGCCATTTTAAAGATGGCCAGGAATTTAGGGCAGAAACAACCATTTTTATCATTTCTCTTCCCTTTAGGAACAAGAGTCCTGAGGTTGATAAAGGGGGGGGCATCTTCATCCTCTCCTGGGGGGGGACCGAAACCCCTCTCTGGGAAGCAATCCGTTAGCACTTACCCCAAACATGCAAAGGTACACAGACCTTCCGTCCAGTGGATTCACCCCCAGAACTGGGGGTCGGCAGAGTGTAAGGGAAACATCAAGTTTGCAGACAAAAATTTGTCTACAAGATGTTCATTGTAACGTGCTTGGTAATAGGGAAAAATCTAAAACAAGAACAAGAAATATTTAAATAAATCAAGACACTTTGATATGCTGAAATCCTATAGAGTCATTAAAGCGTTGCAAGGTGACCTGAGAAGAGGCTCCAGGGGCTGGAGCAGGACTGCTGGGCTCGAATGCCAGCCCCACCACTTAATTCTGTGTGACCCCTGGCCAGTTATGTAACCTCTCTGTGCCACAGCCTCTCACGGCAAAGTGGGATAGTGACGGCACCTGGGGAGCTCATGGTTGTTCAGTAAATAGGATGTGCCTGGCTCGCACTGTGTGCTGCTATTACTGCATATTGTGACAAAAAAACAGTTACATGAGGTTACATGTGGAAGTTTATGTTTTTTAAAGATCACACAAGTGCATCAGAAGACCATGTATGTGAGATCATACCTATAGACAGACAGACAGACGGATAGAGACACAGCCTGTAGATGTAGAAAGGGTCTGGACACATATTTCTGGGCATTACTTCTGGGTGGTAAGGTTATGGGAGTGTTTTTAATTCTCTTCCTTATTGATCTGTATCTTTTTGTTTTTCTGCAATGAGCATGCAGTGCTTTTGCAATAATAAAAAACCAACATTGGTTATTGTGAAAAGTGTAAACTACGTATCCAGACTGACCTCCACGCCAGGATCCAGCGCTCCTTTCAGGAAATCCTTCCTCAGAATTCCAGTCTTGCCGGGGTCCGCAGGGCTTCCTCTTCCTCCGCGGCGCCTCGAGCACCAGGCCCTGACTCGCCGAGGCTGCTCGGTCTCCGGCTTACAGTTCTTCCCCTGAGTCACTTTAATCGTTTTAAGCAAACTCAAAGCAGGTGGGTTTTCCCTTCATTTCTTTTCTTTTTGTTTCTTTTCCATTCTTCTTCCCTCCCTCTCTCCCTCCCTTTCAACTATGTCCAGTTGTTTTTTTAAATCATAAAATCGTGATGGGAAAGAGATACATAGAACATTTCTTTCTCTGATCTTGCGACAGGGGGACAATGATGAGTAAATACACACTACATTTCCAGGACAGGACGGGTGAATCATGTATTTGTAACAGCAACTTTTGCAAGATCCCAAACTGGAAACGTTACATTGCCAACCAGGATTTACTTATCGTTTCGGGGTCATCTGTGAAACCACGTAATGGGGCTTCCTGCTCTCGGGACGCTCCTTACTTCCAGCCATTGCGCGCACTGCAGCCAGACCACCTCCTCAAAGACTAAACTTGCCTACCAAGTGCATCCCGCTCTGGCCCGTCCCTCAGGATCCCCTGTGCTGTGGCCCCAGCCTGCTCCTCAGGGGCCCCTGGAGCTTTCCTGAAATGATGAAACTCTCTGTCTTGGGAATCCCATGAGTCACCTTCCCTTCTTCCATGGGAACGTGGCACCGAGGCAGGACCCAACCACTCCCACTCGGCCCACAGATGCTCGTTGACAGTGTTTTCCTCTGTCCCTGGCATTAAGCCTCTCAACCCATTTACCTACATTTTCACCTGTCAATAAGCACATCTGACCTTGCACCTTGATATCTTTCTGCCTGGCTTTCCTGGCTTGTTACCAAGGCTGATCAGCTTCTTCTCCTTCTGCTGCCTGGCTGATCAATCATCCTCATTTTCTTCCACATATTCTAGTCTCTGTATTTGCCTCAAGGACCCAGAGTTCCCATTTCCCACCTAGAGTCACCCTCCACCACATCCTGCCCAGGTGGCTGGAGGGAAAATCAGCCGGCTGGACATTAACTACTCCTTGAAGTGCTGGTTTAACCTGCACATTCTGCTCCAAGTGTCCAGTCTGGACTGTCCTGGGCAGAGCTTAAATGACCGGAGTGTCCCTGGTATTTCTATAACTCCCCTGGCTCCAGCCATGGGTGGTGGCCATGATCCACCTCAGTGAAGAGGTTCCATTTGTGTATTTGTTCCTGGTCATTACCCCCACCTCACCCTCTGCTTCACCCAGCCACCCCACCTCACCCCACCTCACCCCACCTCATCTCACCTCACCCCACCTCATCCCACCTCACCTCACCCCACCTCACCTCACTCCACCCCATCCCACTCCACCCTACTTCATCTCATCTCCCTCACCCCACTTCACCCCAGCTCACTCCATCCCAACTCACCCTACCTCATCTCATCTCCCTTACCCCACCTCACTCAGTCTCACCCCACCTCACTTCACCCCACCTCACTTCACCCCCAACTCACTCGCATGTTCCAGCATGAAGCCTACACTCTAGCCTGATGGATCCCCTTATGTCTTGAGTCCCCCACTTCACACTCTTTTCTCCCCCACCTCTATGGCCTACTGCCATAACACAGGTCAGAAATCAATGCTCATCTTTCCTGAAGATGTTAGCCCCCTTGTCTCGCCTGTTCTGACTTACTCAAATAGTCCTTGATGATAAGTTGGCCTAATTTGTTTTCTAATTTCTTGTTGCACCTAAGTCTCATCTACCACTGAGATCATGAACCACTCAAGAGGGAATATGCCTCATGGGACTCTGTCCATCCATTGTGCCAGCTCTAGGCGTCAGAAGAACGTTCGAGAAGCAGAGAGGATTTCTGTCCTCTGGGCTCTAATCCCATAAGAGCTATTATGGGCTGAATTGTGTCCCCCAAATTCATATGCTGGAGTCCTAACTCCCAGGACCTCAGGACATGACTGTATTTGGAGATAAGGTCTTTAGAGAGGTAATTAAGGTTAAGTTTGCTCATTAGGGTGGACCCTAACCCAATGTGACTGGTGTCCTTATGAGAAGAGGAGATGAGGACACCAACGTGTGCAGAGGGATGACGATGTGAGGACACAGGGAGAATACGACCATCTACAGCTAAGGAGAGAGGCTTCAGGAGAGACCAGCCCTGCCCACACCTGGATCTGGGACCTCCACCCTCCAGAACTGAGAGAAATAAATGTCTGATGTTGAAATTGCCCAGTGTATGGTATTTGTCATGGATGCCAAGCTGACTCATACAAGGGACACCGTGTTTCTCTTGGTGGAGGAGGGAGGGCTTGGGGACACAGAGGAGAACAGAGCCTTCTTGTTTGGATGTTTTGCTCCTTTGAAAAACAGGAAGGATTTCTATTAACTTGTTTTCTTACCTCTTAATCTCTCTATCATGTAGGAGGACAGAGCAGGAAGAGGGGAACGCAAACAAAATTGTGTCTGTATTCTGCTTTTACCATGCACCGTGGCAAGTCCAAACCTCGGAGCCTCAGTCTCTTCAATTATAAAACGGAGATGACAGTGATTATCTTACTAAAAATAAGTGAGAATCAGTGAAAGATGTGTACAAAGTGCCTGGAATAAAGCCCCAGGAAATATTAGTTCCCTCCCTTTCCACTTTGGCAAGTACACCACTTAAAATCATAATGGAGAAGAACGTTCTCTGATGGAAAGTTAAATTGGGGGTGGACCGGAAGCTCTCATTCGCTTGGATCTGTCCAAAGCCAGAGTACTTGAGGGTGTCCTGTCATCTCCCCACAGATCTCCCCCTTCTGCCCTATCTGCGGTTCAGAGGAGGACTTGTCTACTGCCAGGCAACCGTTCACCCCAGTCTGCCCAGAGCGGTCTTGGTGTAGACCTGTTTTCTGTAGCTGGAGATGAGACAGAAATTGTGCATCACCCACACACACTTAGGGCTGCAGAATCACCAGGATGAGCTTAAAGCCACATGATACCAACTTAAGATGAATGGGAACTATGGACCCATTTCACAGTCTCAGGGCAGAAACTTGCTCCAAGTGTCCACGACCAGCCAAGGCCACGTTGAAAGTCATGTCTGGGTCTTGCACAAGTGGCTCTGCCTCCTGTTATAGGAAAGTATAAGAACCTAAACTCCGGGCACGGGACCAGCAATACCAAGAGCATGGACTGGACTGCTTTCTCTCTTGCTGTCCTCAGGATTCAGGCTCTGGGGAGCTCAGCTCCACAGATCAGAGACCTGGCTGGGCGCTTGGAACCAGGCAGCCAGCCTTGGCTGGTCATGCTATTGTGGTTTTTGTGTCACCAAGAGTTTCTGAGTTTGTTTAGTGTTGGGAGTAGAGAGCTGCTGGCCCAGTGTCACGTGAATTCCTTGCATGGCACTTGCTTCCCAGCTGTGCTCAGGGCCCCTTTCTGCTAACCCAGCAGAAAGAGAAGGACCCTCACCATGGCAGAGGGAAACCAGGGGTCTGGAGGCTCCAGCAGCAGGCAGGTCTGAAGGAAACACTCAGGGCCCAGGAAGGAGAGACAGAATGTGGGCTCCATGGAATGTGAGCGTCATGGAATGTGAGCTCCATGGAATGTGGGGCTCGATGAAATTGGGGATCCCTGGAGTGTGGGCTCCAGGGAAGGTGGGCTTCATGGAATGTGGGCTTCTTGGAACATGGGGTTCCACGGAACGCAGTCAGCCCTTCCTCTTGGCGCCGGTGGCCACTTTTCAGGCAGGAATGCACACCTGGTGTAGACGCTGGCCTCCACCTTGGCTGTAGGTAGGACTACAGGTATTTCTCTCACTTGTTGTGCAACTACCTTCCTTACCTGAATCCACCTGGGAAGGGGCTCCTTGGACCTTCCCTGACCTTTTCCCTAAGCCCTGGCCGCACGGTGGCTGCCCCACCTCAGAGGGCTCCAGCATGAAGGGCTTGACTGAGCAATGTCCCCGTCCAGCTCCGGGGCCTCCTCCTCCCCAGTACGACCTGAGTCAGGGGCTGGGGGCAGTTTCCTCATCCTGAAATGAGGGCAGGGCTGCCATTCATCACTGTCTTCTGGGGAAACTGGCCACTATTTCTTGAGCTTCTTATAGGCCCAGGTCTAGTGTTATGTGCTTCACAGTGAATTTCCACATCACTGTGCAAGGACACCGTCACTTGCATTTTCTATGGGAAGATGCAGGTCCTGCTAGACGCAGGAGCTGTCCTTGGAGAGAAGGGTTCTGACTCAGGAGTCCCCGCTCCTGTCCCTCCACTGGAGGTCTGGGCCAAATCCATTCTCTCCTATCCAGTGTGATCTTGTCCACCTGGAAGATGGCCAACCTGATTTGAATGAGGCGTTCAGCCACAAAGGAGGCTGGTGAGGTCAGGTCTACACAAGCTCACAACCAGGCGTTGCCAAGACCAGTCACTGTGAGGACCTTTCCCCTTACAGCTTTGCTGAGAGAGGGGCAGCCACTTCTTATGGAGGGTCACCCACACCTGATTTCTGCATCGATACCGCAACCTCCCGCTGGCCGACAAGTCTGCCCTGGACCAGGTGTGGGTGATTATGCAAGGTTGCAGACGGTCTTCAGAGCAGGTCCATGGAGATGTGCACAGTGTGGTCTGGGGAAAAGATGAGCAGCAGCAGAATGAAAACAAGCGAAACTGTTGGCCATCCTGGAAGTCTGCGAGGGCTGATTGGTGAGGCCTGAAGCACCCCCTTCAGAGATGCTTCGCGGGGGCTCTGGGGGTTGTAGGTCACAGCCACAGAGCCGAGAGAGCCCACACTCCAACTTGACCGTTGGCATCTTTCTTTACCTGTTTACCCCAAGACACCTTGTCAGAGAGCTGGCTGATTCAACGCAAGGGCTATAAAGGAAACCAGTGTGTACTTCATGACACATGTGACAGGTGGTCAACTGAGAAGACACACACAGGAAATTGCTCTGTAACCTCACCATGGAGAAACCTGATGGGAACAACCTTCACCAAGAGATCAGGGTCAGCACCACCAACGATCAGCTGTGTGGATGTCGTGAGCCCCATGACTTGTGCACAAGGACACAACACTGTTTCTGTGGCGTTCTTGCCAAGAATGCATGTCCTCAGTCCAGTCACAAGAAAACAGCAGACAGATCCAAATGGAGGGATATTTGACAAAATAGTCAGTCAACACTCTTCCAAAGGGTCAGGGTTGTGAAAGGTAAGGAGAGGCTGAGGGACCATCACAGACTGAAGGAGGCTGGATGCAGAGCAGGGTCCTGGGGGGTCTGTAGTGTGGAAGTGGACATGAGTGGAGAAATGGGGAAGTTTAGTTAATAATGTGGTATCGGTGTCAATTTCCTGCTCCTGGCAACCACGCTGTGGCCACGTAAGATGCCAACACTATGGGAAACTGGATGTGGGGTAAAGGGATATTCTCCGTGTTATTGTTGTGACTCTTCTCCAAGACAGAAATCAGTTCAAACTAAAAAGATTAAAAAAAACAAAACAAAAAAAAAGACATTCCTGAAGTCATTCAAAGCAGTTTGCATGTCAATTAGAAACCAAAAGACACACACGACCCCCGCTGGATAGGGTGAGATAGGAAGCAGACTCCCTGCCCTTTTAAATGTTCACCTGATGCACAAAAGACTAAATTTACACAGCACAGATCTGAGTGCCTGACTTCCTGCCTCCACTCTGTGTTCATGCAAGTGACCCACAGAGCTTCTGGGGCATGTGGATCCCCAGGGTGGGGATGAAGCATCCGTATTTTTGTCAAACTCCAAGGTGACACAAGGGAGCAGAGCATCTGTCCTGTAAAATATGCCTAACACTTTAGGAAATTCACTGAAGAATTAAAATACTGCTGTAATTTCAAGGTGGTGACTTACAGACACTTGTTCAGGAATGCAACTATCATGGACAACAGCACCAGGCCGGAGATGAAGGGGAGCTTCAACTCCGAGGCCCACGGAGGCACGAGACACTGAGAGCCTGTGTGGCCCACAGTCACATGGGTTTGGTGGCATTGGGTTTCCTGGTGTTCAGTGAGGAGCCTGCCACCCAAGGCCCACCTTTGAGATGCATCTACACACTCACTTTCTTTAGTTCTTACACCTGTGAACAGCTGTCCTTTACAGCTGGGTTCGAGACATAGCGACTGTCCACGAGCTCAACCCAGTGCTCGACTCCCCTCCTTCCTCCCCTGCGTGGTGTCTTCACAGCAGGAGACACTCCTGACCCCACCTCCTGGAAAGGCCCTTCTCCTTCGGCTTCTGTGAAACTCTCTCTCTTGGTTTCTCTTCCTCTCAGACCTTTGGGGTTCCCTGTCCACTGATACCCGTCACCCTGGGGCCCCACCCCAGGCCCCCGTTTCTTCTCACTGGAAGGTCTTGGGCACCCCCATCCCTTCTGGTATCTTTATCAACATGGTGACATCCCGTGTGTCCCTCCCCAGCCCATGCCTGTCTATACACCAGAGCATTTGGGACCTCAGCTGGACCTGCCTGAAGCAGAGCCCGTTCAGATGCTCCTCGTCCCCCCTCCCCACTCAGGGACGGCACCACCGTCCACCCAGTCACCCACAACAAACCACTGGGGCTACTGTGGGCTCTTTTGTCACCCTCAGCCCTCACGTCAGCACATGAATCAAACTCTCCCTTCTCTCTCCTTAGGGAACAATCACAGCTGAGCCCTGCCACGTGTCCTCTGCCACGTGCTAAACAAGGCCACTTTCCTCTCTGTCCTCCTCCAACAATCCCCGGGCTGCAGCCACAGTGGCCTTTGAAAGTGCTTCTCATCCTGTCTCCCTGGTCTCAGATGTCAGGGATCCCTTCATCCCCAAGACACAGCCCAAAGTCTTCAGTGCAGCTGCAAGACCCTCCGCAGACCTGCCACCTCACCTCTCCAGCCTTGGATCACAGCCCGCGCCTGCCACACTGTGTCCAAACACCAAGTGTTGCCCCCTCCATGGGCCACCAGCTCCCTGAGCCTGGGACCCCATCTTGTTTACTGTTACCCCCTCAGAGGAGGGGTTGGACACTGACTTTTCTCCTTTCAGCAAAAGCTTCCAGACAGAGACATGAAAAGCTCCAGCTTCCGTGTTTTGGGCTAGCACGGGCTGAGTTGAACTCCTAGTTGGGACACAAGTCACTGGGAGGCCATGTGCACGTGCCTGGCTCCCCGGGGCCATTCCCGGCAGCGCGAGCTCTCAGGGGACCGGAGATGAGGTGACCCGAGGGTCATCCCTCAGAAGCCCTGGTGGACCAGCACTGAGAGCACCCTTGGTGGGCGCGCTGGCTTCCAGTTCGTGGAGGGACAGCCTGAGCTCATGTGTCACCCCCCCGTGACAGTGACAAAGTGGCAGGAAGCAGCTTCTTGGTGGCTATTGAGGAGGACCAGCTGTTTCATGCAACCACGAAGGTGCCAAACTCTGGGTCATGTTTTTGGAATAGAATATTTTAACTGAGACATTTAGCAAAGATAAACAAGACTTTTCATAACTTCTCATTTGCAGGAAAATTAGGAGATTGGAAAGCTTTGGAGGATGGGGCAATGAGAGAAATCACAGAACTGAGATGAAACCCCAACCAGGAACTGGACGGAGTGGGTGTGGAGAGACAACAGCTTCTCTCTGTGAAGTCCTCTTGCCCTTGGCGCTGGGATGGCATCTGTGACTTCTGTGTCTGGAGCCAGGAATGCCGTCCCACCCTCGGGATCCCATGGCAGGTAGTAAAGGTCAAAAGGATGTGACCCTCAAGAGCTAAAAGGTGACCTGCGTCAAGCCCAGTCCATCGAGGGAAGGTGGTGGAGGGAGCAGGGGGAGCTGGCAGTGGAATTCCTGCTGGAGCTGCCTGAGGTGCGAATGTCCTGGGGCAGGCGGACAGGGTGGAGGCCAGCAGAGTGGGTGTGAAGAACTCCAAGAAGGCCCCCCAGGCGCCTCCCCCACACTCTGATTGCCCGAATTCAACACAAGAGTTAGGGTCTGATAAAAAATAAAGACTTGTCTCCCTGGAGGTGCTGTATATCCCCAGGAGTTGAGGAAGGGGACTGAAGTACCCTATGTGTGCTAAGGGGGTCAAGGTCCTTAAAAGAGATAAAGATGACTTTTCATCTCCACTTAAAAGTCAAGAAATAACCGCGTTTTAAATATTGTTTTCCTTTCTCAAGGGGCCAGTTTGAGAGCCTCCAAGTGCAGAGGTTCTTCGGGATTGGATGAGTGTGTGTGGCTTGGTCACTCCCGAGTGCTTTGTGCTGGGGGCCACCAAGCCCACAGGGTCATCTTCACCTTTATTCAGTTTTAAAGAGTTTCTGTGATAGTCACGTATTACTTACTTTAAATCGTAGTGGTTATTTAGGAAGCATGAGGAAAGCTGATGAATATTAAACAAATGTAGCAATTCTGCAAATGAGCCTCAGGGTGGTCATTAAGTGGCATCCGTTTGTCAAAATCTCTGTACAACAAACGTGCCTCTTCTACCTCGAGAGCCAATGAAAGAAAAGGAAAATGTAATCATAGTTGCCGTTGTCGTCAACTCTGCTTATCATTCATTGTTAATACAGGTTCTCACACCATCTGTGTTGTTTGCAAAGAAGAGCTTCCGATAGTGTCCCAAAGGCCCTTGTGTCATTTGGGAACAAAATATGATTGATAGAGAAGCAGATCTGCTGGGCTTTCTAAAGATCAAAAGACAAAAATTCTTAACTTTGGATCCTAAAAGTAATTTGAGGGCATATTACATGAAAGTGATTCCATATTTTAATATATATCCATTCCCCAAATTAAATACAGCACAATAATTTACTTCAAATTTATTGACGAATCATGGGGGTTTTTGCATTATTAATTGAAAGCAAAGTAAACTTTACACTACTTGCTAAATGAGGAACTCATCTGAATATTATTTGAGGTCATGTTTAAATGAAGTTTACAATACATACTTTATAGAAAAACTGAAAGGAATTATTACCTAAGACTTGTTTTCAAACACCACTCAAAATTGATGGAATTTTGTAGTAAATCCCAGGAGACTATATACCAGCATGAAGAGTCCACAAGTTAACAAGAGAGGTCCACCAGGTTTGAGCCTGGACACCAAAAATCAAATAGCAAGTGCCTTTGGCAGAGGCAGTTTGTGAAACCCCTCTGATCCTGGGAGGTGTTTGCAGCTGTGACACTTATTGGACGTGTTTGTTTAAAGTTGAATCTCTGCCCAGTAGACTGGAGGTCACTGAGGGCAGGCCCAGGCCTCCCCGTTACCCTGGCCTCATCTCCCTTCTCCGTCCAGGGATACTGCTGAGCAGCTGACGGTAATGTGCTGTTAGGTGTTGGTTTTATTGGGGAACATGGTCTCACCCTTGGGAATTTACAAACACCTTTCTTCTCCAATTTCAATTTTGATTCACTGGGATTATTTGCCTGGGATGTGAAGGATTCTGAGCCTACATTAGTGCTAAGAGGGACCAGAGTGGGAGGGGGACGTGGGGCACATGAGGGCCGTGTGTCTGCCATGGTGGAAAGTTCTGGACAGAGCAACAGGGCCTGCTTCTAGGCCCACCTCCACCATGAATTTGGTCTGTAGTCTTGGAGGAGAGGATGGGTCTCGTGTTCCCTGTCTGTAAAATGGGGGATGAGACAGGAGCTCTGAGGCCCTTGCAGCCCCCATGTCCTACAGTCCCCGCGGCTACAGCATTTCCACCTCCTTCCCCTCACCCCACAGTCAGTGTGCACAGGCGGGCCTGAGACATTGCCTGGTTTACTCCTGGAAAGGCATTTCCACAGCACTGGTTCCTGGTCAGAGCTCCTTTTGAGGTTTGTTTCCTGTCATATCCCTTTGTCACCTGTGGGGTCGACACCTTCAGGGGCAAGGCCCTGGGAGACTCTCCACCTTCCCCAAGGAGGCTCCCTCTCTCTCTCTGCAAGGAGGCCATATCGATGGCAGTTTGCAAAGCTGCCTGGCTCTTTCTTCAACTATCTTTTTACATGTTGTCTCAGTCCATGTTCCTACCACCTTTCTTAATTTGCTCTCTAAGAAGATGGAAGCTTTCTCTCCAGCTTGCCTCTATCCTTTCTGAGCCTTCACCAAAATCGCCTTTAACGTCCATATTTCTAACATGCACCTCAAAACTCTTCCAGCTTCCGTCTATGACCCAATTCAAGCTGCTTCCACATTATTGGGTATTTGTACAGCAGCAGCCCACTTCTCAGTGCCAGATCTGTCTTAGTGAGCTCAGGCACCCTAAAAAGTACCCCAGACTGGGGGCTTACTCAACAGGAATGCGTTCTCTCACAGTCTGGGGGCAGTAAGTGGAGCTCAAGGTGTCGGCCTGGTCAGGTTCTGGTGAGGCCTCTTCCTGGTTTGTAGACAACCGTCTTGTTCCTATGTCCACCATGGCCTTTCCTTGGTGTGGGCATGGAGGGAGACGGAGAGAGCTCTTTTCCTCTTCATATAAGGTACTAGCCAATTAGATTAAGACCCAACCCGGGTGACCTCATTTAACCTTCATTATCTCTGCATTGGTCAGGGTCCTCCAGAGAAACAGAACCAATAGAACATACACAGATACACAGAAAGAGATTCATCGTGAGGGGTTGGCGTCCATGATTATGGAAGCTGAGTCCCATGATCTGCCGTCTGCAAGCGGGAGGCCCAGGAGAGTTGGTGGTGCAAGTTCCTGTCCCAATCCAAAGGCCAGAGACCCAGAGAGCTGGCATCTCAGGGCAGGAGAAGAGGATGTCCCAGCCAGGCAGAGGGAGAGCCAGAGGGAGAGAGACAGAGAGAGGAAGACAGAGAGACAAGAGAATTTGTCCCTCCTCCACCTTTCTGTGGCTTTCTCAGTCCCTCAGCTGATTGGGTGAGGCCCACTGTGCTGGGGAGAGTGATCTGCTTCACTCAGTCCACTGATTCAAATGCTCATCTCTTCCAGAAACACCTTCACAGACACACCCAGAAATCATGCTTTACAGTCATCTGGGCATCCCTTGGCCCTGCCACATTGACACATAAAATTAACCATCATGCCTCCTGAAGCGCCATCTCCAAATCCATCATGTGGGGTGGGAGGGCTCCAACATGCGAACTTGGGGGGATACAAACGGACAGTCCAAAAACACATTTTAAACTCATTTCATATTTCCATGTCCACATTGTCCCTGTTGGCAAGTTTTCACCTGAATAGTTAGTGGAGATGGGGCAGCCCTCTGCCGTCCAGCTCGTTGGGGTCACTGATGGAAGTCGACCCAGGTCTTGAAAGTGGGGTCTGTAAATACTTTCTTAGGGGGTCAGATGGTACAAGGTTTCACCTATGCCAGCCTGCAGCCGTCATGCCTACTCACCCCGCTGCTATAGGTGAAGCACTGCAGACCATCCGTAAATGAATGAGCCTGACTATTCCAACACAACTTTATTATGAAATCCAAAATTTGAATTTCATATAATTTTCGTGTGTCACAAACACTATTCTTCTTTCGTTTTTTTTTTCTGTTGTTCAAAAATGTGAGAATCATTCTTAGCTCAGCCAGGCTGTACAAAAACAGGGGTCAGGCTGAATGTGGCCCATGACTGCTGATCTAGAAAAACCGACTTGCAGAGAATCGTGGAACTGGCTCCCTCCTAAGTGTGGATCCTGGCCCCCATGGTGTTACCGTGGTCAAATGCTTCCTGCCCCATCTGATCAGGAGCCATGGGCTCTCATGACATGGGCACTGGACGGTGTCCTGCTGGGAGGTGGCTGCAAACCAGGCTGGCAGGCAAGCACCGAGCCTTGGTCTCCCCACCACTGCGCTCACACCCCCTTTGGGCATCCCACCAGTCTCAAAGATGGGACTTGCTCAATCACGATAGCTCGCAGATGAGGATGTGAGGCAGAGGGAAGTTGAGAAGACTGCCCAAGTCGCCCATGAGCAGACAGCAGAGCCTGGCCCTCAACCTCAGGAGCCATCCCTCCCACCCTTGCCGCCCAGTGAGTGGTCTCTGCAGTCAGCACCATCCAGGGAGCAGCCTGTGGAGAGGAATGTCTGGAGCCCAGATGGCCCAGCACTAGGAAGGTGCCCAGGCTCTCTGGAACTTTCTGGAAGTTCCTTCCCACTCCTGTCCCCAGCTACATATAATGCTGTTTACCTCGCTGGAGCAGTGAGATCTTATTTCTCATATGCTCGGCATTCTCCATCGAGGGCGTCACACATGTGAGTCCCTAACATCGACTTCTAAAAAGCTTTTGGAACAACTCTCATTGATCTGCTTGGAAAGCAGCCGTGCCTGCATCTCTCTGTGAAAACGGTGGACAGGTCTGGGGAGCCCTGACTCAGCACAACATGGGATGATTTGAGCATGAAATTGTCCTCGGCTGTTCAGAGCGTTGGAGTCACACCCCAAGAGAGAGTTAAGCACATGCCTGTCCATGCTCCTGATTAAGGTGGTCACATTTTCTGTATGGTGACAGCCTCTTGGGTGTGAAATACAGAAGCACGGTCCCACTGGTTATTACGTGGGTCTTCTCACCCTCACTGGGAGGTTATGGGCTTTCACAACAATCCAGCACAGAGACTCTGAGAGCAGGAACTGAGCAAGGATGTGTCCACTGGGATGCAGAGCTGTCAGCACAGGCAATAACGTTGGGCCCCCAACAGCTGCGTCAGCCACGGGAGTTTATCGTGCTGAGGAGGATCGGCCTCATTCTGTGTGCTTCCAGACTCCACAGAGAGGATGGGGAAAGGCCGGGAGAGGCCAATTTGGCAAGATGGAAGGAAGAACTTGATAACTATTAGAGTTGCATACAATAAGTCCATCCATTCAATTAAATATTTGTGGGATGACTAGCATGTGCTGCTCCAGTCACGGGGACACTACAACAACAAAGAATCACAGACTATCCAGAATGGTGGAAAGCCATTCACACGGCTCATGCTGTTGGAAGGCACAAGTCCATCAATACCAGCAGAATCCAGGTTATTTCCCACAGGTTTGGCTCCAGAAGGAGGAAGTGCATGGAAGGAGAGGCAGGATGTGGGCAGGGTCAGAGGACAGTCGCTTGGTGCAGAACAGCTCCAGCAAAGGGCCCAACAGAAGAGAGTCAGTTTGTCTGGAACGTGAGGGGTCTTTGGGGAGGTGGGCTGGGTTGCGAATGGGCTCGGATGCCTGCGAAGGTTGGACGGCGGATGCTGGCTCTTGAGCTGGGTGTGGAACTCTGAGCTTTGGGGACTATCCCTGGTGACCAGAGGGACTCCTCACACACAAGGGGTGGGGACAGTGCGGGGACACTTTGGGGCTGGGGGTGGGGGCTTCCATCTGGGCTGGGTCGGAAAGAGGGAAATGGGTTAATTTAGGAGACTATTTGGACACGGCAGCAACATGACTTCACAGTGGAGCCAGCAGAGCGAGAGCCACAGGGAGTCAGAGTTTCGGTCCTTACTTCCCCAGCTGACTGTGGTGCCAGCCAGAATCAGCGGACCCAGGGGGATGGGTGAGATTTGGGGGAGTTCGGAACAGGTGTTAGAACTTGAATTTTCAGTGAAGTTGGAAAGATTCAGACAGGAGAGGGATGGGAACTGGCATCTAGGCTTCCCTGCCTCGGGGAGCCCTCCCCAAGAGTTGATGCCCTGCCTCTGACTCCTGGAGGGAACCCAGCTCTGGGGCGTGCCCAATGATCTCTGAGGGGCCTCCCACCTCCGAGGTTCCGTAATTCTCCAACCTCAGTAGCTTAAACAACTTTTCTTATGGAAGGGATGCTTCACTGAGCGCCTGACTTTTGTGGTGCAGATGTTGCCTCTGTGCTGAGTTTCTGGGGGAGGTGGTGACTCAACTGAACTGACTCCAGGCTGTGCAGACCCCCCAGTGCCCTTGTGGGAGGGACTCTGCAGCACCATCTGCCTCTTTCCTTTTTTTATAGTTTGTTTGAGTCCTAAAGACTAAGCCAGGCCATGCAAATGGCTTTGACTATTGAAGGACAGGGAGAGGTTGGGACTCTTGGGGACACAGGCTCACTCTCAGGTCTGGTGGAGGATGATGGAAGGTGACGGCTGGTCTGGCCAAGGGGTGTGTGCTGAGGAGAACAGCCGAGGCTGCAGAATGCCCTTAGGATGGCCCTTAGGATCGCTTAGAGATTGCCCCAAGCATCAGCTCTCTTTGGTCCTGCCCATTTCTCCCTCTTTGCATCCTATTTCCTCAGAGGGGAAGTGAGCATCTCGTGGGCCCCCCAGGTCTACCCACTTCAGTAAGGAAGGAGACAGGGTTTGATCCTGGCTCATCGTTAGCCTGTGGTTGCTCCTGCCTTCTGCCTCCTGCATGTGGGGTCCCTTCCCTCCAACTTCCTAGTAGGCAGCCACTTCCTCTCTGACACCTGCAGGCCAGTGGCTCTGGCACCCTTGTCTGTGTTCACTGGGGCAGGAAACTTCAAAGATTGTGACCACTCACTATTCTGGGTCCCTGGTAGCCTAGTCCTGACGCTGACACCTCTCACCACAGAAGCAGTAGCCACCAGCTCAATGTGATTCTTATGCTTTCTCCAAATATCTGGTCTCCCTCAAGCCCTGGACACCATGAGCCATCCCCCTTGGATCTTGGCTGCTGGCTGTGGCTGGATGGACGCACACAGACCTTCATCTTCAGACAACATCCAGCCCATGGGGTGACTGTTTTCCTCCATCACCCTTTGGGGCCTGGGGTAACCTTCCTCCAGGACTTCCCAGTGATGTGGGTGATCATCACTCTCATTGATGACTGACACTCTTTGCCTTTTAACTCACTGCATTGGGCAGAGCTTTTTGGGCCCCTGTGCACCCGGGTCTGTACTACACATCCCAACAAGTGAGCTTCTAAATGCACAGCTTTCACAGAGTGACATGGGCAGGATTCTCCCTGGAGCTAAGCCAGAAGACAGTGGATTTTGTCTTTATTCCTCCCAATTCTGAGATTAAGGGCTCAGAGGCCGGCGTGGGCAATGAGCAAACACATGAAAGCAGAAAGTGGGTGGGGGTGGTGTTACAATCTCCTCTCAGACAGGAAGGCAGACTGTTCAGATGGTGAAACTGAGGTGTCCTCATGTACCACCTGCAGTGACTGGGTGAGAATTAATAAGGTAAAAACACAAATACATTCCAAAATGAAACAATGACCACCACAGAAGCCTGTTTCTGATTTATGAGCTGGAGTTGTGCCAGCAGGAAGGACATTTGAGGGTTTTGATGTGCCTCACATTTGTCAATTGTCAATTTTACAACAAAATAGCCAGTTACTTCAGCAGCAAAATGAGTTTATTCAGGAATAGCAAAGGGGTTGCAATTCAGAACAAGCAAACTACAGCGAACAGCAGGCAAGCCCAGAGAACAAAGCAGCAGAGCTGCTTTTATAGAGGAAAGAGGGAGAGGGAGGAGCTGTTCTAAAGAAAGTTCATTGGGGGAGAGTAACAGTTCAGGGCAGCAACAGCTCCTCATTGGCTGAGCTGCTGTGTTTCCCATTGGTTGAGCTACAGAGGCTTCTCACTGGCTAAGCTTTGGCATTTTCATTGGCTGGGCTGTTGCCAGGCAAGGAGAAAATCTGCTTTCCTCCTGCTGGGGCAGTAATGTAGCTGACTTCCTGTGGGAGATGCAAGTTTTGGGGTAATTGAGGAGGAGGGTAGGGCTGAGAGCTCCCCCTACCGGCCCTCCTGACTCCAACTTAAGTTGAGGTTTCCCTTATTAATTTTCACACTAAGATGGTCTAAAATAAAATAAACTCAGGGATGCTCCCAATATATATTCTGGATGCAGAGCCTCTGAGGCAGCCGCAGCCCCACCAGCCGGCTGGGCTTTCCAGAGGCCTGAGCCGGTGGATGTCGCATCCCCTGGAAGCACCTCTGTGGTGGCAGGTCCCCATCCCCGTCCAGCAGGGCCAGCTGCACGGAGGCAAAGGCCTGTCCGCCAGGCAGCTGTAAATATTTACTGGACTGTGCAGGCTGCATGGTTTGAGGCTGTTGCCACATCACAAAGCAAACTAGCAAAGAAGCTGGCAAGTTCCCAAATTAGGCATCCGAGGGGTCCCGGAGCACAGGGCTCTGGTGGAAGAGGCTACCTCTGGCCCCTGCCTCCTGGCCGCAGGGAGGGGAGGGGTGGGGGCTGCCCTGTGCAGGAATGCTTGGGCCTCCCGGGAGAAGGCAGGCTGCCCGGCCTCTGGGACAGGCCAGGAGGAGTGGTGGGGGCCGCATGCTGGTGCCTAGTGCTTCCAGGGCAGCAGCCTCCCCACCCCTGCTTCAGTCCTGATGACATCACTGCTGCCCTGTTTATCAGCACTTCTAGGGTCCTCTGTAGAAAAGGAGATGCAGGAGGTCAGCTGTCCACTAACATAGAGGCTCAAACCTCCTAGCGAGCCTATGCTCAGACCTGAGGGGCACAGAGGAGGAGGCCCTGAAGTGGTGGCTTTGTGTGGGCTGTAGGTCCCACTCGCCTCCCATGGGGCACACAGGCACTTTGCTTGAAGATATTACATGTGCGCTCCAGGAAATCTCGCCCCTCAGGTCCCTGCAGTGAGAGACACCGGGGTGGTGGTGGTGTGCGTGTGTACATATGTGTTTGCATGTGTATGTGTGTGCATACATGTGAGCTCATGCGTGTCTTGCAGAGGCCACGATTTTGGAACTTGGAGAGGGGGGCCCATGCCCATCCCTCAGTGGCTGTGTGAGGGGCCCTGAGCTGGCAGGGCAAGCAGGGACAACCACAGTCCCAGCAGGAGGGAGCTTGGATGTGGGTCCAGAGAGAAAGATGTGAAACCATGGGCTGATGGGGCAATTTGACACTGAGGTGTCAGTCTTTGTAGGAGCTGCAGGTGACAAAGATCCAAGGTGGGGAAACTTCCAGAAAGGGTCCTGGAGAGGTAACAGGGAAGTGGGCTTGAAGCATTTCCTCAGAGACAACAAAGGGACATTCCAGGCAGAGTGTGACCCAGCATGGTTGGCGGGGACCTGTGGGGGGGGGTGTGCATTTTGTGGTTATAATTATTGTCCTTGTTGTGTTCTGGGGTGGTGGCTCGGGGGTCACCCCAGGAAGACTGAGAAGGAGAGATCTGACTCAGTTCTGGTCCTGCCAATACCTTGGGCTTTTGGACAATGCCCGGACTCCTGCCTATCTGGTCATGTCTAAACCCCTGGAGTGAGGCCCAGGGGATGCTTTTAAATGTCCGCAGGTGATTCCAATGTCTGGCAGACTGAGGACCATGCAGTATTGGGTTTAGAGAGGCCGCTTGGCTGGGTGTAGGGCCTGGATTGAGGTTAGAAGGGGCATCAGCAGGGAGGCGTCTGCCGCTCTGGGCCTGGTCATAGAAGGGGCATGGGGCACAGGGCCTCCTGTGTGCTCTTGTTTCTGGAAACAGTTGCAGGGAGCCACAGATCCCCCGACTACCAAGCATCCTGTCGCCAAGCTTGTTTCCTCTAAGCTTAAAATATGGTGTTCTTGTGAGTAGTAATAGTGCGTTTGAAAATATCACCTAATTCCCCGTCTAAAGGATCCGCTGACGACAGTGTCTGAAGAGTGCCTGATTCTCAGTTTAGAAGAATAGAGCTGGGTGTTACCTCCCCTCTTCTCCTCACAGCTTCTAGAAACTTTTAGAACAGGTGAAGTAGAGGAGACTCCAGCCAGGAAAGCATGGCCCCCATGTGGCCCATCTGTTGGGTTTGCCCTACAGTCTCCTTGGGAGTCGAGGCCATCTCGAGGTTCCTTGCTCGAGGACTGGGTTCACCGACAAGGAAGTGGTCCTGTGTGAGTCCCTCTCTGTCATGTAGTCTCCTCGTGTCTTCCTGTGATGGTGGACTGTGGGCAGCAAGGGAGCTTCTTCCTGGTCCCTGCACTGTAAAGGAAGGTCTGTGGGACCTGGAGGAAGCAGAGGAGAGCAGAGCATCTCACTCCCACACACCAGGCTTGGCCAAGTGGTGAGCTCTCTCTCTGCCTTCCTCTCAGTCTCTGTCCTGTCTCCTTCTCTCTCTGTCACCAGGGCTGCCCCGAGCACAACAGTGCCCATTGCTGTTCCTCGTGTGACTCCGCTGGCACAGGCGCAGCCTGGAGTCTGCAGGGGAGGTTTGAATTTAACCACCTTCTAGTGACGCCCTCGCTCCTCGCTTCTCTGCCCTGTCTCTTTCGTGCTTATGTGTGCTGAGTCCATATTTTATAAGTGTATGATTGCATGTGACAACCAGTAACTGATGTCCCAACTGAAAAAGAAATGTGACGAAAACTTATTCATTTGGGTTTGTACAAGATCAACTTTCTGTCTCAATCCAGGTCTTCTACAAAAAGTGTTGACTGGGGCAAACCTCTGGTGCAAAATACAAGTTTATGAAATTCAGCCCTTTTCATTTATTTAGTTCCATTAAGGGCCTATACTAATGGCACTTATGGCTGAATAAGGAACAGCAATTTGCTTGGAATCTAAACAGAACATGAGTTATCTGCTTACAGCAGTTCTTTCCTGTGAGAGACCACATTCAATCTTAAATTCCATTTACGTGGTCATGGATGTTTGCGTGCTTGGTAAACTGAAATGCACCCTAATTTAAGCTGAGCTTCCTCTATGTAACAAGACGTTCGCACCATTTAATAACAAATCTTGTGAAGCAGACATCACACCTCACGAAGGCCGCCAGCACCCACGTGGATGTCCATGCAGTCCACACAGTCCACACAGGGGCAGCTTAGAGCAGGTGTCTCTGACTGCCTCCTGAAATGTTTGTTCAGGCAGATAAGATCTATGCACACAGCCTAGCTGTGATGAGAGCCTGGTGTTGGGAGATGGCATGCATAACACGACGGAAGGACACGTCCCGCCACCCAGGTCCAGTAGTGAGGGCTGGGCTCTGCTCACACTGTCTGAGCACCACGGTTCCTGACGTGCGGCCTGGGGGTTGCACACCCTCTCTGAGCCTCAGTTTCTCAAGTGTCAAAGACAGAATACACTAATCTTATCCACCGGGTGGGTGTGCAGGGATAATCGTCACTGACAGGAGGGCAGCTTGGCACCTGGCAGAGAGAAGGCTGCGGAGGAGAGACACTGCTGGTGGGTAATGAACACAAATGTGCTTTGAAGAGCTAGTGCACTAGAGAAGCTCGAGATACAATTCTGTGTTAGATCATACTATGTACATGTCTATTGTGCGTACTGTATCAGTATCATGTGTAGTAATGTGTTAACTTGCACACACATGCTCACAGCTGAAAGGTGGGTTCCGCCTCTGGCTGTGGCCACCTCCCACCCGCAGTCCAGTGCTTGTGCATACCTGGACACCCTCACCTGGACAGGCAGGTCCAGGAGCCAGATGTTTGAGGTGCACCGCTGGATCTGCAGAGATGACTCAGCATCCTGCACTCCGATGTGTCTGGACCTCTCCCCACCTCCCCACCTCCCACCCCATGGGGTCGGGGTGCCAGCCTGCAGGGCTGAAAGTCAGAGGAGCAAACACAAACCCCAGAACCTTACTGCTATTGAATATGTGGAACTAAAAGTGAGGAGTGTCCCACAGCCCTTTGCGGTGACCGGCTCATTCATTCCTGCAACAGCAGCCCGGGAGGGGCTGTGAAATCCTGATGTTACAGGTGAGAAAACGGCAGCTTAGAGAAGTGAGGGGTCCCCACCCACACAGCTTCTGAGGGGCAGGGATGAAGGAAGGTCACGGTGTCAGGGCCGAGGGCACCTTTACAATGAGCAGCCCCTATGGAGGTTCCCAGGGGCCTCCTATTTGGCCGTGAGGTGGTCACTAATTGATATATTGACCGGAGAACTGCTCCCTTCTGCACATGCTTGTGCTGTCCTATGAGGTCGTACACGGTAGAGATTCACCTGTTTTGAAGACGAGAAAGTTAAGGCTCTCCCAGACCTCATGTCTGTGCTGGGCTCTCAGCTCCTCTGAGGCATGTGGAGGGTCCCACCAGGCTCCACCACCATCCACCTTGGCCTCTCACAGCTCTGTCTCTGCTCTACTCTCTCGGCCTCCCCACCTTCCCAGGCCTGCATCCCCAGTCTGTGCCCACTTTGGAGGAGGCTGGGCCCACTGCTGGGTGGGTGGTGGGTGACAGGTGCCGAAGAGCTTGAGACACCTGGCCTCTTGAGAGAATAAATATTCCTCCTGTGATCTTTTCTTCCCCGGCTCATGTTCTTGGTTCAGCCTTTATTTATACAGAGGACAAGTGATTTCAAATCAGTCAGGGAGGCTGGCATTCTTGACACTTCACTGTGTGCTCAGATATTTACACGGAAACCGAAGGTCGACAGACAGGGAAACACCTCTGAACCGACAATGTTGGAGACCAGGAACTGTCGCCCTGTCAGAACAGCCCACATGCAAACTGTGGCTCCTCATGAGAAACAGCCACACTTCTTGGGCTGCAATCCCATGCCCACATGTGTAATGTGGACATCATACCTCGGCCGGACTTCTGTCACAAGGGGAGGCCCGTGGTGGAGTCATGGTAACCACATGAACAGGCTGCTTTTTATTAATTCAGCATTGACATTTTATTCACTATTCACAGTTACCAAACGAGTTTTTTTTTTTTTGAGGAAGATTGACCCTGCGCTAACATCTGTTGCCAATCTTCCTCTTTTTTCTTTTTTCTCCCCAAAGCCCCAGTACATAGTTGTGTATCATAGTTGTAGAGCTGTAGCTCTTCTATGTGGGATGCCATCTCACCACAGCTTGATGAGCGGTGAGTAGGTCCATGCCCGGGATCCGAACCCTCGAACTCTGGGCTGCCGAAGAGGAACACGCGAACTGTTATGCCACTGGGCCGGCCCCCAAAGCAGTTTTATATACATTTTCTCTGTTATTTGTCCCCACATGCTGGTGAACCATGTTATTTTTATCCCCATTAAACAGTTGAAGAAAAGAGGCTCAGAAATTTATCTAACATCATACAGTTAAATAATGGCCTTGTCTTTGGGGCAATGCTGTGATGTTCCATTATGCCATACTGACACGCAAAACAATCATCCTCAGGTTTAGCTAGAGTGCTTAAGAGGTCAGTGTTTACTTTCCTTTTCCCCAAATTTTTAAATTGTGGTAAAATACAACATGATAAATTTACCATCTGAGCCATTTTTAAGTGGACAGTTCAGTGGCATTAAGTACTTTCACATTGTTGTGTGACCATCTCCACCATTCATCTCCAGAACTCTTTTTGCATAGGATGGTTTTGCACAACCACAAACAGGATTTGTAGAAGAGGCAGCAGAGAAACTGTCATCTGGCACACAGGACGGGCACCCAGGCACGTGTGGCCTCCTGCATTGTGGTCCCACCTTGCCTGGGGAGGATTTCACCAGCTTCTTGGTTCTTCTTGAGACCAAGGTGATGATGCTCAGAGGCAGCCTTCAGGTAGAGGGACTGTGAGGCCCTGGCAGGTTTGGGGAGGGGTCATGACCTTACTGACAGCTGCTGTGGCTGGGGGTGGGACGGGGTGTTGGCATATCTGCCCTGTATCTGCTGGTCCTGGGTGAACCTTTCCAATGGGGCCTGAATGCAGCCGCCTCTCATCTTCAAGACAGTCTGACCCACCTGCACATAGGAAGCCAAGCTATAAGACCTTGACAGGGGCCATCAGCCATGGCAGCACCGTCCTCAGGACAGGCCCAGCCTCATGTGTCATCTGGGTGAGCTTGGGGTGGAACGCAGGTGCTGAACCTCTTCTATGATGACTGACGGGGCTCTCCTCCTCCCTGCCCTGAGGGCTGCCTCCCCGAGACACACCATGCCATCTGCACGCGCCTTCTGTCCCTCAGCCCTCAGGAACACAAGACACTTCTGATTAGCTGTGTCCTAGGGACAGGCTGCATTCAGCGTGCCCTCCTCTCTCCCTCCTCCCGCGAACCCATCACATAGTCCCTAAAAACACTCCTGGTTCTCACAAATCTCCATTTGGTGCTTTCTCAGTCCACATAGCACAGGAAGAGGCTGTGATGAAGAGGCCAGCAATCTCTGCCAGCTGGAGACCGTAGACTTCAAGTTAGGACTAGTGCTGAAATGCACATTTCAAGTGCAAATGCTCAGCCTACGGAACGCGGAGATGGTGGCACCATCACCAACAGCTGCTGCAGAGCCTGAGGAAAAAGGGGGAGAGTTTGGGAGTCAAAGGGTGGCAGGAAGTGCCACATCCTGGAACCCGCCAGCCCCTAGCTCACCGCAGCACAGGAGAGATGTCCAGGAGGGGCTGGCCTGGGCGGAGACTCACCTCCATCCCAAGAGGACAAACCCAGCAACTCCCAGCAAGGAAATGCCCAGCTGCCAGCAAGCCCCAGGCCCACCTGTGGGACATAGCAGCCCCAAGTTCGGGCATGGAATTTGGTGCTGAGGATGCAGAACAGGTGATCAGAGGTATCCGGAAGCCTCCCAGGGGGAACCTCGCCATGAGCACGAGGCCAACGCCAGGCCCAGTTCTGGAGGTCAAGTCAGAGCAGCGAGCTGACCCGAGGTCCCCTAGTATCCCTTCCAGGGCTGTGCTGGCCTTAGAGCCTGGACGGTCAGAGCCTAGACGCAGGTCAGTCGGCCACATGGAAGAGGCCAGCCCAGGGCTGCAAATCCGCTAGAGTTAGAGCAGGAACTCCGAGTCTGAGTCAGGAAACCTCAGTCTCTCTCCACACCTGTGGGCCATGTGGTCTGAGCACCAGTGTCCTCATCCGTCAGGTGGGAAGAAAAGTGTCCGCCCTGATTAGGCATGGGGTTACTCGAGGGTCCATCTCTGAAGTGAAGCGACTCCACCGGAAGCTCCTGGTAAACTGAATTTCCCCACTTAGGTCAAACAATACAAACCATTGAATTGTCAATGCTCAAGGGCTTTGATCTACAAGAGGACAGTTTTGTGTGGTCGGCTACTATTAACGCTATTTTGTGAAATGCAAAGGCAGGAGAGCACTGCCCACGTCTGCCTTCCACAGGCCGCTCTGCGCACTGGGCTCACACAGCTGGGGGCCATGCCTGGGGCATCCCACAGCGCCAGTCTGGGTCTGCCTGCCGCCAGCCGTGACCTCGAGCTGCATTCACTGCCACAGGGCCGCCTTGCCTTGTTGGGAGCACACGTGTTGTTGCGTGCGCGTTCCTGACCGACTGGCCAACCAGAGCAGCAGCTGTCTGCTGGTTTAGGAAGGTTTAAACACCAACGGTCTGAGTCTGGTGTGGACAGCTACACATTTGTTTCTGGAGCAGTTTCTGGAGAAATGCTGACATGGGGCCAGATGAGAAGCTTTCAGACAAGTACCTGCAGTGTTTCCCTGTGCTTGTCCACTTCACTCTTCCAGGAGCTAGGACCTGTGCATGGAGCCTCGCCTCCACCTCTGAGAAGGGGGTGGGACAGGAGGGGGCCCAGGCAGAGCAGAGAGGGAAGGCAGGCAGGGTGGGGGCAGCCTGCAGCCAGACAACAGGCCCCTTCTCTGACCTCTGAGCCTTTGCACTGCCTGCAGGGGCCATCCACGAGTCTTATCTGATTGGCCTAGCTGCCATCTGTACCAGAAAGGCTTCCCTGATCCTCTCCTCAGGGCTCTGTGGTGCCCAGCACTCCCCCATTCTCCCACTGGAATGTAAGCTCTGAGGGTGCAGAAGCTCTCCACATGTCCTCAGCAGCCAGCACTGATCACGGGAAGTGATCCATAAATATGTGATGGATAGATAGATGGAACAATGGCTGGGTGGACACAGGGATGGATGAATGGATATATGGAAGGATAGATAGACATGGATGGTAGGTGGACACGTGGATGGACAGGTGGTGAGAAAGACGAGATGTGGTAGATTTCGTTTGTGCTGGCTCAGAGACGGCACAGTCAAGGAGCTGTACTAAAAAGCATCATGGGCACATTTACTGTCCCCTCAAAAACTTTTGAAGTAAAGCAACACACTTTATGCAGTCTGTCAATGCCACAGTCCTGTGGCATGCAGATGACATATGACAGGGTATACAGAATCAGTCTCAGATTTCTGTTCATTTGTACCTTTTCAGATTCACTACAGACAGAATTATTGCCATAAATCTTCCCACAAAAATCTGTGCAATGAAGACTAAGCTCCAAAGAGATTTGAATCTCTTTCCCATATCAGAGCAGCCTGCAAACAGACAAGAGTAAGGCCACACACTCGGCAGTGGTGTGCGGGAACCTGGCCTTGCACCTCTAAGAAGCATTCACACGGCCCCTCACGGGGCGGAGGTGCAGCACCTCCATGTGGGCCCGTAGCCCGCACCCCTCTCCACTGCACTGTGCTCTCGGCTCATCTCCCCAGAACACACAATCCCGTTGGGCCCATGTGTGCCCACCATGGGCAGCAGCAATGCACCGAGGGCTCTGACCTCTCCACCTGACATTCAGCTGGACACAGCAGAGAGGCTGAGTGCTGTGGGAGGAAGCGCTTACACCCCCCTGGACTCTGCTCCTCCAGGGCGGAGATGGTCCCGCCCCCTGCTGACCAGGGCTCCCATGGGGTGGGAGTGGGTCAGGGCAGCGGTACCCTTGGCCAGGCCCTAATGCTAATGAAGCGCCTCAGATTTTGACTCTCAAAGTTATCTCCAAATGTGGTTTTACCGACTATCACAAAAATACACTGACACGATCAAGAGACGACGTTTTTCTTCTCTACTTTTCTGTAAAGGGCCACAATTTTATAAATATGTGTCTCATTATCAGACCACACTGCCAGTAAAATAGTATGAATTGATATGTTTATAAATCTTACAATTATCTTGTGAATATCATAATTATGATATTTTACCCACTTACCCACTTTATCCACTTACCCACTCAGAATTGGAAATGGCCCAACTGCTTTCAATTTCTGGAAGACTTTCCCAGTGTCCCTCACGGCACCATGTTTTGCCTACAAGTTTTTATATTTGTTTCTTGATGAAAAAAGGAAGGAGGAAGGGAGGGAGGGAGGAAGTCAACTCAAGGATCTCAAATTCTGACTTCACCTCCACTGTGAAATTTTAGATTGGGCTCTTAATTGTCTTTTGTCTCATTTCCTCATCTGTGAAGGGGGGTCAGGGCCATTAGCTCGATTGGTTGAAGCCAATTCTTGTTTAATCTTCCTACAGGGCCTTTGGGCAAGGGGAGTCCTGCAGTAATTCAGGGCACGGGCTCTGGGGTCAGACAGAGCTGAATGAGCTGTCTGACCTCCATCAGTGTCCGGCCCCTCCCTAAGCCTCCACTTCCTCACCTGTAAGTTGAGAATAATGAGTCCAGCCTCACAGACTTAGGGGGGACTTGCTGAGGGAACGGGGAATGGTCAGCCCAGCTCTGCCCTGTGGCTCAACTGTAGCTGTCATCACCAAAGAGTAATGGACATGAAAATGCTTTGTAAGAGTAGACACATGTCACTGTAGAAGTGTTGATTGCGCTAGGCTGGACCTTCATCCTCAAGCAGAGCACTGTCCTTAAGAGAAAACCACTTGTGTGCATTTACCAGAGGCTCCCTTCGTCCCACTGCAGGCGTCTGCTGTCAGGCACCGGTGATGTTGTTGAAGGTGCACTGTCAGGCTGGAGGATCGGCCCCAGGTCATTGCACTTTGGCTAGCAGGAGGCCGTTCTGGCTGGAGCTCCTGGCACATGAAGAGTAGCTGCAAGTGGACTGTGGATGATGGACTTGGGCCAGAGGGCAATGGGGGCCTCAAAAGTTCCAGGGAGAGGAGCTCACGTGAGGGAGAGGAGTGGAGGAGAGCTGGGACAAGCGTGAGGTGGAGGACCAGCATGATGTGGAGACGGCTACCCCAGCCTCCTAGCAGAAGCAAACCCATGAGCCCACAGTTTCTCTCCTGGCAGTGCCAAGTGTGTCTCTACCTCATACGGGCCAAAGGCTTCTGCTGGCTGAAGTCACCTGCCCAGACGTCTGCTTCCTCAAGGCCCAGGAAAAAGGGCCATGGTTCTAGCTTCACGTTCCTTCTCAGAGATGCTTCTCGAAAGGAGATCCTTTTGAGAAGTGAGTCTGCCTCAAGGAAGGCACAGGACTCAGATCCCCACTGTATGGGGACACGTCCAGAGGGCGTGAGCCACAGATACTTTGTGCTTAATGACTGTGGCAAGTGATTGATCTGGGCCTGGGGTCCTCATAAATATGGACTGGGGCTTAGACCAGATGGCCCATAAGCAAGTGTGCAGCTCCTTTCTCTTCGTCTTGTAGAGTGTCTTCCCTCCAACTTGTCCCACATGTGGCGAACACACGGGCACGTCAACCACCAGACACCTGGGAGCCCAGCAGTCTTCTCTATCTTGCTGACATCACACCCTTGACGTTGCACAGATGAGCATTGGCTGGGAGCCAGCTCTGGGCAGGGGTGCTCAGGTGTCCTGCTCTGTGGAGATCATAGTCTAGAAAGAAGCTAAATATAAAACAAATAACCACACACCCAAATACATAATTGCATGTTGCCCTAAATGTTGTGAAGGAGAAGTATAGGGTATTATAACAGGAGGACTCAATTTGGGTTTGGGGTTGGGCAAGGCCTTTGCCCAGAGAGATATTTTCAGAGACCTGAAGTGCTGGTAAGAGTTCGGTGGAGAACTGAGGGCTGAACATCCCAGCCAAGGGACGGTCACTTGAAAGGGCCTTGAAGCAGGAGTAGCTTTGAGAATTGTGACTCAGGCCCAATGGGATTCAGATATGATCTGAGGAAGGCCAGCAGGCCCACGAGGCTGCGGTGTCCTTACCTCTTGGTTGACCAGGGTGGCAGCCTTGGTGAGGGAAGTGGGAGCTGGCACCCAAGAGCCAGCAGCACTGGCAGGAGGGAGGGTCTTCTCTTGGGATGGGCATAGTGGAGGCCAGAGTGCCCTCTGGTCACAGCCCAGTGCCACATCCAACTGACCCTCAAGGTCCTGAGCTTTTGTGTTCTCAGCACACCCCATCAGTCCTAAGGGTCACCGAGTCCTGCCCCTCTGTCTCCTCACCTTCGGCCTCAGGACCCCATGGCGAGTGTCAGTCATGCATCACCCCTGGCTCAACTCTCCAGCACTCTCCTGTCTTGTCGCCTCATGGGATATTTCAGATATTTCACAGCTGCTGTCAGAGGGCACTTCTCACGTGAACCCAGTCGTGCTTCTTCTCAACTGAAATATCTTTCAGTGGCTCCTCATGGCCCTCAGGTGTAAAGGGAAGTCCCTCGTGGCCTGCCTGAACCTCTGCTCAGCTCCTCCCACTCCCCCTCCCCACATGGAGCTGCCTTCAGCCACACGTCTCTCTCATGGTCCCCGAATGTGAGCTGCTCTCCCACCTTTTGCCTGTGCACACACTGTCTCTCCTTCTGGAAAATCCTCCCCTCTACTATCTCACCCTCAGGATCTGCCTCCCCTCTGGGCCTGGGACCTGGGTCCCTGGGTGCCCATCCTTTATTTCCACTGGGCCCAATGCCTTGAACTTATCATGGGTCGAGGCATTGACCTTATTCGGCCACACCTGTACAAGTTCACTTGCCTGCCTCTCCCACTGGCCTGTGAGATCCTCAAGGTAATGACCAACAGCTTCATCTGGGTTACCTGAACCCATCACAATACCTGAGCTACGGGTTGTTGTTAGTGCCATGGAGTCAATTCTGACTTCTAGTGACCCCGCGGACAGCAGAGTAGAACCCTGCCCGGTCTTTGTGCACCATCCTCTCATTTTCTGGTGCTCTGTCAGACAATACTCAGCTGCTGTTCATAGTGTTTTCATGGTCAATTTTTCGGAAGTTGTTGGCCAGGTCCTTCTTCCTAGTCTGTCCTAGTCTGGATGCTCCGCTGAGACCTGTCCACCGTGGGTGACCCTGCTGGTATTTGAAATCCCAGTGCCATAGCTTTCAGCATCACAGCAACACACAGCTGCCACAGTATGACAACCGACAGACGGGTGGTGTGGTTTTCTGACAGGGAAACAAACCCAGGCTGTGGTGGTGAGAATGCATACCTTAACCACTAGACCACCAGGGCCAGATTTGAGCTATGGGAGGGATGTCAAAAAAAAATTTTTTTTTGGATAAAAAAATGACTTTCTGTTCCTCTCTGATTCTCTAGGAAAACCAAGAGATATTCTTATGAGTCATGATGTCTTGGACTTAGAGATGCCAATTTATGTGGCGTCTAGCACAAACAGCTAAGTGGAGGTAATCCGAGGAAAACAGGGCACTGGGTCTCTGAGGGAATTTCCTAAAAATCCAAAATTAGTAAGTGGGAAATGGTTGCCATTTCAAGGAATGAAGAGATTTCTTTTTGGCAACACTGGTCTCTCAAACTTCCACGCTCGGCAATAAGCTTTGCATAGAACAACGGTGAGCAAACCTCAAATTATGCTGGTTTCGCTAGTTGGTTTGCCAGAGACCTAGGCCAGGCCTCTAATGGCACTTATTAAGGAAAAAGTCCTTTATTTCTGGGTTTGCCCTGATCTAATCAACTTATTTTGGGACAAAAATTTCCTTGTAACTAATACTGCATATTTATACGCGCCAAGCAATGCTCTAACTGCTTTGCATGCGCGGTCTTTTTTAATTTCCACAGCAAGCCTATGGCATATGTACTTCCATCGTCACAATTTTATAGGAGAAAACAGACCCCAGAGAAGTTAAATAACTTGCCCAAGGTCATGTGGTTGGTAAGGACTAAAGCCAGAATTCACACTTAGGAGGTCTTATCCATAATCAGCCACAATTCTACACTGTCATATTTTCTGTCAGTTTCTACTGTGGTTTGATTTTCAACCAAGGTCCTACTATTAAAAAATTCGATCACATGTGGTTCTTCTCCATGTGTCCAGAAATTACACTCCCTTGGTAGGGAGGGGGTTGCTCTCCCCCACTTCTCTCACGGGCCCCTCATGGAGCCCTCACCTGGGATTTGAAGTCTTCTGCTGCAGCTCTCAGGTCTAATCATCTTCCGCACAGTTTTGAGAAGGAGGAGATGGCAGGCAGTGTCTGTCACCTGCGGAGAAGGCTTACAGGAACCACAGCCCAACTAGCCCCATCTTTCTCAGCACAGCCCATTTCACTCCATTCTGGCACCTTCCCAAGTCCCTGGGCATGGACTGGGAGCCCCAGGCAACACGTATACTGAGCCATTTCTGAGCGGCAGTGTGCATGTCCTCGCACAAGAGCCCGGAGACACACTTATGACTCGGAGGCTCTACTCAGATGCTCTCCGCACTTTTGACCACATCAGAAGTACTTCTGTACCGTCACTGAAGGAGGAGCGTCCGCCCTCCGCCAGTCACTGAGGGAGGAGACTCTCTCCTTCTCCACAGTTACAGGGGCAGAGGATGTTATCCTCCGCCAGTCACTGAGATGCAAGAATCTGTCCTTCCTAGGCTGAGGAGTACTCACTGACGGAGGCAAATGTCAGCAGTTCCCTAGTACCATTTGTGGCCCAGGCAGGTCATGCTTTAGGATATGTTACTGTGTCCTGTGAGCGCCCATCGGATGTGCTAGTCCTGTCCCGGTGGACATGGATGATGTCATCACCAGGGAGGACACAGGGCTGTTGCTGGCTCAGCCCTTTTTACAGGGCGGGTCCTCTCACTTCCTGGCCTCATTGCCCATTCTTCTAGTAGGAAGGCGCTGTCATATGCTACTTTAATTCTGTCCTTTCTTTTCCATTTTGGGGCTGACGAGAGCTTCCACTATAGTGTTCACCATGTAAAAGAACAAAACCAGAGTTCTCTTCCTTTTCCACCTCAAGGTGTTGCCTGGTCATTGGGATTCGGCCTCTTCTCTTCCCACTTGGCAGGACCAGTGTGTTGTTTGTCTCTCTGCCAGCAGCAAATTAGGAACGTCCTTTGGGGAGACGTTGTGGAAGGGAGCAGCTTCCTCCATCAGGGAAACCTCCAGTGCAGGCAGAAGACCTCACCCTTGGCCCTGTGACCTCTCCCTTCGGCCGTGGCTTCCTGGTGTGCTGTGTGTCCTTGAGAACAGGTCCCACATCAGCCTGGAGCAGGCAGGGAAGGCCCGCCCTCACTGGGGTAATGTGCAGGCCCAGCAGTTGGCCAGTGTCCTAAAGGGCAGGGCGTGGGGTTCATGGAATGGACTGGGAGTTCCTTTTTCTTTCCCTCAGACACTGCTGCAGGCAGATGGCACCTTGGCACATACTCAGAGATCCTGAATCTCAGATCAGTCCAGGAGGCACCCAGCAGAGGTCTTGGTCAGTCCAGCCCCTCTCATTCTCCTCAGCTGCAGTTATTACTTCTGTAATGAACAGTTAACCATGTAAATTGCTAGATAATACCGCTCCTCCATGAAGGATAGGAGTTTGTCTCACTCAACGCTGCGTTCCCTGGGCTTCACACGGGATTTGCTGAGGGAAGAGATCACTTCCAGCTCTCTGCCTGCCTCCTCTTCTTCTTCTGTCCCCCTCCCTCTCTCCCCTCCCTTCCCCCCCTCCTTCCTCCTCTTCCTTGTATACCCCCTCCTCCCTCCTTCCCTCTCCCCTCCCCCTTCCTTCCTCCTCCTCCCTGTATCCTTCTTCTCCTCCCTCCTTCTTCCTCTCCCTATTTCCCTCCATCTTCCCCCTCCATCTCCCGCCTTCCTCCCCTCCCTGTATCCCTCTCTCCTCTTTCCCCCCTCTCCCTTGCCTCCTCTCCTCCCCCCTCTCCTCACTCCCCTCTCTCCTCTCCCTCTACCTCCTCCCTCCCTCTTTCCTCTCCTCCCTCCCTCCCTGCCTGGTGCCTGTACTAGTTAGTAGAATTGGCGGGAGGACCAGTAACTAAACAGCTGACAAGAACCAAGAATGAGTTGCCAGTGGAAGCAGAGGCTGTAAGGGACCCACAGCAGGGCGTCCAAGTCCTCCATGGAGGTGGGGAGGTCAGGAGAGACTCAGGAGGAGATGATCTGAAACCATGCCTACAGGGAGAGGTTGGATCTCTGAGAGGTTGCCCAACCTCCTTCAGCAAGTTCAGCGCCTCTCCTCAAGGCCTCTGGGAGCTCAGGGTGACGACTAGGCAGAATTCCTAGGCAGGAGAATCTAAATCCCTAAAAAGAAGGTGTGGAGAACTGGTGCCGGCAGCTCAGGAGACTGTCATGGGCCTGCTGACTTCTGAGAGGGCACAGCTCCTAGAAAATGCACTGAAACCTGCTGTTTACTTCTTTTTAATCGGATACAGTTGGCTTCTTGATGCAAAGGCAGTGCCTATGTGTTGATCAAAATTTAGAAGATATAAATGTGCAAAATTAGGGAAGAGAGCTCCACTGCACCCCACCAACACCGGGGTGCACCTTCTCCCAGTGTCTTCCAGGGCTGTGTGCTGAAACCGCGTAGGGTCGCGCCTTCCGTCCTGTGGTGAGATATGGATTTTCACTTGCTGATGTATCATCAAGGACTTTACAGCTACACGCCTTCTAGGATAAGTTTTAGAATGCGGTCAAAGAACCACTTATATTCCGTAAAAATCTACACAACATGGATTGGAAGGGTTATGTTCACTCTTTGCTCCTCCCAAGCAATAGAGGCATCAGGAGGCAAGTTGCATTGTGTGTCTTATTTACTCATTCATTAATATATACTGAGTAATTATTTGGTAGCAAGCACTCTTAATACATCTCTGAATAAGAATGACAAAGTCCTTGTGTCATGAAGTTTACATTCTGGTGGGTATGATTCCGGCCACTTTTTGGACATAGAATACAGACCACAAGGAAGAGAAATATATTCAGTGCCAAAATATTTTTGCTTACAGATAACTTTCAAAATATCAATGAAAAAATTGGTGCCCCCTATTGCAACTGAATGTTTGTAAGCCTTAAAATGTTGTATTCTGATTTACTTGTCCTTTTACGCATTCATTCAAAATTTCCCCAAATTGCTATATTTTCATCTAAAAGAGAGAGGCACATTAATCCAGTCTAAAAGAAGTTTTTCTTATGATCTGAAGTCAATGAATTAACACAGATTTAACTTTAAAAATCTTAGTTCTGTACCTAATACAAGTTCAGAGATCAAAGCAACAACGAGGAGGGGGTGAAGTGGAGGCCAGTTTTAACTAAAATGGACTGTCCACCTGGGGAATGGGCTGGGAGCAGAAGGCTCCCTATTGACATTGGTATTTGTTTGGAACCTGAGATCCAGGGAAACTGAAGAGGTTCCTACCATTCTGAGGAGGCCATTCTGATGCCCAGGACTCCAGAAGATTCTTTCATTTTACTAGAAATTTAGGAAATGTAGGAGTAAACTCTTCTTTGCTATCCAGCCCTAATTCCCTCTTCCCGGCATCTGTCTTTCTCAGTGACGGTCTGTGTCCGGAAACGCCAGTTTTCTAAAATCCCCTAAGCTCAGTCACTGTCTTCCTGCAGACTCTTACCAGCTGTGACTTCTCTCTTTAGAGTCTACTGACTCAGCGAATGAAACCCTCAACATTCCAATGAGCTAAAAATGTCAATGGTCACATCCTTCTCCAAACAAGACATCTGACAAGCTCTTGGTGACACTTCATGATGGACATAGCAGTGGTCTGATCATGGAGTCGCCAAGGATGCCATGCTTGAGGGTCCCCACATCTCTAGTCTTAACACCTTGAGTTCATTCAAAGGGTTCCAAGAAGGCGACACTGAGAACCCAACCCTTCACACTTCGCAGCCACATTCCTCAAAGAAGCAAGCAGGCAGGCCCAGGAACAAGACGCGTGGGGACAAACAGTCTAAGAAATGGCTTGTCTGCTGTTTCCGTGGTGTTTGGAGGTGCCCTGCTGGCCTAAACTGTGCCGAGAGCAGAAACACGTGTGTCAGGCTTGGAGCAGACCCGAAAGTCGTGGGACTGGCTCTCTTGTGTTTCACACACATTTCTAGACACACCGCCTCTAGGGATTTAACCCCTCCCAGACCCTCTCTTCCAAGATCACGCACCAGAGCAGCCAGGTGCTTCCGGTTCCACGACCTCGAAGTGCCTTGTGGACCACGTTCTGCTTCCGGTGTCTCCTAACCCCCTCTGCACCCCTCAGTTCACCAGACAGTTGTCTCCATGTGGGTCTGTGCTTCTCTTGGCAGCTTGGCCACGCAGCGTAAATTAGCATTTTCCTACCATCATCTGCAATAGCACACACATCAGGAGATAAAAAAAGGCTGAGGGAAAACACAGACTCCGTGTCATGCTGAAGCTTAATAAGCAGTAATCAGGAGAAGGATGGGGATGATACAGGCTCATTATCCCCTTAGGGAGCAGGGCCAGCGGGGCTGGGGAGGGAGTTAGGCGTCTGCTGGTATAAAGACATCATCTGAGAAATTTCTAGGGTAACAAGGGTGAAAAATTACAAACAGCATCTATTTGGAGCATCAACTCTTACTGCCTGGTTACAAGCCAGAACGAAGATCTCCAGGATGCCTCTCTAAGAGGAGGAAAACAGACAAACATCCTCCGTCCAGGAACAAGGAGGGATCTGGAATAAGCCCCAGGTGGTGGCCCTTTGTCATGCTAATGCCCAGCAGCTTTCCAAGTTCTCACCTGAGGCTCCCCCATTAGAGAGGCCAACCTAGGGTGTCCCAGGCAACTGGGATGCGATGTGGGGAGTGAGGCTCATTACAGCAGCTGGCACGTTGACTTGGCTGTAACCATCTGCTCATCACACTCGTAAAGTTTTAATCTCTAAAATCGGAGCATAGAGTGTGCAAGACTGGAGGTTTTCCTCTGGGATCCCCAGTCCTTACAGGGTGTTGATGCTCCTGGCCTCTGTCCCCGAGCCTCAGAACAAGCCTCTCCTGGGGCTGCCTCTCCCCGCCGCCCTGGGACCAAGCATTGGTGAGTGGGGCACTTCCTTCCCTGGCGTCTCCAAAACGTGGCCCTGGGCATCTTCAGCACATGAGGAAATGGTCACATCTTGTGAAAACAGGGCCTGAGAAACAAGAGGAGGTGCCAGCCTCACTGCAAGCCACCCACTCGGAGATGCCTTCTTTCTGCAGAGGCTGGTTTTGTAGCCTGTGTCTGCCCCAGGGAGGGTAAGCTGCAGACGTCTGATGTCACAGCAAGATTTCTTTCCTAGGCTCTGGTGAAATTTCAGCCTCTCTTCACTCTAGGAAAGCCCCTCAGGACAGTGCCGGCAGCTCTTACCCACTCACAGGCTGGTTCCTGTGGCTGCCTCACTAACCCACCAGCTCTAGTCTAGGATTCTCAACTGGCATTATTGACCCTGGGGGTCAGGTCAATGTTGGGCGGGGCCGTCCTAGGCACTACGGAGTGTTGAGCAGCACCTGTGACACCTGGAATTGTCTCCAGACACTGGCAAATGCCCCCAGGGGTCAAAATTCCCCTGTTGAGACTGCCAGTCCAGTCCCATGTGTGGATTCTGTTTTCGCTGAGGTCCGCCAACCGATGGAGCGTCGTCCAGACACAGAAGGAGAATCTACTCAGGACCAGCTACACAATTCACAGAGCCCAGGGCAAAATGGAAATGCAGGGCTTCTTGTCCAAAAATTGTTAAGAATTCCAAGACTGTGGTGGCCAAGTGGTAAAGTCAACCCGGGGTCCTGCTGAGCGCAGGGTCCTGTGTGACGCTGTTGGCCACACGCCCTGAATCTAGTGTAACGCCCCGAAAACAGCGAGTCACAAGCACAGCAGAGCTCTTTCTCCCTCCTTGATGCAGAGATCCACAGCAACGATTTACACAAACTCTTTCAGACTTGGTGGGTGACCGGCCAGTGTGGGCCCCCTCTCCTCTGAGCGCCCTGTGTACTGTGTGGTTCTGTCACTGGGAGCCCCCTGGGGAGTTCTCCCCCACAGACCTGGCCCCGTGGCTCTGGGCCCAGGAAAATGGGCCGATATGAGGTCTGCCTGCAGCCATGAAGATTTGCCGCAGCCCCGGAAGGCTGTGTCCCCGGGGCCTAAAGAAGCACTCCCACCACCAGGCCCTGGCCCACTTGGGGAACACCGGCTCTGGGAGGCCAGGAGCGGAGAGCAGCAGGCACAGCTGCATCCATGGCCCCTCCCAGCAGAGCGCAGGGCAAACTTGGAGCTGTGAGAAGGGGAAAGGGCCTTGAGAGCTTCAGAAACTCTCCCAGTTCTGGTCCAGGTCAAAGGTCAACGACCTCAACGGGTCCTCCCAGGGCCTCCCCTGGGCAGAAATGGGGCCAAAATATGAAAACCAGAGTCACTAGAACAGAGCATCCAGAGGACACCATCGTGGAGGCAGACGCCGGACCTGATGTGAGGCCACGAGACCTCACCGTGAGCCCACAGAGGCTGCCAGACCATCCCACATGGGGTCACTGTCCTGGGAGAAGAGAATCGATTGTCCACCCTCCCCAGTCACAGTTCACGGACAAGCCAGGAGGGCCCACCAGTCCCCACAGGCGGCAGAGTCCAGGCCTGGTGTCTGCAAGGCCAGCTGGAGCAGAGTGTCCACAAGGGAGGCTGCTGGGAGGTACGTCTGTGGCCACAGAGCGCAGGACGCAGGGCTTATTCTTATTCTAGTCCCTTGGTCTATATGTCTATCTTCATGCCAACATCACACTGTTTTGATAACTATAGCTATGTAATAAGTTTTGAAATCAGGAAGTATGAGACCAAGTTTGTTCTTCTTTTTCAAGATTGTTTTGGCTCTTTGGGGTTCCTCAAGACTCCATATGAATTTTAGGATTGATTTTTTTTTTTACAAAAAATACTATTGGGATTTTGGTAGAGATTGCATTAAATCTATAGATTGCTTTGAGTAGTATAGACATTTTAACAATGTTAATTCTTGTGATCCATGAACATGGATGTCTTTCCATTTATGTAGATCATCTTTACATTCTTTTAGCAATATTTTGTAGTTTTCCTTGTACAAGTCTTTTGCCTCCTTGGCTAAGTTTTTTCCTAGATATTTTATTCTTTTTTGATGATATTGTAAATGGGTGTTTTTCTTTAATTCCTTTTGGATTGTTAGTTTAGAGACACAACTGATTTTTGTGTGTTGATTTTATATCCTGGAACTTGGCTAAATACATTAATTAGTTCCAATGGTTTTGTTTGTTTGTTTCTGTGGGACAAGAATTCAATAATTTTTGAACAAATATAATACTTGCAGTCGTCCCATTGGAAATAATAGTAGATAACATTCATTGAAAACTTATGTGCTGAGCACTTTCACACCATTTCTAGCCTTATTTTATATATAAAAACTTCCTTTCGGGCCAGCCCAGTGGCATAGTGGTTAAGTTCATGCGCTCTGCTTCGGTGGCCTGGAGTTCATAGGTTTGGATCCCAGATGCAGCCCTACACACCACGCATCAAGCCATGCTGTGGCGGCATCCCACATACAAAATGGAGGAAGATTGGCACAGATGTTAGCTCAGGGACAATCTTCCTCACCAAGAAAACCCCCCAAAACTTCCGTTTTTCTCAGATAGACATTATCTCTTTAAATGCCCCAATAGCCTGCAAAAGAGCTTGTTTCCTTCGTTTTACACAGGAGAAGACGAGGCTCACAGGTTAGAGGAGTAGGTTCCAGATGTCAGAGGTCCACCAACATTTCTGCCTGCACAGCCCATGCTCTTCGCATTAGACCTCACTGAATAAACGAATCACGACACACACCCATTCGTGGGTCTTTTGTTGTTGTTGTTCTGTTTCTGTTGTGATTCTTCTGATTTATACAGAACCTTCAACACATCTTTAACCACCATCTGGAGCTTTAATTTAAAAACATTTAAAAAGGCCTTTCAAACTATTTTGTCTGTAACCCCATGGGACCCCAAAGGATCAATTGATGCTTCATCTGTTTTTAATACTGTAACATAAATAAAAGTTAATGTGCTTTAGCACGGCACACAAGCCTGACTCAAAGAAGAATTACTTGCAGGCTCTGTAAACCAGCAGGGAGCCGCACTCTACCCGACAGGACCCACACCCGGGGTCGAGGCTCGGCGGTCCGTCAGGGTCATGAGAAGACAGTGCTGCCACAGGGCCCTGGACACGACCCTTGGTCCCCGGGAGGCTCTGCTCCACTGGCCAAGGAAGGTCAGGAGGAGAGGCAAGTCCTTCCTTCAGGAGTTGTTGTATCTGACCCTCCAGCAGAGCTTGGGGTGCCTGCCCAGAGGGCCCCCTTTGCTCCTGTATTAACCTCCACAGAGGCCTGGACTGACTCGGCATCTCGCCGGCCTCTGGAGCCTCTGCTGAGGAGTAGGTGACACTGGGATTTTGTTCTTAGTTTTCTGTGGTCTGAAGGGCAGAGACTGTTGTCCTGGGGGGATTGTGGCTCTGCTTCTCGGGGCGTGGGTCTTCAGTCCTCAGCACAGCTGCATTGGCCCTGGTCAACCCCGCGGAGCTTCTCCTCTCTCAGGGGGTGGTCAGGGGCCGGAGACATCTGGAGGATTCTGCCCAATGGGAGACATCAGCTCAGCTCCTTGCGGGGACCCTGTGGGAACAGGAGGATGCGGGCAGAGGCTGTGTCATGTGCTCTGGTGTGGACATTAACTATGGTCACTCACAAAGTTCTCACACACTGGTGACAAAAGTGTTTTCTCCATTTCAACAGCCCTGTCAGGATGCAGGGTTTGGCCTTAAAGACGCAATTCCCGAGAAGCGGCCTGGCCGAGGGCGCCGTGGTCAGAGGGAAGCCGAGGGAGGAGAGGAAACCACTGGGGGTTCCCAAGGGTGTGAGGCCGGGCGAGAGCAGCCCCATCACCCCTGACACACCCCACCTGTCCTTCTGAGACACACGCCCTCTGCTTAAATGGAGAAGGAAGGTGGGAGCCGTGGCCAAGGGATGGAAGCACGGACTTTGGACCAAGCCTGGACGAGAGCTGCACCCTCAGGCCAGGTCAGTCTGAGCCTCTCGCTGCCCCGACCCCAGACGCCTCCCCACACATCTTGGGATGGGGTAAGTTCCTTGAATTCAAGCAAATTTGGGACCGTGACCAGGAGGGAGGAATGGCCTTGGAGGGCACTGCACTCTACAGTTTATAAGAGAACTTTGGCCACTCTCCTTCTCGGCCCAGCTTGCCCTGGGCTAACAGGGGCTGGAGACCCTCTGCCCACCCAAGACAAGCCAGCCGGGCCCAGCCGTCCAGGTGGGCAAGAGACCTTCTGGACAAGCTGGCTGAGGCCCCTGGTGGGGCCGCTTTCCTCCTCCCAGGCTTCGGTTTCATTTCCACACAGTGAAGCCATCAGTCCATCATCGGAGGGAAAAGAGGTCATTTCCCCTTCCCTGCTGGGGCCAGGCCTGGCCGAGGAAACACTCTGACCTTTGCGAAGCTGGAAGTCCATGCAGGCAGCTCTGCAAACCTAGCATGGTCCCTCGTAGATGTGTGGATGCGTTTCAACTCCTCCCCTCCAGCTGGTTCACGATGCAGGAGGGGGACCCCTGATGCCATCAGGAGGTTCTCTGTGCGGGTTTTCATGAAGGATGATGGTTGAAAGGGCCTCACTGGATTGGCCTTCCTGGGCCTTGAAGACTCGTCTGCAGAATCTGACATTGTCTTCGCCCTGGGGATGATAAACTATGCACCAGCATTTTGGGGTAACTCCCAGAACTCATTCCCTCCCACATTTCCTGGATCCCTGACAATATGCCGGGATCAATTTTCTGTTGCTTTTTCTGGGGAGAATGCAGGCAGAGGGAGTCATCAGCAGGGGAAGTCCTCTCTCATGCTCTGCGTGTCCTCGCTTCCTGCGTGGACACAGGGCTGCCTCTGAAGTCTCTTGGGGGCCACAATGTTTGCCCCGAATGATGTCTGCAAAGTAACCCTGTGTCTCAAGATACCCTGGTTGCATGAACTTCAAAGCAAAAAACAAAACTATCGAGAAATGAGCAAAGCCTAGGAAATATCTGTAAAAGGATTCAAGCACCTCAGGAATCCATGTGCATACCTGGGTGTGTCTTCCTCCCCAGTGTGGGGAGCAGGAAGTGAGTGTGTGGCCGAGGAGCAGTGGTGGGGCAGGTGCTGGGCAGGCTCTGTCCACCCCTGCAGCTGCCCAGTCCTTGCGGGGTGAAGTCGCCAGCCCTTCCGGATGGAAGCATGGTTACTCGCCTGTAGTTGACAGACATCCCCAAAGATGTCCATGTCCTGAACCTGTGAATGTGCTACCTCATGTGGCAAAGGGACCCTTCAGGTGTGACCAGGGCAAGGATCTCAGGACAGGAGAGTATTCCGGGTTCCTCCAGAGGGCCCAACGTGATCACAGGGTCCTTAAAAGTGGAAGAGGGAATCAGGAGAGAGGGTCGGAGAGCGAGCCACATGAGGACGACTCAGCCCGACCGAGGAGTACACCCTCCAGGAACTGGAAAAGGCTGGGGAACAGATACGAGTCTCCCCTGGAGCCTCCAGAAGGAACCAGCCCTCCAACACCTTGATTTTAGCTCCGAAAGACCCTATTTGGAATTTTGAGGTCCAGAACTGTAAGGGAATAAATTTGTGTTGTTTCAAGCCACTAGGTTTATGCTAATTTGTTACAGCAGCTGGAGGAAATGAACACACAGGGTGAGCCAATGCTCTCCACGCCCTCTCCTCCTGTCTCTAACCCGGTGGCCCTGGGGCCAGTGGGTGGAGGGCAAGGACTCTCCAGGTCAGGGCTCCCGCCTTCGTGTGTGATTCTGGGGGAGCTCGGGGGGGCCTCGTGGTCCCAAGTTCTAGTCATAAGAGCTGACATCGATGAAAGGCCGAGTGCCAAATGCTTTCATGGATCTTCATGACAGCCTCAAGCTGTTATTATTACTCCATTTTGTCGATAATAAAACTGAGGCTCAGAAAGGCTAACTTTCCAACATTCACATCACAAATAGCAAAACAGAGATCTGAGCCCAGGCATTTCAGAGCTAAACACAGTGCCTCCTTCCTCTAGAGATGGAGGGAGTCAGCCCAGGGCTTCCCCACAGTCAGCACGTGAGGATCAGCCGGAACGTTGAGGAATGGGGGGCATCTTGGAAGATGACACACTGTCCAGGGGCTGGGACAGGCCAACTCAAGCTACAAGGATAAGTGGGTCCTCTGCAGGTTCCGGCAGGTGCCCAGGAGGAGGCCAGAATCTGGTGTGGGGTGGATCCCACAGATGGGGCCGCAGGAGGGTAAGAGGGGAAGGGGACGGAGCTGAGTGAATTAATGAATGAGTAAATGAGTGAGTGAGAGAATATCAGCCCATTTGTGCTGGTCAGAAATTTCACTTTAAGACACAGCAGAATATTTCTGTTGCATTAATTTTGAAGGGCATGTCACACCGTCCCAAGCCGCTGGACCTCAGTGATGCTGGAGAGAGACTGAACTCCAGGAGCTCTGTCCTCCCTTCAACCACTCTCCCAGGGGCCTTCCCACCTTCCCAGTCTCCCTCAACCTCTGCGTCCTCTGCACCATCCAAGCTTGTCTTCCTCCAAATTCCCTCTAGGTCGTCTGCTCTTCTCCCTCTTGGTGTCCGTCTGTCTCTCTCTCTCTCTCTGTCTCTCTAACTCACTCTTTCTCTGTCTCTGTGAGTGTCTCTCTGTCTCTGTCTCTCTCTCTCTCACCATCTCTGTCTCTATCTCTCCATCTCTCTGTCTCTCTGTCTCCCTGTCTCTCTGTCTCTCTATCTCTCCATATCTCTGTCTCTGTCTCTCTATCTGTCTCTCCCTCTATCTATCTACCTATCTCTCTGTCTCTCTTCTGGGAGGCAGGTCAGGTCCACACACCCAGCCACCTGCTGAGAGCTTCTCCCCCTGGGCATCCCCTCCCCAGCCTTCTCTTTCTGCTGAGTCCCTGTCCCTATGTCACCCCAAATACTTCCCCTGAAACTGCAGAGGATTCCAACTAGGTACCTTGCAGCACCTCTCACACACCTGCTCTTGTCTCCTCATCACCAGCTCAGCCCAGGGTCTCCTCACCTCTCATGGGGTCACCACCTCAGCCGCCATTGTCACTCCACTGCCCGTCATCACCTGACCGCCCCATCTCCACGGCCTTGCCTCAGGAGCACCCATGGGAATCTCCTGCCACCTCCTGCTCACAGGGCTCAGAGCCTGCCAGAGTCTTCGGGAAGAGTCAGGGGCCTGGCTGGCTCTGTGTTCAGGGCTCCAAGGGCCTGGCTCTTCCCTTGACCCCAAATCACCTGAGTCCCTGAGCCTTCCTCAAGGTGGAGGTGAGGCTAGGTGCCTCCCGGGGTTCAAGCCCCCTCGCTCTCCGCTCTGCCGAGCCCTCGGCTCCCCCTCGGAGCACCTGCCTGCACAGCCTCCACCGAGTCAGTTCTTCCCACCTGCTGGGCGCTTGTCCCTGTCACCAAGCCACCTGGGCTGACGCTCATCCCGTTACCTCTGGAGGCTCTTGGCTTTGCTCTGTGGCCAGCACGGTCTGCACTTCACGTGTAGGTGCTGCCTCCCAGACAGACTGTCAAAGGCTTATCCTTGTCGACTCCCACCCTCCCTCCCTCATCCAGCAGGGCCCCCGTCCCCTCCAGGTGTCCCAGGACCACAAGTAAAGCCCCTCGACAAAGCCCCTCCTGTGGAGAGAGGAAACCCCTCTGCGAGGAGCCTGGGGCTCCGGAGCCCATGGGAGACACTGCTCTTCCAACCCAGCCGGGCGGGTGGTGGATTTGAACTCAGGGAGCAGGAGTGGACGTCCCAGCTGAGAGGGGACACAGAGGGCTCGGGGAGCAGGGTGGGCTGTGGCTCCACTGCATGTCTGCCGGGAGCGCCCTGCTGGACTGTCCCTAGAGGTGACTCCCGCTCCATCCCTGATGCTGGGCCCGCACTTCCCAGGCCAGTACGGAGCTGAATCAGTGTCTGTGTGCAGCCGCGGGCCCTGCCAGCTGAGCGGGCAGGTGACCTGGACTGAAGGCCTGGCGCGTGGACAGACCGGAGCCCGCGTGACCGGTCGGCAGGGCCGGGGCCTCGGCAACAAAAGCCGACTCAGAGGCCGAACCCCACAGAAAAGGGCTTCCTGGCCGCATCCTCTCCCGCAGCCTCAGTATCAAAGACGCCTTTGTGGTCACCCCCTCCTGCCAAATGCGCCTGCTGCCATGGCAACATAGCCCCAACTACAGCAGGACTCGTGAGAGAGTCGACTAAATGTTACTCTTGGAGTGACGTGGGCAGCCAGCTCCATGTCACCGGAGCGATTGGCGTCCTCCTCACAGGCACCTACAGGGTCTCTGAGCTGCGAGGTGATGGGCATGTCACAGGGACAGGGGTCTGTCCGTCATCTCCTGCATGCTGATGTTCCAGGCTGAGCAAAACTTCGCCCAGAGGGCAGCCTCTCCTAGAAAATTCTCCACCACCTGTCCATCCCCTCCCTCCCGTCCATCCAACCCCTCCTGATGCTGCAGCAAGTTCCAGGGGCGTGCAGGCCAGAGGAGGGGTGCAGGCTGGGAGAGGGGTGCAGTAAGCTCCAAAGTGGATGGATCGTGGCCGTGACAGCTGAGGAGAAGTGCCCAGACCCTGGTGTGTTTTCAAGTGGAGCCTATGGGGTTGCTGATGGTTGGGAGGTGGGCAGAGGGGAGAGGAGATCAGAGCCAGGAGGGCTCTTAGCGGGAGGGAGTGGGGGCATTGAGGGTTGGCCAGGAGGGTTGGGTGAGGTGCCTGTGGTTAGAGGTGAGCACATGACTCCACATGGATCTCAGGGGCAGCTGACATGCAGGTCTGGAGTGGGGAGAGCTGTGGCTGTAGACAGAGCAGGCTCTCAGCATGTGGCTGGTCTGCAGGGCTGAGAGCAAGTGGGCAAGAAGGACAGGGTGCCCACGAGGATGTGCCTCCTGCCTGGAACTCTCCCCACGTCCTCCACCCATCAAATCTCTCATCTTTCACGCCCAACTCAAGCCCAGCCTCCAATGGCCCCTTTAAACCCCGGGGCAGATGTCTGCTTGTCACAAGGTGTCCCCCACACCATAGCATGAGGTCACCGTCCAGCAGCTCTCCATGGCCCAGGTATGGCCATCAACAGACTATCAGCCCTGCAAGGATGCAGACTTCAGCGACCACTTCCCCAAGCCCCCGAGGCCTGGAGCACTGGAGCAGGAGGCTCAGGCTTCATGGGACACGAGATCTGATATAATTCTTCAACTGTCCTACAAGCTCCTTCTTAGAGACACAGGACTCGGCGAGCTTCACGGCCTCGTTCAGGTGGCCAAGCTGGGTGAGAACACAGAGCGTCTTCCTCTAGAGCTATGCTTTTTATTACGGCTCCAGCGGAGAGACCTCGATTTGCTGGGGTGGCCCTGTCCCATGTAGCCTCATTAGGCCCCAGGCCTGGCCCTCTGCTCCCGGACAGACAGAGCCGGTCACTCGATACTTCCCGATTTTACAGAGGCTGGAACCAAGCCGTGAAGGAAGTGACTTATGTCCTTCTCGCCCTGATGCTCCCTGGAAAGGGCACTAGATTGTGTGCTTGGAGCTCCGGGCCCCCACAGCCCCCTGACGTCTGAGGCCTAATCCTAGAGGGGCCTTACAGGTCCCCTTCCCTCATATCCTTCCCAGAAGGAGGCTGTGGCCTTTTCTGGCTGTGCCAACATCCCAGGGCTCAAACTCAGTGCTGTCAGGCTGGCTGGGGCTCTGGGAGGGCGTAGGCCCCTCGGTCTTGATGTGGCCCTAACAGCTCAGGGTCCCTGCGTGGTGACGGTGATCTAGCACAACCCTGGGTTCCTGGGAAATGAGCCTCAATTGCCATGCAGTAGGGAGCACCCCCAGAGAGCAGAACTAGACTCGAAGGAAAGACGCTGCACGGCAGCTTTCTGAGGAATCTCCTGAGCCGAGCCCCTGCTCAGCTGCTGCAGCCCCTCGTCCAGCCCACTGGCTGCAGGACGTGCCCTCCCCACCGCCCGGCCCCCCTGCTGCCCGCCACAGCTGCACCCTTTGATCTCGATCCCTCTTGGACTCAGCCACCACTTGTAGCAGCTTCCTCCCGGTGTCATGTTCCGGCCGGTCAGTCGCTGTGTCCTGTGCTCCCTCAGGGCGCCAGGGGCCCTTTGAGTGATGACAACACATGAGTGGACGTACCAGCATCTGACCTCAGGGGTCTTGCCTTCCCCACCTCCCTCGGGCTGATGGCTTTCCACAGAGGTGGCCACAATTCACCAGCTGTCGCCCCCGCCCAGCTCCCGCCCGCCCCCTGCCCGCCGGCCGCTCACTTTCAGATGCCTGCATGTCCTCCCTGTCTCTTGGGGCAGAGCAGGCCCCACAGCCCCCGCTCCAAAACGGTACAGATTGATGTGGAAAAGGCAGTGTGAGCTGCTCGGCTGGGCTGCATGTGCGAGGCTCATGCCTGGGCTTGGCTCTGCTTCCCTCTGGGCCTTTCCCTCCTCTGACTCAGCACCTAGTGAACTTGCCTCAGGGACCATGAAGGCATCTAGAGCCCAAGTCCACCTCGATAGGAATGAAGGCAGGCTGGGATGCGCCTAAAAAGGGGAAGTTGGTGCCTGCCAGCAGCTAGTACCTTAGAGACACTCAGAAACGTCTGCAGCCCCAGGACAGAGCAGAGAACACCCAGACATCTCCCACTCTCCATCTTTCTGTTTCCTTCTGTGTCTCACAGGAAACCTGGCTAGAAGCCTCAGGCTGCTCTGCCCTTTATCTGGTGGGGACACTGCCCTCAGCTTGTCTGTGGGCCAGCACAGGGCGAGGAGGGTGTTCCAGGGGCGAGAATTGCCAGCCGGGCGCCTGTGTGTGTCTGTGTGTGCGCGCACACATGTGCGTTCACCTGTGTGTGTGCGTGTGTGTGCATGTGCCTGTGCGTGCGTGTACATGTGGCAGGGGACAAGGGCTAAGCCCCCATCTAAAGAGCAGATAATTGCTTGTCTAGGCCTGTCCTCATGCAGAGAGTGGACCCAATGCTGACAAAGTTTTTCAAGCACGGAATTTAGATTTTTGCCTGAAGTGGCCTGAGGTTTTAATACTGGCCAGTAATTCAAATTAGAAAATATATATCTCATGCAAAACCGAATGTGTACAGGCAGGATCTGCATGTCTAGCCAAGCCCCAGTCTGCATTTCATTCCTCAGGAAAAAGGCCCCGGGAATCGAACACCCTTGACACACACAGACACATCCATGTGGAGCAGGGGGTCATAAAGTTAATTGGATGCAAAACTGAGCATAAGAAAGTGGACCTCAGCTTGTCCTAGATGACGTTTATTGTGGTGGTTCTGTTATATTTAATCTTGATGGCTGTAGAATATTCCATAATCTGCACGATAGTTTATTGAACTATTTCTCTATTCATGGACTTTTGAGTTGTTTTCATTTCTTTCTTGTTACAAACAGTGCTGCAAAGGGAGTTCTCACCCCCAAATTGTGTAGAGATAAAGAGAAGATTCAGAGGGAGCCTAGGGGCTCAGCTGGAATTAGGGGGCTGGGTCCAGACTCAGCCCCCCAAGGACGATGGCCCCTTGTCCCAGCAGGAGTCAGAGCTTCTCTGGGGCCCCATGTGTCTCCAGGTGCTGGACAACACCCTTCCCAGAAAACTCCCATCCATGTCGACCCTGATTGCCCCCTAAGAAGAGAGGTCAGCAGGAGCTGGGCCCCAGGGACTAACGCCCAGGGCCCGATCAGCAGGATGGCTGACCTGGGGACAACGAGATCCGGCCTGTCCACAGATTTTCTCTCTGCACTGATTGTTGCTCTGCTTCCCCAGTAAAGCCTGTGTCTTTGCTAGATGGTCTGTGACATTCCAGACTTCGTCTGAGGCTGCACGGGATGTGCTCTGTCAGGAAAGCAGAACTGCTCTGGAAAACATGGAAGGAGGACTGTCGTCAGCACCGGGCTGCATCCCGTTGGGACCCGTGCAGAGGTCTCTGGATACCTGGGCTGGCAGCCCACTGGGCAGCGTTCAGAAAGAAACGATGCAAGTACAGAGAGTGAGGACAGACAGGAGCCATCCCGAGCTCAGCATCTCGGGACCTTGGGGAAGGCCCTGGAGGAGCTGGACAGAACCCGAGGGCCCGGAGACCCAGCGTCCACCCAGCCAGGTGAGCCAACGTCAGGACCAGCTGGGAGCTGCACGCCTGCCCGCAGCCTCGCCCCCACATTGGGCGCAGATGGCTGCCCGCTTCTGCATCTAGATCCCATCACACACCTTCCCCAGGACTTCAGCACAAGGCGGGAAAGAGTGTTTTGGGAAACAGCCCAGTGTAGCTAAGTTGACAGTCCGAAACCACCAGAGACAGTGACCACAGAGACCCCTCTTGCGCAACAGCAAGCTTCGTGCTGATGGGCAGGAGATTTTAGAGTAGATTCTTAGAAATCAGATTGCTCAACTGGAGTTAATGCACTTTGATTTGTTAATAAACATGCTGTGTTTCCTCCTGCAGGATTCCTGCGGTCTGTTCCTACCAGTAATGCGCAAGGACCATCCGCCGTGTCCACCAGTCCTTCCCTCTGCCGACCTCAGGCGTTAGTCGCTCCCTTGCTGCCCTGCTGATTGGCCTTTTCAGGACAAATGGGTTGACACTGGAATCATTTTGTCAGGAGATGACTGGTCAGGGGCTTGCCCAGGTCCCAGGTCTCGAGTCTCCTTATGCTGTGAGTGTTGGTGGGACGCAGGTGGCCATCCTTCCTCTGTTGCATGTGTCATGAGTATTTTCTCCCGGCTTCCATTCTCTTCTCCCTGATGATAGATCTTGTCTCAGGGAAGTTTTATTGTTGTTGTTTTAATGTCAGGCTTTGGCTGTGGCTTCAGAGTTTTGAGTACGGCTTAGAAAGTTTTTCCTACCCCCAATTATAAAAATGGAGTTGTATTTTCTTCCACTATATTTTTACATTTTCTAATAGAAAGAACAGTGTAGTGAGCCCATGCACCCATCCTCTGGCTTCAGAAATTATCAGTTCCTGCAATGGGTCTTGGAATGACGCAGAATACCCCACAATATGACTGAAGACACAGTCTCTTCTTAGAACACATATGAAGCAAAGCCAGTGAGAAGAGAAACCTCATCTCTTCCTTCCTCCTGTATTACATTGAAGCAAATCCCAAATGTCATAGCATTTCTTCCATAGGTACTTCCATATGAATCTCAGAAAGATAAGGACTCTTTAAACAAGCATAACCTCAATACAATTACCATGCCTAAAAAGTTACCAATCATCCCCCCACATCATTGACTCTGCCGTCAGCCTCATCAGACCCACTGCTTCACAAATGCCCCGCCATTCCGTGGGTGCTTGAGTCACAATCCAAGCACTGTCTGCGATCTGTGATGGGCGAACTCACCCTAGTCTCTCCTATCTGACAAGTCCTTCCTTGTCTCCCTTTTCCCGAGTCGTTTGTGGTGATGGACGGCCATCTGCCCCATTGCGTTTCCTGGATTCTGGGCTGTGTGGCCCACATGTCCGCTGTGGTCCCTCTTCTGGAGGTGGGCAGCAGCCCTCTGGAGACACAGGCAAATTCAGGTTTGATCCCTCTGGCCAATTTCTGCCAGATGGCATGTAGCGCCTGCTTGTCTGCCTTTCTTTGGGATGTCATCCGCCATTGACAATGTGACCTGGATCCATTAATTGATCAGCAATTGCAGATGGTGGTTTTCTAACTCTGTAGTTGTTGTTCCTGGCTTAGTTATTAGCTGGAAAACTCACCTAAAGAGAAACTTCCCCTCATCTGTTTGTTCCCTGTGATACAGTTCATCTAAGAAAGATGAGATAACACTTGGTTCTTTCCCTTTATTTATTGTTTAAAATAAAAAAATCTGTGGTCAGCCCCATGGCCTAGTGGTTAAGTTCAGTGCGCTCTGCTTCAGTGGCCCAGGTTCGGTTCCCAGGCACAGACCTACACCACTCATCAGCGGCCATGCTGTGGCAGTGTCCCACATACAAAATAGAGGAGGATTGGCACAGATGTTAGCTCAGGGCTAATCTTCCTCAAGCAAAAAAAAAAGAAAAACAGGATTGGCAACAGATGTCAGCCCAGGGCAAATCTTCCTCAACAACAACAAAAATAAATTTAAAAAATTTTTTAAAATTTGGTTCACTAGAATCCTCCAAGAATAACCAATTAGGTATGTTTTTTCCTTACAGACTTTAAAGAATCCCTTTAGAGGATATTGCTTATAAAGTAAGGCTCTTCTAATGTATGTATAAGCTTTATAACTATTTATTTGCATTGGTGATATTGTCATATTTACTAATGGTGCTTTGTGAGTGTTAGTTTGTTCAGAATATCAAATGACAGTGATCGGAAGGTGCCAACTACATTTTTAGTCCTATCGTGAGCTCATGGATTTTAGCACATTCGCTGTTTTTGATCCACGGGAGTTGCCGCCCCTGTGGGTGTTCAGTCCTGTGTGGGGCAATGGCAGCCCTTTTGAGCTTTCCCGGTCCTGATGTGACCCCTGGAGACTGACAGCTGGTCTGACGCATGTGAGGCTGTCCTCGTGCAGCACCCATGTCAGAACTGGATCAGCCGCTTCCTCAGGTGCTCGTCTTCTGGGGTGAGAGTCGGCTGTTCGTGTGTTTCTGTCTTTAGACGTCTGGGATCTAGTTTTGTGTACAGCATGAGGAGGGATCCACTGGCTCTCCCACATGCTTGGTGGGAAAAGGAGAGGAAATGCCTACAGTGAGAGAGAAGGGTCCCAGGAGGTGCTGCCTCTGCTCAGTGTCGGTGTTGCTGCCTCTGGGGCACCATCCCGAGCTCAGACAGGACAGGGCAGCTGCACAGCCAGCAGGGGAGGAGCAGCAGCTGAGCAAGAGGGAGGGAGGGTCTCGGGGCGCCCGTCACCCCAGCAAACACACTGCAATCAGAGCTGAGATGTGGACGCGCCCACGGCCTTTCCTGGGGCTGCAGATGACGACACCGGGCACACACACAAACTACGTGCAAACTGGAAAGTGTGTCAGTAGTTTCCTTGTGAGGAAGAGACAGCTGGAAGCCTCATCCTGATGTGTTGAGATTCCACGAAGGACAGGACTAGCAGAGGGCTCCGGGCAAGGAGAGAACCATGGGTCCCACATCCCGATGTTGGCGCCACTTTCTGGGCAAGAGGCACAGCCGTCTAGACCCTCGTCTTTGTCCTGAGGCCGAGGTGAGCTGGGCAAAAGGTGAGGTTTCCGGATTCTGCCCCATTCATGCCCCTGCTTGCTCAAGTGAGTGCTTCCCTGCAGTCTTACACAAAAAGCTGTGTGATTTTTCCTTTTAAATAGTTTTTCCTAAAGATCCAGCTGTAGTTAAGTGGATCCAGCAGCAGTTACATGGAAATGCTATTTCAGGAAGAATCTCCACTGGTTCTTTGTGAATTTAAATCTTCATTAATTAACCAAAGTGCTTGCTATCTCTCAAAAAGCATTTTTAATGAGTAGGAATTAATTAATCCTTTAATAGCCGTGGGACAAATGAAGGAAGGCTTTGAAAGAGATGCTACTTTACATCTTCCACCACAATTGCTTCATGCTGAATTTTTGAATAGTTTTTTTTCTGTACTGTCCTCAACTTTAACGATTACTAAAAATGGGATTGTGTCAAACACTGAGTTCATTTACTCAGCCAGTGTTTACTGAGTTCCCACGTCTTTTTCACACTTCTGATGGGCAGGCCAGATCTCTGTGGTGTGGTTGATGCTCCTCAGAAGGCACCTCCTTGCTGAGGACGCTGGGATCTGCCCCTGAGATTCCACTCACAGAATCCCAGCATGTTTCACAGAGCCTGGGGGCGCCCCATGTAGGCGGTCCTGGCTGCTGGGCTCCGTCCCACCATTGGTCTCACTATATAGCAAATGCCTCTGCGGAGACCATCCCGAGGGAGACAGTCCAGACTCCGTGGCCTGGCAGCCTCCTCAGCAGCGAGACCCCGGCCACACAGAACGCGTAGCCCCTGTGGCGGTTCCTTCTGCTTCAAAGGCCTCCCTTCTGAAAAGCCCGTCCCTTAGCTCCAGCATCTCTCCTTTCTGCAGCTCATTTCTCCTACCCCTGGCACCACAGCTCCTTGGAGCACACCCCATGCAGGATTCGTCACACCCATTGGAAGCAACGGTTGTGTGCTTCCCCGGCTGCACTGCGCGCTCTGGAGGCGTGCGTTCTGATTCATCTTCCGTCTTGATTCCCAGTCCCAGGTCAGTGCCATCACAGAGCAGGAGTTTTTTTAATGTTCTCTGAGTGAAGGAAAGAGGGAGGAGGGAGGAGGAAGGTCCAGGGGTGGAATTAGTCCCGTGGCCCATCTCACATTTCTCATCCACTGCAGGACACTCAACACAACATTCAGGAACATGTGACACTGGTGAGTCTGAGTCCCACTCGCAATCAGCCCGTGTGCCATCATCTGCAAAATCCGATGCCCACGCGGTCCCAGACACCATGCGTCAAAGAGCACAGGCAGTGTCTTCCTTTTCTGAAGGAAACCTTTGTGCCAGCACCATGGACGGGAGGGGAGGAGAAGCTGGCCTGGGGAAAGTGGGGTCGGGGAGGGGTGAGGTGCCACCCCGCAGACCGGGCACCTGGCTGACCCTCGCACCTCGTGTCCACATGTCCTTGGCATTATCTCGCTTTGTGCCATAAGTTTCACTGTCATGCTGGTTTCCTCAATTGCCCATGGACGTGCCAAGGGCAGCCCCTCACTGTACCGTCAGGAGCAGATGCGCCATGGGGACTCACGGTCTATTGGACACGTGCTCACTCATCAGGCAATGCTGGACCCCTCGCTCACCACCAGGAGGTGGGGCACCTGTGTCCCAACAGCTGCTCTCAGGGCATGTGCTCTGCAGCCTCACAGGGATGCCCCCAGAGGGCTCCAGGAAAGTGACAAAGACACCTGTGAGCAGGCAGCATGACAAGTTCTGCTCCAGACGTCAAAGAGCTCCTGAACATGGGCTCTTCATCTCTCAGACAGCCCCACTGGGACACGAGGAGCCTACGCCCCCATGTCACAGATGGGGAAACTGAGGTGTGGAGGGTGCAGTGGCTGGCAGGTGCATGGGAACCAGCAGCCAGGCCTGGCCGCCTGATGGGGATCCCATATCTGCCCTTCTGGAAGACACACCAGAGAACCTGTGACCTCTCAGTTCCCACCAATATGCTCATTTGGCCCTGCGGGGACACCTGACATGTCTGTCACTGTAGGTCCCTGGAGCAGACGGCCGGTTCCCACAGGTCGTGGCCGGAGCTCTTGGTGGGCGCCAGTCGGCAGCTGAGGAGTCAGGATATGGCCGCCTGTGAGGGGGCCCACCTGACCACGCTCTCCAGTGAGCTCTTTCTCTCTAGCAGGGCGACTCCTAAATCCCGTCGCTTTCTTCTACCCCAGACCACTGTTTCCAGAAGGAAAAAGGTGAAGACACTTAAAATTCCCCGTTGAGGATCAAATTCCAGGATCCTCAAGATCCCAGGGCCAAGATTTTGCTGGTGTCAGCCTCGGGGCAGGCGGCTCGTTCTGGACACCCTCCTCAGAGGGGGGAGCATTTCCGCCCTGGTCCCATTCGGGTCCATGGAGGGCCCAGAGTTCCCGCCGGCAGCCGACTCCAGGTGAGTCGGGGCAGGGAACAGGCCGAATTAGGGCCCTACCCTCAAGGGCAAGGAGGCTGGGCCTGGGACACCTGGCCTGGCCCAGCTCTCGGGCACGAGGTGCCGTGCGGGTAGTTGGGAGGTCTTTACCATCCCTGGGGCCTCCATCAGAACTCGCTTTTCCCCTAGGCTCAGCGGACTCTGGGCTTGTCTGTGGAAGAAAAGGAAAAGCCATGTAGGTGCAGAAGCCCCGGGGAGCACAGGCTTCCCAGGTCTCCCATCTCTGGAGCTACTTGAGGATCCGTGGCTAGAGGCCTCGGGGTCTGCTCCATGAATGCCAGATCCCCCTGCAGAACGCTCGGCTGCCCTCCTGACCCCGTGGGGAGGTGCACTGGTTTCCTGGGCACAACCCCACTCTCCTCTTTTAGCTTAAAATTCTTGACTGCACATCCAGGGTAGAAGTGAGGGGTGGGATGTGGGGAGAGAATGTGCCACCTGCCCAGCATCCATGGAGAGACCCCAAGACCCTAAGAAAGGGGGTTTGACCTGCTCCTGCAGGACCTCCCAGAAAGGCAGCTGACGTGATGACACTCAAATATGTGAGTTGGATGCATGAACATCACTGCAAACTGGTGTGTGTACATCTGTGTGTAGATAGATATATACACATATGTGTGTGTGCATGTGTGTGTAAATAGATATACACACACTTGTGCCCATGCATGTGTGTGTGCCATGGACACACTCGTGCACGAGTGTAAATCCAGGGTCTGAAGGGCACATTTGCATCCTGAGCCCCATTAGATAAATGGCCAGATCTGTGTGCTCTGTCCACTCTCCTGTCCCTAGAGAAGTGTCTGCCGCTCACTGCTCACTCGAGAGAAGGTATGGGAGTCACTGCCAAGCTCGTGGGAGGCCGTGTGCAAGCATGCATCAGAAATACCCCAGATCCGAGGCCCGAGCACACTGCCCAGGGCCATTCCACTGGGACCGAATGTTGACGTTAGTGAAACAGGCCTGAGTTCTGTGGAAGGGTCACAGCGTGGCTCTGGGGGCAGGCACAGACCCTGGGAGGCTGCCTCTTCCCGCTCTGGCCCCTCCCAAGCTCCCCTCTGCTCCTCCCTTCTTCCCCCCACAAGTCATCTGGGGGTGGGGTCAGGCCGTGGCCTCCCCATCGGCCCCTGCAGAGTCACAGGACCCGCCTGCCTACACAGCTGTCCCCTGAGCAACTCTTGTGGGCTTGCTTCAGGTCACTAGAGTAACCGACTATTCTGCATCTCCCAGCGCTGGGTATGGCTGTGACAGCAGTGTGCTCCGGTGCAGACCATGTGGACACAGCTTCCAGCCTCCCCAGAAGCCCCAAGAACAAGAAGGCATCAAGGCACCAGCTCCATGGGTGGAACAGCGTGACCCTTTGCGGGTGGAACGTTGGCTCGAGGGACAAGCAGGTGCAAACCCAGGGTGGACCTGTGTTCTGCGTGGCCTGTGGTGACTGGGAGTCCCCCACGGGTGTGGACACCTGACCCTGATGCCGCCTGGGCAGACTTGAGCTCACAAGTCAGGCTTGTTGTCTGTGGGGACACCTGGGCTGGGTAACGTCACGGCCCCTGTGCCCTTTGTCCAGCCGCCGGCTGCCTGAGATGGCGCTGGCTTTTGGGAACAAGGGCCTTGCCTGTTCTCACACACAGGCTGCATCCAGCACCTCATTGTCACACGCTGGCCAGAGGAGTCGGTCACCTGGACCATCCTCTGAGGTGTTAGCGCTGCAGAGCCTGAGAGAGGGGCCGTCCCGGACATGCAGACAAGGCCGGCACATCTCTCCTCACCCTCGCGGCCTTCCAAGCCCCAAGACCAGAATCCAGAGAGGAGGCTCCTTGCAAAGGGCCAGAAGGAGCTGGCTCATCTGTGGTTACCAAAACCTCAATTAACGTCAGAAGACACGAGTGCATTGTGTGCATTTCTTCTCCAGAGCGTGTTCTCTTATTGTCTCATAATTAAAAACATCTATTTCTTTCCAGAAGGCAAAGACACCCCAGATTCATCTCTTTTTCTTCTTAAAATATTCTTTTCTTTGAAGATGGAAACCCAAGACCCAGGTGGGGAGACAGCCCTCACCCGTGGGTGTCCAAACTGGGCAGCTGGGTTGACCTCCTGCAGGGTGGCCTTTGTCTCACGCTCTCTTCAACATAAAGCAAATTATGTACCAAAGACAGGGGGTAGAATGACCACAGCAACCCACTTGCAGGCACAGGCTCTGGGACAGAACAGGGAGAGCAGCTGAGCGCAGGTACCATGTGGCCTATGGGCCTGGCAGCATGGCCATCCAGCCTGCACAGGATACCGGGCCCACGGCCTGGTGCTCACAAGTGAAACCACAGTCACACCAGACCTCACTGTGTGGAGGAGCTGTGAGGAGTAAGTGAGATGAAGTGGACTCAGGACATGGCCCCAAACGGTAGCTGTCGATGCAGGGAAGGCGGCCGACAGGTGAGGACCCCCAGGGAACACCTGGAGATGCATCTGAGGTCACGAGACACCTGGAGCTCCAGGCACCATGGGGAATCCCTGCTCATGCATGAATCCTGAGGTGGCTCCTCCTGGAGGAAGTGATGTCCGAGCAACTGGCATTTAGCAAACCGTCATTACATTCATTATTAATTTATTGTCTTTTCCGTTATCTGATCATCATGCTGGTGACTATGTCATCATCATATTAGATGATGAAAAATTAAAATAGATTAAAAGAAATTATGACCCAACCAAGGAGTCAAAACTAAGACAAATGAAAATGCATAATAATAACGATGTCTGACACGTGAACAGCCAACGCTCCCGAATTCAAAGGTCCCAAGATGCCGCTTGATTCTTCTCAGCTGGGATGCCAGTGTCTGAAGACCTCCCCCAGCTCACAGGTGATGGTCCCTCCAACTGACGTCTGCAGCTTCTGCCTGCACTCCCCTCAGGGCTCACGTACCTTCCTGCCACCTGTCCCCACCGACTCTTGTTTTCTCCGCTGGCCTGTCATTTACAGCACGCTCCCTCCCCAACACTGCTGCTCAAGGAAGCTGGCTGTTCACCTGCTCCTGGAGAGCGAGTAGGTGGGCTTGAATGGATGTGGACGGGAGGGAAGGTCCAGGCGAGGCCCTGGGCTCCTGTGGGGGGCATGGGCTTCCACACAGCTGGTGAGTTTGCCCCTAAGATTCAAGTTCCTGCCTTTGTTGCATGCAGCTTCACTAAATCATTTCTCTTTAATTCTGTCCATTGGGAAGACAACGGCTTCAGAAGGAACAAGGGCAGGGTTCTGGGGAGCGAGGAAAGGGAGCCCTTGGGAGATGAGCCAGGACAAAAACAATGAAGGCAATGGTCACATGTGTTGCACAAGCATTGCCTGACCATCAGACAAACGGGCTGGGTCCACACTGAGAGGCGGTCTAAGAGGGAGATGTGTTCCCGAGCCAGCTGTAGTTTTCCTCATTATTTCAAAATGAGTTACTAGAGTCAGTTTTTCGCTGTCCCCGTGTTTTCCTGCACGCCAGAGATGGGCATGACTCCAGCAGACTTGCAGACCTTCAGGAGGAAGTGAGAGGAGGCCAGACCCTCGGGGGCCACCTTCAAGGCAGGCGTCCCCGGGGTACTCAAGCTGTGGGACTAGACGGCTCTATTCATCTACCGCCCTTTCCATTCATTAAACCTGCGTTTGTTGCATGTCTGCCATGTGCTGGGAGCGGAGGGCCACGTCCTGGGTTTGCAGGAGGACAGGGGCCTTGGCCTCCGTCCCACCTATCTAGCCCATAATGGACAAGCACCTGAGGCGTGGGAGATACATACACGGATGCTGGGAGCTCCCTTGGCTGGGACGGCCTGAAGCAGTCTCCACAGGAGGACCCGAGACCTCACAGGAGGTTGTGCCGCCCAGGGAGGCCAGCACCACACTGCGGACCACAAACACCACAAATTGAAAACAGGGCGTGACAGCCAAGTGCAGCTCTGGACACCCCACAGACGGAGGCCCCGGCACTGTGGTCAGAGCCCCGGCCACAGTGCCAGCTGGATGCCGACCCCGTGTGGGTGTGCATGCACCCATCTCCGGCCCACCGCCTGTTCTTAATAAGGGGTTATTGGCACAGCCTCGCTCCTGCACCTGCGTGTTCTCTCTGTGGCTCTTTCAATGACAAATGATGGCAGAATTGACAGCTGTGACAGAGACCAGGCAGCCACAAAGCCACAAGTCCTTGCTTCCTGGCTCCAGAGAGGGAAAGCGTGTGGCCTGAGAAGACAAGCGGGGTACAACAGACCATCCACGGGTGACCACACACGAGGACACGAGGATCCTGGGTCAGTACAACCAGCATCAGGACAACTCCGCAGAACAGCTGCGCCTTGTCGAGGCCACATCTACATGCTGGAAAAAAGAGAATTTTCTAAAATTCCATTCATTCACCAAAAAACAAACTAAAAGATCCAGAGAGTCAGAATAGTGTCTTCTGATGAGATGACACATCCAGTTAGTTCACTCAGCTTTTCCTGGGTTTCAAGGGTCCAGCCCCACATCGCGAGCGCCCACCATTTATAAGTGGAGCAGCCATCAACAGTGGAGCACACAGATCCTGGGGTGCACAGGCAGTAGGAAGGAGGGTCCTGGGTCCCTGAGGTCCCTGGCCTGGTGTCCATGACACCAACAGCAGCCAGGATGCAGGCCAGGCTCAGGGCCCCCATGACCCTGGAGGCTTTTTCTAGGTGGGAGGCCGGGTTGTACTTACCTCTGCCGGCCCTGGGGGCAGTTGGTGGACGAGGCAAGGTGGGCAGCCTCATGGCACCTTTAATAAAAGGAGTGCATTCATCACCCTGCAGAGTGTGCACTGACAGGCTGAGCTGGTCCAAGCTGAGACACGTAATCACCCATAAATGGAATGTGCTAGGAAGAAACCTGTCCCAGCTCTGAACTTGAGCTGTGAGAGCCTCCTGCAGCCCTGAGCCCACCCTCGCTGATCCCACCTCCTCCACTGGGAGGGGTCTCCCCAGCCTCTGCCACCTGGACGGCCTCCTGCCTGTCTGCCCCCCACAATCCCACCAGCTGGGGTCCTTGGTGATGCCCCAGGACAGCTCTGGGCCCACGGCATCCACTCTCCTGCCTGGAGAGAGAAATGCCCAGAGATAGCACTTCAGGGAAATGCAGGTGTCCGGTGACCTGCAGCCTGAAATCCTAATGTGGATCCTTTATGTTTGTCGATTGGGAATGTGCTGATAATGAAACAGCAGCAGTGAGACCAGGTGCTCTTTTGAGGGACTGGATTTGGGGACAGGACAGTGGATGGCAGGGGCGGGTGGGGTGGGGAAGGGGAAAGTGGAAGGAACAAGTGGGAGGAGGGGTGGCTCTTCCATCCTTCCATCTTTCTGGAGGGCATCCTTTCTCAGGACGCCATCTTCACACCCATCCTGGACCCAGAACCTGGAGCTCCAGATGCAGTGATGCTGAGTCCACTGTCCATACAGGTGGCGACCGAGGCTCCAGGACCCTAAGGTGACTTCGAGCTGCCACAGATCGATGGCCTCCTGTCTGGATGGAGACGGAACAGAGCCCAAGGATTGGCCAGGAGCTGGGGGTCCTGGGGTGGGGAGAACCAGTGCCATGGCCGACCCAGCCTTGGGGTAGTTTGTAGACAGGAGGGGCACACGCCCTAGCAGAGGCGAGGAGGCCGGTGTGCGAGGTGGCCAGATCCACAAGCCTGGGGAGGTCTGGGGTGAAGCTGGAGGCCCTGCGGCCGCTGGGAGTGTTAGGGTTCCTCCTGGGGGGCAGCATGAGGACCCCTCCCTTTCAGATCCAGGCCCCTTGTAATGGAAGGTGAAGACCACACTCGCTTGGGGGCCGAGGGGAATGGCTGGACGTCAACTGCAGGTGCGATGGCGTTTGGGGCTCCAGATGCCCTCTGTGAGAGCTTGACAAGCAACAGGCCCAGCCCCAGGCCCTGTCCCCCTTTCTAGCACCTCCCTCCCAGTCCCGAGGCTTCCTGAGCAGGCTCCTGAGGAGAGGTCCCCGAGCCACTGTCCCCGGGGGCAGCCTCCTCTGAGGCATTGACTGACCACACCCACACCTGGCAGCTCTCTGAGCACCACGCTCTTGGCCTTGGGTCCTGGCCACATGCTCCAGCACACCCTGGAATGCACTGACCACCCAGGCTCAGGCTCAGAGGGATGGGCCTCGGGCTGTGTCTCACCCTCCCCAGCAGACATCTGGGACTCCGTGTGGGGCTCCACATGGTTGGGAGACTTCACAGGGCCAGCAGCATGGACACTTGCCTCCCACATCCTCCATATCCAGCGTGCTCCTCCCTGCCCCACAAGTGCCTGCGTCCAACTACTCCCGGGGCAGGAGCTAACACAGGCGTTTCTCGTTGGAATGCAGGCTGTGACAGTGTTTCTCACTGGGATCCAGTCTGTGACAGCATTTATTATTGGGATCCAGGGGCTGTGACGGGCATTTCTTGTTGGGATCCAGACTGTGACAGTGTTGCTTGTTGGGATCCAGGCTGTGGCAGTGTTTCTTGTTTGGGTTCAGGCTGTGGCAGGTGCTTTGTAGGGGTCCCAGCCACCACTGTCCACCAGATTCCTGGCCAGCAGCCATCCACCCTGATGATAAATCTGAAAACTGTTGCTAGGAGGAAAGAACTGGCCCAGGGACAACTGGTGTGGACAGGATTCATACCAGCAGCCCGGGGGCCATTGCCTCTTCTTTCTGTGGCCTTTTCTCCCGACTCTTATTCTCCATGTGTGTTTGTGTTAGCGACACAGTGAATGCCTGGGTGCCCACCATCAGAATCCACATTCCAGAATCCGGAATGTTGCCAGCAGGGCATGTGCCTCTGTGCCCTCCCCAGTTCCCCTCTGGCAGCCTCGTCACGTGCACAAAAGTTCAGCCTGGGCACTGTCTGGTCCGCTTGGTCTCAGACTTTGAAAACAGAGGCTCCTACTCTGTGCACACTTCTGGAACTTACTTTTCAATCCTTTTATGAATATTCGACATGGACCTGTCATGTGTACCTCCAGGCCATGCCTGTGAAGACAGGCCTCTGCTTCCTCCTGGTGCTTAGTGCGTCCCCCACTGAAGAACTCTGGGGAGGGGTGGCCCTTCTCCCTGGAGCCTGGCGTCTGGTGCCAGTGCCGCCCTGTCCCAATGGTTGAGGAGGATGCCTCTGCAAAGGAGGAGTGAGATGCCAGATGCCGGGCAGGTGGGGGTAGAAGGAGCATGAAGCATCATTGAGGAAGGTTCAACTCAGAAGAGAGAGAAGCCACTCACCAACCTGGACATGTCCTGGCCTCTTGGCCAGCCCAAGTCTTCATGCTCGACCCAGTGCAGAAGGGCGGGGCTATCCTGCCAGACTGTGTGAGCTGGACAAGGGGCTGGGCACAGACGGTCCTAATTAAGAGGAAGCAGAGCAGGAGGGCTCCCGAGGATGCCGTGCGGCACTGTTAGAGAGGGTGGTGGGCTGGTTGCCCGCATCACGCAGGGGCCCGTTAATGAGCCCCCTGATTAGAGGGAGGCGGTGGGAGCCCCAGATTGAGGGTCACGGGGAGTGCGAGGCCACATGTCAACTCCAACATTGTCTTCGCAAGCCCCTCCAAGCCTCCAGGTACAGTAAGTAGTGGGGGGGCCTGGGCGTGAGCAGCCCATTAATCACTCAATACAGCCGCACGAGAAGCAGGCAGATGGCTTTGAACAACAAAACTTCATTAATTAGAGGGAGGCCTCCACGTTCCCACAGAGGAGGGGCCGCGCGGGGAGGGGAGGGGCGGCTGGCCTTTCAGAAGTTACCACAGTTAGGGGCAGGATGCACGGTGGGGCTTGAGGGAGACATTCTCCCAAAGTCTCAAGATTTGTTCTCCAGTGGGACACAGGACAAAGGACCAGGAGCAACAGCTGCGTGAAATAGAGGCTGTCTGTGGGGCCTGGGGGTCTACATCCGACTTCTCCCTCCCAGGGGTGAGAGGACCCGGGAGGTGAGGGGAAGGCAGCCTCACAGCTGCCTCTAGAGCAGGATTGGCCAGTGTCTTGAGCCCGCAGCCTCGGGTGTCCAGGCAGTGGACACCAGCCAAGGCAGCTGGAAAGCAAGCCCCCCTAAGAACAGCCAGGTGCTTGACGATCCCCCAAGTTCAGCCCCCAGGAGCATCAGGTAGCAGGTTTGCGTTTGTTTGCAGACAAGCTGCTCTCGTTCAGGCTGACAGAAATGCTCAGAAACACCAGCTGAAATCCAGGGGGAGGGTCCAGGTCTTGGAGAGACCCTCCTTCCCACCAGCACATAATTAATCACCCCACCCCCACCCAATAGCCGGCACAGAACGGCCCCTGCCCTGCCGTCTGTGCAGAGAAGCCAGCCGGTCCTCATTGACGCCAGGCCATGGCCTGATTTATGAGGAACTGCGGGGGGCTCCTTGGGGCAGCCTGTGGAGGCACCCTGTAAGCCACAGACGAACCACCAACCAACCAGTGCAGCCAGGCAGGATGACAGCCATGGAGCTCATGGTTTATCTCCACTTTACAACACCCTCCTCTGCAGAAAATGGGTGCCTTCACATACAGTCACACCAGGGCTTTCAGACTCTCCAGGTGCCGACAAAGATCCTCTTCAGATCTTCCCCCAGAGGCTGTGGAGAGGCGATGGTAGTGGTGCCTGCGTCCAGGATTATTCACATACAGTCGTGTGCACATCACGATGTTTCAGTCAACAACGGGACTGCACAGATGACAGTGGTCCCGTAAGGTTAGTGCCATACAGCCTAGGTGTGTAGTAGACTGTACCATCTAGGTTTGTGTAAGGACACTCTGTGATGTTCTCACAATAATGAAATCCTGAACAACACCTCTCTCAGAACCTGTCCCCGTGGTTAAGCAGCACATGACTGCCCTGCCACCCTCTTCCACTTCCGCAGTTCCTCCTGGCTCAGATCCGCACCACCCAACAGATCAGCACCGTGAGGCCCACTCACTCTGCTGTTGGGATGCTTGGGGAGGAAGTGGGAGGAGAGATGGAGACGGGAGACGGGCACAGAGGGAGCCGAGAGGAAGGGGAAGAAACAGACTGAGAGGCTCCAATAGAGAAAGACAGATTGAGAGGAAAACCAATGAGAGTGAACGAGTGAGCCATCCTCCAGCAAAGGCCAACAGTCCTGTGGTCAGCATGTCTGGCCTTGGCCAGCTCAGACCAGGTGACCCTGGCCAGGGAGTCCACACACCCTGGACATGATGTCCTCAGTTATTTCACAGTAACCAGGTGGCTGCAATCTCTCATTTCAACTGATTGCTAGCAGGAAAATGTGATTTATGGAGAGAATTTCCTGAAGGCTGGAAAAAAAAGGAAAAAAGTTTAGATCCGTTGTTGGCAGGTGACTAGAGACTCTTCTGGAATGGAGATCGGTAACTCAGACACCGATCAGAAACCTCTCAAATGAACCCACACAACCTCCACTGTTCCACTCTCAAGAGAAAACTCAGGGGTCCAAAGTGAGTGGATCACAGGGTACTCAGCCCTCTCCCCACCAACCACGTAGAACCCAGGCAGTTAGGGCCCTGGGACAGCTTCACGCCTCGCAGTTTCCTGGAGTCCCTTTTGCCCGCCTCTTGTTCATCCAGAGACTTCCCCTCATCCTTTACAGCCCTGCTCAGGCATGACCCCTGCAGCACAGGGGTCCCTGAAACTCTGCTTCCTCCTCGTCCGCACCATTAACCTCCCTCTCCTATATTAGTGGTCTTTGGTTGTACACCACAAAACCAACTCTAAAAACCAATGAGCCCAGAAAGTCTCGGAAAAAGAAACAGGTTCTCGGGAATGAATGGAAGGAGGGCAGCTGGAGCCTCAGAGAGGATGGTGTTGTGAGGAGGGCAGAGTCTGGGCCCCCTGGGTCTGAGACTGTGGACTTCTCCACAACAGCCTGGGGTCAGATTGCAGGTGCTGCTTATACGTGTGGCTCTCACGGCATAAGTGACACTAACTCAGAGCTGCTTGTCTCCATTTTTGCGTGGCTGTTTTGTCGGCTTTCCCTGGAAAGCACAGCTGACTCCATGTCCAGCACCTGCAGGTTTCTGCTTGGCAGGAACATGCCCTGGAACAGACCCAACACACTCCCCCAGGATGGCATCATGGCCTCCTGCTGCGTGAGAGGCCAGGAGATTCAGGATTTCCCACCCAAGGTCAACCCCCCTTAGTGACGGAATCACCTTTATAGACCAAGGCCTTTCCCTCTTTCTGCCTGCTGAGCCCTGTGTCCACAGGAGCACTAATAGGAAGAGCTGGGACAACGAGGTGGGGGCACCCAGGGCTTCCCCATCTGCCGTGACCTGAGACCTTTCTTCAGCCTCATCGAGAGGGTGGCTGACATGCTGCTGTCAGTTTTCCCTGAGCAGAGCCCAGAGCGTGGAGGGACAGTGAGTTCCCCTCAAGCCGGCCTGGCTCAGCTGCCCCAAGCTCATGGGCACTGTGGGAACAATGGCCAACTTCCTCTAGAACCTCACAAAGGTCCTGGAAGTGACCACATGAGGCAGGGACCCACCCTGACCACCACCCAGGAAGGATGACGGCGGAATGGGTGCTGTTGAAGAAAATCACCCTCAGACTAGAAACCAATGTCATCGTCTGGCACTTTAAACAAGCCCAGCGTTGACACCCAACACCTTTGGTTACTTGGCTCCTCTCCAGGACTCGGGAGCTGAGTTCTGTCCTCATTCTCCACTCTCTGTCTAACACAGGGACACAGGTCCTGTGATTGCAAATGAGGAAATGAGGGCTCAGAAGTCATGTGGAGTCAGACTCCATGATGAGCATGGCGGGGCAGATGCTGGAGCTTTGTGGACAGTGGTCACTCATGTCATAACCATGATGACGGTCGCGATCAGAACAACTTATCTTTGTGCTGCAAGTTACAGGTTGCACTTCCTCCAATGTTTCTTCACATGATGGTTACAGTTTGCCTGTGAGGTAGAAAGACCAGGAATTATTGAGTCGACAACCCCACCACATCTCCCATTCCCCCATTCTCATCTGACAACACGCATCCATAGAGCTCAGGAGAGGAGTTCTGAGGAGAAATCTTAAATGCTCCTTCTTCTGGAAGAAACTTCTAGAACTTCACTGTCCAATATGGTAACCATCAGCCACATGAACCTGTTTAAATTTAAATTAGTTAAATAAATTAATGTTTCATTTAATTTAATTAAAAATTAAAACTGAGCTCCTAAGTTGCACTGTCTGCATTTCCAGTGTTATGTGGCACTGTGGTTTTCGTATTGGACAATGCAGAGAAGTGTTTCCATCACCAGGGAAAGTTCTATTGTCAACACTCTTCCAGGAGCACTGGCCACAGGATTTCTCTTGTGATTTACTCTGGCTAATAATCCCACATGTGTGCACATACACATATGACGGGCATGCATGTTCACGCACTCGTGTACACATGCACACACACACTCATGGGCATACACATGCACACAGGCATGCACACATACACTTACTCATGGGCACATACGTGCACACATGTGTGCACGCACACACACACAAACCTTAAGTAGCCATCATGCAGGTGGATGCTGAATGTGGTATTCAGACAACCTGTGGAACTGAATTTAGGAAATGGGATCTCCAGGAGGAAGATGCTGTGGCTCCAGAGAGAAGTAATGTGTATGTTTGAAATGGAGGTGGGTGAAGGAGTTGGTGTGAGAAGGCAGAATGTAGTTCCAAGATGGGAACGGCTTCATTGGGCTTCACCCTGTCTACTGAGTACCTACCAAGGGTTGACATCGCTCTGAGCATTGGGGATACCGAGGCAGACAAGAGAGAAGCAGCCCTGCTCATATGTAGTCACTTCCTCTGGGAGGGACCCCAGGAAGCCCCAAGATATGAGCCAAGAGGTTCCCAAGGTCACTGTGCCTGAGATGATCGTGCTGGTCCCCCACAGGTGAGTTCCAAGTGGAGCAGGGCACTGGGGCCTCGGTTCAGTGCCTGATCAAGCTGCCTCCCTCAGCCTTCAACAGACAGCATCCCCCTCCCCCCCCAGAAACATTCCAGACAGAGCTGCAGGGAGCAATCATGATGCATGAGCACTGCATCAAGGGGAACTGGCCTTCAGGTATCCCCCATCCCACAACTCAGAAATAAGATGTCCTGAGATGTCCCCTGTCCACCAGCTTCACTTAGAGAAGTGATTGAAGAGCTGACACCCCGGGGCAGAGGCTTGGGCCTACATTTCACAATATCTCATAGCTGAAGCAGAAGATTTCATCTCATCGCCAAGCTGGCTGAGCACTGTAGGGCAGGCAGAGCTGGCTGTGCTGAGAGTGAGGACCACCGGTTCTGGATCGATTAGGGTTCTTTTGTGGCAAGCAACTTAATTAAGCAAAAGGGACTTGATTGAAGGGCTCTAGGGGAGGGGATCTTGGAGCGAACGGAAGAACAGACTGAGGAGGACAGGAAGCAGGCATCTTGGGGTCCCCAAGTAGGATTCCTGACGGTCTGGCCAGGAAGCCAGCACTGCAGGGAACTTGTGTGGTGCTGCCAAGTCCTAGGAGAGCAAACCCTAATGGCCTAACTGGCCGCCGTCAACCCTCGGCTGGGATGGCACAGGGCACCCTGCTTGACCCTCCCATGATGGGAGAGTCTGGGTGCTGCCAGGAAAATGGTCATGGGTTTGTGCCACTGAAAACCAACTGCCTCTGCCCGGCCAAGCCCTCCCACTATATTCACAGTCCTCCCATCACCGACCCAGGGGGGCCCTCCCCTAAGACTGTCAAACAGAGAGACAAACCCTGAGGTCTCCCCACCTCAACCGTCTGTGGGAGGAAAAACACCTAGTATTTAAAAACTAAAATAGACAATGAAACATTTTGTATTCAAACTTGTTTTTGAAAGTAAATTTCAGAAAAGCACGTGGTGAGAACACAGAAGTGAATGACAGGCTCCCTCCTACTTCCTCTCAGTCTTTCCTGTGGAGGGAGGCGTGGGGCTCATCCCTGGTGGGTCAGCTGTCATAAACCTTCTGCTCTCCTCTCGGGTAGGCATCACCACCACGGGGTGGAGGGAGTGGCCTGAAGGCTCTTCAGAGCCACAGGAAGGCAGTTTTTCACTGATATTTTGGAATTACTAAGCCTCCTAGCTAAAGGTATTACTTTATTTTTAACTTAGCACAAGTTGAATGAACTGGATTTCTTGTCGTGGTTAATTATTTCTCTCTGTTTCCTGCTTCCCAATTGACTCTGTTTGCCATCAAATCCTAAATTAATTCTGTTTATTTGGATGAGTGATAACAGGATTTCTATTGCTCCTAATATGAAACCAATCATTTGAAATTCAAAAGTGTGCAGATTTCTTTAAGAGGGTTCATCTGGGTCTTTTCAAGACCTTATTTGGAGAGGATACTCAATAAATTTTTGCCAAATTGATTTAAATTGAATTCTCTTTAATTAAACTCCATTGATAGTGTTTTGGGATGTACACAGATGTATCCAATTAAACTGCTTTGAAGCATCCCTCCAATTTAGCAGATGTTCCCAGAGGCCCTGGAAGCCAAGGGCTCGCCCACCAGCTCGCACCAGCCAACCATGAGTGGGGTCTTTTGTTCAGAGTCTCCATCTGAGAGTCCACTCTCCCTTCTGTTTTTGTGGGCGCTCCTCACGGAACGGAACTGAGAGCTTTGTCCCGTGGACTAATGATTCCACTAATCTCGGATGATCTGCTCAGAACAATCTAAAGGTTGACATCCAGAGGCTGCATCTTGAATTTTCTCTCAAGGTGAGAGACTTTAGTCAATGATTGGGCTTGAAGATTAAGTGCCTGTCACTCTCTCCAAGTGGTTGACTGACATGATGTTTAGTCACCCCCTCTGTTGGAATGGAGACTGTGGTGTGGACCTCCCCCGTGCCTCCAGTGCCATGGAGTCCCCTGACCTGGAGGCTTGTCTGGGCTGGGACATCTGGGCCCAACCCCTGGACACCGGGTCCACCCAGCTTCACGTGGCTGCAAAGGAGGCCAGGACCCTAACTGCCAGCCTGACTCTCCTCTTTTGTACTAAATATTTTCACAGAAATCTCTTTTCTGAGCTTCAGTGCTGCTGTTTCCCCTTTCTCCTGGAGCATTCGCTGTTCTGCAATCTCTAAACAGCTCTGTGGATCTAACTGGCTTTGCATCTTGAAGGCTGCCCAAGTGGTTTATCATGTACACTAGCTCATTAGACAATGTCAAATAGCATCATCCAGCCCCGTGCTAATGTTTACCAGGCACCAGTGCAGAGCAGGCTCCGAAGAGGAGGAGAGAGAAGGAGCAGGGAGAGGCAAGGGAGGGGTCAGAGATCTAGAGGAGCTCAGGGACCCGGAGCACCGAGGTGGGAAAGGACTAACCACAGCAGCGTGAAGCTTCGCCAAAAACACGCTAATGGCTACAAGGTGATCTCGACTGAACTCTCTATCCTGGCAACTCATCACTTTCTGTAGGCCTCATATTTAGAGAGGGAACATTTCTCCCCTAGATCTGACTTCAAAGTTTGTCTTTGCTGTCAGTTGATCTGTTTTTTGAGTTGGAATTCTTAGACAACTAAGTGTGTGATGCCTCTTCTTTCAGTGGGAAATAGCCCATCTGTGGGGGAATTGGAAGCAGAGGGGGACATTCTTGAGCATCTTTTATGCACTGGTGCTTTCACGCTTTGGTTTAATCTTCTGAACAATCCTCAGGGGGACAGTTTTTCCTCCAGTTTGCAGAGGAAAAGGCCCGGCATAGTCAGGTCTCAGTCACTGCCCAGACACCACAGTTAATGGGCAGCAAATCTGAGGATTGACCCAGGTATTAAAAAATAATATTTAATTTATTGAGGTGAAATTCATGTAACATGAAGTTAACCAAGTTAAAGTGAACAATTTAGTGGCATCTGATACAACCATCATGTTGCACAACCATCACCTCTACACAGTTCCAAAACACTTCCATCCCTCCAAAGTAAAACCCTGTGCCCAGTAAGCAGTTTTTCCTCATCCCCCAGCTCCCTCCAGCCCCTGGCAACCACTAATGTACTTTCTCTCTATAAATTTTCCTGTTCTGGACATTTCATATCAATGGAATCATACAACGTGTGGTGTTTTGTGACTGGCTTCTTTCACTCAGCATCATATTTTCAAGGTTCATCCACGTTGTAGCATGTGTCAATAATGCTTCACTCCTTTTTATGGCTGAATAATATTCCAGTGTGTGGATATGCCTGTTGTGTTTATCCATGAATCCATTGATGGACATTGGGTTGTGTCTCAGCCGGCTCCAGCTGGCTCCACAGACTGGGTGGCTTAAACAACAGACATTTGTTTCTCACATTTTGGAGACTGAAAGTCTAACATTGAGGTGCTGGCAGATTTGGTTTTTGGTGAGGGCCTCTTTCTGTTTTGTAGATGCTGCCTCCTTGTGCACTCACACGGCTTTTCCTCCATGTGTGTGCACATGGAGAGAGAGATCTCTCTCCTCCTCTTCTTTAAGAGCACCAATGCCATCATGAGGGGCCCACTCTCGTGGCCTCATCTACACCTAATCACCTCCCAAAGGCCCCACCTCCAAATACCATCACATGGGGGTTATGACTTCAATGAATTTGGGGGGAACATAGTCAGTCCATAATATTCCACCTCTGCCCTTCCAAATTCATGTCCTTTTCACATGCAAAATGTGTTCCTTCCATCCCAACAGCTCCAAAAGTCTTGCCTCATTCCAGCATCATCTCTAAAGTCCAAAGTCTCATCTAAATCAGGTGAGACAAGGGCCAGCCCGGATGGCCTAGTGGTTAAAGTTTAGCACGCTCCACTTTGGTGGCCCAGGTTTGGTTCCCGGGCAGAACACCACCACTTGTCTGTTAGTGGTCATGCTGTGGCAGCAGCTCACATAAAAAAAAAAAAAGAAGAAGAAGAAGAAGATTGGCAATAAAGGTTAGCTCAGGGCAAATCTTCCTCAGCAAAAAAAATTAAATCAGGTGAGACCCAGGTATGATTCATTCTGAGGCAAATTCTTCTCCAGCTGTGAACCTGTGGAATCAGACAACTTATGTGCTCCCAAAGTACCACAGTGAGCAGGCCTGGCATATACATTCCCATTCCAAAAGGGAGAAAGCAGAGGCAGGAAGGAGGGGCGGGTCTCAGGCAAGTGCAAACCTAGCAAGGCACATCCCATTCGATCTAAAAGTCTGAGAATGAGCCTCTTCGGCTCCATGCTCTGCCCTCCCTCTGGACTTGCTGGGGTGGCAGTCCTGCCCCGGTGACTCTGCCGGGCAGGGGTCTTCCTGCATATCTAAAACCCTGCAGGATGGGGTTGAATCCCCAAGGCTCCAGGCAGCTGCCACCTGGTGTCTTGAAACTGAGGCAATGTTCCTCTCCTTTGAAACAGAGAAGGGAGCCCTCATGATCTCTGATTCACCTTCCAGGTCATTCTTCCTTGTCTTGAAGAAGACCAAATGTTCACAGTCAACTAACTCTATGGTCCCATCCTGGAAGGTCTGAGAAGTCCCACGGCCTTCCTTAATTTCATCCCATCTCTGTCCCCTTCAGTTCAAACTGGCAGTTCCTGCTGGCATGGCTGGTTAAGTCTGCGGTCACATCCACACTAATCTCTGTATCAGGGGGTTGTTCAGCCACATCTTTGTGTCCTCTACAATATGGATAGATTGAGAATTTTCCAAATCTTTAAATTCTGGTTCCTTTTTGCTTAACAATTCCTTCTTCCATTCACCTCTCTCTTCGTGCATTTTGCTATAAGCAGTCACAGGAACCAAGCCACTCCTTCAACACTTTGCTTAGAAATCTTCTAGCTCAACATCCAATTTCATTGCTTGCAAGTTCCACCTTCCACGAAACACTAGACCAGGAGCACAGTTCAGCCAAGTTCTTTTCCACCTAACAACAAGGACGGCCTTTTCTCTGTCGTCCAATAACACACTCCTTGTTTCCATCTGAAGCCTCACCAGAATGGCCTTTACCCTCCACACCAGCGCTCACGATTCTTTATGTATTCCATAAGACGACGGACGCTTTCTCTACAGCTCTGCTCTCTTCTGTCTGAGCCCTCCCCAGAATCTTGCAATCTCTTCACAGCAATCCCGGCTTTTTCTAACATGCACCTCAAAACTCTTCCAGCCTCTGTCCATTACCCTGATCCAAAGCCACCTCCAGATTTCTAGGTATCTGTTACACAAGCACCTCAGTCTCAGTACCAATTTCTGTATTAGTCAGGGTTCTCCAGAGAAACAATAGGAGAGAGAGATATATATATATTTAATAAATATAATTTATTATAAGGAACCAAATTATGTGATTACGGAGGCTGAGAAGTCCCAAGATCTGCTGTTTGTGAGCTGGCAATCCAGGAGAGCTGATGGTGCAAATTCTAGCCCGAGACTAAGGGCCTAAGAACCAGGAGAACCAGGCGTTTAAGTTCCAGTCCAAGGGCAGAAGACAGCTGTCCCAGCTGAAGCTGGGCAGAGAGAACAAACTCTCCCGTCTTCACCTTTCATCTTCTTCAGGCCCTCAGTGGATGGGACGAAGCCCGCCCACACTGGGAAGGACAATCTACTTACTCGGTCTACTGATTCAAGTGCTAATCTTATCCAGAAATCCTTGCAGGCACTTCCAGAAGTAATGTTTGCCCAAATGTTTGGGCCAGCCCTGGGGGTCTAGTGGTTAAGACCCGGAGCCCTCACTGCCACCGCCCAGGTTTGTTTCCCAGTCAGGGAACCTCACCACCCATCCGTTGGTTGTCATACTGTAGCAGCTGATGTTGCTGTGACTCTGATAGCTATGCCACCAGGATTTCAAATACCAGCAGGGTCACCTGTGGTGGACAGGTGTCAGCAGAGCTTCCAGACTAAGACAAATTAGGAAGAAGGACCTGGACACCCACTTCCGAAAAATTGGCCATGAAAACCCTATAAATACCAACCAAGCATTGTATGATGTAGCACTGGAAGGTGCTAGGACAGCTCAAAAAGATCAGGCAGGGCTCTGCTCTGCTGTCCACAGGGTCACTGGGAGTCGGGGTTCCCTGGACAGCACTAACAAAGTGAGTGTGGAGTGGTATTTCATTGGGTTCTAATTTGAATTTTCCTAATCACTAGTGATGTTAAGTATCCTTTTGTACGCTTATTTTCATTGGTTTAGCCTCTTCAGCGAAGTGTCTATTAAAATCTTTTTATTCATATTTTAAAAGGTAGGATGTTTATCCCACTAGCGAATAGTGAGAATTCTTCATCTATTATGCATACAATTCTTATTTTTTAAATATGTATTTTTCAAATATTTTCTACCAATCTATGACCTGTTTTTTTTTTAATTTTCTTTTTTGTGTGTGTGTGTGAGGAAGACCAGCCCTGAGCTAACATCCGTTGCCAATCCTCCTCCTTTTTCTGAGGAAGACTGGCCCTGGGCTAACATCTGTGCCCATCTTCCTCCACTTTATATGGGATGCCGCCATGGCATGGCTGACAAGCAGTGGGTCGGCAGGCACCCGGGATCCGAACCCACAAACCCGGGGCTGCCAAGCATGAACTAAACTGCTGAGCCACAGTGCGGCCCCTTAAATTTTCTTAATGGTGTCTTTCAAAGAACACCTTTAAATTTTGATGAAGCCAAATTTATTATTTTTTTCTTTCATTGTTATGCTTGTGGTGGCATATCTGAGAAATCTTTGCTTAAACCAAAGTCACAAGGATTTTTTTCCTGTTTTCTCCTGGAAGTTTTGTAGGTTTAGCTCTTACATTTAAGTCTTTCATACATTTTGTGTTGATTTTTGTGATGGTGTGAGGTAAGGGTCTAAGTTTCTTTCCTTGCATACGGCTCTCAATTGTCCTGTTGTTGAAAGCACTATTCTTCCCTACTGAATTGTGTTAGTGCCATTGTTTAAAATCAATCGATCATGAATGTAATGGTCATTTCTAAACTTTCTATTCTACTCGCTTGACTTGTATGTTTATCTTTATACCAATACTGATTACAGGAGCTTTATACCAATTTTAAAACCAGGTAGTGTAAGTCCTCATACTTTGGTTTTTTTTTTTTCAGAATTATTTTGGCTATTCTAGGTTGTTTTCATTTTCAAGCAATTTTAGGATCACATCAATTTCTATAAAAAGACTTGCTGAAATTTTCACAAGCATTGCATTGAATCAATTTGGAGAGTTGCCACCTTAACAATAGTAAGTCTTCCCTGAACATGAAATGTCTTCCTTTATGCTTACATCTTCTTTAATTTTCCTTAGTGATGTTTTGTAGCTTTCAGGATATAGATCTTACACTTCTTTTGTTAAATTTCTTCTTTGTATTTTGTTCTTGTTAATATTTTTGTCAATGGGGTTGTTTTTAATTTCATTTTTGAATTTTTCAGTTGTTATATACAAAAAAATCTGATTTTCGTATATTAATCTTGTATCTTGCAACTTTGCTAAACCCATTTATTAATTCTGGTAGTTTTTCTTTTGTTTTGGTGGATGCTTTACTGTTTTCTATGTCCAGGATTGTGTCATATGTTTGGCAAAAGGAGGTGGTAGTAGTGATGCGGTAGTTTCCAAAAGCATGTTGCATCCTCTTCTGAAAGAAAATAAAATCTATGCAACAAATATCCTTTTTTACCTCAGCTGCTAGGATAGCCATCAGCTCCTCTGCACCTCCTGGTATCACCTCTTCTCTCTGTGACTTTGAAAGATCTCCATTACGTCTTTCTTCCTTATGGTTTTGCTTCATTTCTCTAAAAGATAAAACCCTCTCGAAAGCCTTTAGGGGAAGGTGGGTTGGAAATCCTTTAAGTGCTGTTATTTATTTCTTGCCTCCAACCAGGGCCCTTACAGCAGGAGGACGGGCACAGAGGAGGCCCTGACTCACCTCCCTCTGCCTCGCCCTCCACCCCACTGGGCAGTCACTGTCCCCACAGCCTGTCACGCCTCTCCCTGTGCCAATTCTACAGCCTGCATCAATCCCTGTGCCATCCCTGCAGCATCCCTCCCTGTGCAGTCCCTGAAGCATCCCTCCCTGTGCCATCCCTGCAGCATCGTTCCTTGTGCAGCCCCTTGTGTGACCCCCATGGGGCCCTCCCTGCATCATCTGCTAGCCAAGGCCATTCCAGAGAGAGCCATGCTGGGGAGACTCTAGGCTGTAAATCACCTCCTGCCCCACCCTGTCTGGCCTCTTCTCTGCTTCCTCTGGAGGCACAGGGCGCTGACTTTTACGAGGCCCTTCTTGTCATCACAGGCCATGATTTGCAGACTCCTGCTTTCTTCTCCCAATTTGGTCACCTTACAGGAGCTGGGCCCTCAGGGTCATGCCCAGTGGCCTCCACCTACTTCCTGCTTCCTCTGTAGTCCCAGCCCCACCTCCCTCACTTTCTTTTGGTTTTCCTTTGGAAAAACAAATCAGGTAGATGTATCTGGAAAAGACATCTCCAGCTGAGTGTCTTGGGGCAGACTTACCCACAAAGCCACTTTGCTCCCTGTGGATGGGCCATGTGAATGTTGCCTCTGAGCAAGTCGCAGTGGTCAGGCCTCCAAACAACAGTAACCGGACCCCCACAGGGGAGGCAGCTCCCTGGGGAGTGATGGAAGTCAGTCCCTGCTCTGGCTCTGGCCTCCACGTCCTGCACATCACTTCAGGACCACCATGGATGGAAGGCAGGAGACCTTCCATGTGGCTTCACACCATCAGCAAATGCAACTTGGTGCGGCTTGTTTGGGGCCTCAGCCGTTTGCCTGCTCTGTATCTGGTGTTAGAGGGTCAATTTTGTCCCCCCAAATTCAAATGTTGAAGTCCTAACCTTTGGTACCTCAGCATGTGGCCTTTTTTGGAAATAGGGTCTTGTAGACATAATTAGTTCAGATGATGTCATACTGGAGTAGGATGGGCCCTGAACCATTGTGACTCTGTCCATGTGAAAAAGGGAACTTTGGACACAGACACGTGCACAGGGAGGAGCTGGTGACCACTGGAATCACGCTGCCCCCAGCAGTGGAACTCCCGGAAGCTGGAGGGAGGCGGGAACTTCCTCCTGGGAGCCTCTGGAGGGAGGGTCCGGCCCACATCTTGATCTGGGACTTTCGGCCTCAGAACCATGAGAGGATAAACTCTGCTGTTTAAGCCCCCAGACTGTGGTGATTTGTCTCAGCGACTGGAGGAAATGAACAACTTGGCGAATTACTTTCTCTAGGCAGAAGTCTCCTTTTTCACAAAATGGAGACAGCCTTGGATGTTGTAGGGATTAAATGAGGTAGAAGAACAAAATAAGGTGTTTAGCACAGTGACAACACAAGTGTGTAATTACTGTGTTTGTGCGTGTGCGAAGTGTGTGCACAAATAGCAGAGAAACCCCTCACACTCACAAAGGGAAGGGAAGGATTAGATGAAGCCACAAGAACCATCAGTTCAAGACTCTACTCACGCTCAGCTCCAAGTTGGACCCATGACAGATGCGCCAGGTCATCGTAGTCTGATGCCTGTGACTCATCCCCTGACCAGCTCTGTCTGAGCCTCTTTATCTAGCATCTTTGCTCCAGGAAAGTCAGTCTTGAGTGTGACGGCCACTCTCATTACAGATGAATACATTTGTCTTGAGTGTATTTTAGTTCCCTGGGTGGTTGTGTGGGAGTCGGTCTCTCCCGGGTGATGGCAAGAATGGACCTCCCGGCCTGAAAGCTGATGGTGGAAGCCCGATGGAGGAGAGTCCCCCAGGTAAGAAATGCCACGTTTCTCCTAGAAAACAGTGCCAGCCGGGAGCCCGTGTTGCCTCCAGGGCTTAGGGTCTGTGTGGACTTAAGAGCCATCAAAACCCCACAAGGAAGGAATCTCAGGGACATGCATGTCCTGTGGGGACTGGAGGGCGGGTGATGCCGACGGACGACAGTTCACCTCTAGTGGACGTGCTGGTTTACCCGGGCACCACAGTGGATGTTAACTTTGTCCAGGGAATAACCGTCCTTTCAGAAAGCACCCCGCAGGGACTGACAGAATCATCATTTAGTCCCGCCAGGCCAGTACAGAGAGAGCTCAAACCCAGCCCGTTTTGTTTCTCACGTGACCTGCTCTAGAAAAAACATCATCGCCCAGAGGATCTTGGGAAGGATGTGCAGTTGGGCCATGCAGGTCCAATGGGCACTGCCCCGCCTCCCTCCTCAGCCCTCTATGCAGATGGTGCTGCTCCCCACACAGCTTGTGGTTCCCTCTGGAATCTCCCTTCCAGCGCACCCTCTCCTCCCCTCCCAGAAGGAAGCAGGTGGAGGGGTAAACCAGAGGCCTGGGCTTCCTGGCGCATGGCCTGCTCACGCACTCTGCTCCTCTGCCACGTGGGCACCCAAAACTGCTGCTGGCTGCCGCCTGCCCTTCGCCATGTCTGGAAGGACCTGTGTGGTTGTCAAGGGTGCTCATTCTCAAGGAGGCACCCTGAAGACAGCTATCTGACGCCCCGCTTCTTCATGCTCAGCTCCGGCCCTCCTGGGACTTGGGAAGTTGAGGCTGCCCAGCGACGCCCCTCAGCTCCGGGCCTCGGGGACAGTGTAGGAAGCCCAGGCTTCAGCTTTGAGGCCCCACAGCCCTGCTCCAATCCTGCCTCCACCATTTACCTGCTGCAGGCCATCCACAGTGCACTGGCTGTCCCTGAGCCTCCATCCTCCCGTCTATGAAACAGGGTGCCCATGAGATCTACCCGGCAGGCCTTGGACCCGAAGAAGCCAGGGCACTTCTTTCTGCGCTGTCTGCTGTGCCGCCAACAGGTGTACGCCCAGACAGGTCCCACACTGTATGCTCTACCCTCCTTGGGCACCTACACCCTTGTGCAGAGGAGACACACCCTCAGGCCTGAGGGACACGTCAAGTCCTGGCCTGCAAGGACCTAGGCAGGAGGGGCCGATGGTGACCTGTGGGCTGGGGGCGTGCAGGGGGACAGCCCTTGTCATTGTGTCCCTCTGAAGTGCAGGAGCTGGCCCTTCCCAGAGGGGACTCGCCCCCGTGAGTCAGAGAGCAGAGTCTCCGGAGGGAGGCCACCAGGCTCGGGGTGCAGGGACGGCATGGGGAGGCCTCTCTGGGCAGGGAAGTCAGAAAGTGTAGACCCTGCACTCACAACTGGCTCCTGGTGACAGAGACTCCTTCCTGCTGAGTGCAGCGAGGAGGGGCCAGGAGATACTGGCCAAACCCTGATGTGGGTCATAGCTTTGTCACCCCATTACTGTGTGACTTGCAGACTGTGTAACTGCTGCCTCAGTTTCCCCATCTGTCTAATGTGGACAATGAATGAGGACAGAGCCTGGACGCAGGGCCTGGAAGGGGCGACCCTCTCACCCAGGGGAGCCTTGTGTAGAACATGGGGTCTGAGCAGTGGAGCTTTTTCACGCCCACACCTGTGGCTGGGGACCCAATCAGGATGACACCCTGGGTGATGTCGATGGGGAGCTGGAGATGACTGACTCTTGACATGAGCTGAGGGGTGTTCTGATTTCTCGGGGGATGTTCTCAAGTGGATATTGAGTAAGGTGCTGTGGTATTTTTGGCAAATGAGAAAAAAATCTGCAAAATGGGATTGGGGAAAGTCCAGTCTGAAAGATGGGGAATCGGTCTCCTTGGAGGAGAGTGGTGTCTACCGGGTTTGGAAGAGGCTGTTCTGCAGAACGCAGCCCCCTCGCAGGCCTGCCCCTTCCCCTGGCAGAGCCAGGAGCCCACATGGGGGAGTCAGGCTGACCCTGCAGAGGCCTCCAGAAGGGGCCTCAGGGAGGGTGTCCTGCCAACAAAGAGGGAAATGCCCCAATCTGTGCCAGCATTTGATGAGCGAAACATAAGAGAGGATGCATTGGGGAGGATGCAGCAGAAACAGTGATGACAGCCATGAATGTCTGCCCGGGGTCCCCTGGCCTCTGAGCCCAGGAGGGCCACACCGCCCCCAGGCCTCTGATCCCAGGAGGGCCACACCACCCCCGGGCCTCTGATCCCAGGAGGACCACACCACCCCCGGGCCTCTGATCCCAGGAGGACCACACTGCCAGCTCCTGTCCCAGGAAATTGGATTTGTTTTCAAACCAGACGCCCAACTTCTCCCTCCTCTCTGCTCCCCCACCCTTTACACACCAACCCCGCCAGTTAGCCCCAGTGTGGTGTGACCCACCATAGGGACAGGTGACACCACTGTGGGATGACTGAGCATGAGGGCAGGTGACACCAGAGCGGGAAACCTGTCCCCAGGGTGATCTGTCACTTCTCATCGTCACCTTTCTGCCCCCAAAGTGTGGTCCCTGGAGGAATTCCAGGTCCAGTCTTCAAGGTTCAGAATGCCCATTTCATTTATTTCTATTCTTCTGGCTTGTGGATTTTAGGCCACGCTCCCCCTCCCACCTGTCCTCATGCTCCAGGTGTGACACTTAGCCCGGCTCCTGGTGAGGTGGGTCCACTGTTTCCATGTGGAAATCCCTGTGTCACATGGGTTTCCAGGAAGGTTGTCTCGCTCCCGAGTGACTCCCACGTGGAACCCAGCCGAGGCGTCCACCTGCACCATTCTGGCCTCAGTGCCCCTCAGATTCTCTGCCGTGCTTGTGTCCTTGTCACTCGTGCACAAGTGCTGCTCGTACTGTGGAGGACAGGGAGGGGCAGACGACCAGTGACAAGGCGAGGGGTCAAGGGGTCATCCATGTCCCCTGAGCGGGTGGCAGACGTGGTCTGGACTGAGAGACACGCTGTGCTCTCCTTCGAGAGGATGGCGAAGTGTAGGTGTGCTCGACTCCCAGAAGATACAACCAAATCCCGGGGGCGGAGGCTCAGATCAGACGTGTTTAAATGTTCAGCCTACTCCTTTGTTGGTTTGTTAGATCAGCATTTACACAGAAAGCAGGTGTGCTAATCAAGGTAGGTGGGCTCAGCCAGGGCCGGTGGGCCTTCTCTCTGTGCTCGGGGCTCTCTTGCTGGGGATCGGGCTCAATCTCAGCTGCCCAGAGGCTGGTCCTTGGAGGGCTGGAGTCCAGAGGTGGTCACTTGGCTGGCTGGCCGCTGCTGCGGCCGAGCAGCCTTGTCATTCAGGAAGTCCCACATCCTGTCCTCCCTTCCTGCCCCATAAACTCATCTGCTCAGTGTCATTTGGCAGATTTGCTGCTCAGCAAAAGGGGTTTCCCTCAGAGGTGCCAGCAGAGTGGTCAACACGCCCACCGCCTTCCACCATGCCGGGGAGATGGTGGTGGTCCACACAAGACGTGCAGGGCACAACCTGGAGACCCATCCACTCTCAACAGTCAGGCCTTGGAGCGTACTTCACCCAGCCCTGGTCTGCGCAGGGTCGCCTGCTGGACCCAGACCTGGCCCCTGTGTCTCAGCCTGGCCAGTGCTGATGGGGCTTTATTTCCATCAACAGAACACCCAGCTCAGCAGAGGAAAACAGGTGAGAGGAAGACCGTGAGTTTGCGCTGTCATATGGACAACTCGGACTTGACCACGGCGAAGCCAAAGGCCGTCCTTTACCCTCTTCTCTCGTGTCTCCGATGACTGCAACCTTCCAGATTCATCAAGAAAAAAAGTTGCCTCAAGATCATTTCTTCCGTGTAATTTGTTCTGTGCAACTGGGTCGTGTGTAAGGTGTGTGCGGGGAGCGATGGGTGTGCCTGCATTCACTCCCATCACATCTCAGAAACAGAGAAACAATTCCTTCTACAATATTGATTACTGTGTTCAAACATATCAGAAATTTACTGTTATGGTTATTATGTTTCAAGGGGTTAACTTTCCACATATATCTGAATTTATTTAGTAATTCACATGACGAGTTTCTCTCAGGGAGTGGCACTAAAGCAGAGCCACACTCCATCAGTGTTCGTGACAGTTATGATGGTGGTGAACTTCTCTCCAGCGAGGAAATGAGATCTCCCTCCCACTCGGCCCTATTGTCAAGTCTGTATGACACAGCGATGCCCATAGCTACGAGGCAAGAGTCGTTTCATGAAAGGGATTAACCATGACTGTGAACAACAGTGGCAGCTATAGAAACGCCCGCCAAGACAAACACTGTCAGGATTATCAGAGTTTTTGCTCGAGGGCAAAGCCTGATTACCAGATGGGACCAGAAGGAAATGGGCCTTGCCCGCCCTGCCCCCGGCCCCGGTCATCATCCACCCCACAGCAGAGAGTCCACCCTTTCTTTCTACTCTCAAATATCTGGGATGTACTCCTTGCCACTGTTGAAGCGAGGTCACCGTTCACAAGGGCAGAGGAAGCCCCCAAAGGCAGCACATTCCGAGTGGAAGGTAGCACATGCCTTAGGTTAACGTGGGCTCCGAACTCCACGTTCCACAAAGATGAGAAACACAGAGCAGAGCAGGTGAGGGGTAAGGTCAGGAAACCCAGGCTCATGCTCGCACATGGCCCTCCAGCTCCCTCTTGGGGGTCTTCCCTCCCTGGAGACAGTGTCAGGCGACCTCATTTTCTCCAGGATGATGAGAGACCGTCATCTCGGTGAGCTCGGAGCACCATAACAGACACCACAGGCCAGGCGGTTTGAACTGGCATGTGTTCTCACAGTCCTGGGGGCTGGAGTCCAAGACCCAGGCGCCAGCAGGGTTGGGTCCTGGTGCGGCCTGATTCCTGGCTGCAGGCGGCTGCCTTCTTGTCCCTACATGGCAGAGAGAGGGCACGGTACTCTGGAGGATCTTCTTAGAAGGACAGTAATCCCATCCCAGGGCCACCTCTTGACCCCATCTAGACTGCCACAGCCAGAACGTTTGCCTCCCCAGATTTCAGGTGCTGAAGCCCTAGCCCCCACTGCACTAGGTGGTGGGCTTGGCGGGGTTAGGCCCTGAGGGTGGACCCCTCGTGATGGGACTAGTGCCTTTCTGAAGAGCCCCTACCTTTCCACAGGAGAAGGCGGCATCTGTGAACTAGGAGGCGGGTTCTCACCAGACTCCAGATGGAATGGCACCTTGACTTCAGACTCCCAGCCTCCAGGAATGTGAGAAATAAATTCCTGTAGTTTGTAAGCCCCCTGGTCTGTGGTGGTCTGTATTTTGTTATAGCAGCCCAAAGGGACTAAGACATAAACCTCATTACTCCCAAAATCCCCGTCTCCAAATACCATCACGTTGGGCTTAGTGCTTCAACCTATGAATGTTGGGGGGACACAATTGAGTCCATAGCAACCACACACCACAGACCTCCTTTCAAAATCTTCTCTGGTTAAACCAAGGCTCCTCTGGTGCACTGTCACGGTCCCAATGGAGCAGGTGGCCCACAGACAGCCAGGATCGCAGATAAAGTTTCCCCAAGACAAGTGGGTTGTCACTGCCTCCACTGCCCCTGGGGCAGGGGGTGCTCACTTCCTCCTGGTACTCTGCTTCCTCCAGTGTCCCCACTCCCACAAGTTTACATGCAGTGTGGAGGGTTTGGGGGTGGGATCTTTATTTTTGGTCAGAGCAGAAGATAAAGCACGTGGGGAATTAAACACAGTCCACTTTAACAGGAGCAGGTGTATAAGGTTATCAGGTTGTTGCTGCTAAATGCTGGCCACGAACCTCAGAAACAAGGATGAACATCCCAGATTCTGTACCTGCTGCCGCTACTGCCCCCCATCCCACCCCAGGTCCCGCACATCAGACTTATTCCAGTGAGCGTGTGCTCCCATCTACCAAAATGCCTTAGGAGGACAAGGTGATTAATGAAGCCCGAGGAGAGCGGGGAGAGCTCAGGTGTCTGCTTCAGAATTAATGGAATGTTCCACTGGTCATTCATTCACTCATTCAACAACATGCTTGAGTGTTTTGGAGCAATGCCTTGTCCTGGGAGTCCGGATCTGTCTGAGAATGATTTCTATCTCTGGTCGGTTCCTAAGCCTCTCCTCCACATCTCACACAAGTTGCTTTCAGGATAGGCTTCTTGGAGTTGATGAGAAACGACAGCGCAGGCAAACTCCAAAAGTCCAGGGGGAAGTTCATGAGAATGTGAGCATCCTCCTCAGGTTTTAGGCCAGAAATCTCTATGCCATAAAATTTCAATCCCAGATAACACCATTGTTATTAAAAATAAGAGTCACCATTGATGGAGCTCTGACCTGCGGGCCTCCTACCGGGTCCTTTTGTCTCTGGCCGATGTCAAGCCCAAGCGAGAGCACCACCAGGTGAGCACCTCACCAGGTGAGCGCATCTGCTCAGCCAGGAAGCAGGGAGCGTGGACCTCCAAGTCCTGCAGGCGAAGCGGAGGGGCCATAGTCGGGAGGCATCCCGGGGGCCCCACGTGTGGGTAAGGCGGCCACGTAGTGGGGGCCAGTGAGGCGCAAGAGGACTATAAAGAGGAGGAGGCCCGCATCCAATTATTGTCCAGAAGACAGACAAGAGCGTCATCTACACGTGTAGCCCACTATGGCAACTTGAAGTAAAACGAATGTTGTGGAGAAGCTGGTGTCTCACAAAGAAGGGAACTGGTAAAAAATATTTTATATCAGAACAATATTTTAGAGAGAAAGTCAACAGTTGGAGTTAAAATAAAAATATCATTATACGCACTTGATCTGAGAAAGAAATAATGTCTTTTTCCAATTTTTCTTTCCACTGGAGAGGCCTCCAATCAGTATGAGCCTGAAAGAGCATGTTGTTCCAGAAAGTAAGCAAGTTTTAAAAGAAGCCTGTGGTGGAGCTGAGAGAACAAGATGTCCAGCTGAAAAGGGCTTCCACCGGCCAGTCATGACCACGTGGACACCACAGGAAGAGAAATTGTGCTGCGAAAAGCCACAATTTGTCCACGAGTGTCAAAGGAGCAAGTGAGCAGTGTAACAAGTCGTTTCAAGTAATTTTTACTGAGAACTTTGTGTACCGATCAACCCAAACAGGCATGCGGGTCCACACCCGGCCGACAATTCCACCAGCACAAAATCTTGCTCAGAAGGTTGCAAACCCTGTCAGGTCAAAATGGGCGGTGAGAGTTCTAGAGAGACCAAAAAGAAAGCCGGCTCATGGGATCAGGGATTCATGATGCCCAGGCTGCAGGCAGTGTGGAGCCCTGGAGCGGCATCAGGAAGGTGCTGGGTCAACGGTGCCCACTCAGAGCTGTCATCCCACTAGGAGCCCGAGGCCTGTCCTGGTCTCAGATCTCTCACCTCGGTCCTGAATTCCTGTCTGACCTGAGACTCTGAGCAGAAACTCTGCGTGCGTAACCCACTGACCTGAGAGCCAATCCCACTGCCTCTAGTGGGGCAGTGACTTTATCCCTTATGGTGTCAGTGACTTCAGGAAGGAAGACAGCCAGCTAGAGATCTGACATGATCTTATTGTCAGCCAACTGGATGTGTGGCCACAAGCTTTGTAACCCTAAGAGCTTTGATATTTTGATCTTTAAATGCTTTTGAAGCATTTATATGCATCTGAAGTGGTAAACTTGTGATTTTAAGACAATAGGGTTAGCTAATTAAACTTTTAACCGTGTTTAAATATTTCAGGCAGTGATTCTCAGCTAAGGGTGATTTTTGCCTCCACCCCCAGGGAACACTTGGCCATGTGTAGGGACATATTTTACTGTCACAAGTGAGAGTGCTGCTGGCATCTATTGGACAGAGGCCAGGGATGCTGCAAAGTCCCCCCTGGACAGGATGGCCCCACAGGAAAGAATTATCCCCACAAAAGGTACTGTGTTTAAGAAACTAATTTAAGGGAATCAGCTTTATTAAATCAAGCAGCTTGTAAATATTGTTTAATCACTTAGGAAGATTTTGTTAGATTTATGTTTTCATTATTAAGTATTTGAAGAACCCAAGAAAATCAGATATGTTAAATTTATAATGATGGTCAGAAATATAATTTCTGAAGAAATTTAGTCAATCAACTGATATAAAATATTTGTTTGAATTTTATTGGCAAAATTTATAGCTGAGAATTAAAGAACCAGAGAAAATAAGAACTACTCAACATAAAAATTACTATATTCACAAATTTTTAAAAATGTATAAGTTACACTTACAGGCTTAAGAAAAATTCTGTTCTAAAATTTACACTGTGATGAATTAAGTGTCAGCTATAATAAACAAAATCCTCCCGTGAGAGGACAGACAGGACCGCAGAGCTGAGGAGAGGTGTTTTCTTCACAGTAGATCTGTGCAGCTCTGACACTAGAGAGTGAGGGCGACACTGGGGCTACTCTAGACGTTCTTGTAGGAGTTAAGGCAACAGCTAACATTGTGAACACACAGCAGGTGCCCAGTGAACATCATCAATCGTGATTCTTAGTCCCTGTGGGAAGCCTGAGGGAGATAGCAGCACCCAAAGGAGGGCCCGGCATGGTGCTGGGGGCACCCTCTGGGAAAACCAGGAGGATATCCTGAGGACTGAGCAGGGCAGTGAAGTTTGGATTCTTCCCAGCCCTGTGGCCACCAACCCCATCCAGAGAGAGGGTTCCTGGAGAGCTTCAACCTTACTTCCAGACATTGCTCCAACCCCCAAACCAGGCATCGTTGTCCTGATTTCAGGCTTAAGGACAGTGAGGCCCACTAATTTTATCAGTCACCTAGCTCGTTGGAAGTAGCCAGTTCACAGAGGGAGATTTGGCTCTATTCCTGAATTCCTTCCCCTCTGCTAGGCTGTGTAAGAATGGGGGAGGGTCAAAGGTCAACCCCTCTTGCTCTTTTAAGCAGGTCAGAAAAATGTGGGCTCTTCCATAAGCCTAGGACAGATGCCACACGGCCACTGCTGACCACCTCAACCTCTTGGGAACACCTGATACCACTGAGTCCTGGTTCTGCTTCTGAGCCCCTCAGATCTTTTCTTCTTCGCCTCATTCGTGGGCACCCCTCTCCTTTAGCCATGACTGACACCTTCCCTCCCAAGAAGCGCCCCATGGAAAGTGAGCTCACCGTCTCCCACCTAGATTAGCTCCAGTTCTTGAGTGCACTACCTCGGCCGGCGGTGCTCAGTGCCCCGTGCCCAATCTCCTGGTGGACGGGTCTTCTTCAACCCTGCTTTTCCTCTCCCCCACTCACAGCACAGCTGATAGGGGAGGATGGGGCAGGACCAGGGACGCTGCCAAGAAGACTGTGGATTGAGAGAAGAGGTTCACAGTGCGGCCACCTATGAAGGAAGAGGCAGCAGAAAGAATGTAGGGATACACGAGTCCTTGTAAATCCCACTTAACCTTTCTGAAATGCAGGCCCATCACCGACAAAGTAAAGCTGAAAATGTCTTCCCACCTTATTGCACAGTCTCTCCCTCTCTTCTCTAACCTTCTACCAACGAAATGTGAGGAACACGAACTTTCAAAAGAGCATCTGCTAAGGGAATTGCCTTTTCTTCCTACAAACTACTTGCAGATTCACTCAGGACCACAATCTATTGGGCTGGTAAATTAGATGTTGAGGATCACTCACTGGGGACGTTGTTTATTAACACTCTGGTTTGCCAGGAGAACATTTAGGAAGTACATGGAATAGTAAATTGAAGAAGCCTGGGATTGTCCAGCCATGTTGTTGCTGTTAACCATCATTAATAAACATTTGTTAACCATCAACAAGGAGCTAGGCTAAGTTGTGATGTTGGCAATTGACAGCACAAAGTTCCCTCTAACTAATTCATGAATTTATGAGGGACATTTGGATGAATTACCATGATTTAGGGTGCAGTGGAATGAGCCTAAACCCTGTGTCAGCACATGGCCCTGGATGTCTGTGCTGCAGCTGCCAAGCCCACCCAAACTACAAGATGAGGAAGGCAGACAGGGACTTGTGGGCAGCTCTCACCTGTGAGCCCTGTGCAGCAGGTGTGAATCTCTGGCTTTTCTTCCAAGAGTCACACAACAATCATGGGAACCATTGCCCTTTGGGGTGAACACAAATACTCCTCTTTGCCAAAAGGATGATGCAGCACCCAAGACGCTGCTCCACCTGGCTTCTGCTCACCCACCAGCATCATGGGCCGCCCACACTTACTCCAGGCTCCATCCTCTGGTCCTTTCCTAAAGAGGCATCTTTAATCCTACCCAAGATGCAAGAGTAAAGAAAACTACACACCTATACACATATGTAGGAAACAGATGCGAAAATGCCACCCAAGAACCTCCTTCCCTGGAGTTCACACCCTTGAATGTGGCAGTCATCTGTGACTTGTTTCCAATAGAATATGACAAAGGCTATGCGATGTCACTTCCGTGATTATGTTACATGAAATTGTGCAACCAATGGACTTTGGCAAAGGGGATGGGATGTCATCTCTGCGATTATGAATTATAATGTCTGTCTTGCTAAGATAGTCTCTTCTTTGCTGGTTTTAATGAAAACAGCTGAGACAGGGAGGCCCACGGGGTAAGGAGCTGAAGGCAGCCTCTGGCCAACAACCAGCAGGAGCCTGAGGCCCTTGGTCCCACAGCCTCAAGGACTGGAGTCCTGACAAAGCTCCGAGAGCTGCCAGGTGAGAGCCCCAGCCTGGCCCACACCGATGGCCAAGCTGAGCCGGGACCAGATGCCACCCACAGCCCTGATGAGAGGAGCATGTGTCTAAGCTGGTGGTCTAGCTGGGCAGCAACAGGTAACCTGCACAGCGTGGGGAGTGGTTCTGCCCTTCACAGAGGTGCCACAGGCTCTGCACCTGTTTCAGAAACAGTTAACCCCTCCTTTGGAGTTGGCTTGGGGTCTACAGCAATTTTCCTTTAAGTTTACTCCCACCCTTGAGCACATATTTCAGTTTTCTAAACATTCTCAGTCACTGAGAACCAGACGCATGGAACAAGGGAGGCCTGGGCTCTGTGAATGGACATGGAAGAGCTGCCCGCGGGTGTGAGGGGACCCTGCTTTCAGCGGTGCTAGCACACAACAGGCCCGTTGTTGGATGGGCCCTCGCGACTCAGAGACATGGGGCCCAAAACCCGATGTGACCCCAGGCCAGATGTGGCGATCAAGTACAAGAAGCAGGCAGCGTTTTGAGGCTGACGCTCCGGTTCCAAGGAAGCTGAGCTCCCACAGCAGGAGCCCCACAGTAACCGTTTCTGAGCATCTGACATTTAATGTAGCCTGGGGCACAGCACGTACCTGAGAAATGCCACCTTGTGGGGTAGATAAGTGAATTCCAGAAGTGTTTTGGCCATGATTGGACCAAACAAATGACTTTCCAAAAATGGTATTTTGAATGGTACATGTTTGAACATCTAACTTTATAAATGTTTGCTTAAGATAATCTCATTGCTTGAGTCACTTCAGCTAAACAATGACTTAATGAGCACCTATGATGTGACTGGAATTGACCACCAGTGGGGACAGATGAGGAATGAGACGTGCCCCATCCCCTTTAGGAGTTCTAGAGGAGACGTGTGTGTGTGTGAATGTGTGCATGTGAGCGTGTGTTTGTGTATGTGAGTCTGTGAATGTGTGTGCATGTATGTATATGTGGTGAGTGGGTGTGATTGTATATGTGTGTGGATGAGTGTGATTGTGCGACTGTGAGAGTGTGTGAGAGTGAATGTGTGTGACAGATTGTGAGTGTGTTTTGTGTGTGCATGTGTGTAACTGTGTGAATTTGTGTACACATGAGTGTGTATGTGGCTGAGTGTGTGTACATGTGTGTGAATGGGTGTGGTTTGTGTAATTGTGAGTGGGTGTGTGAAGGCAGGCAGAAGCCAGGACCAGATGGGATCGAGTCTGGGGCATGTGCGTTGTGGCCCACTGTCACTGGGTCAGGCGTGGTCTGTCAGGCTGCTGGAAGAGCTGTGTGTAGATGACAGGTAGGCAACAGGAGAAGTCTTTCATGGAAAATAGTCCACGTCTGGAGGACAGTGACAGCGAAGCTCTGAGAGATCTGTTGTCTCCTCACCAAATGTCAAACAGCAGCTATGGGGTACAGTGAGAAAGATCCAGACCTGGGGAGCCGGTGAGGGTCCCAAGTTCCCAGGGAAGCATCCCAGAGCCCAGCCTGGACTCAGGCTTTGCCTCAGCCCTCTCAGATTCTTGGGTGGACAAACAGGGCCCAAAGTTCCTCCTGCTGACTGAGCCAACACGGTGGGTGAGAAACACCTGACGCAGACACTACCGGGAAGCACGAGCTTATCTCTGGCATCTCAGACTGGGAAACCAGCAACAAGACTCGATCCATTCCCTCCCTTCCATGAAGGTGCTGCCGTAGAGGAGGCCTGGGCCTCTCGAGGATTAGTGGTGGCTCCTGCCAGGGGGTTAGGAATATAGAACCAGCAGCAAAGGCCACAGGTGTTGGAATCAAAGAGACCTCGGTTTACATCCCAGCTCTGCTGTGGGATGGATTTTCCTTCTGATTTCTCATACATACAATTAAAATCTAACTCAAAGGAGTGGAATGTTTGGTGAGTAATATGCAGGACTATCTGAATACTCATAGTTGGCTCTAGTGGTAGCTGTCACCAGCATCATCACTGTGTCCCTTTCCCAGAGCCCCGGTGCCTCCCCAGGCATTTCCACATCAGGCCAGTTCAGGCATTGATCCTCTTGGAGTGGCTGTGAGCCAGGGAGAGGTGGAGCTCGTAGGGGCCACTAAGAGACAAGATGGGTGCTTTGGGGAGCTCGGGGTCTGAGAATCCTTCCAACAAGAGACAGTTGCATGGGACAGGAGGCCAGGTGGAGAGACTATGGGTGCTGTGGTCAGACCAAGCTACCCTCTAATCCCTGCCCCCTCATCTCAGAGCTGTGTGACCCAGGCTCTCAAGGTGCCTGGCTTACTTGTGACTCAGTTCTTCAAACTGTAAGGTTGTTTGTCCTCAAAGCACTTTGAGAGAGACAGTACTGCACAGCACACCTTGGCTTTAATTCCACCTCTACCTACTAGGTACACAACTGTGGGTGAGTCACTTGGCCTGTCTGAACTTAAGTGTCAATATCTGAAATGGAAACAATAAACAAGATCTTTGCCATAGGGTTACAGGAGGACTAGATGAGATAGTCCATGTAATGTGTTTCACGTAGAGCCTAATGTAAATGCTCCAAACCATTAGCCTTGATGATAGTGATGGTAGTGTTGATGATGATGGTGATTTTGATGGTGGTGATGGTGATGATGGTGGTGATGGTGATGATGGTGGTGATGGTGATGATAAAGATGGTGATAGTGAAGATGATGGTGATGATGGTGATGGTGACAGTGATTTTGATGGTGATGATTGTAATGATGAGGGAGGTGATGGTGGTGGTGATGATGATGGAGATGATGATGTTGATGGTGTTGGTGGTGATGGTGATAGTGATGGTGATGACAACATAAACCTCTTTTAATTGGTCTCCCCTACCCAGCTCCTTTCATATGTGGTTTTCTCAGTTCTGTGGTGCCCAACACTGGGGGCTTGTGGCACTCTGGAGCCCTCACATCTGTGGGCATCCCTCAGTGCCCAGGTGTGCCTGCCCCAGTAGAGTTGTGCTCACCAAGAGTCGTGTGTGTGTGTCCCAAACCAGTCTCTGCCTATTGCAATTATGTAAGTTAACTATTACATATCAGACTCCTAGGAGGCACTAAATATTTTTGAATTAACAAATTATACACAACTTTTCTATATGACTGTAAAAAGGAAAAAGAATGGTTTCTATGAGAGCTAATACGGAAGCTTTTGAATGACCTTTTAAAAGTGAGTGTCTAAAAAATATTGTCAAATCAGCTGTGGACAAGGCACCCACAAGCCAGTGGGGCCCTGTGCTCAGGTTGCATCATCCTGTGTCCTCAACCCACTTTCATAAAAGTGAAGCTGGAGTTCCAGTCAGGCATTTGCAGTGGTCTCTGCAATGGAAAACACTGTGGGGCTCCAAGAACAACAACAAGAGTACTGACCCTCTCTTAAAAGATTTGAAAATAGCATTTATGTTTTCAGAGAAATTAAAGTGTTACATGATGTGTAAGAGTTTCTTTAAAACTTGAACAGGAGCCGCCCGGTGGCGCAGCGGTTTAGTCCGCGCTTGGCAGCCCGGGGTTCGCGAGTTCGGATCCCAGGCACCCGCCGATGCACTGCTTGTCAGCCATGCCGTGGCGGCGTCCCATATAAAGTGGAGGAAGATGGGCACGATGTTAGCCCAGGGCCAGTCTTCCTCAGCAAAAAGGGGAGGATTGGCGACGGATGTTAGCTCAGGGCTGGTCTTCCCCACAAAAAAAAAAAAAAAACACAAAACTTGAACAGAACAACCAAAGACCAGTCATCGTGTTGGATAAACGACTTCCTCCCTCTTGTTAACAGACCAGAATCAAATCCCAGCCAAAGAAGTGGCTGCACAGGTGGCTGGGACGTCCTGGGGCTGCTCCGAGGAGGGGTGGGGGGCCCTCCCGGGGGGCCAGCCCAGTGATGCGGTGGGAGAGTAATTTCCTGACCCCTGATGCCATGCTGGGTGCACACCGCATCCTGGGAGCACTCTGGGCTGCGTGTCCACAGCACTTCCTCTTTGCTGAGTCTCTGGAAACGTCTTTCTTCCTCCTTCCCAGGCGGCGTCGCTGGGAACAGGCACCACGGGAGAGGAGCAGCAGCCTGACTGATGACCCTTGGTGACAGATTAAACAAACGTGTAAAAATTAGCCTTAAAGTAAACTTCCTGGGCCAGGTCTGAGCCCCCACGCCTCTCCCTCCCTCCTCTCTTCCTGCACTCCCGGCAGCAGCATCACTGTCCGTGATGGGCCCGCTCACCCAGCACAAGGTCCGGACCAGGACAACGGCCCTGCTGCTGCTTCCTGCCTAAGCAGCTGTGCCTGGAGGCTTTCAGGCGGCTCTGGGGCTCCGTGACCTCCCGCAGACCTGCCTCTCCACCTCCTGTGTGACACCTGCTCACGGCCTGTGAGCTTTCTAAGCCTCAGTTTCCCTGCCTGCAAACGGGGCTGTGAGCCTCCCTCCCTCGCAGGACTCCTCTGAGACAGTGCTGGACACGCCCCGAGCAGGGCTGGGCCTGCGGTGGCGGTGGTCGGTGCTAGCTACCACTGTCTCACTGCGCAGAGCTCTGCAACACTGTCCATGTTGGCGGCTCCCAAGGAAGGAGCTTGGAAGTCCACAAAGACACCTGAGTCCTCAGAGCTGCTTGCTGTGGCGCCCGCATTCTCCAGGCTCCGCCATGAGAAACCATCACTGGCCTCTTTCTCCACTGTGCTCAGAGCTTGTCAGGTGCTCTGCTCCCACTTCATATAAATTCCCAACTTAATTCTCATGCCAAGCCTCAGAGGCAAACAACATGAGCCTACTTTATCACAGCTTCACCAGAGCCGAAAGGTGGTACCTTTGCGATTAGGATCCAGCTCCAGCTCGAGGCTATTTCCATAACCATCACAGCTGAAAGAGGAACTGATGAATATCCCATCTTTCTGTTTTTATGTATTTAATTGAGACATAATTTTAATTGAGGTATAATTGACCTGTAACATGTTAGGTTCAGGTGTGCAATGTAACGATCGATATTTGTATACACTGTGAAATGTTCCCCACAGTAAGTCTAGTTAACATGAATGCCTCATCTCTAAGTGGTGATGAATTTACCATCAAACTGTCCTGCTGGCAAATGGCAGCCAAAGCCTCCTCACTGGTCTTAGCCCCCGAATTCTTGTGGGCTTCCCTAGTTCAGGGGGGTACTGACTGCCCAGGGCCCTACCCTGGGGAAATGGGGTCTGTACCAGAAGTCACTCAACAGACGGCACCTCGACTCTACTGTTTATACCTGGAGGGTCCCCGCAGTTCCAGGGCCTTTCTAGGCGTGAGTGGGTCACTCATTCCTTCTTCCCTTTGACATGGAGGGAGAGTTCCCAGGGGAGGGAGTCTTTCAGGGGGCTATAAATTTGACGTTGCAGCAGAAAGTCCTAGGCGGAGGACCCATGACCCGTGAAATTAGAAGCTCTCATCTGAGAGTTCTGCCCCCTGCCTCTGCAGTGGGATTCCTCTTCCCAGGGTCCGGAGGAAGTGCAGGCTGTGGATACCAGGCTTTTCCCTTCTTTCTCCCACCCGACACTTCCCCTGTTTGGGACCATCATAACAAATGGACTCATGTCCCCATCTCCATTTCTAAATGTTTGTGTGAGTGCAGGCCCAGTGGTCTAATGCACACTCATGCTCTGAATGTGTGTTCATTACATCCTAAAATCCACGGAAGCCATTAGCGCTCCTATGGCCAGAGCAGTTCCCCTCCCACAATAAGATAACCCCCAAAACACACACATTAATTTATTGGTTCATTTATGCAGCCCCACTCATTTGGCACCTCCCATGTGCAATGCACCACAGTTAGTGATGAGCATATGGAGATGAGGGAGACATGGTCCCTGCCCAGCAATTGTTTATGATCCAAAGACCTTCGTAGACCACAACCACCCGACTTCCACCTACATGCAAAATGCAGTTCACAATGTCGAATTGATTTCCTTTCTAACCAGGCACGACAAACCTCAGTTCAGGTACGTGCTCCTTCTTAAACTACTGGACAGAAGCGCCTGCCAAAAACTCTGCAAAATCAGCTGATTCAAAGACACGAGTACATGGCAGCAAACCTTTACACATAACATTGTTTCCATGATTTGTATGGATGGACACACAAGTGACTGGTAGAGTTTTTCAGTGTCTGTCTATATATAGGGCCTTCTGTAGACCAGGAAAAAGGTTTTTGATGACAGCTACCAACTCTGATAACAAAAGCCAGAAACAGAATAACTGGTGGGAAAAAATATAGACATTTCATCCAGTCCATGCCGGGTTACATTATTTTAAGGAGGATCTAGTTTTGGGTCTGCCCACATTTTGTGACATTCTCACTTGACTTTATGTCAAAAGAGTTCCTTTTCTAGATCTCCCATATGAATTAAAATTCATTTTTAAAAGTATTCTGTTGGCAGTGTTCTCATCTTGGTAATTGGGGAATTCCAGCAATAAGAACAAAAATGTTTGCCTTGTATTCAATGTTTAATTACTGAAGCCAAACTTATAATTTTAAAATCCCAAGTTCATTCTCTTCTTAAACCAGGAAATGATGCAATTCAGTTCAAAAAAACAAATATTGAGTTTGCCCTGCCTTCTCAACACTATTGCTATGGGATAAAGAGGATAAGAAATGAGCCTAGAATTATTAAATTCTAGGAGGGTAGAAACAGAACATGTTCATTCAAATATACCACCAGGCTTGGCCAGTTGTGATGGACCAGGAGGAAGTAGCCACGTGATGTGTGTGTGAAGGAGAAATTCCTCAGTGGTCCTGTGTCTTCCGGCCCGTTTGTGCCCTTCCACAGGCAGAGTCAGTGAGACAACAGGTGTTGGGAAAATAATTAGTATTTTTAGAAGCATACTACTTAGAAAGGACTCTAGATTGCTGCTGAGTACATGTCCCTGAATGCACACATTGTCCACATGTGCAAACGTGTTCAACAGCCATGACGCGCTGGGCACCAAATGGAAGAAACTGACAAAAATTGCCCTTTCAGTGGTTTGCTTTGTAAACCAGATCAATGTTTCCAGTTGCAAAGTGTACTTACTTATAGAATGTAGATCTGTATGCACACGTGTGCTCTAACCTCTCATGCTCCCAGTCTTTACACACACGCCATTTGGTGTCTAGAATGTTCTTCCACCTTGACATTTCTCTGGCTGTTGACTGCACTTTTTCTTCAGATCTTAGAGTGAGCATGATCTCCTCAGAGATTCCAACATGGACTTAGAACCCCCTCTGACTGATGGCTCACTATACAATGTGTTGTCACCAGGACACACAGTTGTCATCATGGTTGGCTTCTCTGTCCCTCCCGCCAGGCCACCTGCCCAGGACAGAGCTGGGTTCTTTCATCTCGGAGTCCACAGCACCTGTCTCAGTGCTTCTTCCAATTACATGTACAATGAGTGAGGAAGTGATTGTCTGGACTGTCACTCTGTGTGATCAACATTGGTCAGACTCTAACCACAGAATCTTCCAGATTCCTCCCAACACCCTGGTCAGAAAGATGTCATCTCACAGGCATAGAGAGTTTAGTCACTTGTCACACAGAGGCCACACCTGAACTGGTCTCCTTCTGAAGCCCTGGTGATGTCCACTGTCTGCTCCCTCTCCTGCTGAATGACTGAGCCTCGTGCTGTCCTGTCTGCCTCATGTGGTCGCGAAGACAGAGGAGACGTGTGCAGAATCACCTCACAAGCTGCACATTGTAAACCAACGTCAGCTGGTGAATATTACGGGCACAGAACACTTACTCTGTAGTAACTGCTTAGATTTTTATTGAAGCACTGCACTCTGACAACACCAGCTTGAATCTGAGCACGGAACAGCAACATGAACTCCGGGACTTTATCTGTTCTGGCACATGGTGGGGGCATGCTAAGCATTGCCAGCTGTTAACACCTGCTGCCTTCCCTGGTCCATGAGCCAGGACAGCCCTGCTGGCCTGTGTAAGAGAGGTTCAAATGCAATCTACCTCTCAGGAGTGCACACACACATATCTCACACATACATGCACACATACACATGCACACAAATGCCACACACATATGCTCGTGCACACGTGTGAGCACACACACCACACACGTGCGTCTGTGCTCACATGCACTTGTGTGCCCCTGGGTGTGTCACACAGGCATGCACACACATCACAGATGTGTACACACATGCACACAAACATATGTATACGTGTGTGTACAACACATGCACATGCAGGTACAGATGCAGGTGTGCCATACAAATGCACATGTGTGGACACATGCACACACCATAGACATAAATGTGCTCACACATGTACACGTGTCACACATGCACATTCACACAGTCACAAATGCACACACATACACACATGCATGCTCACACACACTCACGGCTCCCTCTCCATCCTCTCTTGCTGCTTGTTGATTTTTTGCCTCTTTCCCCTTTATCTCATCTCAGGGACAACTCTGAATGTTTTCACCATGGATCTTGACTGTGGCCCTTCTCAATGTGGACTTTAAGATCACCTGGTAAGGCTCATTAGGACACGGAAAGAACATTATGTTAAGGTCGGGTAGGGACAATCCCTGCTGCGTGACCAGTCCAAAAAATGTGGGCCATCCCAGGGAAATGAATGCTGGCCACTTCATTTCATGGCTGTTTCTGTCTCGGGAGACATAGTTTAAATCCTGGGGTTTATTTGTTTTTTGAAAATTCGTTCTGAAGAGCAGTAAAAAAGAGGTGACTTCCATGAGTTAGGAATTGGTTCCTGTTCTAATTTCAAGTCGTCTACACCCTGAGCTTTGAAAAGTGATAATGAACTCTGAGGGAAATTACCAATTCCTGGACTTCCTCCCTTCTTCTAAAGTCTTGTTATGACTCACAGGCCCCACAATGTCAGGCAAGTCCATTATCTCTCAGATTGCTATTTATCTTCAGCCCTCCTCACTTTGTGCAAGGCCTACAGCTTTATCTCAACTTCACAGAAGCTGACCTGGCTGACTTCTGCTGGAATAAACTATGGTGACTTTCCATACCCAGCATAAATACTCACATTTTAGGCAAGGAAGGAAAATGTGGCCATGCCAGGATTTCATGATGACTGTGCCCTGTAAGTCAATGTGAACACACCAGGTTGACCAGAAAGCTCAGCATGTGAACCCACATGGAAAGTGCCACTGCTTACTTGCTGGCAATTTGCTTCCTGGCCTTGCTGACAAGACAGGGCCATTTACAGCTGATGTCTGGGGAACAAGACTGAGTTGCCATTAACAACATTGACCACAGAAGGAAAGAATGGAAAGGCCAGGAAGGAAGATAGGACCTCTAGCTGAATTCCACAATATCCATTTTCCATAAGGTCTACAATCATAGACTGAGATGAGCTCAAAGCAAAGCTTTTTGGTTAAGTAAATGAAAAGCAGTCTATTCTTATGGGTGCAATACTGGATATTTACTAAAAAGAGTTGCCACTGATTCCAGTCTATTCCTTATTAACTGTGCATCTTTAGACATATCACTTCATCTCTCTGAACCCGTTTACTTGTGTATAAATGGGGTACAGATGTACCTGTTTAACTAACAAGGCCAGGGAGGGCCCCAAATGGAATCACGCACACATACTCATGAGCAGATCCCTCACAATGTGCACATCTGGAAAAACTGATCAAGACTTAACCATTTTTAAGTTACTGCACATTACTGATAACATTGACAATAAACTCTCTGGCTTAGAAATAAATATTAAGCAATAGCACCTACAACAGATTAATATCTTTCCTTATTCTGTTGAACCCATTGGTGATAGAAATGAATAAAACTGGCATTCTTATTTATTATCTGGATTAAATAATTCTCATTCTTGCTAAGAGTTCAGTGCTTGTTTTCAACACTAATAAGCTATTATTGTACAGAAAATGGAATTTTAAAAATTTACAATGCCCAGAAAGACCTAATAAAACATGGTGGCACCTTCACTTTTTGGTACAAGAAGCATTGATATAAGTATTCCTGGATGGTGCAGAAAGGCAGTAATTTAAAAGCTCCCCAGCATGTGGTCAAATGAAGGCTAGGAAAACACTTTGCATTGAACAGCAGTTTCTCTCAACGGCCAAGAAAACCGAGCACCTCACCACGCTCTGCCGCCTTCCTACATGAGGCAGGTGAGTTGCCAGAGGAAAGGGGTGTCACGTCCAGGAGACAGTGGACGGGGATGTGCTTCAAGATAATTCAGGGAGGTGGGGATACGGGTGAAGATGGAACAAGACTGGCCATAAATTGATAAATCTTGAAGCTGTGTGGTGGACACATGTGGGTTTACTCTACTATTCTACCTTTGTGTATATTTGAAATTCTCCTTAATAAAACATTTAGGAAATGAAGAAAGTCCATACAGAAAGTTCTGGAAGAGTAGTGTTTCAGAGTTTGTCTTGCTCTCCTGTTTCTTTTTGCCTTGAAATCTATGAGATTTGTGAAATCGACCATGAAACCTGCTCAAGAGAAAGCATGGGATCATTATCCTCCCTTGAGGGTGGACCTAGAAGAAATCGACATGAACCATCCTGCCCAGGCTGTATCTCGATGGATCTCTTCTCCCAGCATTTTGGAGATCCTGGATCTCCTCCAAAGGGTCTGCATACAGGAATCATTCTCAGAGCCAGTGAGGCTCGGTGTGAAACTGTAAGGCATCGTCTTTGGTCAGGAAACAGACAAGGCTATCCTCTGTCACTGCTTTTATCCAAAACCACACCAGAGCTCCCAGCAAGCACAGTAAGGGCAAGAGAAAAGGGTTAGGAGTTGGAAGGAGAGAAGCAAATCATTCATTTCTTGCAGAGGATTTGATTGCCTATGTAAAAACACCAAAGATGACAAAAAAGTTATTAGAAATGTTAAGAGTTTAGCAAGGTGTCTGCTCCAAGGTCAACATATAAAAACAAATTGTGTCCACAGTACCAACAAGTGAGAAAACATGACCCTAAAAAAGACCATTGACAACAGCCACAAAAACTGTGTCACCCATAAAGATGTGAAAAGGCTGTGCAGGACCTAGATGCAGAAACTTATATAATTTTATTAAAAGGCATAAAATAAAACCAAAGCAAATTGAGGGGTAACTCATATTTATAAATAGAAAAACTCAATATTGTAAAGACAGTTTTCTTAAATTGACCTATGGATTCAATGCAGTTCTGATCCTAATCCCAATGGGCTTTTTCATGAAATGTGGAAAAATAATTCTACAATTTGTCTGGAAGAGCAACCTGCCAAATAACCATAAGCACATCACCAGGTGGGAGGTGTTCTGGGGTTTGAGTCAAAGAGCTCATGGTCTTCACGAGACCTCAGACCATGGTCCATCTGGGACCCGGAACCTTCTCTTCCATCCCGCAGTCCCAATGGGCCATCGAGTGGGAAGACCCCTCAATTTTTAGGAACATTTCCTTCTCAGAAGACCTCTCTTCCAGCCCATCTGCTCAGCCTTTGAGCACCACACAGCTGATGGGTTTTGTTCTTCTTTGGAGGGTGGGGCTCTTGGAGGGGAGCAATTCCCTTTCTCCCTCGCTGGTTTCTGTGGAACCGGGTGCAGTACAGTTTAGGGGCTACCACGTCGACAAGATGGTTCTGAATTCCAGGGAGTTTTCCATGCGTCTGCGACCTCCCACCCAGCAAGACCCCTGACAAACAGGAGCACCCATCACACACAGTCAGACAATACTTATCAAAAAAGTAGAGTAATTGTGGGGTTTACCTACCCACGTTTTCAGAGAAGAAAACCAAGTTTTAGTGAAATACAGTCAACTGATCTCTACAGACACCTGCTTTGCACAAGAGCTGGGAACAAAGGAGACATCTGTGACAATGTCCCCGTGTCCCACGTCCCTCGCCCTGCCCATTGCACCCCAGTCCTCCACCTGGCCCCGAGTGGCCACTGCTGTTTCTTCTCTGTCCTCTGATGTGGAGCTCCAGGTGCAAGTGCACGCGGGTCCCCGAATTTGCTGGGGGGTTTCCCACCAAGGCCCCATTCCTCCCAAATTTGGAGAAGGAAGGTCAACCCCTCTTCTCGCTTCCCCACCCCATCCGGTGAGGAAACAAGGTCAAACCCAGGAAGTGACTTTGCCTCCTGCGTTCTGTCTAAGCTGTCGCCATCCTCTTGGTCAAGCAGGCCCTTGATTTTGGCCTTGTCTTTCCTCACAGGGACTAAGGAGAAGGAGGAGCGGTCAGGCCCAGATGTCCTTAGTTTCCCTCTGAAACACCCTTGTACCCCGTCCTCCCTGGCTTCCTCAGCCCCCGGCCTGGCCTGTCGGGTTGTCAGCCCAGAATCCAGACCACAGCAACCCTCCTCACCGCAATTTCCTAACCTGCCCCCCACCACACCCGCAGACCCCAAGACCCCCCTTATAACTGGGGTGAAGTCCCACTGTTTGACTTGGCCTCCCAGAGCCCCCAGGGTCCCACCCAACTCACCTCTCCAATGTTCTTCCCCCAAAGCTGCCAACAGCTGGGCTCACGGTCCCCAGAACAGACGTCTCCACCCCCATCTTCCTTCAACATGGCCTCCAAACTTGTCAGATCCGTGGAGGTCCTTGAGGACGAAACTAGGAAAGTCTCCTTTAGTTTGACGGTGTGTGTGCACGTGTGTGCATGCATGTGCAGGGTGCGGGTGTGTGGTTGTGGTATAAGCATGTGCACATGTGTGGGCATGTGCCCGTGTGTGTACATGCGTGGTGTGGGTGCACATGTGTGTGGCACATGGTGTATGGGTGCAGTGTGCACCCAAGCACGTGTGAGCATATACAGTGTGTGCACACGTGTGTGTGAGTGTGTATGGGTGTGGGTCTGGTCTATTTCTCTTAAGAACTGAACTGATGACGATTCCACCACAGCCCACTCGCCTCTCCAGGGCAGGAAGGAGACCAGCACCTTCCGGGGCTGACCCTCAGCCAGGCACAAAGTTTTTTCCTCACAAGAACTGCAGATGAGGAACCCGGGACTTGGGGAGGTGAACACACGAAGTTCACCGGGCTGGTGACAGACCCAGGACTCACAGCCACATCTGCACAACTCGTCCTTGCTCCGCTGCCACGTCTCGGCACCCTGCAGGATGCCCGTGAGCCCACACCAACAGCACCTTCACCATGAGGAGCTGTGAGACTCGACTTCACACCTGGGTTTGCTCTGCAGAGGAAGCACTTCTGGAATCACGGCCGCAGGCCTCAATCTGCAGCAGAAACCTGGTAATTCGGGTTCCTAAGCAGCCGAGTGGGAACATTCTGTTCTGCAGGCTCCCAGCCAGGGGCAGCAGAGTCCCAACAGCTGGGCGTACCCCAAGGAGGAAGATGAGGACAAGGACGGGGGCTCTGTCCCAGATAAGGCTGCAGTTTCCGAGTAAGAAGGCCGGGAGGGAGGGCAGGACCTCCGACATCAAAATCAAGAGAGTGGCGTCCTCGGGCCTGGGCTCATCCTCGGGGCCCAGAGCAGCAAAGATGAGCCTAGTGCTCTAACGTGCCTGCCCCACCCGGTGAGGTTTTAGGAATGAGAAAGAGCCCAGAACCTGAGCCAGGGAGGCGGCTTCTCCAAGTAGGCTCCCTGACCCCTGCATCAGACCGAAGGTGTATGTGAGCATGCGGGGGTCCAGGCTCCACCGTAGACCCACTGAACCCAAACTCTGGCCAGCCCAGGAGTCCGCATATGTAATCCCATCTCCAGGTGATTTTCCCAGAAGCGGAAGTTCGAGAACACAGCTGGGAGGGAAGAGGAGGGTGTGTGGCCCGGCTGTGGGCAGAGGAGGGCTACAGACCCTGCGTAGCCAGAGAAGGGACAGACCCCATCTTTGATCGGGAAAGGAGCTGTGTGCTGCTGGGTGTCTGCATTGCTGGGAGAGGTCATCCTGGGAGAAATGAGGCTGTCTGTCCTGGGCATTCACTGAGGACAGGGAACCAGAGCCCATCCCTCCACCTGGTGTGCGTCCTGCAGAGCACCCACCCCTCGGGGGCCAGACATGAGTCTTGAGAGGCCTGTTCTTACTGCAGTTCCTGGAGGCAAGGCACAATTACCCCCAAGAGCCTTAGCTTCCTCCAGGATGAACCAATCCGTCCATTTCTCCTGCACATGGAAATAGGCTCAAGGGCACCCACTCCTCCACGTGTGCCTGCTCGAAGAGAACTGACCCTCCTGTCCATCCACACACGATGCGGCTCCTTCTGTGGGCCCCGGGTCACCTGGGACTTTAGCAGCAGGAGGCTAGGGGTTCTTGTCTCTGAAGGAAGGCTGGGCTGGCTCTGCCCAGACCCAGAGAGCCTTTCCACGGCCTTTCCTCCCTCCCACACGCCCTGCAGTGCAGGACAGCCTCTCTGAACCTACAGGGGTCACCTCCTCCTTCCAGCAAGACCCTGGCTCTGCAGAGCTGCATTTGCAAGGGGCCCAAGAGAGTCAGTTTGGAGCCGGGCTGGTGGAACCCAGTGGGGCCTCCTGTGACGGGCAGGGTCCAGGATGGACCAGGCCCCACATGTGGTCCTGAGAATGTTCCCAAGAACTCCTGGCTCCTGGCTTTGGCAAGAAAGTCATCTGCTCTGTCTGCAGAGTTTCCACCAAAAAAGGCTTCTCTTCACACTGACCACGCCCTGAGCCTCCTCCTTCTTCCTGGCTCAGGTGTGGACTGGACGCTCAGGTTCATTGCTATAGGGTCTGGAGCCGTTGACAACACCCTCGGTATAGCTGCGTGGGCAAACCCATTTCTCAGGCAGAAACCTTTCACAGAGGAAGTTTGTAAAATAAAAAGTGCAGGAACCAGCCGACCTGGACGCTAATGTGCCTCAACCTCTTTCTAGTCGTTGAAGCTCAGAGAAATTACTCTTTCCCTCAAAACCTCAGTTCCCTCATCTTTTAAATGCTAGTGAATAACACAGAACCTTGTAGGGCATTTTCTTTTGTTGGAAGACCTGCTTTCTCATGCCCTGGGTTGCAGATCCATCCCCTGCACCTGAGTCCCAATGCCACACGCGGATTCACCCCATTTTCTTAGGGATTCTGCTCCAGCGCAGCCACTAGTGTTTTCAAAGTTGTAAGCAAGCCAGCTTTTCCATAGTTCATTTTTCCCTGTGTTAAATGACACAAATTCTAATAATTAATGTCTTCATTGTGAGTCATGTTTCCAAGCTACTCACAGGAGCCTATGTGTGCTTTTCCTGACCTAAACCTAAATTCAACAATTCCTTGTATATAGGTTGGTTTCACATCTGTCTCTCCAACTGGACCTTCAGCTCTGAGAAGAGAGGCGCTATTTGTCCTACCACGACCTTCCAACACCTGGGAAAGTTCCTGGCCTGGAAAGGGCCTGAGTCTCTGAACTGACAGCTGCGTGTGAGGATGCAGGATCCACCTGGCAGCCCGAAAACACTGCGCTCGGCGCCCAGCAGGCCTGCCTCCTTCTCATGGTTCTGAGCACGGTTTCCAGAGGGAACAGGTTCCATGGGGCATGATCAGAAACAAACCCCTCTTTTCCCGCTGAAGTGTCCTGAAGGGCATGAAGTCCTGTCCACCCTAGGACATGCTCGTGGGGAGGGCAGCCCCATGTGGCATCAAGCAGAAGCGCTTCTGAAGGTCATGGAGCCAACCTGGAGCCACACGCGGCGGGGACATCACTGAAGGAGAAACACAGCCTGGTCAGGCCCGGAGCTTCGCTCCACGCGGACTCTGAGCATCACGAAACTTGGGGCTTCAGTTTGTTCAGTCTCCATAGAAAAAAGAGAAGTGCCTGTGGCTAGAAGAGAAAAGTCCATCAGAAGTTCCAGAACTTCTAAAGTTCCAGAAGTGTCTAATGCCTGGGGATGGAGGAACCGGCCATACGGTTTTGTTTCCTGACACACAGGGCTCACAGCCGAGGGGAAAGGAGGGGTGAGGGCCAACCACCGGGGGAGGCTCCGGCCTCACATCCAAGAGGCACCCACCCTGCCCTGATGTGGGTTGTCTGAAAGCTGCCTTACATTGACCTGACCATGTGTGCTTCGTGGACGCAGGTGACTTCCTGACAACTGAGGGACCAACACAGACATCCACTCTATCGCCTGCCCTGGGGCACTGAGTGACCAACACAGACGTCCACGCTACGGGCTGCCCCAGGCAGGACTGTGGAGATCACTGGTCTCCCTTCAGCTACAGACACACGCTTTTCCACTGGCAACTTTTCAAGGCCTTTTTTTTTTTTGTTTCCTCCTCACAGGAACCATCCTGCAAACCGCCTGAGTCATAGGTTGATTACATCAAAGGGTGTTTGTCTTGGGCTACAGCCTGTTTGGGTTAAAACCAAGATAAATTGCAAACTGGCTAAAGCTGCTAACAAACACGCACATTTCAGCCCTTTCTCCAGAGGAATGTACAGTGTGTTTGGGCTCGGGACTCGCCACCCCATCCTGTCCTTATTCAGCAAATTGCTGATGGAAAAAACAAGATGGCCCAGCGTGCGGGCACTGCGGCCTCAGACTGGTCACCACGTGGGTGTTCCCGGTCACCATGCGCTCCACGGTGCCATCCACTTGTGGCCCCAGAGCTGGTGCTGGCGGGACAACAGGAGGCACCAATACCCTGGGCTCCCTGCCCCGTCACACGCCACTTGTTGGACAAGCAAGTGACCACAAACTCAGAAACTTACAACAACCCACATTTATGACCTCACAGCAGCGTCTGCAGGCCAGACCTTGGGGCATGGCATGGCTTCACTCTGCCCCCAGATCTCCCCAGGCGCTCTCTCTGGGCCCGGGGCCTCTTCTGAGCGCCATGCCTGTAGGCAGAGCTCACCTCCCTGTGCTGTTTCCCTTCCTGCTGTTAGCAGGAACTGCCCACAGCCCCCAGAGGCCCCGTCCACAGCATGGACACTTGTCTTCTCCCATGGCGGGAAGAGGGTCTCCTCCTCAGCCACCAGCCGGAGAAAACTCTGCTCTTGGAGGGTCCAAATGATTAGGTCAGGCCGCCTGGATAATTTCCCTATTTTGAGGTCAACTGATTTGGACCCTAATCATGTGCAAAACCCCCTCCCAGCAGCACCTGGACTAGTATCTGCATAACTGGGGGCGGGCGGGAGTCTCGGGCATCAGAATTCTGTCTGCCACGCTGTTTAAGTAGCACTATCCAAGCTCACGCACCCCAGGGCCCCCAGGTAACTTCTTGGGACAGAGCTAGCCCCAGGAAACGTGAGACTCACAGGGGAAAGTGGTGGCTGAGATCGCACATGGGCAGACGCTGGGTTTGGGGTAGTTCTCCCGCAGCCCACGACCCGACCCCGTCGTTATGCCTGTCACTGTAGACATTTCGTCCTTCATCTGTCCAGTCATTCATTCCTTCAACAGCTGCTTACCGAGGGCCCATGGTGTGCCAGGCACTACCCAGGAACTATGGAAGCTGCAGCTTAAAACCCTGGACAAAGGTCCCCACTGTCCTGGAGATCACGTTCTCCTGGGGACTCAGATCCGGGGACAAAGAGAGACACGTGTCCTGCGACAGTGACGAGAGCCAAGGGACAGGAGTATCAAAGCCTCGGGCTGCTGGTTGGGGGTGGCTGTCAGCACGCCCTACTCTAGCACCCTGCGAACTCCACACCCAGCACTGACGGCCACCGCAGCTGACGCTCAGGGCACACGTCCCACCCGCCAGAGCTCGCCTCAAATCATTCTTCCCTGCCTGTGAGACTACTGGTGTTCTTACACCAGTTTACAGACTGGAAAACCAGCTCAGAGAGGCTGAGTGGCTTGGGAAACTCACACAGTCAGTGAAAGGAGCTTAGGCCCTTTGGCCCAGCTCCAGACCTGCTGTCTCGCCCTGGTTTGTACAGTCTGGAATCATCAAAGACCAAAGATGCTGACTCCATGCACACCCTGGTGTTGAGAAGTGTCATCCACGGCTTTACGTGGAATAAGGCACATTGAGCTGGAATATTGATTTGGTGAAAACATCCTATTCCCTGTTCCTGAAACTGGAGGAACTGCTCCCACAGCACCCAGGCTGCACGACAGAAAACTGCAAATGGCCCGTCCACCACAGCTGTGCCATCGCTAGGGACCCTGGGGATCTCTCCTGGCTCCACTACCCCCGCATCCCTGGCCAGGAGCAAGGACGCGTCTGTGGGCTCCAGTATCACAGCTGAAGGCCAGGCGTTGCCTGCCTGGTGCGAGAGTGAGGGGTGGGCTCGCATGTAGGCCCAGTGGGCGCTCGGGGCCAGGAGGTGAGCCTGCAGAGTGTGGATGATGGTGGCCGGCCCCAGCAGGGGGTATTCTGAGTGTCTGAAGATCAGAGCCCAGAGAAATGGGTCTAACAAGGTGCAGCAGTGCAAAGGTGTCCATGACGTCAGGAGAAGCTGCCCCACATCCCTGCTAGCAGGTGGACTCAGACACAGCCTGCATCCCAGCCCAGCTCTACCACCTCCCTTTCCAAACACTGCCCTGGCAGGAAGTGCTCCTTCACTTTCCAGCAAAAGTGAGTGACACAGTCTCATTTGGAGAGGACATTTCCAAGGCCACATGGGTCATCCCGCCAACCATCAAATTCTTGACTCTTTCTGCCACGGCCCCACAGTCCTGTCTGAACGCTCTCCCTGGAGAAGCTTGTTCCATTTCTGGAGACTGCCGACAGCCAGAAATTTCTTGTAGTTTCTAACTGTAGATCTCAAGTACAGAGTACAATTCTTCGGATGATACAGAGCAAAATAATTCCTCTCTTATGTGGCAGCCTTTAAAATCTGAGAATCATTTGTATGGTAGCTGATCATCACAAATAAACAAACATTCATGGAGCATCTGCTTTGTGTGAGACAGAGAAAAAGAAAAAGAGGACATAGGTTTTAGATGGATGATTGATAGATAATAATGACGATAAATAGGTAGGCGATAGATAGATACGTGATAGGTAGATACACGGGTAAATAAGTAGTAGATAGATAGGAGATAGATGATAGATGATGGTAGATAGAAACACAGAAAAGCAGATAGATACATAGATTCATAGATGATAGAAATATAGGTAGATGCAAAGATGAAGATAGATACATGGATGATAGATTAGAAAAATAGATGATGATGATGAAGACAGATAGATGATAGATAGATAGACATAGTTTTTGTTTTCAAAATAACATTGAAAGTGTTCAGGCAGAACATGTGTCAGGTTCTCTGAGAAACCCATCTGTGCTACTGGCGGCAGCATCAGTAGGGGCGTCTCCTGGGCCCCAGCAGGAGCATCAGCCCTGAGAGTGGGCTCCTAGAAGTGGTCTCTTGACGGTGGGCCCCTGACAGTGGGCCCCTAGGGTGGGCCCCTGGGGGTGGGCTCCTGAGGGTGAGCCCCTAGGGTGGGCCCCTGGGTGGGCTCCTAAGAGTGGACCCCTGGGGGTGGGCCCCTGAGGGTGGGCCCCTGGCCCTAGGAGACCCACCAAGGGCAGCAGTTCCCTGTAGTCGCCCATCTCTGGGTCCCATGCCTTGCACACCAGCTCCCTGGCCCCCTGAGACTTCTGTAAGTAACTCCCTACAGAAGGAATTCTCCTTAAACATCCAGGGTGGGTTCTGTTTCCTGATGTCACAGCCAGGAAGAGTGTGTTTGAGAGAAGGAGGTGACCACGAGGTCGGCGGCAACAGGACTGCCACAGGAACCACTGGGTTCGGCCACAGGAGGGTGTTGGGTGGTTCTGGCCAGAGCAGGTTCAGTGGATGGTGAAGCAGGAGCCGACTGCTCTGTGTCCAGGAGAGAATTGGAAATTCTCCGGGAAGACTGGCTACTCCTTCAAGATTTTTGTTCTTGTTTTCTCTGAAGGGGAGGAAGGAAGTGGGGCACTTGCAATTGGGGAAAGGCTTTTGTTTTCAGGTAGCAGATCCAAGCACACTGGAGTTTGCGTGGGCACATGCACAGGTGACTGCGGTGGAGATGGGGGAGTCTGATAAAGCTGAGGATGGAGGAGGGCACAGGACGCGAATGTGACAGGCAGAGGAGGAGACCGAGGGAAAGACAGAGGAGGTTGTGGCAGAGCCAAGTGAAACAGGAATGTCCCCCGATGTTGAGGGAGAAAGTTTGAGTGAGGAAGGGGTGGAGCTGTTGTCTGCTGCAAGGGAGCGTGCACCCTGGCCTGGGGTTGAGGCCACCATGGTGGTCGCCCTGGGGGCACCGTTCACATGCCTCGCAGAGGGGCCATCCCTCTGTACTCCGGGGTCGCTGTGGCCTGTGCGGGAGTCATCTCTCATCTGAAGGAATGATGCCAGTTCAGGTGGCCAAGCTGACCCAGGCCTCCAAGCATGAGCCCCTGGCCAATTCAGAGCAGGACAGACATCTGAGGTTTGCTCACAGAGGAGACTGAGTCGTGCTCAGGGCTTGTGCTGGGGGGTTCCCTGGCAGATATTCGGGCTAAACCACCCCTGCTCTGCGAGGCGGCCCGATGAGGGCCCCTCCCCGCAACACCTCCCCCCACGGCGTCTCTAGGAGGCTCTAGACCCAGGCGCTGATGCCACTGGGGTACAGAAGCAGCCACTTCAGATGGCCCTGTGACAGGCCACTCTGCTCACACCCGTTGAAGGTGATGATTACTGGATTTGTGCAGCCCGTTTCAGGACCAGGCCACTGAGCTGACATGCTCACTCCCGAGAAGGCAGAGGGCAGCGTGGCCTGCAGCTCATGGCAACATCTGGAACACCCCAACATCTGGTGGGGCGGCTCTGCCCCTCGCGCCGTCTGCGAGCAGGGAAATGATGGTGGAGGAGGTTAAAACAACTGAGGAAATGCAATGCGCCTGCCCAGGATCTCCCCAGGGTTTCCTTTCTATTTGGTCACCTGCAGTGAGTTAAAGTCCGAGAAGTCCCAGAAAAACAAGGCGGCTGGGCACGTATCTGGACAGCAGGTCATCAGGACACGAGGTCGCACCCTGCAGGCCCTAGGAGGGAGACAGGGGCCCAGCCCACCTCCCCACACAGAGCAGGTTGCACGCATCCCATCCCTCCTTCCTTTGGGCGCCCAGCCATGCCAGGCCCCATCCCCCCTGGTCCTTGTGTCCTGGGAAGTCTCTGGAGGAGAGTGTGGTGCCTCTACTGCCTTCACTTAAAGCCCATTTGAGCTTTTTATAAATAAAGATAATACAACAAGGCCCTGTAAGTCCTGTCCCAATTTCCTCTCCTGGTCCCATTAGTTCCTTGGAATCACATGGAAGGAGTCTCATTCTCTTTCTGTATAAGCTGACTATCCTTAACTTATAAATAGCTATGACATTCCTGGGATGGTTCGTTTATGTGTCCACTTGGCCAGGCCATGGTGCCCAGCGTTTGGTCAAACACTTGTCAAGATGTTGCTGTGAAGATATGTTTTTTTTTTTTGCTGAGGAAGATTGACTCTGAGCTAACATCTGTGCCCATCTTCCTCTATTTTGTATATGGGATGCCACCACAGCATAGCTTGATGAGCCGTGTGTAGGTCCATGCCTGGGATTTGAACCTGTGTACCCCAGACCACTAAAGCAGAGTGCACAAACTTAACTGCTAAGCCATGGGCCAGCCCCTGCTGTGAAGGTATTTTAAATCAGCCAACTCTGAATCAAGCACATGACTCCCTAATGTGGGTGGGCCTTGTCCAATCAGTTGAAGACACCAAGAGAAAAGACTGAAGTCCCCTGAGGAGAAGGGAACCCTGCCTCTGGACGGCCTTCACACTCGAGCTGCAGCATCTTCTCTTCCTGGGTCTCCAGCCTGCCCTGCAGACTTCCGGTGTGCCACAATCATGAGGGCCAACTCCTTAGAATAAATTCCCCCCCTCCCCGAACATGCTCCTCCTGGTCACTCAGCAGACCACTACAAATCTTTTATCCAGGACTGTATCTCAGGACCCATAACATCACCCAGCACACAGCAGATGATCAAAAACATCTTTTGGATATATTTCATTAACGAAAGAGTGAATCAATGAATACCTTTTTGCCAGCACTATACTAGGTGTGGGAGACACTTCGATGTACAAGGACAGCAGAGTCCAATCCCCGAGAACCGACACCATCCTCTATATATATTGGCCACAGCCGAGCACAGTGTTCCAGGAGGTGCCTGGGTGCAGAGTAGAGCAGGCCTGTCACCTCCTTTCTTCAGGATCCTGCGCATTCATTAATATGGCCGGACCTCTTAATCTCGATGAGCACATTCTCCTGACGGTACTGTGTACGACGTCTTCTCTCTTGCAAATATTTGGCCTCTTTATGTGTCAGGGCATGATTTTCAGTCTTGACCCTGGGGTTTGGGGAGAGCCAGGATTTGGTGGGAGGTGACCCTCAGGAGTGACAGCCCAGCTCCATCTGGAAGAATATTCAAGAAGACTGGGGAGGCCCTGAGCAGGTGGGGGCCTGTGGAGACATCTGAGGACGTCTCCCAGCCACCCACTGAGGCTTCAGAGGAGAGTAGCATAAAGGCATAGCAGAGGACAATATTTTAAAAAGCAAAGAGATCAATACATTGAAAAGAAATTCTATGTCTTTTTCTACCTAAATAAGCATTTATGACACAACAAAGAAGAAACCTGGAAGCCCCTGACGCCGTGAGACATCGTGACACCACTTTCTGCAAACCCACCAGGGCAGTCACTCAGGAGCGGGGAGAGGATCTGAAAGGGGCTCGAGTTTTGTCACCACTATGCCCCCTGGCAGCACAGGGTCAGGGCCTGACTGTCCACTGCCCAGGACCGGGTCACAGAGGAGCTCACAGACCCCGTCCAGACTGGTTTCTGCAGCTCCCTGGACACGCCGGCCGCTCAGTCCTCCAGCCCAGTCTTCTCTCCCCTCCGATGCCCTGAGTCCATTGTTTGCCCAGTGCCCACTTCCCATCCTTCCAGACGACCAGGTGCAAACCTCGACCCCGTGTCCAGCTGCCTCCACCCACCACTCCTTGTAATTACCTGTCGCCTGTGCCCCTGCCCCTTAGAGCCTCATGACACCCGCAGGGCCGGGCTGCTGTAACTGGCTCACTTCTCGTCCCCCACAGGAAGGAAGCCCTTGTGGACAGAAGGCACCTCATCCGATCCTCTTGTTCTGCCATCACCAGGCCTGGCGCACAGTCGGGAGCCCGTTGGGTCCTAGGGCTGACCCTGGACCCTCCAGTCCCTCTGCTCTCTTCCTGGGTGACCTGTCCATTCCACCACCTCCCATCACCCACAATGACAACGTGCCCTGAGACCCAGTGCACAGAACTGAACTAGAGAGAGCAAAGCATGAGGACAACCCCATGGAGCTGCCTCTGGGTTTCAATGTCACAAAGTGGCAGAGAATGGAGGGGACCGCATCAATTGTTGGCAGATACACAAGTCTTGCCCACGCGATGATGAGCATCTTTAGGAGAAGTAGACATTGGGCAGTCTCCAGATGTTTCTGAGCATGCAGCTGTCAGTGTCCTGAAGACCGGAGGTCCAGCTGTTGGGACAATGCAGGCCTTGAAGCACCACCGTGGATACGAAAGAAAGGTGGCTTCAGGGCATGGTTGGCTGCCACTGACAGTGTCTCGGCTGCAGCCTTCCTGTCTGCTAGGTTCCCCTTGAAGACAGGAGGAACTCCGTGCATTTCTTCTTTTCTTTTCCTGGCACAACTTCTGAGAACCTATCTTATCAGGGGTGCAGGACCGCTCTGCCCACTTGAAAATGCCAGCCCGGTGCAGAGGGCACAGGGAGGGGATGGGGCCGTGCGGACGACAGTAACTTCTCCACACCTCCCTTCCAGGGCCCTGCACAGGGAGGGCCTGACCTGTGACACCTGGGCTCCAGACCTCTTTAGAAGAGCATCTGGGGTGCATCCCAGGACGGGAGGGGTGCAATCACCAGAGGGGCCCGTCACCTGGGAGTTCCTGCTCAGCGTGACTGTGCTCCTCTCTGGTCCCCACAATGCCAGGGCACATTGGTGCCACGGCTTTTGAGAAATCCCCCTGATCTACAACTGGGAGGTCTCTGAGGCCTGACACTTACTCCCTACCTGCAGGTTGGGAGGCTCTGGGGACCACACCCCCCTCACTTGCCCTCAGCCAGGCCTTGGTTTCTCCCAGCAGCTGCTGCTGTGCCACAGCTAATGAAAAGGAAGGCTGGGGATCCACAGACTACACCCCAGGGGCAATGGAGGGGCTGTCTATGAGGAAGCCCAGTCGTGGCCCAGCCAGGGGGACGGGGCCAACACCACCGTGCCTCCTTCACCTTCAAGGTCCTGCACAGTCAGGACTCAAGTGACCTCTCATACTCCAACCCACCACCATGCACCTGCCTGCCCCAGCTCAATGACTTCACCCTGCACAAGCCCTCCTCCAGCCCTCCTCCATCTCCCCTCCTGCATCTCCCCTTCTCCATCCCCCATCTCCCACCCACCTCCTCCATCCCCCATCCTGCATTTCCCTTCCCCCATCTCCCCTCCTCCATCACCCTCCTCCACCACTCCTCCTATATCTCCCCTCCTCCATCTCCCCTCCTGCATAGTGACTCCTGGGTCCATCTCCAGTCCAGAGGTTCCCATCCATGCCAAAGCTCGTGCCAACCCAGCACAAGGCGACTCTGGCCTGTTGTGGGGGCAAGCAAAAGGGGAGAAGAGGGAGCCTTCAGCTCTGAGTGTTCACTACTCACTTCTGAGCTCTGCCCTCACCCCCTGAATCTTGGCCTTCATGCCAGGCCACAAGCAGGGACTGTGCTGTCTCCTTCCCATGATTCTAAGAGATTAGCACGTTTCATGATGAGGTGAAGATAATCTGTGCGTGAGGTACAGTCTGAGCATCCACCTAACCCTTCCAGAAGGTCAGATTCCTGAACAGAAGTCCTGGATGAGTAGGAGCCCCAGAGTTCCAGCACAACGCCAGGGACACAAAGACTGGCCAGGAGTGCCGTCTGTCCAGAGCCTCAGTGACAAGTGGCACTGAGAAGAGGGAAAGAGCGTGTTCAAGGAAGACCCAAGGAAGGACAGCAGGACATGGGACAGGTCAGTAGGTCATGGGATGGGCCAGAAGGACATGGGACAGGCCAGCAGGACGTGTGAATCCTGACAGTGAAATCAGAACTAACTAAAGAGGACAGGGTATCTCTGCCTCTCCTGGTCCCCTCTGTCCATCCACCAGTACCCCCTGGACACGCGGTGATTGGCAGGCCCAGCTGAGGCGGCTGCTGCGGGTCTGGCCCTCCAGGCTGTCCTGACAGATGTTTTAATCTACTGTTTGAAGAATGGCTTCTGCACAGCTCCGCTGTTCCAACATCTGTTTCTGTTTAGAGTGACGGAGGCATTGCAAGCAGGGCTGGCTGTGCCACACGGGAACTGTTTAAACGGCAACCCACGTTGCTTACATTATCCATTACAGCCCGGGAAGGATTTACTGCAGGCAGGCTGGACATACTTTTAAGCTCTGCAAAATAGATCATTCATGTTAAAAAAGCGAACAGTTTAGCTTCCTAAATACATCCTCTTTGAAAGGCGGTATTTACTTTATTAACCCATAAAAAACATCTAGGAGCATAAAGCTTCTAGAACAGTTCATGTCTCAGCTCCTTAAAGCTGTTATAAAGGAGAGCTCCCTGGTGTTGCCCTTTGGCTGTTACATCCTCCCCTGACATGCTGCCTCATGGCTCCCTGATCAGGCCGCTCCTGATTCCCGTGCTACAAACAACATACCCAGAGCCTCAGAGGACCGAGTAGAGGCAGAAGCAAGTAGATTGTCAGACTCTGTGGGAGGGAGAAAGGACACTGTGGCCCTGGATAGGAGCACAGCCACTGGCCCACCACACTCTCGCTCTTGCCCTTGGGCCTTCCCATTTCCCTCATGCAGGCGTGGGTGCTGTTACCTCGCTGTGGGACCCTCCGAGTCCTCTGCCTCCATAGCACCATGCTCTGTACTCAGGGCTTCCCCATCACTGTAAAGAAACTAATGGGGCTCATATTCAACACGCATTTCCTTGTGGAACCCTCCCAAATGCTCTGGGAGAAAGATCTCCAATCTGTGGAGGAAAACACTGAGGCTCAGAGAGTTCAGGGGCCAGCATGGAGTCGCTCAGCAAACAAGAGTTGGGGTAGGGATTTGAGCACAAAGCCCATGTCTAACCCACTGCTCCCTGACACCTCCGACGCAGACCCACCTCACCTGCTCTCCAGGGCCCTGGGACGGGCGAAAAGGCAAGTCTCAGAGACACAGTATAAGTGATTTCCTGAGACTACACAGCTGACCTTTGGAAGCTGTAGGATTCTCATCCCGGTCTGCTTGGTGCCAAAGCCATTGTATTTCTAGTAAAACACATGGGGTAACAGGCTTTGAATATGTAATGGAAATGTGCATATCTGGGCAATGTCATCTGGAGATTTTTTTGCCCAGTTCTGAGAAGAAACACTTCTTTTATTTTAAATTAGCCTTGCCTTTAAATTACTAGATAATGGATCTTTGTCTTTTCACCAGAAAAGCTCCGTTTTTCCACTAGTGTCTACAAAAGATACAGAAGTAGAGACACACTTTCTGTGTTTTTTATGGCTGCCTTTAGTGGTGATGACGAGTGGGGATGCACAGCTTGTAGGATTCTTCAGGTCCTGCCCGGGTCCCCATAGGGCCGGAGCCCTCGTGTGCAGAAGGAAAGGAGGTGGCAGGCCCCAGTGCCGCACAGGTGGACTCGTCTCAGAGGATTAGACGGGGAAACGCTCATGCTGGAATATTGGGATCCTTTCTTTACTCTTCCTCGTCAGCCAGCGGAGACAGAACGTGAATGCAAAGTCTGCCTTGACCAGCATCCCCCCAGTGAGCCTCACACCTCACACCGAGAGGCTGCTTTCTCCAATTATGGGCTTTATGAAAACCATTGACTCTGTATGTTTTCGGCAAGTTGGGTCCCAGGCACCACTCTCTGACCGATGTTGACTGACTCCAAAGAGAAAGCTCGTGTTTTCCATGCAGAGCCCTGAATGTTCCACTTCCCAAACCCATTCATGGCCCCGGCAATTCCAACATTTTTGTGTAAACACAGTCCATCTGGTCGATGTCCTGACTACAAGAGTGCTCATTCCCCAAGAGGCACAGATAAAAGTGTGTTCACTCTTTTAGGTGAAAAAAGTGTGTTTTACAAAAAAATGGCTGCAAATATTGTTTTCTCACTTTGAACTATCATGCAGGAAGACTGCTTCAGGCAACAAGCTGCCCTTTCTCAATGAGATTCATCGGTTGAAGTGAAATGAAAAGCCAGTTTGGAATGATCCAAATGACCCAGCCCTGGGAGGGGGGGACACAGGCAGTATTTTCCTGGCAGGGGACAGTACAGCCCGAAAGAGAAGTTTCCTCTCGATTAGGAAGGCGGTTCTGAGAGGGAACCCCTCTCATCTGGAAGAGCACTGAGGAGTCCAGTCTACCGCAGAGTCTCTCCTCCATGATCCGGGCCCTAATCCCTGAGGCCAGCCTCATGCGGGGCAGCCTGGCCAGGAACGAGCAGTGTGTCACCCCAGACCCCTCTCCAAGGCCCATTTTGGGTACAGCTCTATTTGTTAGAGTTCTTTAGTGACAACAGCTCTGATGCATTCTAGTTCACTTAAGCAGAAAATGAACTTCTTAGGAACAAAGGGAAGGCCAGCGGACAAGGCTTAAAAGGGGCAGGGAGAACCCACAGGCTTACAGGGTGTGGCAGAGGCCCACAGATCATGAACACGAGATAATTAATACCTGTGTTGAATAAATGTGGACGCCTATGTCACGGAGAGTCTGGCCTTCGGCACTGACCCAGCACAACCAAACCCTAGATGCCTGCTCCCCAGCAAACACACTTCCTGCCCAGGGCAGTGCACTGGCATCTCCACAGGGCGGCCGCATCCTGACATGGGGGAATGCTGTCCACTGGTCCACGACAGGGAAGCACAGAAACTGAGAGCAAGCTGTGGGGAATTGTTGTAGATGTTTGAGAGAGCAATTCTGACCGTATTGAAGCTAATGATAAAAAAACCAGGGCTCGTGTTTCGTATGTCTTTGTTTTTATTTCATTTTTCTAGTAACTTGTACTTTTTAAAAGTGTACAACAAATTAAAAATAAGATGTTGAAAACGCTGGTCCTCACCACAGTTAGTTGGAGAAGTACTGACTTAAGCAGCAGAAAAGCTTGGGTAAAAGAGAAGACAAATTAACATGTTCAGTCTTCTCTGTCAGATATCCTAAGCACAGGAGATTCTTGCATAGCAGAGTATTATTTCCCAATAGCACTGGGAATCCATTTCCTTATTCTCTAGGCTCTCCATTCATGGTTCCAGAAGGACTTACTCAGGAATTGGTCCAGTGTTGACTACAGTGCACATGGCAGGATCATTTTACAATAGAAACAATTTGGCACTCAGATTTGTAGTTTTCGATGCAACACGCATGAAGCATGATACTAATTCTTTACTTTGGCCACTAGATGGACAATTCTAGATGGCTAATTATGCCTTTTATTTTTACAAAATATTTAGTAAGATCTAACTAAATTTCAAAACGAAATTAAATTTAAAAAGTAGTTTTATGTAGGGGCCGGCCCGATGGCATAGTGGTTAAGTTCACACTCTCCACTTTGGCAGCCCGGGGTTCACCGGTTCGGATCCTGGGTGCAGACCTATGCACTACTTATCAAGCCATGCTGTGGCGGCATCCCACATACAAAATAGAGGAAGATTGGCACAGATGTTAGCTCAGGGACAATCTTCCTCAAGCAAAAAGAGGAAGATTGGCAACAGATAACTCAGGGCCAACCTTCTTCACCAAAAAAAAAGTAGTTTTATTTAAATAAATTTGAATCAAAATTTTGATATTAATTAAGTATGATTAACTAATTTGCATTTCTTCTATTTTTACTATATAATTTTAAATATTTAGAATAAATACATATTTTAAAACAAAATAATTTTTTAATATTTTGTTTCTTTATATTCAATTTATTTTTTGGAGTTTATATATTCAAATTTGGACATTATAAATACAGTTACTTTTTTTATCCTAATTTAGACCATTAATGTCAATAGAACTTAACGCAAAAATCTTGATTTTTAACAGCATAGTTTTTGCAAAAATAAAGAATTTATGAATTTTGTATGCCTTTAGTTTTGTATAATCCAAGCATTAACAGCCCATCAACAGAATACCCAAACATGCACAATAATAACTGAATTCAGTTATCTTTGATATTTTGCCAATTTCCATCACATAATAACTATAATTTTACATTTTTTCTTTTCTCTGTGAATTTCTAGTTTTCAATGTGGAAGCACGGAAATATTTTATTTAACAGTTTGTTAACTCAGTTTGTAACTTTCTGGTGTTTAGACACTCCTCCATGGGCCTCCATTTGCACCCTGCTCTGGGCCACACTTAGGCAGCCCTGACAGTCGAATAAGTCCACTCGAACCTTAGTCATCTCTCCTGCTTTCATTCAGCTTCAGAGTCCAAGGCAAGAGGAGCCTTTCCAGCATGGGTCCTCCCGTCCCTCAGCCAGGGTGGGACTCCTTGGTGGACAGGAAACTCTTTCTAAACTTGGGACACAGAGGTGCTGGCCGCAAGTGTGCACAGCAGCTCGGGGCTGCAGCCTCAGGCTCACCTCTCACCAGGCCTCCCTCCCATCAAGTTCCAGGCTCTGTGGAAAAGTGTGAGGTGTGGTGGACTGAGGCCCAGTGGAGGGTGAGGTTCTCCCAAACCTAAGAAGATGCTCCTCGAGGAGGAGCAGAACCTTAGAGCAGGTTGCGGGCACCAACCACACCACAGAGGCTTTCGTGTCCTTGTCCCCTGCAGCCCAGCAGGCCTCCGGCTCCCTAGCAGATGTGCACTTCTGCCCTCACCAGTTCAGCTGTGTGCACAGCAAGAGCACAGACTTATTTGTTCCAGTTGGACTTACAGTAATTGCATAATTTAATTAGATAAGCCTCATTCTGATAGAATATGTGCATAAAAATAAAGAGGCATTTATGTCGGTGAAATCTAAGTTGAATGCTTTGAAAAGACTCCAATGAGAAAGGTGAAAAAAAAACCCAAAAAACTTTGTGTCAGTTTAGGCGTGGATGAGACAGGAATAAATAAATGGAGAAGAAAAAAATCGCGAAGATCAACTGGATTCTGCTCTCCGAGTCCTCTGCGTGGCAGTTAGTTCTTGCTCTGCCCGATTCCCCAGCCTCACCTGCCCATTTTCAGATGCATCCATCTTACCACAATGGTTGGATTAAATGGATGGCTGGACAGGGAAATGGCTTAGGGTTGGGAAGATAGATGGTTGGACTCAGTGATGAGCTAGTAAATGTTCAACAGCCTGCTCTCAGAAAAGGAGAGCCCTGATTTATAGCATTTGTGCATTTCCGTGGTGTAAATGATCCTGTCACGGCCAGTTTCAAGCTACCGATGTGAAGTCTCTGAGCGTGGCGTTGGGGAGAGATGCACACAGTCTGGCCTGGTGAGCAGGTGTGGCCAGATGTGTGATGGCGGAGGCGTGAACATGCGTAGTTGAACAGCATCTCTCGGTGGCTGCACTGGAAGACCGCAGACCGCAATGGTGTAGTCACATCAGATCTCACCCGCACGCAGTTCTCCTCTTCCTAGCTAGAAGGTGACTGTGCTTCCCCTGCCAATGTTCTCATGGTCAGTGAGCAGGATCAGAAAGGGGCCAATTGTCACAGACTATTTTAATCCAGGCTCTTTTACCCACACGTACGTATTTCCTCCTGCTGTTATTCACTAAAACATTTACCATCATCAGCTCACATTTCTCCAGAATCTACCACGTAACAGTTCTGTCTAGCCTTACGTTGAAAATTAGCAAAGGCAGCCTAAGAACCCTGCTGCCCAGAATCTGAGAACCTGGAGTGGCATGTAGCGTGGATAAGACCACTTGATCAGTTGGATTTGAGAGTTGGACAGGGTTTGTTTTTTCTCCTGCCTTATTGGGGGCTATTCTTTATTCCCAGAGATAAATGATATTAAAATGAAACGCATACTTCAGAAATGTCCAGGGGCCGGCCCAGTGGCATAGTGGCTAAATTCGCATGCTCTGCTTCGGACACCAGGGTTCACAGGTTTGGATCCTGGGTGTGGACCTACACACCACTCATCAAGCCATGCTGTGGCAGTGTCCCACATGCAAAATGGAGGAAGATTGGCACAGATGTTAGCTCAGGGAGAATCTTTCTCAAGCAAAAAGAGGAAGATTGGCAATGGATGTTCGCTCAGGGCCAATCTTCCTCAATAAAAAAGGAAGAAAGAAAGAAATGTCCAAGCTTTTTTGTGGGAAGAAGCTACTATGATTGCTTTCCTTTTATTCTTTTTTTTTGTGTGGGGAAGACCAGCCCTGAGCTAAAATCCGTTGCCAATCCTCCCCTTTTTGCTGAGGAAGACTGGCCCTGGGCTAACATCCGTGCCCATCTTCCTCTACTTTATATGGGACACCGCCACGGCGTGGCTGACAGGCAGTGCGTCGGCGGGCGCCTGGGATCCGAACTCGCGAACCCCGGGCTGCCAAGAGCGAACTAAATCGCTGCGCCACCGGGCGGCCCCTTTCCTTTTATTCTTAAAGATTCCAGAATTTGGAATTTGGAAATGGGAATGAGAGCACAGCACCAGCCTGGGGTGGGGAGCAGAGCAGAGAGGAGCGGTAAGAACCACCTTTACCTCATTCTTCTTCCTGTGAGCAATTTGAAAGTCTCTGACAGAGGACGTGGGGAGGTGGCCAAGAGGGAGAGATGGCCACCTACTGGGGTGCTTCAGGGTCCCCCAGCAGCCCCGGCCTACTTGGTGAGTACCACTGCCATATTAACAGGACAGGATGTGCCCGTCACACACACAAGGCTGAGCTGCTCCACGTCCAGCTGTGTGCGGAGGCCGTAGGTTCCCAAAGTCTGTGCATCTGTGGCCTCCGAGATTAACAGTGTAATACGTCAATCTCCTAGCTTATCGTGGTAGCCAAATCCAACAGCGCATTGTATATAAAAGTCTTGATCTTACAATCTTGGCCTTCAGATTTCACTCTACTGTAATCAATAACTTGTCATATATAACTAAGACAAACGCTACATAATGGCCCCATGTTTATTAAGTCAATATATGGCTTGTAGGGAATTCCTTGGCATTGTTTGTGTGTGGTATAAATATTTTAAGATTGCGCCAGTAACAGGAGTTTCTGTGTATATTATACAGAGTTCTCTTTTATCCGGTTTGAAGAAGTAGTGTGAAGGAGCAGATGCAAATTGTCCAAACAAACATTTGTTTCTTCCTCCAGCTGGGTGGATTGCCATCACTCCCTCCTGGGGAACTCTGGTGGTCCCAGCATTTATTCACAGGTAGGGTACCTCCAGGTTGGAGTTGGAATGGGTGGAGTGGGGGGGTGATATTGTATTGTGTTGTGTGGTGCGGTGTTATATTGTGTGGTGTGGTGTGGTATAGTGTGGTGTTGTGGTATGGTATGATATGATGTGATATGGTGTGGTATGGTGTTGTGTTGTATGGTGTGGTATGGTGATGAGGTGTGGTGTGTTTTATGTTATGAGGTGTAGCATGGTGTTGTGAGTTGTGGTGTTGTGAGGTGTGGAGTGGTGTTGTGAGGTATAGTGTGGTATTGTGAGGTATAGTGTGGTGTGGTGAGGTGTGGTATGGTGTAGTGTGGTGTGGTATGGTGGTGTGAGGTGTGGTGTGGTGTAGTGTGGTGTGGTGTGGTGTATGGTGTGGTGAGTTGTGGTGTGGTGAGTTGTGGTATTGTGTATTGTGGTATGGTATTGCAATGTGGAGTGGTGCTGTGTTGTGTTGCGCTCTTGCTGCCTCCTCCTGTTGGACAGTTGGAGGAATGTAAAGGGTTCGGCTGACACCCTGGAAAAATCAAGAAGGTTCACAGGCAGTGGGGAGCACTGACCTGCGGGAAGAGGCCAGGTCAGCTGTTGCTGGTGACAGTGCTCTGCCCTCAGGCTGCCTGAAAGCCCCGAGCTGCTGCTGTAAAGAATGAGTAATTGTTACAGAGCAGCCAGTCCTAACTGCAGTTCTCAAGGTTTCCTCATCTTTATGTCACAATAACCCAGAGGGTGCTGACTTCCTGCCTGTGCCAATTAACAGTCATGGACTTTCCTAGAACAGTAGGGTGGGCCAGGATGCTGGCGGGTCCAGGGGCACATGAGCCTCGGGGTCTCACGTCAGAGCTCAGCATGACCCATGTTTTCAGGAAGCCCTTTCTCTACTGTGGACACTTGCTCTATACTCAGCAGGAGGTGACCCTCCTTCACTCATCCATTATCGAATATTTATAGAGCCCCCCTCCCAGGCATGCCAGGCATCGAGCTAAGGACTGGGATACATGGCACAGAAGAAAGGAGACCGTGTCAAAGGGGAGAGGGGGATCCAGCGGGGTGCTGTCCAATGACTACGCACAGAGAGGAGAGGGCCATGTAGGGAAGTTCTCAGAAAGGTAACCACTTGGCCAATTTCTGCCTGGCAGTCTTTGACTGGCAAAGCTGAAATGGTCAAGGAGATGTCTCACACCTGGTTCTTCTCGGCCAAGTCCGTATAAAATCCAGCTCTGTTGTAACAGCAGCTGCAAACTTTCATTAAGTCAAGGGGAGGAGAAGAAGGGATTTAACCCCTGTGTTCCTGGTAGCCAGCTACCATAAAATAAAATGCCTCATTAGCAAACATCTTGAAGGCAGGATCGTACGGCAGCTTCTGGGCCTTTCTCAGAGCAGCTGAGGGAAATCAGTGGCCTCAGAAACCAGGGAGGGGAAATAAAGTGGGTTGAATGAATTCTTACAACCTTATCCGGCCAGCGATGTCAACTTTTGGTGAACTTCATCATTAGAACAGTTGACTGGTCCCGCTCCGTAGTCTTATCATCTCCCTGTTGTTCTCCAAATGAAAATAAAAGAGAAACACACGAGTTACCAAAAGCATTATTGGTTTCCAGGTCTTCTGGGGCCCAAACTCCCCTGGCTGGATAGAGCACGGACTCTGAGGCCCTGTGGGGTGACCTCAACTCAGGCCTTACAGCCCTTGGGGATCCCTGCAAGGGAATCGGCCACATCTCTTAAGGTAAGTGCTTCCTGGACTTCAAGCCTGAGGTCTGGACCAGAAGTGATTCTTCTCTCCTTAATCCTAACCTTTGTGAGCACAGGAACATCAATGTTCCCATTTGCCACTGCATGCGCCTTGTCCAGCACGGTGCACAGTCCAGAGTAGGTGCTCAATAAAATGCATAAACTAAGATATTGGGCACTCTCCTGTGCACCCAACAGAAGCAAACAGAATCCCTGCCTCTAATCCCTGGAGCTCAAATGCTCGGGAAGCACGGCGGGAGCACTGTCTCGACCTCATCCTAGTTTCTTCTCCCATGTTGGACTCAACACACCACCAGCCGCATTTCTCCAAGGATTTGACTAACACATTTCCTTTCATCATCTATTCTTCAAGCTCTAAAAGGCAAGACCATTTCAAAAGTTTCTCTCTAACCATTAAATAATTCTCCTGATTTTGCCAGAAGAGCAAATCGATGTTATCTTCCAGAATGGTTTAGGAATGGAGTGAGCAAATTGGATTAAGGGTTTCCAGATACATGTTATGCAAGGCCTGTACCTGTAAAAGGTTGGTATTTCCAAACTCAGAAGGAAAGCAGGGTCAGTGGGGAAGGAGAGAGGGCTCGCACGTCGTGGGGTCACAGCCATGTGGACTCTGGCCCCCAAATGGCCTGGAAGGTGACTTGGCCGCTCTGTGCCTCAGTTTCCCCAGCTGTAAAATAGGAATCCTAAAGGTGGCTGCCTCATAGGGTTGTTGTGAGCTTAAGTACAACACTTGGGTAAGTATCCGAACATGGTGCACTGTTCACACAGAGCGATGCTGTCAGTTGCTGCCTTGTTACACTGCAAACAAAGCAACTTTCGAACAATTGTAACCGTGGATATGTGTGTCTGTGTGAGAAAGAGGAAGAGAGAGAAAGGAGGATAGGGGAACGTCTGTGAACAGAATTTCAACTAATGAAAAGCATTTAAAAATTTCCATCAAGCCAGCTCTCTGGTGGCCGTGTGCTGATGAAGCTATGTGAGCTTCCTCTTCTTGCAAGACACTACTTCATTAGCTAAAAGGAGAACAGGAGATTAACGTTAAGCCTTCCAAGTATAGGAAAGAGACTTTTCGCTCCAGGGGAGAAAAGTAACAGGAAAGCTGAGCCGGCCCAGTAAGGACACCCTGCGTGTGTGCATACCCAGCTGACAGCCCAGGTAAGCCTGGCCAGGTCCCCCTCTCCTCCAGGATCATGGGCGTGCCCGGCTGCTTGGAACAGGCTGCTGCTGGAAGTGCCTGGAAAAGCAGGCTGAGGGCTTTGGCTACAAACTCATTTCCTGTCATCCCTTTCAAGGAATGGGAATCAGCTTCAAAGAAAGGCCTGGGTCCTGAGCAGAAACCAGACCGGGAGGAAAAGCAGCCAGGAGACCCCTTTAGACCTCTTCTGTGGGCCTCATCTGAGCAGAGTGAGTGTGGAGGACGGGCAGCCATGCAGGTGCCTGTTCATGCTCCTCCAAAGGGGCTGGGCCCCCGGGGAGGGACTTTCCCCACCTGAGGAGCTTGACTGAGCACAGATTACTCCCAGGGCCAGAGCTAAGGGAGCAGGGGAGGGAGGGAGGCTGAGATCCAGGAGGAGCTGCAGCTCTGTTACAGAGGAGTGGAGCCCTCAGGGAGAGGGAGGGCCTGAGAAGGACCAAGCGCTCACAGGCCAGGGTCACAAAGGGCAAGAGAGACCAAGCATGCACGTGTACCCAGCTCCTGTTGGCCTTCGGTGCACATGTGACCGGGCGTGTTTTAGGGAAAGAACAGCAGAGTCCACCTGGAAACAGCCATAGAGGATCGCTGAGCGAGCCCAGGTGTTGGTGCAGTGTGGCCATGCCTCCTGTGCTGCATGGGGCTCCACGGACATGGACTCAAAGTCACACTATAGCCTTTCGGCCGACACAGTCCACTCAGCAACCAGTGATGTCCTTCCACGTGCTGCTCGCTCGGGAAAGCGTTCAGTTTTCCAAGGACGCAGCCTCTGTTTAAGGATGGTGAAAATTTCCATTTCCGTGCAGCCTTAAAGGTATGCGAGCTATTCTCCACATTTTCAGAGAGGATGTCTTCACCTTAATGGGACAGATTTGATTTAGGATATAACCAAGAGTCAATTGAGACCAAGCCTAGAGAAATACAAAGGGTAAACTGAGTGACAGCGTTTGGATTGAAAATGAGATCAACTGTCAAGGATTGGAAGTTATGTGCTTTGTGGTCCATTAACTAGTGATCCTAAAAGAGCACTCCAAAATGCTTGCATGAGCTGGCCTCGCCTCAAGGGGTGCAGAGCATCCACGTTAGCTTGTTCTAAGGGACGACACACAGTTAATCCCACCCAAGTTCAGACATGTTTCCTGAAGTTCAGTCTCATTATCTCAGTGTTATCTCACGATGCCTTTGTCCTACCTTCTGACCGGACTGAAAATGGCAGATGTGTGTCTGCGCCTGCATGGCACATGCTCAGCACAAGCCCCACTGCCCGCCCGCTCACGCCCGTGGGAGACATTGCTAATCGACTGTGGCTCTCCCCACTCTCTTCTCACAGACGAATGGGAGCTGGGACAACAGATGAAACTCACTTGTCATCCCCGATGGAAAAGCTCAAAGAAGCTGCAGAAACAAGATGCGGCTAAGAGATCAGACCCAGGCAAGCTCTTCCTGACGCTTGATCCATCCTCACTAGGTAGAAAGCCCTACAGGTAAACCAGCGGGACAAAATGGTTTGCTCTTTCCTAGATGAGGGCGAGGCCCCCAGAGCTGGGGGAGCCCCCCACTGCCCACCCACCTGCATTGTAAATGAAGCTCTGGTGGAGCAGAGCCACCCGCACCGGTGAAGTGCCGTGGCTGCCTGCCGGCTGCACTGCAGAGTTGAGTTGAACTCACTGTGACTACACCACAGAGTGGGGTGCCTGTGACAGAGGCCATATCGCCCGCAAAGCCTGAAATACTCACTCTCTGGATGTTAATGGAAAATCTGTGCAGCCATTCTGTGTTCTGGTGGTTTGAAGAGAAGAATTCTGATCACTAGGACGTAGCAAGCTCCCCAGCCAGGACTGTGCTGGACCACACGCCCGACCTTCTTCCTGACCCCGTCAGGGTCCAACATGAGCTCAGAGAGAATGCTAAGGTGCAAGCTGAGACCCTCTGGACACCAAGGGCAGGAAAGACCATGAGGGATGCAGGCCTTCTTGGTGCCAGCCCTCCTGGGCTGCTAACAACTGCCACCTTGTCTGCTCCATGACAATGTCAGGCGTCTCCAGCTGACACCACAGGACAGAGAGACCCCTTGCGGGCGTTTTCCTGGAACTCGATCATCGGAGGCAGGCAATGAGCAATTAGCTTGTCTGTGTCTTTCTGTCGTGACCTAGGCCCCCACATGCCATCTGTGACCAGGGAGGCAGTCTGCTGCTCAGATTGGGGAGCTGGGGAGGCAGGACCAGCTCGGCTCCTACACAGAGGCTCTGAGGGCCCACAGATCCCTCTGGTTAGAGTGTCTTCCTGTCCACTTGCACACAAAAGGCACTTAATAAATACCTGCCACTCAGAAGAACCCCTTCTCTGACCCATCCAGAGGATGGGGTGCCTTCTGGCAGGTGGCAAATCCTAGCTTGCGCCCAACTCAACCAGCCAGGAGGCGCCAGACTGAACGGCACAGGGGCAGAAGCACTGGGGCCTGTCTTGTGGCTGGACCTGGCAAAGTAAAGACACAGAAGCACCTGGCTGCATCTCGACTTGGCAGTGGGAAACTGGTGAGCTGAGCACAGGCATAAGGAGACTAGACAGGCACCTGGGTGCCCCTCATGACTCCCAAAACCTTACTTGTCTTCCCTCCCCACGGGTGCCCGTCCACCTGTCCTCCCACTCCCAGGTGCTCCCAGGTGAGGACATCCCCACCTGAAGGGCAAGCCTGGGATCCTGCAGAACGGGGATCTGGTTCCTGGTTGACCCCTTTGTGTCAGGCCATCTCTGCCCTCCTGCTCGCTGAGGGAAGCTCACAGTCTAGTGGCGTGACCGGCACTCCCAGGAGGACCCGTTTCCTCTGATGACTCTCTGCACAAGCCGCCTCTCCCAGGCCCCAGGGGTGGGATGCCCGTGACACACTAGATCTACAGATTCCTCATGAAACCCGGGTGCCAGGGCGCACTCAACACGGCAGGTGTGCATCCTGCTACTCCATGTTATCCTGTGTGTGAGTGTGTGCATGCATGTGTGTGCATGTGTGAGTGCAGATGTGTGTGCAAGTGCATGAGTGTGTGGTTGTGTGTGCATGTGAGTGTGTACATGTGAGTGACTGTGTATATGCGTGCATTGTGCAGTGAGTTTGTGCATGTGCACTGCATGTGTTTGTGTGTGCGTGCATGTGTGTTTGTGTGTATTGTTGCATGTGTGTGTATTTGTGTCAATGCCGCCTGTGCAGATGGAAACCACGATGTTGCCTGGAGCCAATTCAGAGAAAAGAAAGAGAGGCCAGGTGGGGGAGCTGCAGCCCGCTGGGCTGGTGAAGACTCAAACGCCCCAGCAACCTGGGCTGGCAGTCTGGCCGGGGGATGCAGTGACAGCTGTGTTGAAGCTGGGGCCCTGGGTGCAGGGGAGTGAGCAGTTGAGGCAAAGGCAGGTTTGTACCTGGCCTGGAGGAGGCTCAGGAGCAGGAGGGAGGGCTCCGTCCTGGCCCCAGCTAGCCCAGTCTGCTTGCACATCTGTGTGCAGGACCCCTCCCACCCAGCCCTCAGCTCGGGCTGCCTGCTGTGGACTGGAGGAAGATGTTAACTCTTGAGCGCAGTGCTGAGGCTGTGGGCCACGTCAGGACTGTCTGGGGCGTCTGCAGGTGGCACCACCTCTGGGCCCCGTGTCCTCAGGCAACATGGGCAGTTCCCTCGTGTGTGAATAAGGGCAGGACATGTCACCTTTACAAGGTTCCTGCAAGGACAAGATACAGCACCAGGCGAGGGGTGGGTGCCGGAATACGCAATGAGCACATGCTGCACCGTGTGGGACCCACCAACCCTCCCGGTGCCTTCTAACAGGCCCACCCCCTCTCCTCAACCCACGTGTGATTGTGGCCAGGCACACCCTCCCCTCCACCTGACCTCCTGCCACACGCCCGCACACATATTAATGCTCACACACTCACCTACTCACACACTCACACATTTCACACTCACATGTACATTCACACGCTCACATATATTTGTGCTCATGCACTCATATATACACTCATGCACATACACCGCACACAATCACTGACATGCTTTCATACCACACACTCGTACAGCCACACATATTCACACTCACATGCTTACATACACATGTACCTACACTTACACATTCACACACTCACACTCTCACTCACACTCATGCTGCGCTGGAAGACAGGCCGTACCAAGCATCCAGGTGGAAACTGGATGAACTCTGCAGACACATGGGTGCAGTGTGGACACTGAGGCTATTTCTCAGGACCGTGAGCTTCAGGGGTGAAGCCTGTGATGCCAAGAGGGTGTAGACTAGAGTCCAGACCCAGGGCCACTGGACCCCCTTCCTGCTCCCTCCAGTGTTCTGGAACTATCCACAGTGTTCGCCCTCCAGATTGGCCAGATTGGCCCAAGCCAGCTCCGGCCCCCAGTGGGTGTCAGGGTTGACAAAATACAAGTGAGTGACTGGGTTTTCCTCACCACTGAGAGACTGCAGCCCCACAGACACAAAGCACAGGGATATCCATGACGACTCATCACACAGAGAAGAGCACAGTAGAGGGTCCGCCGAGCCGAGGATCCCTGTGCATGTGTGTTTTTATTATCGCTAAAAATAAGAGAAAGAAGTTAAACATAAGAGACAAAATGATTTCCTCAGGCCAAAGTGTCTGGATTTTAAGCTGCTTTTCCCATAACATGGTATTCTCTTTGTTAAATATTTAAAACAGAGACGAGACAAATGGAGTTCAGTGTCCATGTGTCTGTGCAGAGATGTGTGCATGGAACGGTATAGTAACATATTAATGTATGTAACTACTCTAGATTAATATTTACCCAAGGGTAAAAAAAAATAGCTTACAGAAGCATTAACAGTCCATTACTGATTACACAACACAGTACGTCAAAACCAAAGGAGCCGTCAGGATCTGAAAGAAGTGGGTTACCACAGTAAAAATAGACGATTCTGGCAATTCAAGTCAACGCTGACCGTTAAACGGGTGCAGTAAATGAAGAGTCACCACCTGTAGGATCCCCCATTTTCTCTCCCTCCTCAGTTTACTCTGCCCCTCAATGATGGTCCCCACCTCTGGACCAGGCAGCCAAGCTCTCAGCTCTTTGTCCCCCCCCACTCAGGCCATCTTCTGTCTCGTGCGGCTGGCACAGCACTGGTTGCTTGGTGAGTAAATACTCACTTTCTACCCGGTGAATCGCTGCCCATTTGAATGGCTGGCTGAAAACTTGGGTGTCCTCATTTGTTTTGTTTCAGGAGGCCCTGGTCTCAGGGACTCTACGAACCCATAAGCCTGGAAACACTTCAGAAAACTCTGTTGGGTGCCTGTCCTTAGGGTAATCTGGTGATTGCTCCTAACCAACACCTACTGACTGGAGGATCTTTCTCAGCTCAGTGGTGGAGGATGGGCTCGTCCAACCGCTCACGCACTGCTCAGGAACTCGCACCCCTTTGAACAGGACTCTGGAGATTCTGGACACTCAGAAACCCCTGCCATCTTCCTTGGACCTCTGGAGGCTCAGAGCCACTGGGAGAGGGAGTGAAGGGCAGTCCCCGCTCAGACCCACAGGAGCTGCTGCGCCCCCATGGACAGTGGTCGACCAGATGTTGAGCTAAACACCCTGCATCATAGTCACCCACGTGCCGTTCAAACTCACATGATTCACACCCACAGTGAAGTCTGACAACTGTGAGCCAAGGGAAGAACCAGATGTGACAGATTTGCATCTCAAGATTCTTAAGCATTAATGTCACAGATCCTCTTGAGATGCTGATGAAAGCTACCGACCTCATCCTTGAAATTATTCCTTTACCAAGACGCTCAAACATTAATTTATATTTTAACCTATATCAATTATTATTATGCAATTATGTATTTCTTGATATACAATATTAATTTTTAACATGCAATTTTAGGTCTCCCACAGAGATCAAATTTCAAGCCCCAGTCTAAGGAAAACCAAGCCCACAGACTGGATGCTCAGTGTCAGGGGGAGAGATTTTTTTTTTTAACTTAAACTCTGGGGCTATTCCTCAAGTCATCCAGGAAAAGGGGTTCCTGAAGGATTAAATTGAAGAAAAATAGTCTGCCTCTATTTGGGGTAGAGCAGTAAAGTGAGAGATCGTGTTGGAAAAATCTCTCTTGCTACCTTGAACAGGTGGGCACGGCCGGGAGGGCCCTGTGTGGAGGAAGGCACCTGGAGGGAGAACTCAGCCTCACGGCCTTGTTAAGTGTTCCTTAGGGCGACGTGACGTGCTGTCACCGCACCACCAGCCAGTCTCCGTGGCTTCACTCAGTGGAAGCCAGCTGCACACAATATCTGAAAGGAGCGTTTTTATTTTCCAGGTTATGACGCAGGGACCCAAGCTCTTCCATCCTGTAGCTCCCTCACTCAAGACCTCCAAGGTCACAGCAGGAGAAAGAAAACGTAGCAGGTGCACTGACATCCCAGCCCCTGGTCTGAACGTGACCCCCATGTTGGTGTCAGGCACATTTCATCAGCTGGACTGATCACAGGCCACACCTGCCTGCCCAGGAGGACGTGACCAAGAGCAGATGTAGAAACAGCCAATGATCACGACAAAAGGCATTTATTGTCACTGTTCCTGCAGAGGCCGGGTGCTCACCTTGCACGCAAGTCTCCACATTCACCACCGTCTGTTCCCATGGACCTCGTCCGTGCCCATAACTTCCTACCACCCTGGGCCACCGTCCACCCCAGGCCCACACCCAGTTCCACCAGGCTCACCTTCTCCTGGCCAAGGCTCCGCCTGAAGGAAGATGGGCTCTTCTCTGGGAGCATTAAGGGGCAGTTCCTGGTGCTCAGGTCTCATTGGGGAGTCTCAGGGTAAAGATGAAGGGTCCTTTCCAAACCCTCCCCGCCCTTCCGAGTCCTCGTCTCCCAAGTCTCACGGCCTGAATTTCACCACTTGGCTGCACGTCTGCTGGACCAGTTGCACGCAGCTGAATTCATCGCAGAGGCAGCTGCAGTGTCATCCACTGGGTGCAAGCAGGGAAAAGGGAGAAGAGCTCACATTTGGATCTGGAACCAGTTCCTTGACACAGTTTGTCTTCCACAAGCATTGACTGAAGACCTGCCACATGCCCCACACCACTGATTGTCCTTGGGCAGAGACAGATGGCACCCATGTGCCGTTTCTTTTGTATGCATGTGCTGCTGCTGCAGTGGAGTCCACAGGGCACCGAGACAGAGGCGTCCGACAGGGCTCTTCATACACCTGGGTGTGGAGGGGGCAAGCTCAGGAGAGCCTTGTAGAAGGCCCACACTCACTTCTCAAGCCCTTGCAACCTCCAGTGAAGACCACTGTGGTCGAGTCATCAACCATCTAAAGGCCAAATCCAAAAGCCGGTCTCAACTGGCACCTAAATCACATTTTCCAATGGTTTTCAAACCGCATGTAGGTCTCCTTACACCACACCCACCGGAGCCTGACAAGGTGATTTCCGTGGGGCCACCTGCCTTTGCCCCATCCTCAACAACAGGCTTTAGTTTTGTTGTGATTTCTGTTGTGCTGTCTTTCTGGTGGAGGCCAAGGTAACCACTTCTGAGGACATGCCCATGATAATGACACCTGCCACAGAGACGGCTCGATGAGGGGACCCGGACAGCTCTGCCAGTCACTGGGGCTGGTGTCTACTCAGACTGGCCAATACCCAGGCCACACTGGGTCTTCAATTACTGAACATTTTCAATGTCACCTCCCATTCCTACAATGAGGACAGAGAGTAAGGTACCTAATTATTATAAAAGCAGTGGCGGTGAACTACATGGGCTTTTGTTCAGTGCATTTGTTCATCTGCTTCTAGCTCATGAGAGCAGGTGTGAGGCCGACCTGATTTGGGAGTTAGGACGGCCCAGAACAATGTGAGGGGTCCACCCCCAATACAGTGCCCACTGACAAGTGGTCCTGGTGCTGCAGGGTGCGTGCATTTCAATAGGTTTACTATGAAGAGTTGGGTGACAACCTTCCCCCCCGCCACATTCCTCCAATTACCCGCCTATGTACCCTATTTCCATGGGAACAGAGGGCTCCCTTGGGGAAACTGCCTGCCATTCCACAGTTAGCATTCAGACACGCAATCTGGGAGAATCATAGGAACAGACTTCAGAAAGGACGAAGGGACCTGGGAGTAGGAGAGACCCCGGCGTGCCCAGTCAGACGGATAGTAAGGCCCAAGGCCAGATGAGAGCAATGGTGCCGGGAGGTCGGGGGGGATTGTGTGAACTGCCCCAAACCTGCCCCCATGAGACGTGCATCTCTAGAGCATGTACATGCTTGCACACACATGCACACGATACACACATACACAGAGACACACATGCACACATGTTCAGACATATGTGCTCACACATGCACCCATAGGTGTACGCATATGTGTGTATGCACAGACACACATGTGCATGTGCACATCCACATACATACACGTGCACACACACGCATGACTTTGTGTACTGAAAAAGCCATTTCCATAAAACCTGTAACCTCGGGAGCCCAAGCCACCTGTGGGGAGGCACCCTACCTGAGGCACCTCTCATTTTGGAAGTGACTGCCAAAGGGTCGGTCCTGTGAAGCATGAGAGATGCAGGACCAGGGTGAGCGTGGACGACTCTATACCTTTGTGGGAACAGGGCTGGAGCGGGAAGCCCGTGGAGTAGCCAAGTCCGAGGCAGTGACCCCTCTCAGAGACTCAGAGGAGGGGAGGTGGCCCTGCGCTGGGTGACAGGGGACAGTGGGACTCACCAGGAATGTAGCCTCACTCCTGCACACGATACACTAGGGAGCGTTGGCGACACACAGATTACTCCAGTACTTCTCCTCCTCAGCTGAAGTGTCCTGGAGTTAAAGGACACAACAGGAAAGAAGAGGGCGCTGCTGCCACAGGGAGCAGAAAATGACAGTGCAGGAGGTTAGAGCTGGAGGCTTTTGCTCAGCAGCACAGGACAGTCAAATGAAGCTCCCACACTTGCTTGTGTGAGGGGTGAGGCGTGTGCACAGGATGGGAAAGCAGGGCCAGGTGTGAGCGGGTGGAGACAGCAGGGAGGAGCAGGGCTTACAAGCTGTGGTGTCAGTGATGGCCCCAAGCACTACCTCCTCGACCTCGGGGTGCTGACCACTCAGAGATCCCCAAACTCTTTCTGCAACTGCCGTCCGCAGACCAGCACCATGGGCGCCCCAGACATGCAAGGAGAAGAACCTGATGATAGACAGACAACCACAGGGAGGAAGAATGGGTCGCCTGTAAAGGAAATATGAAAATGTCTCTGACGAGGAGCCCAGAGTAAGTGGAAAGCGATCGTATTAAGGATCCGTTTTCATTTAAGATGTATAAAGTCATAAAAGCCTTCTTTATTCCATTTGATAGCTGTGGAAGGTTGCATAATAGAGGCTGCTAACCCAAATATGTCCACATCCATTGCCCAGAACCTCTGACTGTGAGAACTTACATGGCAAAGGGGACTTTGCAGATGGAGTGAGTAAAGGATCCTGAGATGGGGAGATGGTCCTGGGTTGTCCGGTGGCGGGATGTAATCACAGGGTCCTTAGAGGAGGGATGCAGGAGGTCAAGCAGAGAGAAGGTTATGAGATGTGGAAGCAGAGGTTGGAGGTGCACTTTGAAGATGGAGGAGGGGGCCACAAGCCAGAGAATGCAGGTGGCTTCTAGAAGCTGGAAAAGCAGAAAACAGATTCTCCCCGGAGCCTCCAGAAGGAACCAGCCCTGCCGCCACCTGGACTTTAACCCAGTAAATGGACCCTGGCTGTCTGACCTCCACAACTGTGAGAATAAGTCTGTGCTGTTTGAAGCCACAAGGTTTGTTCTTATTTATTACAGCATCAACAGGACACTAATACCTCACTGCTTATTGCTTTTCTTACTGAACAGTAACAAAAGATTTAACAAAATCTATAATGACTTTCATAAGTTCCCATTCAACCTTAGACCCCAACCCTACTTTTTCCATAAGATTTTCTGTTTTTCAACTACAGATTTTCCTATCATGAATGTTTACAGAAACTTAACCCGTCGACTCAGGAGAGGATTCCTTCCTTGACCATTCTTCAGTCTCCTGTATTTTATCCAAGAGGCAAATCTCTATTTCCACAGGTCCCAGTTCTTCACAAAAAGGGAGTAAAATTGGTAAAACAAAGCTTTGGTGTCTTGTTATTCCAAACTCCTGGAGAGACACTGGCAAAGCAGACTTAGCCTGAGCTATGCACACTCCACACGTGGCAAACTCGGGTCTCAGAACCCCTGGAGAAGAATTTCACACATGCTCCCCATCTTTGCTCACAATATTTTCTCTTTTGCAACTTGGGAGAGAGCTCAGGTCTGCTGTTTGCTGTTCCCTTCCTACATCTGCCTCTTTACACTGCACCTGGGGGCAGGGATGGTGCTGGAATACTGACCAACAGCCCTAATGACAGGTAGCCAATGCCTCTCATGCCCTAGTTACCATTTCCCAAGCCAACCTACACTCCATCTTCCATGGGCACATATCCTGGAGGAAAGGCCACATAGTCAGGCTTTTGGCTGTTGGTCTGCTCCATGTATGGATATGTTTCCCAGTGGTGTGAGGTGAACTGTGACTGAAAAACCAGTGCATGCTCCTTCCAGGTGGGATATAGGAAAATGATAGGCTTGAACGGGAAGATGGTGAGTTCAGAATTGGATATTTTAAGTCTGAGATGTCTTGTGTTATCTAAGTAGAGATACCAGTACTCTTAAATCCATCTGGATCTCGAGAGAGAGATCTGGGCAGAAATATAGATTTGGGAGCCATTAGCATATAGTTCTTAATGAAGACTATAGGAATGGATGGGAGAACCCAGGAAGAATGTGTAGCTATAAGAAGGTGGTCGAGGATGGAAACTGGGGAGATGCCAACATTAAGACACACACAGAAGAAGAGCGTTAGAACAAGCAAAGAGAGTAGTGTTACGGAAGCTGAACAAAGAGAGAAGGTGGATCAAAAACTCCTACAGCTGAGAAACCTGTTGGATTTGGCAGCTAGGGTGGTCACAGTGGCCCTAGCGAGAGCAGTGCTGGGGAGAGAAGCCAGATGGAGGTGGACTGAGAGAGATGCAGGTGGGAAGGCAGAGGAGCCAACACAGACTACTCAGGTAGAAGAGATTTCAGCCCATTTCTACAGCAAGAGGAGAAGCCAACAGAGGAGGAGAAAGGGTAATATATAAAGAGGGATAACTCTTCTTGTGGTTAGAAAGTGGTGGAGAGAAAGATGGGTTTTAATGAATTTCTTAGGAGATAGAGCAACATGTGCAATAGGCTTCCCATGTTGGAAAAACATCTTTCCATCGTGGGAGTTGTATCAATGTTGTGCCTTATTCAGAAAACATCTCCAGTAGGTTTTCCTGAGTTGATTGCCCCGAGCATTTGGAAGTCATGGATTCTCCACCTGACATCATTTGCCTCCCGATCTCATGCAATAGGGAGCATAGAACATCCCTGTGAAGGACTTTTGCCAAAAAGAGAGAGCCTGAATCTCACCAAATTAGTGTAGATCTCACTACCAATTTGTAGGAAACACAGAGAAGAGAGGAAAACACCAGGAGGATCCAATCAGCAAAGTCCAGAATGTAGAAACTTCTACAAGAAAAATAACCCAGTTTCTTCAATAAAAATGTTTTTTAAAGGAGTAGGAAACTGCCAAGAATTAAGGCACATCTTCCCCAAATGCAATGGGTGGAATGTGTATAGAGTTCGATTTAAATGCACCCGCCATAAAAAGACCTTTGTGGAACACCAGGGGAAGACTGAACACAGACTGGCCATTTGACAACACTGGGCAATTATTATCAGTTTGTTTAGGTGAGGTAAGGATAGTGTGGTAATAAAGAAATTATTTTTTAGCAGTGTGAAATAAATGGATGAAATTATATGTTGTCTGGGATTCGTTTTAAAACATGCCCACCAAAAAATATGTGGGGAACGTAGTTGAAGCAAGAATACCAGAAAGTCACTAGTTCTTGATGCTGGTGCTGGAGTTCACTATCCTTCTTTCTTCGGAGTATGTTTAAAAATTAAGACAAAGGGTTTAGAAAGAAATGGTCTTATTGTCGCCACTGCCACTGACCTCTGTGTGGTTTTCATCACCCAATGTCCCCTTTGTCCATACAGATGACAGCCTCCCATTTCCCCACTGCTCCCTTCTCTGGGGACCCCAGACATCGGCCCTGACTGCAGTGGAAGGAAATCGCCACTCACACAGACACTTGCCCCTCTACACAGTCCTTCTCCCTCCCTAAGATGCAACCAAATGAAGTCGAGGCTACGAATCTGGGAGGATGTCTGCCCAAATGGGAGGGGGGAGCCAACAGCAGTCCCTGTGGAAGGGACATGCCCTCACCGCCCACCCTGAGAGCTTGCACTGAACTGAAAGGCCCTGCGATTGTTATGGCAGAGCTGTGTTTGCCAGAGGCCTGCAAATGAAGGAGAGCAGGATGGAGCGTGAGAGTAGGAGAGAAGGAGCAAGGAAGACTGAGGGCAGAAAGGTCAAGATGGAAACCTGCAGCCCCATGACAAATATATTTTAATGAGCTCAGCTGTGCCTTTTTATGCCCAAGATCAATAGGCAGCAGTTTGAATGGCCATTGATAGGCAGAGGTAACAGCTGTTGAACGTGGTGGCCCAAGCGAGCCTGGTGGTTTAGGGTGCGGCTTGCTGCTGTTAGAGATTTGTTACACATGACAAAGTGACATCACAGGGCCCCATCATGGGCCAGACAGCAGGCTTCCCTCGGGAAGATGGCGTGTGGGGCTCAGCACAGAGCTGTGGCAGGCCCTGTCCTGAAGCCACCTGAAGGTCTGTAAATGCCAACCCATCAAAGCCTCCAGGCTGAGAAGCCAGAGCTCAATTCTCACTGTGCTCAGAGAGCAGAAGAAGGAGCTGCTGAAGGGAGAGGCCAAAATGCTCAGTTCTACAAGGACTGGAAGTCAGGCCGACCTTGTTGTGTCAAAGAAGAAATTCCCAATAAAATGCTAGTCAAGGCAACTTAAATCCACTAACATTGACCTACTAGGTGTATATCTCCTTGGTTCAGTCTCCGACAGGACTCACATTACTAACAATAGGCCTCTGCCTCAGAGGAGCAAGGAAGAGAACTGGTACGACAGCTCCTGTTCTCACATGGTCTGTACTTCACTCCCAGCCAGCCGTCAGTTGGCTCAACTTCTGAGATTAGGAGAGACTGGCAGGGCTCAGGGTGAAATGTCATAACCATATTGTATGCTAAGTTGATGCCCAGGTGGTAGCCAGTGCAGAAATAGAACTCATGACACTAACTCTTTAGATATGCACTGTCCAATAGAACTTTCCCTGATGATGGAAATGTTCTATAATCTGCACTGTCCAATATGGTGGCCATGAGCTACATGGCTAACGAGACTAAGGAACTGAATTTTAAATTTCATTTAATTTTAATTAACTTAAATTTAAATAACCACCTGTGGCTTATGGCCACCATATTGGAAAGTACAGCCAGTCTCTGAAAGTATTGTTTTATTTATAGACTTTGAGGTCCAAAATATTTGACAGAATCCAAAGGTGGCAGGGGAAAAAAAATACATTAACCTAGCTGGAAACCTTTTCTGAAAGAGACTAACAGAGATAAAGTTGTAAGCTTTTGTATTATTCACTTGGTATTTTTACTTTTGTTATATTTGGGACAAGACCTAAAATTTCAATCTGTTGGCTGTTTGCCTACAGAATTCTGAAAATTCTGCACTTCCCTCAGAAGTGCTTGAGTGCTGGCATGGCAGAGAAATGCCTTCTAATGACTCCTGACAAACAGCTGTCCGTCATGACACCCAGCCCAGCTGTTCCCTTCATCACAGACGCTTCACAGGTGACAGGGCAAAGGGTCAGGCTCCAGTTGGGAGGAAGTCTGCACAGGAGAATAGGATCAAGGAGCTGGAAAGGACCTGGCAAGATCATTAGTTTGGTCTCCCTCTCTCAGTTAATGAAGGCTGTGTGTTAGTTATCTATTGCTGCCTAACAAATTACCCAAAAGTTAGCAGATTAAACCACAAATATTTATTGTCTTGCACATTTTATGAAAGCCAAGGATCTGGGAGTGGCTTTGCTGGGTGGTTTTGGCTCAGGGGCTCTCATGAATCCACAGTCATCCAAAGGCTCCACTGGGGCACGGATCCACTTCCTAGACAGCACACTGCCATGGCTGTTGGCAGGAAGCCTCAGTTCTTTACACACGGGCCTCTCCCCAGGGATGACAGGGTATCCTCAAGAAGGGCAGTTGACCTTTGGAGTAAGAGATCCCGGAGTGAGAGCAAGAGGGAATCCAGATTGGCCTTTGTGACCTAGGCTCAGAAGTCACATGCCATCACTTCTGCCACATTCTGTTGGCCACACAGGCCAACCCATGATAGAATACGGAGGGGTGTGAACACCAGGAGGCAGGACCATTGGAATTCCTCTTGGAATCTGGCTACCACAGGGCTTCCATCTTCTTATATCCATTCTGGTTGCTGATTTTGACTTCTCTTCGTTTTAAACTCAATCCAAGTTTAGATTACACATCATCTACTTTTAAATTAAGAGACTTGAGTTTACATCCATGAAGAGAGTCTCTCCTGACATTCCAAAGCCTCTTCAAGCTGTGTTTCTCTAGCTCACTTATCACCCCCAAACCCCAAACCTGCCCTGCCTCCTCCTTCCATGGGGCTGCCTGACGACTCATTCCTTCGAGGCCTACACGTTAGTGCATGAAAATAAGTGGGTGCAAGTTAACTAAATAAAACAGACCCAGCTGCTCCGTAGGACCCACTCCTCCCCGCCCCTCAGTCTGCATCCCTCAGGGCAGTGGTCATTGCCCACACCATGAGACTGCATGGAGTAAGAAAAGGCCAGCAGTGAAAAGGAAGAGACCAAAGTAGAGTGCCGTGTGTCCTGCTGACTTCCATGTTCTGCTCTTGTTCCTTAGGACAATATCCACGTATCTGTTTATTCAGCAAATACTCATTGAGCCCTATTGTGTCCCAGGTGGTTTTTGACACCTGGGGATACAACAGTGGGTGGCAGGGACCCTCAAAGAGCCCAAGTCTTACCCCATGTTTGCCCAGCAAAGTCACAGCACATAGATTTTCCTCCCTTAGATTCGAATCAACTATTCTACTTTTTAAACTATGGTGTTACTTATTTTTAAAAAGCAAATAAAAGAGCGCTCCAAAGCACATTGCAAAGCTAAGGGATCTTGGAGTATTTCTCATGGATTTGGTCAAAAACAATCTGGAATTGCTACAGATGGCCCTTTTTTTTTCTGTGAGTAAGATTAGCCCTGAGCTAACATCTATTGCCAGTCCTCCTTTTTTGCCGGGGAAGATTGGCCCTGCTCTAATATCCGTGCCCATCTTCCTCTACTTTATATGTGGGATGCCTGCCACAGCATGGCTTGATGAGCCATGCATAGGTCTGGGCCTGGGATCCAAACCCACAAACCCTGGGCTGCTGAGGTGGAGCATGTGAACTTAATCACTATGCCACCAGGCCAGCCTCTACAAATGGCTTTTATGACCCATTTTTATCTTTTCTCCACCAAATCTCAGGCCTGAAGATCAGGCCAGGCCTACACCATGGTGATTCTTCAGGAATCAAGTTGAAAAGCACACTAGAAGTTGGGTAGCATTTCTTCAGAGAGTCTGCCAGTGGTGCGAGCATTAAACATTTTTTATTGACTTTATTTAAAGAACACAGTGTGGACTTTTGAACCTGTTATATACAACAGAACGCAAGGGGATTTTCCGTCGTCTCCATTTTGCCCCCACTCCTACCCATCATGTGCTCAAGGAATGTTTGTTAAATGGAATAGTTACCAACTTTTATTCTTCTTACAGCAGAGCCCAGCAGAGATTTCAGGAAAGGACCCCTCTTCCCCACCCTAGTCTGCAACTTCAAACTCAATTTGACCTGAGAACCGTAGCGAACACTACACTCCAGCGTGGATTGGCTGTGTGTAGAGATTGGTGATAATTCCTGGTGGTCACTCACAGAGGCCCACTTACCACAGACTGTAACACCATGATCCATAAGCCAAGTTGAACCCCTCCTAGTCTTCACAAGTAGAACATTCACAGGAATGCCTCTAACCATCTCTAAGCCATAGGGTCGTATTAATCAGGAAAACAAATAGATTCTTGCTCACTCAGTATATCCTCCAGAAAACTATCTGAGAGACACTCGAACTTGGAGGCTGCTCAAGGATGTGCCCAGATAAACCACACAGCACTCCAACTACCCACGGGTATTCACTCTGGATGGGGGTTTGGGTAAGGTCAGCCCTAAAAGTGGAGACGTCCCTTTAGAAGGTGGACCTGAATATGTCTTCAGACAGGACATTCTATGAGCCGGGTTTGTCTGCACCCAGAGCGTACATGCTGACTCGTCTCGTCAAGCTGCCACCATGTTCCAGTCCACAGGAGTCCACAGAAGGATCTGGCAGCCTGGCTAAGTGATCCCCTTTCTTAACACTTGTACCTGTCCGACTCACTAGAGCCACCATAAACCTACCTCTAAAGCATTGTCCTCAGTTTCAGTCCTGACCAATAGGGCCACTGCCTATTCATTTTCTTCCAGAAATATCCACCCTATCCCTCTAGCCTCCAAGAACTGTGGAGGTTACTTGGGCCACAGCAATGGGTGTGGTTTCATGTCCTCAGTAAATCAACCCTAGAAAGGACGAGGCTCAGAGGGCTGAAGAGCCAGAGGAGAGGCAAAGCAAAAGTAAAGGAGGCACTTCAAACAGGCTTTCAACTTCGGCAGAAATTCACTCATCCTGTGTCCTTCAAATGACCTTGTTGGAGCCCAGCAAGACCTCTGGTTCCCTTCTGAGCCAAGCGAACATGGGGTAAACATTTTCCGCTCTCTGGCCACGAGGGGGAAGAAAAGAAGGTCAGCGAAGTGGAGGGGGGACCCTGAACACACGGAACTACTTTGGTGGGTGGGGTGGGAGTCATTTGAGAGAAGGGGCATCAGGAGAAAGAAGCTCCTTGTGCCCCACGGCACCACCTGATGCTGGGCTCTGGCAGGGCAGGTGTTCCCGTTCCTGGATGAGCAGGTGCACCTCAGTGGCTCCAGGGCCCAGCCGTGCCACCAGCCAGATTCAGTCATGGGAAAAATGAACGTGCGATGCCTTCAGGGATCTGATGCTGGCCGCCCCTTGGGAGTCCGCTGCCCTGGGGAGTGAAGCCTCTGTCTGTTGGCAGCTCCTTTCCCAGGCTCCCATCGGCCGGAACGCCTACTGACGCCGCACAAAGGAGGAGCAAGACCTAACACTGGTAAACACGCCACGGCACTAGCTATAGCGTCCAGCTATTCAGCTGCAAGAAACCCTTCATCTGTGAGTTTGTGGGGCACGAGCAAGAGTTTATTGGGTCCCTTCCACCATTACCACACCCAAGATCTGTGGACTTTTCAACGCACATGCAAATATTGTCTATAAAACTGGTTTTTATTTGCATATTAAAAATTTCCCTTTGTGCTTTGTCTCCAGTAAGTTCCACAACATATTTGCATAAAGTGGCATTCCTCATTCTTCCTTTTTAACTTACGTACAGATGCCCCTACCTGATTGGTACCAGAAAACATGAGATCCCATATACATTTGTCTTCTCTTGCTTTTATTGTTATGTTTTGTTTTAGCTGACCTCATAGCAGCAAATACAGATATCATTCTAATCCTGCTTCATAAAAATCTTTATAAAGTAAAACTGCCATTCCTGTTGGTGGAAAACATCAGCCCCAAGTGACAGCCAGACCACAAGACACTTTGCTTCACAACAGTGGGTTGTTCCTGCTGTGGCTGAAGCTGAGTGGCAATCTAGATGAGCGAGGTCACGTGCCAGGAACGGAGGAATGGGACATAACAATGGGGAGGAGAGGACAGTGAGGTGTGGGCCCAAATCAGAAACTCTCTAATCTCCCAAAGTTCCCTTAAAAGAGTGAGTTTCCTGGCATATTTTGAATATTCCATTTACAATAATCCAATTACACTAAACTCTTTAGGAGCCATCCACTGAGTAAAGAGAAGGACATCTAAAAAAGAAATATTGGATTGATAACTCTCCTCAGAGGAAAATCATTATATGTATATGCCCTCATCATCCAATCACACAACTAAACCTTCCATTAACGTGCAAAGTCAAGATGATATTAACAGTAAAAAGCATTGCTATAGTTTCATGATTATTTAGTTGGAATTCAATGGGCCCTAGGACATACTTTCTGTTTTCAGATTTGTTGATTGCCTACTGTATGTAAGGCAATTCACTGGGCTGAAAGCTAGACTTCTTTCATATCCAATCTTCTTCAGACTTGGGAGAAAAAAAGTCTCAAAAGTCAGAAACTAGGTAGTCATTACTGTTAATTGATAGCTATTGAAATAATCACTTTATGCGGTATAAATTATATAAAGAGCCCAACCACACACTCCAAATGTTTTAAGTGAAATAACCTAGTTGTGCTCCTTTCCCCTCCATGAATAGACAGCCTGAAACCATGAAACCCAAACCAAAATGGCACCCCAGTGGGGAAATTCCCATTTTCCAGGTAGGAGATGGGGACATCCAGATGCCTTACATTCCTGGTTTGCCAAAAGAGTGATGGGGAAGGAGCTCAGGTATCTCCTCAAAAGTACCCCTTGAGTAACGTAACTTGAAACCCCAATGTGGCATATGAGAAGAAGGATGGAAAACCAGACACTTCCTTACAGATGTGAGAGGGCCAAGGGGCAGTTTAGCTGTAGAAGCTTCAAGATGGCCCTCAGCATTTGCAAGTGGACCCATGCACCCCTCTCCTTCCGTGAGGAGGCGCTAACACAGCAGTGGGCACGGTGCACTCTGGTGGCAGGGACATGATGTTGCAGTTTGGCCAGTTGACTCAAACCATCTTGCTCTGGAAAGAAGGAAATGGCTGGTCAGCTACCCAAGGATGGGCAGAGGGCCAAGCCTGAGGATACGGGTATGGTTAGAGTTAGTGGTGATTAAATAGCACCACAATGTAAGGTCCCATCCTTTCCTCAGATTACCCCTGGTGATTTCACCTTATGGCTCAAGATCTCATTAGGAAGGTTCAGGAAGTATCATAGACACAAATAAATTAAAGGAATGAATATGAGTTCACTGAGGGTAGAAGAGAAACGATGGATAGTAAGGTCACGAAAATAACCCTAAAGTTAATTCCTTGATAAATTTTCAAATATTTGTAGAGAATCTGTGATGGGAAAAGCTATAGATAATCCGGCTAAACATAAGACACAGTCTGTTCTGAGGAAGTATCCTTGAGGATCATAGTGTGAAAGGAAGAGGTAAATATAAGAAATAAACTCTGTGATTAAGGGTAGCATTCAGGTTCCAACAAGTGGTCTAAACAAGAATTGCTGTAACCATTCAAATGGGAGGAAAACCATTCTGGGCTCACATGGTAGGCAATTACTTGACAAGAGATAAGACTCAGAGAGAAGGGAGCCGGGTGCAGCATCAGAGGCTGATAAACACAGTCCATATAAATAAAAGGACCAGCTGGATGAGTGTCCAAAGTCCAAGGGGGAGGTGTGTGGAGTCCAGCCAGCCTGGAGTGGACCATGGGAAGGAGGGGAAGCAAGTGTGAAAGAAAGGTCTTTCCCAGGCAAATGCGCCTCATCTCCCAGAGTTCAGAGGGATCACCCTTAGGTTTAATTCAGGACAATTCAGTGAATAGCTATTGAGTATCAAAGGCCAATTGCTTCCAGTGGACTGATTGATCTCTAGTGAAACAAAATACGTTGGTGGGACGTGTCTTGTATTCTGAGCCCTGACAACTGTGGCTCCCACTACATATTGGCTTAGGAAGACAGCTAAGGATGCGGAAGTAAATCCAGTCCTTCCCAGGGGCCATGCTGATCCTCCAGGGTGCAGGAAGGGTCCTCATCAACAGTTACCCGCTACCCAACAGACTCAACTGATGGATGGATGCCCCTAAAAATATACCAGAGTGCACAACAGTCTAGTAAACTTCCACAATCTCTTCATCAGCATTCTCTGAGGAACATCTTTCTTCCGAATTTCCAAAAGACTGAAGGACGCCTGACATAAAGATGGTCTCACTAAAGACTGGCCTCTGAAGGTGAAGAGGCTGTGAGAGAGTCTTGTCCAGGATCCGGGTGGGACTTGAGCCCAGCTCTCTCAACTCTCTCCTTGCTGGGCTGACTCACTAACCCCATCCTTGGACACCAATGGGACTCTGTCATCAGAGGGATCAGGCCTTCACAGCGAAGAGCCTCTCCTGAGGTTCAGGGTTGGCCTTATTGTGTTCTTTACTAGCCACAGAAAAGGGAACAAATCCCACAGCCCGAGGCCCACATGAAGGCAACATGTCAATGGAAGTGTGACCGGGAAACAGAATCAGTCAGTGGAGCTCCAGTGGAAACGCTTGATGGTTGTGTGGCTCTCTCCTTCTGGAGGCTTCTGATTCACCCCCAGGAAAGTGGGAGTGTGGCAGACTGATAAATTTAGGTTGGTCATTTAAAAAAGAGATCCTGTGGCAAAACTGAAATGTCCTAAGATGACTCATGGGCTAGCTCTAGATTTGGTGCCCAACAAAATTACTCCATTGTGACATGTTTGCATTCTCTTGGCATCTAACCAACAAAACATAGGCTGGGTAGCCATGGGCTGTATCGAGCCCATCAGGCTTAGATGGCATTGCCTGTCCAGGCCCAAACAAAAGGATAGGTGCCCTGGCTCATGCGTGAAGACCACCTCAGACCTCCTATGAACACAATATTCCAGAGTGTGCAGTCCACAAGGTCGCAGGCTTGCGTTGCTCACCAGGCTGCAGTGTATATTCATTATTTACCGGCACATGGGTGATTGGCACTTGTGACAAATTGTTGATGAGGTCTGTCTTCTCGTGGATGAACAGAACCAACAGGAAATGAGTGTGGGGAGGCAGGGGATTCTCTCTTGGCTGGCTCCTGCACAGCCATATCTACCATAGGCAGGAACATTCCCGAGCCATGCCCTGGGGCAGGGAGGGCATCCTGAGATTGCTTCCACTGAGGTGGGTTGGTCCCAGCCATGCCACATGGATAGCATCAAGGATGGGCACATTCCCAAAGTGAAGTCTTAGTGTGACCAGGAAGGAAAGGAAAGGGAATGCGTGTGGGGCAGGCAGTCAAAGCGTCTGCTGTGAGTGGCACTGCCTTATCTAAAAAAAGAAGATGAAGGGGCTGGCCCAGTGGAGTCGTGGTTAAATTTGCGAGCTTTGCTTCAGCAGCCTGGGGTTCACAGGTTTGGATCCCAGGCATGGACCTACACCGCTCATCAAGCCGTGCTGTGGCAGCGTCCCACATACAAAATAGAGGAAGACTGGCCCAGATGTTAGCTCAGAGACAATCTTCCTCACAAAACAAAAAGAAGAAAAAGAAAAAGAAGCAGCACAAAAATTGAGGCAGAATTAGTGGTAGATGTATCTTTAAGGAGATGTTATCTTTTCTGCAGTTCCAAAATCATGCCTAACTATAACGGAGATCCTTAGACCCTAGAAAAATAAGATGATTTGCAGAGGTGCCCTGATTATTTCCCAGTCATGGAAGAAATGGTACTCCAGGCGGAGGGCGGATGGTAGGTGTGTAGCTGAATGTCTTCCTACCAGGACCTCACTTCAAACCTAGGAAATCTCCTGGTGATGACGATGGAGACAGAGAGTAAACCTCGGTGAACTGGCTGTCACTGCTGAGACGATCAGACGTCAGACGGCGTTCAGGAGAAACAAACTGAAATGCAAATACATAAAAATGCTGAGATGATAAAAGAGTCACATGCCTTTCTTTGAGAACCAGGAAGTCGCCCGAGAAATATTTGATACAGGGGGCCACACCAGACTAATAAAACAGGAATCAGGTCAAGCCCCAGCTAAAGATATTCTAAAAGAACTAGCCAATCCACTTAAACAAGAGAAAGAAATGGAATGGAAGAATTGAAAAGCAACAAGGAAGATTATTATTATTTGCAGATGACATGATATGATTGATCTGGAAATCCTATTCTAATAGGAGAATGGAAGAAAGGAGCTCGATATAAGTTAAAAAGAATCAACATGTAAAGATCAGCGGGGAAGGCAATCAGCCAGTGCCAGACTCCCCTGATGGGCATAATCTTGGGATATTCAAGGGCCGGCTAAAGAGCTGTGTTGGCATGGAGAAGATGTGGGCAGGCAGTGAGCAGCACAGATGTAGAGGGGAGCTTTACCCTATGACCAGCAGGAACCAGTGGATGGTTAAGCAGTGGATGGAACAGCATGAACTGATTCACAAATTTCCAAGATCCTCCAGCTAGTGTCTGGAGAATGGATTGAAATGGGGCATAAAGACCAGTGAGAAGTCACTGCTGTCATCCAGTTGAGAATTTGGCAGCTGGAACCTGGTGTCAGAAGGTACGGGCAGACTCATGGTGCACTTGGAGGGGGAGGATGGGGACGGTGCAGAAACAGAGGCATCCACACCAAGGAGATCTTATTTCTAACTCCTTTATGAGATAGGAAGACCCAACATTTAAGCCCAACATCAACTGGAACATCTGCCAGAAGGTGCCGAGAGGGGCCGGGATGGGGTGACTGAGGCTGAGGAGGGTGGTTTGGGGAAGGGGGGAGCATCCTCCCTTCTTGTTGGGCTTTCTTCCTTTGCCACATGTGTGTTTACCATCGATGCACCATTCTGCAGGGAGCTCACCACACACCAGCCCCCTAGATCACTCCGTTTGCTGTAGAGCAGATGTAAGTGCTCTCGGGGCACAAAGCTGTTTCAAAGGTGGGTCTGAGTCAAGGCACCTCAAGGAAGGGGTTTCTCCACCAGTCTCCTCCCTGCCATCTCTCCCTCGCGCTCTCTCTTCCTGCCATATGACCACTCGCCGACTTGTCTTCCCTCTTCCTGCCCGCTTCTGTCATGGCCTCAGTGTCTGCAGAGGTCCACAGGGTCTCTCTGTGCCTCCTTCTCATTTCAACGGTTTTAGACATTAAATCCCCTGGCACGCCTCCTGCTGACCTTTCCAGGAAAAGGGACCTATTGAGTGGGAGGTGTTAACTGCCCCTACCCACAGACTCCAAGAGGCTTCCTACTCAGGTTTCGAGAGCAGCCCTTATCTCAGCAACCCCGCTGGGGCCATGCTGTCAGCCCAGGCATTTAATTAACTAATTACAACCTGCTGATGTGAGGACAGAATACAGGCTCGGGGTGCAATTTCTTCCTTCCAATTCATTCCTGATGAGCCGCCAGCATCCTCGGAGAGGCTCTCCCCGAGGGGACCGAGTGGTAATTGCTCCTTCCATCTGCCCGCATGGCTCTGGGCCCGTCCCTCAGAGGCACAGGGAAGGGGGGCAGAGGAGGGGCTGAGGCACTCAGGGGGGCACTGACGGGAGGGCATCGCAGTGAGTCCTTTAGAGGATTCGCCCAGGCTGTAATTATCAGGGCCATGGAGAATCTCCTCTTTCAGGCAGATAAGCTTGGTGATGACTTAGGTTTCTCTCTCTTCCGCCCACATTCAAAGTGCTTGAAAATGACTGACCCACCTCTGCAAGCCTGGACATCGCATTTAGGCAAACGAGCTGATGAGGAGTCAAGATAATCATGGCCTGGGGCCTGGCCCCAGACGAAGGCTGGTTTTCTAATCAGCACAGAGGAAACAAAAGCTGCCATGGGTCATTTATTTTGGCCACGCTGGCGTGGAAAGGCCCCGGGTTTGCAGGAGGTGGGGCCACCAGCACTCTGGATCTCAGGGCAGTGTCCCTCCTCCTGCAGTGGGGCCAGGAACCTCTGGAGGGCTGGGGAGTGACAATTCAGTCCCTGGGGGCTCGCCCTAGAGATTCTGATGTAGTCAGTCTGGACGGGGCACAGGGCTCTGCATTTCTCATCACGTCTCAGGGACTCCAGAGCAGATGGCAGGGACCACATGTGGAGAAACTGAGAGCCAGTAAGACGCCGCGTTAGTGTCCTCTTGCTGCTGTGACAACTAACACCAACTTAGTGGCTTAAAACAACGCAAATTGCTGATCTTACTGTTCTGCTGGTCAGAAGTCCGCAGAGGGTCTCACTTGGCTAAAATCTCCGTGTCAGCAGTGCAGTGTCCCTTCTGAAAGCTCCAGGGCAGATTCCTTTTCTTTCCATCTTTTCCAGCTTCTAGACACTGCCTGAAGTCCTTGGCTCACGGCCCCTTCCCCTTCTCCAAAGCCAACAATGGTGCGTTGATTCTTTCTCATGTCCCATCCCACTGACTTCCTCTTCTACCTCCTGCTGCCACATCTGAGGACCCTTGTGATTCCATCGGGCCACCTGGATAATCCAGGATACTCTTCCTATTTTGAGGCCAGGTGATTGGCAACATTAATTCCATCTGCTTAAATCTCCCTTTGCCATGTAAACTAACATTCACAGGATCTGGGGATTAAAACATGACATTTTAGGGGGCCATTAGTCTTCATACCACACACCCTAAGAGAATTTTAAGGTGAAAGTTTTTAAAATTGCAAATGAAAAATTCTGCCAGTGGCTGACAAGAATGACCAAATTTCTCTGTATGTCTGATCTGAGATGTCTGTGCCTCAAACGTAGCACATGCTCCACAAATATTTATTGTGCTGGAAAAAGTTACAATAATCTGTGATAAGAGTAAATATCTCTTAGATTAATACATGACTGACAAGAGATTCTCACATATTGAGGTATATAGGGTAACTATTCGTGTTCAAAACTGATTCGGTTTGAACTAAAAAGCCTGACTTATGGCCTATCAAACATACATTGTACATCTGCTTTAACCATTAAAGTAAAGAATGCACTCTCATAAGATAAAAATGCATACTTCTCCTCCTACGCCCTATTGCTAAATGCCCCGGATTAGTCCCTCTCCCGATACCAACATCGACGTAGACATTGGGGTCATGTTGACCTGCTAATTTGCAACTAAATACCTCTTTTAAACTTTGATGAAAATGCATCCTGGGTGTGTTCAATGTATGTTTGTTCTAAAAAGATATAAGACTGTACTGAAAACCATGCTTCTCCAGAATGCTTTCTAAGGCCTAAATCCACACTCTGGCTCAAGTGAACTCACCTTCTTTCTTTTTTTTTTTAATGCTTGAGGAAGATTCACCCTGAGTTAACATCTGTTGCCAGTCTTCCTCTATTTTGTATGTGGGTCGCTGCCACAGCATGGCCACCGACATGTGGCATAGGTCTGTGCCCAGGAATCGAACCCGGGTCACTGAAGTGGAGAGCACTGAACTTAACCACTAGGCCATGGGGCCAGCCCCTCTCTTATCTATATAATGGTTACTGGTTATTTCTAGTCAACAGGCTTCTCCAGAACGTCATGTAAATTGAGTCCTACAGTCTGCAGCCTTTTGAGACTGGCTTCTTTCACTCAGCATAATGCCTGTGAGATTCACCATCATGTGGCATGCATCAGTAATTCATTGCTTTTTATTGCTGAGTCAGATTTCCATTGTGTGGATGTACCACAATTTGTCGTTCATTCACCTGTTGAGGGACATTGGGGTTATTTCGCGTTTTTGAAGATTCTGAATAAAGCTGCTATAAACATTGTTGTACAGGTTTTCACAGTAACGTGAGTTTTCCATTCTCTAGGATATAAACCTCAAAGTGGAAGTGATCAGTGGTGACAGGTCAGGCACTGTACCAACCCCTCCACACAGGCCTTCTCGTGGAATCCTATGACATCTCAGCAATAGGAGCATTATTAGCTCCAGTTTGCAGGTGAAAAAACCAAGGCATAAGTAACTTGCCCAAGGGCACACAACCAATAAATCCAGGAAGTCTCACATTCTCAAACCCTAACACAAGCCCTATTGCATTCTGAGAAAGCTCCATGCCAAGCAAGGTAAGTAAATTTTCTCAACCCACACAGTAACCCTGGAGGGTGCATCCCCTTATTTCAGTGTACCTTTTTTTTCTTATTTGGGAAAAAAAAAAAAGAGGCTTGGTTTAAACCAATCTGTCTTGAAAGACACTTTTTAGAAGAGTTGATATTGCTGATTTTTTTTGCATATTTAATCATGCTTATAAAGCCAATGTGGACAATCAGAGATGGCACTCTGATGCTGTGCTGCTCCAGGAAACAACGTCCTCCTGTGCTTCTCCGCGCCAAACTTACTTCCTTCACGGTCTGGAAATATCAAAGGCATTCCGCATATCCTAGCTGCTTCTTCAAAAACCAGTCCCCACTGGCTAGAGATGCACACCAAGGTATTTACATAAAACCATATCACGTTTGGGATAGCTGTAAATTACTCCAGTAAGAAAGAGAGGGAGACAGAGAGAAGAGAAAGAGAAACAATGGAGGGGCACAGAGATTAATGAAACAAGATTCATCACGAGTTAACATTTGTTGAAGGTAGGTGGGCACATGGGAATTCATTACACAGTTCTTTCTACATTGTACATATTTTAAAATATCAAAATAAAAAGTTATATAAAAAATGGAAAACATATATGTATATACACACAACACACGTAAACATAATGTATATGTGTAGATGTGGACATAGATATGGGTATGGATATAGATATAGATTAGTATACATATAGACTAGATATAGACGATCTCTATATGGATATAGACATTCCATTTCTGCACAAACCCTTCCACTAGAATGAATGGCTCTGACACAGCCCTGCTCTCCAAACCCGCGGGGCTCTTGTACTTCTTCACAACCAGGCAGCAGCTGGCTCAGCTCAGACTCTCCCTTGGTGCAAGCTGGCACTTGGCCCACTCTCACCTCTTGTGTGGGCTTCTTAACTTCTGCCATGTCCTCAGTATTGGTTTATTTGGCATCGGGCCCTTCTATCTCCTTTCTCCACGCATCTTCCCTGAAGATGCTTATCTTTTCACGCGGCTTGTACGATGACCAACTTTCTGTCTCTTTTTTGAAGCAGCAAACGGAACTGTGAAGCGGCTCCTGTCCTAGGGAGCGGATGCTGCCTTCTGCTTACTGGAAAATCCTCTCCTGTTGCAATGCGGAGACTCTGTTGCATAAACGCCCCTCCCCCACCCCATCCCCTCCCCCTCCTGCAACTGTGGGCAGGACCCTGATCCTCAGGAAACCCAGCCGTGCCCTAACCGGGAAATCTCTTTGCAGCAAGCACAGTTCAGGAGGTTTGGGTCCATGGCCTTTTTTATTTCATGGATCTTGAATTACTAAGCCAAAACCATTCAGCCCATAGCCACGCCGTGTCCCAACAACATGGATTCTTCTCCCCAGGGAGTGGAGTCAGGTGCACAGGGCAAGCAGGGAAAGGTTTCTTTACCATCTGTGGCTGGGGATGCCGTCTTTGCCATCTGGGAGGTTTCTGTGATGTCCTAACACAACTCTCAATTTCAAGGGCTAGTCCCTTCAGCAAGCCTTACGAGGGGTTCACTCAAGACCCAGCCAGGAGAAGGAAGCCACAGCGGCTATCTGAGCAGAAGAGTTTAATATAAAGAGCTGTTAGTAAGAGTCGTTGGCTAGAAGGATAACTTCTTAGATAGAAGATGCTGGGAACAAAGAGAAGACGTTGGAATCATTTCAACTTAGAAACATGAGGAAGGGTCCACTGGCCTGGAGAGGGGATGCCAGCTGCTGTTAGGGTCTCAGAGGGGAGGTGGCATGCGAGGGGCTGGTTCTGCAGGTGTCGGAAGTGGGGTGAAGGAACTGCTGTAGGAGGAGCAGCTGTGGCTGTGGTTCCAGTAGCACCGCAGTTGTGATGTATGGTGGATGATGGTACAGAGATGGGAGCAGGCAGCAAGCACAGGGCCCTTCCTCCCCTCTGCAGCCTCGCAGGCTCCCTCCAGCAGCTCCTACCATCAGTGCCTAACAGAAGCAGCTGAAAAGACAGAAATGTGGTTTGCAGAGTTGCAGCCCAGCATCACTGAGCAGAACATGGGAGGCTGGGCTTGGAGCTGAGGGATGACAGCTTAACCACAGGCATGCTGTGTAATATTTGGCTTAACCCCAAGCCACACAGGTGAGAGCTTCTAGCTTTGGTGATTACACCAGACTCAGCTTGGTTCTCCCCATGTGGCTGATGACAGAAATAGGGCAGTGTGATCAGGGCCAGCCCACGGGTATGCAACCTGGGCAGTCACAGCAGGCCACAAATCAGAAATATCCCCCCAAGCTCGGAGGGGGGAGGTCCATGCTCAGAGGGGTCCACGCTTAGGAGCATCCATAGTCAGGAAGGTCCATGCCCACGGGGATCCCTTCTCAGGAGGGTCCATGCCCATGGGGATCATTCTCAGGAGGGTCCATGCCCACGGGGATCATTCTCAGGAGGGTCCATGTCCACGGGGATCCATTCTCAGGGGGGTCTATGCCCATGGAGGGGGTCCACGCTCAAGAAGGGTCCACATTAAGGGGGTCCTCAGGCCTAGATCAATGCTCCCTGTTACTGTCTTGAAGTAATTCATGATTTCGGAATTGTTTCACATTTTCTTTTTCCACTGGGTCCCACAAATTATGCTACTAGTCCTGAGTGTGAGGAAACCTCCAGACATTTTAGTTCATTTTTTAATGTATTTACATACATAGACATGTAATATATATTCATTTAATATATCACATTTTGTCTATTGTGTTATTTGATGAGCAAAAAGAAATATCATGTCTAGGACTAGTTCACTGTAAAAAGATGCTGTTCCTTAGAATTTTTTTCTGATACTTGCTTGGGATTCTTTCCTGAGTTCTCATCAGAAACAGGCCACTCGAGGCTTCCAGGGATCCATAACTGAGTGTGAAATATGCAGCCACAGCTTTGCCCCTGAGGAGCTTTCAGTCTAATGAGAAGTAGTGTAAAGAGAGAACATTACAGTCAATGAGAAAGCCGGCATGCACACAAAGCGGTCTTCAGAGGGTCTCGTCCCAGGGCCGGGGTGGGGCCTGGGAATGTCTGGATTTCCCGGCAACAGTCTTGCTTTCACCAATGGGCCTCCAGGCACAGGACCCTCATAATTTGTGCCATGTCTGATTCGCTGGGGCTGAAACCTGCCCCTTATGCTGTGTCCCGCCCTCTACCCACCAGCACCCCATCCTATCACCTGCCCTTCTCCATCGGATGTGTTTAAACTCCCGGAACATGCAGGGAAAGCCACTGCACATGGAGGAAAATACAAACATTTTTATCCGCATTTACTTTGCATTTTATTCTGTGTAAAATCCTGTTTTTCTTTATATTGTAGACATGTTAGGACAGTTGTTTATGGGTATCATTTATAAATAAATAGGCATGGTCAAAAATGTTTATGGTCAGGGTGAACGATGGCCAAACAGTACCTCTAAGAAACTGCCAGAGGGCACGAAACAGGGGGTTGGTGAGAGTCTCAGGGCACATCCTGGCAACATCAAAGATGCAGGTTAGTAAACAGGTGCATTTCCAAAACAATCCCACAAAACTGAACACTCTACAGCACAGACACCACGAACACACGAGGAAGCAGATACCATCATCACAGCCCTCACCGGGATGGAAGGGAGGATAACTGTCACTGGAAAATGGAATATTCTAGGAGGAAGCAATCAAGAGAACCAAGTCGAGGCATGTGGGCATCTTCAGGCTGGCTCGCGAAGACCCTCAGGCACTTGAGTCGGGGGTGGGGACGGTTCCACGTGTTTAACACAACCTCTCCACCAGTGGGGCCCTGGGCACTGGGGAGGCGACGTCCCCGCCAGGGGCTCACCCTGCGCTTCTGAAACTAACTGCCAGGAGTCACTGCATGTGCTCAGAGAGCAGCAAAGCAGCCACATCAAAGATCAACAACAAAAAAGATGAAGAGAAGTGCAGTTTGGACAATCTTACCAGGAATTTTGCAATCGGAAAATCTAGGGGAATTTTTTTCTAATTGCATCATGGTTTACAATTTGTCTTGTTCCAGAATAATTTGTGTATTTGGATTTCATGTGGGAAAGAGCCCTGTGATCTTCTCAGCATTAGGGCCTGAAATGTTCATCTGGCCCCACCAACGGGGACACAGTGAGGACATGGGGGTCCATAGAGACCCTCACTTCATGTACCTCAGCAGTCACCTCCCCTCACCCCTCATGCCTTCTCTCGGCCACGCCCCCCTCAGCCACTTCAAGAAGCCTCTCCTCCCAGCTCTAAGTCATGAAAGTCATGGACGGGACGGGGAAGGGGTGAGGCGAGCTGCAAACTTCCGTATCTGGCCTGCAGGTAGGACTTGGTCTCTAAATGTTTCTTTAAAAAGAAGTTCATGTTGAAAATGAGGAGATTTCACCTCGAAACCCAGACTGCAGATCCTTTCGGAAACGCCGAGCCAGGGCATGACCTGTGCTCCGGGCAGCAGTCTCCTGCCCTTCACTCCTGGCCTGCTGCATCTGAATGGGGCCTCGGCCTAAAGGGGGCCACTGCAGATCAACCATGGGTTGGCCACAGGTGGTCGCATGTCCCCCTTCTTCCCTGAGGGTGGAGCATCTAAGGAAACGTCATGTGGGAGGAACGTCCTGGGTGCCACTGCCAGAGCCGCGTGAACGGGCAGGGAGCAGAAGGCAACTCCAGCATCACGGGCAGATCTAAGGTCCTACCTGGGTGGCGCTCGGAGACATCCCACAGGGACATGGCCTGACGGAGGCGCCTCCTTCTCAGCCAAGAGCTCAGGGGACCAGGGGCGGCTCCACCTCCGTCCTCCTCCTGCAGGACGTGGGAAGAGTGGGAGAGGCTGAAGCACTTCTGATGCAAACTCCGGCCCCAAGAGCACACCCCAGGGGCCCAAACTCCTGACTGGTCAGTGAGTCCTAACCCTGCTTTACAGGGAGTCACTGGAGAATTTCTTTAAAAATACTGAAGTCAAAACAAATATCACCAGTGTCAGCGTCTCCGATGAGACCAAATCAGTTAAATCAGTTTCTGGATGTGGGATCTGGATGTAGAAGGTTGTGAAACTTTCCGGTGATTCTGATGTGCATCCAGGATTGAAAATCCCGGGGCTACAATGTAAGGATCAGGACGAGTTTAAAAGGCACTCTCTAACAAAGGACGATGCGAGAGAAGGAAGGAGACTGAGGGAGGGTCGGCAGCTGCTGCATGTTAGTGAGAAACAGCCGCCAGTTTTGGGGAGTACAGGAAGGACAGCCCCGGGATGCTCTCCACACGGGTGTCCCGCAGCCCCTCCAGTCTCTGCCCTAGAAGCTCCCGTCCGAGGGACCCACTTGATCGCTTTCCTTCCACCCGCCCAGCCTTGAGGCTCAGTCTCAGGGGAGAAGCCAAAACCCAATGACCCTGAAAGTAGGGAGCAGATCAGCCCCAGAGCCCCACCCAGGCCTGGACTGGAGCCTTCCCACCCCCCTGGGAGAGCCCCTGTCTGCCCAGCTCTGACCCAGCCCCCTCCGTGCTCACTCACCTTATAGGATGTGCCGGCTGTGCTGTGCATTTTCAACCACAGTGTTCAAATAGGATAGAGGATGAGCCAACGGGCACGAGGCTGGGTTTTGAAAATTTCGAGAAGTAGATAGTTTCCACCTTGGCCCCCAGTAAGCAGGGCCAACAGCCCATGCCAGAGGGCCTACCATCGCCCACCATCGCCCCTTTGATCAGGCACAGGCCGCCCACACATGCATACTGGAAACAGGTGAATGACATTATCAGAGGATTCCATCTAATTACATCCCATCAGTTGTGAAATGTGATGGGTGAGGTGGATAGCTCTTTGAAAGAGGCAGGCTTGGCACCCACAGGTCCCCAGGGGTCCCCAGGGGGCTCCTGGGCCACTCCCTGCTCACCCCTGGGAAAGTGTCCCTGAGGCATGAGCTCAGGAAAGATGCTTCTCTTCCTCTCACAGCTGTCGGGCGAGTGGCCTTGTTCGGGTTACAGTGCCCTCCGAATTTACACGGGACGACTGTCCCTGATGCCCTCATCCTTCCCCCTCTTCCCACTGTCTGTCTATGCCACCAACCCCCACTGTGTCTCTGTCTCTCTCTATCCCTCTCCCTCTGTTTCTCTCTCTGTCTGCCCCCCTTCCCCCCCCTCACTCCCACTGACCATTCCCATTGACAACAGACACTGCTGTGCTCCCAGAAATGTCTTTCTTCAATTTTTAAACCTCATATGGGAGGCGTGGCCCACAGGCAGGTGACTAGCTGACTGAGCTGTGGTAAGCAGCCTTCTCCTGAACGTAAACCTATTTGGATTCAGAGCAGATCAAAAAAAACAAACTCTCTCGGGGCCGCCCGGTGGCGCAGCGGTTTAGTCCGCGCTTGGCAGCCCGGGGTTCGTGAGTTCGGATCCCGGGCGCCCGCCGACGCACTGCCTGTCAGCCATGCCATGGTTGTGCCCCATATAAAGTGGAGGAAGATGGACACGGATGTTAGCCCAGGGCCAGTCTTCCTCAGCAAAAAGGGGAGGATTGGCAACGGATGTTAGCTCAGGGCTGGTCTTCCCCACCAAAAAAAAAAAAAAACTCTCCTTAGCTAACTCACCGATGAGCTGTGGTTGAGGGTATTTCTTCTCGGGGAGCATGAGTGTTTGGGGGTTCAGACTGGCCCTTCACCCACACGACTTCCCTGTGCTGACTTCTAATCTAAGATGCATCAGCCTCGTGGGTTTTACACTAAAGGACATGCCAGAGGTGACAGACATTAGACCTGATGACGTGGGCACGTCCACCTCAGCTGTGAGAAGAAGCCCCTCTCCTCTCCTGTGGGGCCAGCTGCTCATCAGGGAAACTTCCAAGATGTCTTCTCAGTGTGAATCTAAAAGCTTCAGGCCTTCTTCCTGTTTGCAGGATGGAACCAATGAAATTGATTTTATACTATTGTGATGAAAACATAAGATTAAATTTCCTCTAGTGTCTTCATCTGCACAGGCGAACTGCTGTGACACACGACCCCATTGTCTGGTGTTTTTTCACAATAAATGTGCATCAGTCCTGCCATAATCTGACATGGGTGGGACAGGGGCTCCACTTCATGTGGTCCTTCAAGGCCCCGGGCTCCTCCCACTGAGGACTCTGTCACCCCAGGCCCGTGGAGTCCTCAGGATCCCTGCACACGCCTGGAAGCAGGGAGAGCGAGCACTGAGGATCCTGAGGGTATTTGTAAGGGCCAAGCCTGGCAGCAGTCTCCATCCCTTTTGCCCGGATCCCACTGAACCTACCTCAGCAGCATGAAAGTCAGGCTGACCGTTAGCCTAGCAGTGGGCCAAGGAGAAAATCAAATGTGGTTTGGTCAACACCCACCAGTGTCTTTGCTCATGGCATAAGAAGTGACAGTGGTTGGCAGAGTAGGGACAGTCCTGCTCCAGTGTGCTTCACCTCATTTCTTATGTGGTGACCACCACAGTGATGGAGCCGCCTACAACTGGGGTCATGCCGTGGGCTTGCTCAGCCATCACCAGCTCCACGCCAGTGAGGAGACAATCCATGCTGATGGTGGGGAGCCTGCTCCCTGTGGACATGCAAAACGGAAATGGAAGTTTGCCAGAAAGAGGAAAAATAATTCTGGAGGAGTTCTGGGAGACCCATCGCTAGCTCGGTGGTGCTCAACTCTCTCGCTCCTCCTCCCTTCTCCCTTTCTCTCCTGCTCTTTTGAACCACGACACATGGGCTGAGCTGGAACCCTGAATGCATCAGGCTCCAACATGGCAGCCCAGCTGACCCCGGCAGGGAAGCCAATGCGATGAAAGCCAGTGGGCCATTAGCACAAGCCCATCCAGGAACCTGGGAACCTAGAGCCCAAATGCATTGATTTCACAGAATTAATGTTCTCAAATTAAAATGCTGATGGAATAGGAAGAATGAGACAAATTACAGACGCTGGTCTCACTGGCTTCCTCTCCCTTTCTCCTTGTGCGTTAATTGTGATCATTAACAGGCTAACAAGCTCCAAGTAAAAACAGTTTTGGAATTTCAATGTATAATTTGGATTTACACCCTTCACTACTTGTCATTTAGACCAAAAAAAAGTAAAGAATTAACGCAAAAGATGGAAATTTCTCAAAGAATGTGCCTTCAAATTGTATTTCCTAGGGGGCATCTCAATGACACACAGTGGTTGGAGGTGCCCAGGGAACATCAGCCTGAAGGAGGCAGGAGGTAACGGAGAATGCAGTGGGCAGGGCAGGGTTGCACAAGAGAAATTCCTGGTGTCGGAAGAGAGGAGACACCCAGGAGCAGAGCCAGCCTTCTTTGTGAAGGAGATGCTCTCTCAGAAGCCTCTACTCTCAGCCACAGGTGCAGCTCCTCCTCTGAGGGCCACAGAGTGACATCATGTGATTGGAACAAGGGTGATTCTCTGGTGACATCACAAAGCAAAGTTTGTGGACCAAAGGCATTATGACCCAGTCTCCCTCCTTCAGCAATGGGTCCAGCTGGCCCATCGAGAGAGATGAGTATCTATTTGTTCCTTCAAGTTTCTGACCTCAAGACCCCATAACCCTCCTTAGCAGATATTAATCTACTGTCTCTCTCAAGATGCTTGACGGGGACTCTTAAACACTCCCAAACACACAAGGAACAGCTCTGAACCCTCCCAATAACCTAGGAAGGACGAGCGCACAGAAACAGCCAGACCCACCCCCACAACGGGGGTGCTGCAGAGGTGGCTCTCAGAACACCAGGGCCCAGGGAGCCACCGAGGACAGCAAAGAAGATGCAGAGGTAGTGACAGAAGAAAGCAGAGCAGCGTACACTTTTTCTGAACAAAGCTGACCTCGTTTTCTTTTGATTTTGGTGAAATAACAACAACAATAAATTTGTTTCCTTCAAAAAAAGTGAGTCAAATGTCCTCAGGTATTTACACAAAGCTGCTGTTGGTACAAATGTAGGATGCTGGCTTCTGAGACCAGCTCTGAACCTGAGAGACTGGGTAGAGTTTCTGAGAAAATAAGTTTTCAATTTAGTGATAACCAGTAAATGCAAGGAAAATAAGTTCTAAAAATTTCACCCTGAGAGGAATTATTTGGGGATTTGCAAAACACCTTTCTTCCAAAAAGCTTAAACATTTTAAGCCTGTTTACTTTGTTTTTGCAATAGAGTAAACCAAGAGGAGCAACTTTATCCCCTTCCCGATAAAAATGAAAAATCTGAGGTGAATAAAAAGATTGCACTGGTAACCAACACCATGGCTCAAAACTTCCCTCTTCCCACTATAAATTAATGACAGACATTCCAGTAACTGTGGCCGTTCCACATCGATCTGCCACCATTTCTGAATAACAGGGTGACCCAATCCTGGTGCTGTGCCTGACCCGCCCTCACTATTTATTTCTTGGAACAGAAATACAGCCTGAGAAAGATGCCCAACATTATCTAAAACTGATGCAGTTTCCAGGAAAAACCTAGATCTTTAACCTAATAATCTCCATGCCAACTGACCCCAATAAACAACATACCAATAAACAATAACCAATAAACAATAAACGATGTTAACGTATGGTGAGGCCAGCCAGAAAGGTAGTTAATAGACATTCAGTGGAAAAACCACTCGCAGTCACAGTGTCCCCAAATCTCCACACAGGCGTTTTTACATGACGTTTGTCCCACACTCGCTCAGATGTTCTTAAGTTGATACGATCTTACTACTCGATAGTGTCTCCCAAGGTAATCCGCTTTTGCATGGATTCACGTTTCCTTGTAAAGGGCGGTACCAATGGCCACAGCACTTCGGTTAACAACTTCTGGTAGCAGGTGCAGAAAAAAGACCCTACACCCCAGATGATGTGGCAAGTTGTAGTGGAGACGTTTGGGCTCCAACAGGCCAAATGCACCTGCAAGTGCACCTTACCCTCCAGCCGCAGCCAGCAGGCCCCAGGTCACTGACAGGTCTGTGTTTTGCAGAATTCATAAGAGCCTTATTTGATCTGAGTAATATCTGACGATGCACAATCCACAGATTACTCAAGGGAAGGACCCCAATATTTAAAGTCCTTCCTGAAAAAGAAAAGCTAAAATATTCGCACACTCACGTTGCGCAGTGCACTAGAACAGCTGAGTAACCAGATCAGGAACAAGCGCATTCTCCACTTTCTGCAGCCCAGGATGATGCATTCCTTGCAGCCAACTCAAGCCCCAGGCTCCCTGAGGCCTGGCCCAGCCACACCTTCAAACCGCCCACATTCCTGACAGGCCTGGAGCTGCCTCTGCTGCCTGTTAAGACATGGGGCTCCTAACGATCATTTTCAAGACATAAACCCCCAAATGAAGCTGATGTTAAAAAACACGACTCTGTGGTTAATTCACACATCATGCTGACAAAGTCAGAGCTGCAGTTCCGTCCTCCACCTCACTCTATTCTGAGGCTGCAGTCTGGAATTCTGTCCCCGATTACATCTGACAAATGCATATCCCTGGGGACAAGTCCATCTGAGGGAAATAATATAAATGCGGAGATGCATGTTCTTTGCCATCAGAATTCCAAAAAGTTGGAATTCACACCGATCATCATTTTCAGTAGTAATTGCAGTCAACAATGTGGTAGTGTCACCAGGCAACATTTTTGACCTTCGTCTGCAGCAGGCGCTGGCTGGCGCTCAGTCATCTCCAGAAGAAGGAGCCGAGGGGCCTCATTTCACAGAGAAGGAGACAGAGGTGCAGGACCTAACACTGAACGGTGCTGGGGTGCAGATGAGGGAGCAGTGCCCCAAATCACAGAGTGTGGGATGTCAGGGTTCCAAACCTGGGAGGCCGCCCAGAGCAGAGCCCGCTGCTGTGGAATCAAGAGTGTTATCGCAGGCGGGCAGGCGGGCAGGCGAGAGCCGTCCAGCCTCAGCGTGCGCAGAGACAGGGAAGCCTCCCCTCCGCCTTCGCAGCCCTGCTCTGGGCAGGAAGGCCCGAGGCCCCAGTGCTGGGCACTGGGAGGCCCCTGGGAGCCGCCTGAATGCTGGGCTGGAGAGCTGCACAAGGTGCCTGATGAGAAGCTGAGGGCTCAAAGCAAGGCTGGGAGCTTTGTCCCCAACCGTCCCCAACACCCCCGCCAGGTGACCGCCCACAGTTCTGGGAGCCCCTGTCAACGTGTCTCCAGTGAATGTGAGTGTGTTCCCTCTCCTCCAGACCCCCACATACCCAGAGGTGCTCTGAAAGTTTCAGAAACACACTCGACCCAGCCTTCCTTTCCTGCCTTCGCGCTTTCCATCTGGCTTTAGGTTCAGAGCAGCTGCTGGAGTCGAGTCATCTTCCTGCAGAGAAGAGCTCTTCCCGAGGACCATGCGCAGCTGCCTCCACTCCACACGCTTGATTAAGAATAAATTTTAAAACATTTCTCAAAGCTCATTTCTGTGAAGATGCTCCCAAAATTCTTGGGTGAAAAGTGGAGCAACACTCCTAGTATTGTCAGTATCTACGAGCAATCAGATGTCAACGTGGAACCGTGAGGGGCAGAACCTCCCATACGCCACAGAGAAAATGGGAAACAGGACAAATCGCTGTGAGAAGTTGATTCTGGAGGAAGGTTTGTGAAGCTAAAATCAGAAGCCATAGCTCAAGCCAAGAGTGGATGAAGTTCCCTAACACAACATAAAAACGAGGGTAGATCTGGGCTTTGTGAGACCGAGGACTTTATAATTGGGGGTGGTGGGGGCTATGCAATAAACAGAATACATGTCTGCATGTAAAATGAAGAAATCATAACAAATTACTTATTTTAAAACCTGAGAAACACCACACACATCACAAAATCCAGAATAACACTGTCTTTAATGAACTGACTGACACTCCTCTCAGTATCGCTTTTCCTACATTTTCTTGGCTTCCTGTCTTGGCCTCTTCATGTGACGACATTTCTCATGTATCATTTTCTAGGAAGAGAATAGAAAGATCGTGCAGCCTGTCCTCTAACAGGTTTTACACAGACTTGTTTTTACTATGAACAGCTCCAGTTTCTTGCAGTTTCACATCTTGTTACTGGTCTGAACTCTTCAAGGTGACAACTGTTCCTCAAAGTCATTCCTACCAGGACAGCCAGCAGTACCCTAGTTGTGCATAGAAGGGAGGCAACCCCAGATCTGCGTCCCAGCTGAGCCTAGATTTGTCCCCAACTCAGTGCTCTGTAGTTGGATCCCCAAATGCCCTCAGCCCCCCACCCACCATGAAGGGAGACATGATAAAGGGGAAGGTTCTGGAAGGAGAACGAGATCCTACCACGAGGGTCCCTCCCTGAGCTTTGGAGGTCACCATAGATATGAGGGTGCTGACATTGAGGCCCGCTGGCTTCATGGTGAAGCTGCCTGGAGCATCTGGGGTGCAGCAGGATTTGGAAGGTGGGGGCAACAGGGGCAGGAGGAAGGGAGGAAGGATCGCTGGGAATGCTGGCACCTGGGGGCTTATGGAGGGAAGTCTGGGAGAGCGATTTGTCTCTCAAGTGCACAGAGGCCCAGGAGGAAGTTGGGGGAGGTCCCGGACATGACAGTAGAGTCAGGGGTCCCCTGTCAGTCGGAGTGAGAAGAGGGGCAGGTGGAGGGCGGGAGCAGGAGCAGGGGCCCCTGTGCGGAGGGGGTTAGTTAAAGCCCCGTTAAGCTTGTTGTGCTCCGAAGGGAAGGAGGAAAGAGGAGAGTGGAGAGGGAGGCTCAATTGCGCAGCCGGCATCCAGTGGAGAAGAAAAGCCATGCAGAGCACACAGTGACTGCTCTGGAGGGACGGGAGGGAGGAAGGACATTAGGAGGAGGATGGGGAAGAGAGAGGAAGTGAGGAGTTCATCTCCCGGGTTCCCCCGTAGAGACAGAGGCTACATCTCTCACCTGTTAAAGCAAATCAGCTGCTTCCCAGGTGGAGCCCTGGGCAGCATGCCCTCCACTTACATGCAGGAAATGAAGGGTCTTTGCAGTTAAAAATCAGCCCACAACCACAGGCCTTCCAGACCCATCCCACCTGGAAAATGCTGACAGTCATGGCAGCCACCTCCCACCTGTCCTTACTGACACAGGTGCCGCACCCACATGTGGCATGGCTGCAATGGCACTGACCCCCGTGCCCACCTGTGGAGCGGCATTGAGTTCTCCACTCTGCAGAGAAGGGGTGTGAGGCCTGCAGGCAGCGGGATCTGCCCCAGGTCACATAGAGATCGGGAACTAGCGTTGGGCCCCCAAGATGGACTTTCCTTTGTGCAGGCAGCTCCCAGGTGAGGCTGCATCCAGAGCCCTCAGCAGAAACCCACTCTTGTAGCTGAGTCAGGGCCACAGCCAGAAAACGTGATTTCAATCTGATTTGGTCACCGTCAGGGGCATCTCTGAACAGAGGTCGGTGGGGGAGGAGGCCCCAGATAACACTCCAGTGTTTCAGGGTCCTCTCCAGCCCCAACTCTCCTCTGTCTCCACTGCCCCCTGTCCCCGTCCGAGCCCAGATTTCACTTATTTGGCTCCTGACAAATCCCATTGTCCAGCTAAATCGGCTGGCAGAGCTCTGCGAGAACGCCCCCAAAGCCCGTCAAAGGATCCGTGTCCAGAGGCACAAAAGGCCACCCGCACCCCCAGCCACAGGCCAAGGACAGCCCAGACAATCTACCCATCCCCATCACAGGGCCTGACTGCAGTGCCTGCTATTGAGATTAAGACACTAATCCAGGCTTCATCTCCGGTCCTTTGAGGCCATTTTTAAAGGTAATTCAGTGCCACCCATTTAGGGACTTGCCACAAAACCTGGGGCAGGAGTGACCTTTGATTCCCTTTGGGGGCTCTGACTGAGGCGTCAACAGGTGAAGCCTTTCCATCCACCCTGACAGTGCTGATTGATAACATGGGGCTAATCTCTCCTTTGTTCCCAGGGGGCAGAGGTTTGTGCTGCCCCTTTGACTCTGAGCCTTTCAACCAACCAGTGACAGGACCTGAGGCCCCAGGATTAATTCCCTGCAGGAAGCACTCTGCTGGTCCCCTAATGGCCACGGCCTTTCCTGTTTGAATGCACTTCCCCCATACCTTGGAAACGGGGGAAATCCTGCGTCTTGTGGCTGGTATGCCCTGCAAGGGAAGATCAAAACTGGGGAGTTTAATCATCTGCAGGGTTCATGCAACTGGTGTGAACAGAGTCGGGGACTAGGAAGTTGGAGAACACGTCGGTGTGTCTGGCCACGTTTCAGATCCTGACTGTGGGTGTGACGCTGACGGTCAGCATCCTCACATGAGCCTTCTCCCAACGGTGTGGGTGCACGGCCTGCTCAGATATGGCGGCAGTGGCCCGAGACAGAGCGGCCAGCAGGCAAAGGTGCTTCCCCCGGAGCTGCGCAGTCTTTCTTCCTGTCACACCCAAGCACTCAGCAACATCCCACCAAGCCCCCCAGGCCTTCTGTCCAGGGTGTCCTCCTAACTCTCCCCAGCTGGCTGCCCCAGCGGAGCTCCACGCTGTGGACCAGCACCGTCCAACAGAGCTATAATGAGAGCCACATCAAAAATAAAGAGAGCAGGAGGGGCCGGCCCGGTGTCATAGTGGTTAATTTTGTGGTCTCTGCTTCAGTGCCCTGGGGTTCGCAGGTTCAGATCCTGGGCATGGACCCTTGCACTGCTTGTCAACCCATGCTGTGGCAGGCGTCCCACATAAAATAGAGGAAGATGGGCACAGATGTTAGGTCAGGGCCAATCTTCCTCAGCAAAAAGATAAAGAGAACAGGGAAATCAATTTTAGCAATATATTTCATTAAACCAATATATCCACAATTTTATCATTTCAACATGCAATCAATATGAAATGATTATCAATGAGATATTTTACATTCCTTTTCCGCATAAGTCTCCAAAATCTGGTGTGCATTTTACACTTACAGCACATCTGAATTCCCATGAGCCACACATAGCTAGTGGCCACCATGTTGGATGGTGGAAACCTAGGTATTCCCCTCCCCTCTGCCCCGTCAAAACTGCCCTGTCTAGTGTCCTGTTTACCACATAGCTTAGCACTCACAGAACCAATTATGTGAATGTTTGCATGAGGTGGGGCATGGATACCCTAAGTAGTCATCTCTCAGAGTTTATTTGCTAAGAGTGACCTCAGATACATAATGCCTCAAGTCAAAGGAATGAATTTCTAACAGTAGAATGTGGTCCATGGGTGGGATAAGTGGGAGGAAAAGGAGTTTCAGAATCCCTGTAACCCGCCACACGACTGCCTTGATAGGAAACCTATGGAACCTCTTCCCAAGAACAAAAGCAATGAACTGAGAAGTCTAAAGATCACCAAGGAGATGAGTTTTAGATAACCCCTGAATAACTAGAGGCTCGCTGAAGGGAGAAACAGACAGGGAACAGGCCAGAAAATATTTCCCTTCCAGAAATTTCACTTTTGAGAGACAGCAAGGAGAGGGGACACCCCTGGGAACTAGGCCTGAAATCTGGCTGGGGCTGTGGACAGGGAAATCCACTCTATCTGCTGAGGCCCTTTGGGAGCAGGAAACGCTCAGCACAGAGGGATTAGCCCAGACTATGGGCTCACAGCAACCTCTCTGGGCCCCAGGGCACAGCTGACAAACGTCCTTAGTTCCTAGTCGGGCAAGGCAGGGGTTGGAGGGAAGGACGCTGCCCCAGGACACTCCCCGAGCAGCTGCAGGGCTGGGGCGAACCAGGGTGCCAGACCTTCCTCAGGGGCACATGGAGACTGGGGAGAGACCCATGAGGCAGCTGTCAAAGAGCCCAGCTGAAGCAGAAACAGTGATAAACTGCATGAGGTAATGATCGTTGGCCTATCACCCAATGAGCAAGAAGTACCTTCCTGCGAGCTGGAGAATCCTTTTCTTGGTCTTTCAGTCAAATTGGCTTAATAAGATCACATTTTCACATCCTCCCTACTGACCCAGACACATAGGAACAGAAAAAATATAAAAAGCAAAAAAAGGTTTAAAAAAAAACAAAATAGAAGAAGAGACGGTGTCAGGCTCAAAAACAAGATAAGCTTTTCTAGAAATGAGAAGTGGGCAGAAAACACAGCAGCAGATGGTCTGAGGCGACCTGTGAGGCGAGGCCCTGGCCCTGCACTCTGCCTACAGCCTGTGCGCCCCAAAGAAAAGAAACCCTCCTGACAAAGAGCAGGGCCAGGTGCCTGCTGGCTTTAGGGCTAGGACCCGAAATCTCCAACATCATCACAGAGCAGATCCAGGAAGCTCTTTACCACATGCCTGGGGAATGGGGCAGGAATTCTAGAAAGTTCTTTACCATGTGCCTAGAGAATGGAGGCAAGAGCTTCCTAGGAACAGGCAACCACAAGTCCCAAAACTGTCTGGCCTGAAAGGAACAGAGGTGGGAGGAAAGAGAGAAAACTCCCATTCAAAATAACCCTTCAGGAGCTGGCCTGGTGGTGTAGCAGTTAAGTTCGTGCATTCTGTTTCAGTGACCCATGGGTTTGCAGGTTCGGATCCTGGGCATGGACATACTCACTGCTCATCAAGCCGTGCTGAGGCAGCATCCCAGGTAGAGGAACTAGAAGGACCTACAACTAGGATATACAACTATGTACTGGGGGCTTTGGGGAGAAAAAAGCAAAAGAGGAAGATTGGAAACATGTTAGCTCAGGGCCAAACTTCCTCAAAAAAAAAGAAGCCTTCCCAGATATATAGGTCTCAAAATATTTCTAAGAAAAAACAAAAAAAAAAACCCAAAATAACCCTTCAAATCAAAATTCCAAATGAGATTAAAAGATATAATGCTAAGAAAGACAGCCAACAAAATCAACTATTAAAACATGAATTCTCTCCAGGTAAATTAACGACAGGGCATCTGACAGAGCCTGGACAATACGTATGTTTGTGATGCTCAGAGATGTCAATGAACATATAGCACCCATTTTTAAAAATACAGAATTATTAAATGATAATTTTTAAAAAGCAGGTGGATATGAAAAAGTACCAATTAGAAATCTTAGAACTAAAAACATAGCCACTGAAATTTTTAAAAAACTCAATAGAATAACCTTCAGATGGAACACAAAGAGAGCTTTAATGGTTTGAAAGATGGTACTAAGAATTATGGAGAATTTAAATTTAAACTTTAAAAATCACAAAAGAGCAGTTCAAAGATAAATAGGACAAAGTAAGAGGCTCTGATGTGCATTTGAGGAATGACAAAGTAACATTTGAAAAGTTAATAGCTGGGAATTTTCACAGCTACAGAGGCACGCTCAGGCCCCTGGGACCTCCACGTACCGAGGAGGAAGCGTGCGTGTGAACTCACCACCAGGCCCACCGCGGTCCCACTGCAGACACAAGAACAAGACTCCTACTGCTGTCAAAGGGAAAAGAAGAGGGACGTGAGGAGAACAACATTCAGAGTCACAGCAGACTTCTTGGCCACAGTGATAAACACCAGAAAGCAAGGGAGTCACATCATCAGAGCTGAGGGGACACAACTGTGAACCTGCAAGTTCATCCTCAGCCAGATGACCATTTACACATGAGACAAAGTAAAGATATTCTCAGAAATAAAAAGACTAAGAGTTTTTCCTACTCTCAAACCCCGTAAAGGATTATTAAAAAATTATTTTGGCAAGGAAAAAAAAACTAAATAAATGCAGGTGATGTTAGAACAATGATGAGCACAGAAACTGATATAAGCCAATAAGATTAATTAAATATTGAATGTAAAATTAACTTCATGTTTAAATGGAGATAGTTAAAAATGCTAAAATCCTTTTTGTGTTTGGAAGGATAGAAATACTGAACAATTTTGGATTTGTTAAAATTAAAATTATAGTAAGATATGTGTGTAAAAATTTTAGGGAAAACTTAAAAAGAAGAGAAGTTAAAAACAAAAGTAAGGAAAAGAGGAAGAAGTTATTTAGATGTATTTACCAAAACCAGTAGCATTCCTATATCCAAAATTATCTGTTAGCGTATACAATAGGAAAGAAGATATCATGAACAATAGCACAAAAGCTATTTTTAAAACATAGTAATTTGTTTAAAAAAAGATGTGCAAGATCTTTTCGGAGGAAATTTTAAGATATTAAAGAATGTAAAAAGAAGATTTGAACAAATGGAAAATATATCATGTTTATGGATTTGAAGACTAATATTGTAAATATGTCCATTCTCCTCCTTAAGAGCCTATGAGTTAAATGCCATTCCAATCAAAATTCGTGTTCTATTTATTATTTATTTATTATTTATTATTACATAGAATATTACATATTTAAATATTACATATTTATTATTACAAAGAACATTTCAAAGGAGGAGGAGAAGGAGATGGGAAGAAAATGGGGGTACCTGCCCTGCTGGGCACCAAGACTTACCCCACAGCTATCATGAAGTGGTGGTGCAGGGAGAGGCAGAGACTATGCCACAGAGCAGAGAACCCAGGAACAGATGCATACATTTCTGGAATTTTGACAAATGACAGAGGCAGCAATACAAATAAATAAGGAAAGATTGCACTACTAAAATGTAATGTTGGTATGACACCAAAAGCACAGGCAACAAAATGAAAAAGAGATAAATCGGACTTCATCAAAATTCATAATTTTGATGCTATCAAGAAAGCAAAAAGACAACCTACAGAATGGGAGAAAATATTTGCAAATCATATATCTGACAAGGGATTAATATTCAGAATAGATAAAGAACTCCTACAACTCAACAAAAACAAACAGCCATACAAAAACAACTTTAAAAATGGGCAAAGAACTTGAATAGGCATTTCTCCAACGAAGATACACAGATGGCCATCAAGCCCATGAAAAGATGTTCAATGTCATCAGTCATTAAGAAATGCAAATTAAAACCACAATTGAGATGCCACTTCACATCTAACAGGATGGCTATAATAATTTTTTTAAAAATGGAAAATAACAAGTGTTATTGAAGATGTGGAGAAACTGGAACCCTTGTGCATTGCTGGTAGCAATGTAAAATGGTGTAGCTGTTGTGGAAACAGTTTACCTTTCCTCAAAAAGTTAAACATGGAATTACTGCATGACCCAGCAATTCCGCTCCTAGGTATATACCCCAAAGAACTGAGAGCAAGAGCTTGAACAGATACTTGTACACCCATGTTCACAGCAGCATTATTCACAATAGCCAAAAGGTGGAAACAACTCAAGTGTCCATCAACAGATGAATGGATAAACAAAATATGGTCTGTACATACAATGAAATTTTATTCAGCCTTAAAAATGAATGAAAATTTGATATATGCTACAAATAGATAGACCTTGAAAACATTAAGCTTAATAAAATAAGCCAGACACAGAAGGGCAAATATTATGATAACAGTTGTATGAGATACCAGGCATAGAAAATTCATATAGACAGAAAGTAGAGGGAGGTTACAGGGGCTGGGGTAGCGGGCTAGGAATTACTGTTTAATGAGGACAGTTTATGTTGGGGATGATGAAAAGTTTTACGTTAAGATAGAGGTGATGGTTACACAGCACTGTGAATGTGTGTAATGCCCCTGCATGATATGCTTCTACAAATGGTTAAATTATAAATATTGTGCTGTGTATAATTTACTACAATAAAACAATGCTGGGAAAATTGGTTATAATAAAACTGTATTCCCACCTTTAACTATACACATATGTAAGTTCCTGGTGGCCTAAAGTCCTAAAAGTAAGAAGCAAAACGTTTAGCATTTTAGAAGTAAATACAGAAAAATATCTTTATAATTGCAGCAGAAAAAATTTTTTAAAAATACACGAAACATGAACCCCAAAGAAAAAGATGAATAAATTTCACCATATCAAAGCAAACAATTTCTGTGCCAGCCTTGGTTTGTTAGTTTTGATGAATGTGTCATGTGATGTAAGATGTAAACAACAGGGCAACTGGTGACAGGTGGACGGGGACTCTCCGTAACTTTTCTGTGAATCTAAAATTAATGCAGAACAAAAAATTCATTGAAAATAATCATTTCTGTGAATCAGAATAGAAGATATTTGAAACGCATACACCTAACAAGTATTGACCTAGAGAATTTGAAAGAGTTCCTACAAAACAGTTAAAAAAATAAACCTCAGTAGGAAAATGAGCAAAGTGTGAGCAGGTGTCACAGAAAACAGAAATGGCTGATAAGATATAAAAGGTTTCAGGCCGGCCCAATGGCGTGGCGGTTGAGTTCACGCGCTCCCCTTCGGTGGCCTGGGGTTCGCAGGTTTGGATCCCGGGTGCGGACAGATGCACCACTTGTCAAGCCATGCCATGGCGGCGTCTCAAATAAAGTAGAGGAAGATGGGCATGGATGTTAGCCCAGGGCCAGTCTTCCTCACACACACAAAAAGATATAAAATGTTTCTCAGCCTCACTATTGATCAAGGACGTGCACATTTAAAAAAGGAACAAGGATTATTTTGCATCCTTTAGACTTGTAAAACTGTACAGGTTCAAAAATGTCGGCATTTGCACCAGTGAGGGGAAGCAGGACCCTCGAGCGCTGCTGGGGGACATAAAAGTGGGTGCCCCCACGGGAAGAGCAGTGTGCACAGCAGTTCACCTTGAAGATGAACACACCCTAGGACCCAGGTCTGACTCAGAGGGATCTCCCAGGTGCACCTCCCTTCAGGGGCAAGGATGTCTCTGAAGGACACGACTGCCCACAAAATAAAACAGCTCTGAACACAAATACCCAAGAACAAATCGACGTTGAAGTAAATTAATGCCACATGGGTATTAAAAGGAATGTACTAGAACACACACCAACTAAATAAATCCAACGGTGGCATTCAAAATACTCATGACCAAGAAGTAACAGGCTCCCAGCAGACAGACCAGACGCCCACTGTGCAGACAGGGAAACGTCAACCCTGGGGAACCTCGCAATCATAAGCTTGAAATTTTTCATGTTTTCAAACTTTTATAACATCTCAAACTTGAACTTCAGCCTCACAATTAGAAGATTTGACAAGGGCATAAATACTAAATTCTATTTCTGGAAACATAACTAGGTCCATGTGTGTCATAGCGTGTTCTATGTTTTCATATGTTGTCCAATCACACACATGCACACACACATATCACATACAAAGGAAAGACCTTGAAGAGTTTCAACAGTGTCTATGATGTTTCATTTATTAAAAAATAAAGCATGTGTCAAGACATTCTGTGTGGTAGTTAGGGTACACAAGGGTCCATTACGTTATTCTCTGCACTTTTCTGTGAGTCCTAAATATGAAAAAATATACAAAAACAAATTTTTCCTCAGTGGGTTCAATTCTCACAATTTTAGTGTCTGGTTTATGAGCGTCACACAACTATGTAGACTTTGAAGCTACTCACCAAGAATCTTTTTTTCCAAAACTACAGAAATATGAATATCAAAATCATTTAAATACAGTTTATTGGATTCGATTATTTTAATGGATTTTTTAAAGCCGTGAAGATTAATGTTAAACCTTTTATTAAATATCTTAAAACACTAAATGATGTAATTTGCCCTTTTTTAAACTCATTTTTCTTGTTCACATTAGTTCAGAGTCTGGGGTTTTCTCTAATCTAGGTGTAGCTGTTCTTTGCGCTCAAGGCGAGTCTCACTTCCTGCCTGTGGGTGAGCAGTGCAATTGCCACCCGGCAGGCTCCACATGGGAGTGTTTACACATTGCACTCTCTCCCAGGGATCCGTGGTGAGGACCTGCTGACCAAGCGCATAGACAGCCACCCCTAAATGTCCGGGGCCCAGTGCTCTTTCTCCAGCACATGGGATTCCGCTCCTGCTACTGAAGCCTTACGGCCATTGCTCACTGAATGACTGTTGAGCTTCTAGACTATGTCTGATCTGGTTCCAGGGTTGGAGAGGTCCATGCGTGTCTTGAAGAAAGGTCTTCCAGGGGCTGGCCCAGTGGCGTAGCGATTAAGTTCGCACACTCCACTTCTGTGGCCAGGGGTTCACAGGTTTGGATCCCAGGTGCAGATCTACGCACCACTTATCGAGCCATGCTGTGGCAGCATCCCACATATAAAGATGAGGAAGATGGGCATGAATGTTAGCCCAGGGCCAATCTTCCTCAGCAAAAGAGGAGGATTGGCAATGGATGTTAGCTCAGGGCTAATCTTCCTCAAAAAAAAAAAAAGAAAGAAAGGTCTTCTTGTTGGACCTGGTGCTTGGGCCACAGAATGCGAGCTCAAAGCCCCTGTTATGAAGAAGCTCAAGTGCTCACCTTCATCCCACGGCCTGCCCCACCCCTCATCGTGGTTGGGGCTGCTGACATGGGAGGTAACTTGGCCTGTGGCCTAGTCGTGCCTCTAACTTCCCTCCACCCCATGGCCCTCGGCTCCAGCCCTCATTGCATCTCATTCGCTTGTGGTTCCAAGTTCAGGTTCTCAGGCTCCAATCAGTCCGATTCATAGTTCTAGGTCCAGTCGTGGAGAACACCAGGCCAACAGGAGTCTGGCACTTGGCCCCGGGGCCCACCCAGTCCCGCTCACTGTGGCTTGGGGGAGCTCATGTCTGACACAGATGGGCGGGGTTCTCGGACTACAAGAGAGAGGCCAGTCTGGGCAGAGGGGTTGCTCACGGGCAGGGCAGGATGGCAGGATGCACAGGGCAGTCGGGAGGGGGCTGAAGGTGGAGCGGAGTGAGGGAGAGAGGACATGAGATCCCATTTAGCACGGCAGATGGAGGTCTGGGCTCAGACCTGCGCACTGTGTGAAGTCATCGCTGTGCCTGAGCCCCAGAACGGTGTGAAAGGCCGCATGCCATTCCATCCCCATTTTGTAGACGAGGTCCCTGAGGCTCAGAGACCAGGTAGCTTGTCCTGGGACACACAGCTTGTTACCAAGGATCCAACCCGGATCCTCGGCTCCGTCGCCCATCCTCCCGGGACTGCATCAAGGGCTGTCTCAGCAGACAGCATGTGCACGTCCTCAGAAATGACTGGGAGGATAGTGATTGACTCCAAATCTACATTCCGGCTGGGCACTCACTGATTTTCCAGCATTAGAAGAAAGGTTGGACAGAATCTGTGTTTCTAGACATAAAAAACTATGCCCACAGGGAGGCTGTGACTTGCCCAGGGTCATACAGCTCATGAATAGCAGAACTTGAACTGAGATTCAGTGGAAAGAGCCGTTGACTCTGAGGTCAGAAGGATCCCAGGTCAAATCTGACCCTTCCCTGGATGGGAGATTCGAGAGCCTGAGCAACCTCATGGATGCCACTGGGCTTGTTTCCTTAATTGTAAAATAAAGAACACCATCCTGTGGCACAGACAGCTGGCTGCCCACCAGACTCACGCCCCAGCTCCACAGGGCAGAATCGTCCCTGGGAACTGGCTTCCCACCAGGGGTCTGTCCCCTGGCCCTGCATCTGGGTGAGCTGCAGGAACAGTCCTCACCATAGACACGAGGGAATGGATGTGCCACTTCGGAGCAGGCAGGAAGAGGCCACGTGCCTTCTCCACCCTCCGTCCTATGTGGACAGAACATAAGGGCTCCGGACCCTGGAGCAGGGGCAGTTCTGGCCACCACGTACACTGTGAATAGGGTTTTGCCGGAACGCAGACACATCCATTTGCTTCTCCCTTGTCAATGGTCGCTACCCCACTACAAGCTCACACAGTCTCAGCTATTGATGACGAGGCCCCTGCCTGGAGGAAGGTGGAGCCACAAGACGGAAGAAGCCTGGGTCATGGGAACCACATCACCTGCCACATAAGCAGTAGAAAAACTACTGTGATGACCTACTGCATGTCAGGATTGTCCTCACAGTGGCAGGGAGTGCTCTGGGGCATAAGCACCTGCTCTACCCGGCATGTGTCACGTGGTGTCCAGCCCAGGATGACCTACACAGGGGTCAGTCCTTTCACATTCCTGCCACTGAGTCACATGGCAGGTTTGCTCAACCAAGAGGACAATCACTCAGTCCACCAGTTTGTCCTGTGGGGGGGGGGGGGGCGTCTGCAAGGCTGTGTCGATGACAGTAGGTGTAGAGCCACCACGGCCCTCCAGGGCTTGCAGCTTTGGAGACAGTGTGGAAACACAAATGCAAATAGCAGGGACAGACAGCCGGCTCCAGCTGCGGGCCACAGGGTGGGCGTGGACAGGAGAGTGGTTATCAGAGCCGAGAGTTACCTGTGATGGGCAGCCCTCATCCGAGGAAGATGATGGCAGGTGAGGAATGGAAGCAGCAGAGAAGGAGGGACCAGTACACTCCAGAAGAATGACCAAGCAGAACCTTCCGGACATGGCCACGCCTCTGACAGCAAACTATCTGAGAGAGGAAAACTTGGGGCCAGGGAGCGTGGGCCTGACTGCAAAAAGGAGCTAGAGCCTGGGGCGTAACCCAGGGGAGGGTCTGCTCAGTTCTTTGGGAGATCAGATGGAGCTAACTGAAGTCATAACCTACAGGTGACGGTGGATCGCCCAGAATTTTGCCAACATAAATACCAGCCTCCAAGCACATCTTAAACCTCCTGCAGCCAGGCGTGTGTTCCTGGGACAGCCGTTCGATCCATTGTCCACAGGCAGTGGGGTCCACTCAGCCATCCGTCAGAGGCTGGTGTGTCCTGTCCCTCCTTCTGGTCGGCTGAGCGGCTAACTTCAGGAAGCCAGTGTCTTAAATGGGACCATGAGACTGGTCTGCTTTGGCAGAACTTAATGCGGAGTTGCTGGGATGCTAACTAGGATAAAGCTTTTATGGCTGAAGGCGGTTGTGGAATCCCTTCCCAGCCTTGGAAAATACAGTGGACAGCATTCTGTTCTGAGTGGGCTTAGGCCAACGTCTTGAGGTCGATTGTGAGTGCAGGAAATGCTGACATCATCCCAGAGTTTCCCCAAATCAGCACAGATTGCCCCTCCATTTGGGACGGGACGATGGCTTTTCCATCTGAAGACAGGCAAAATGAGCGGGTCAGTGGCCGGTCTGCTCACCACCGTGAAAAGCAGCCTGTGTGCAGACGCCCAGGCAACCTGAGACCCGAGAAGCCCCTGGGGCCCGTGGCTCTTTGTAGAAAGACAGTTCCCAGGAGCAAAGGAAGAAGCCCCATCCCAAAACCAAAACCTCTGCCCGCTGTCCCGCACCCAGCTCTGCTCTTCATGCCCCTCGAGTGTCTGGCCCTCTGGAGCAAGCCCTTGTGTTGCTCCCATTCATACCACTTGTCTGCTGTGCACTCGCTCCCGTGCTGCCTGCTGCCAAGAGGGAAAAGCATTCTGCTCCGTGAGCCCTGTGGGGCTAGCTTTTGTTTCCCTGTTTGTCTTACTTAGGACTGAGACAAAGAGTTGCCAAATCACCAGAGATACGGCCCCAAATGGGGGGAGGACCCACAGGAGAAGCTGACCTCCTCCTCTCTGCACCGACTCCAGAGCTGCACCCCCCTCTCCTCGCTGAGGGCTCTGGGGACCACTCTTGGCACAGTCTCATCATGAGAGGAGATGAGTATCTTCCATACGCTGGGGCTGATATGAAAACGAACACGGAAGGCCCCGGGCACCAGCTGGGCTTCTGTCCCATGGTCAGGGCAGCCGAGAGCCAGCCTGGCAGGAGCCGCAGTCACCATGAGCCGAGGACAAAAGCAGGAGGCCTGGAGGAATTTCCCCTTGGAGGGAAAAGTGGATTAGCAGCAACTCGCAGGGCTGCCAAACACACCGACCCTAAGACATCATGGAAATCCAGGCACAGGGAGGGGCAGCGGGGCGGGGTGCGCCCTGAATTCAGGAGCCTGGGGACAGATTGTGTTTTGGCAGTTGAGGTAACGGCTGGTGGAAGGGCGGGGGATCCGTGAGCTGCAGCACAGACTAATGATGTGCGATGATTAAAGGCTGTTTGGCGGGGACACCAGGTGAAAGATGGGACTGCCGGGCAGGGGAACATTGTGCACACACAGGCGCACACTCCCCGCAGCCCGGCCAGCAGGGGCTGTGTACACAGCGAGCGAGCAACAAGGGAAACATTAACTACAGGACGGGAGTCAGATCATTGTCTTATTGTTGCCTCGGGAATCGTTTACCTTCCAAACAGGCCCACCTGTTCTCCTTGTAAAACTTTATTTGGGCCATTAGGAGCGAGTTATCTTGTTCAAACATTCCATTGAAGAGCTGTGGACGGCGGGAGGGGGCAGGAGCAGACAGTTGTTTTCAAATTTGCGAACCTCTTCTCTCCTGGCTTGAAGAGAGGGAGCCCTGCCCAGCAGGGATCCACCCTGCTAATCTCCCTCAGCGTTTTCAGAAGGATCAGGCCGATCCAGGACGCACAGCATCCCTCTGGTGAGTGCGTGTCTGTCAGGGAGATTAGTTTCAATTTGCAGTCTATGTTTCCAAACTCCTTCCTTATACATGGAAGTGTCACCACCTCATCTCAGCCGCTGCCAAATTGAATGGCAAGTGTGTGTGTGGAGTGAGTTTTCTGTTTTCTGGGAAAGACAAATAAATAACACTCACTTTACATAATCCCTTGGCCCACACCACGGAGCTATTCCTTGCTGGGAGGTGCGTCTGATAAACACAGGTCCTCCCGTCTGGGGTGTGTATGTTCTAGTCTGGATTCTCCTTCAAGAAATCCAGGCCAAAGGCAAAGATTTAACCTTTTAACTGAAATTTTATATTACAGAAGCTCACAGGATGGTCTTGGAGGATGGACTAAACATTTCTGTTCCTCTAATGCTTGGTCATGTATATAAAAATGTAAATCACATTAAAGTCTCTCCTTCCAGAGGACAGAAACTAAAGGGAAAAGAGTGGACCACCTACAGGTCCTACCCAGAGAGCATGTGGACCCGAGTCTGATCTGTATTGTTCTCCGTGACCATATAGGATGCTCTTTAAGAGCACAGGACATGATCATCCTCTGACAAGTCCCTGGAACAGAGCTGAGCACCCGATATGATGGCAATACACAATATTGATCAGTCAACAGATACACAGGCCCATACTCGCCTTTACAGCTGCTGCTTTATTAAGCAACCCTTCCAAAAGTTGGAGAGGTCATTCTACTCTGTCCTTTGCTCAGCAGCCCTCCCCACAGAACACCCTGGAACCTAGGTTGGGGAGGTTCTCACCAGGGCTACTCACTTCCCAAGGCTCCTGTGGACACGTGGCTTTAGTGGACGGAGACCCACGGTCTTGCCGTTACTGTTTCCGGTTGGGCAGCAATCTCGCCTTCCCATTCACTTTCAGTATCTTGCTTTCTGGTTATTCAGTGTGCAGAGTTTATCCCACATGCATGTGAATTCCTTTAGGAAACATCAAAGAGTTCTGTCATAAAGACAGAAATTCATAGACTCAGCATGTGAAAAAACCCTGGAAGACCAGAAAACAGGTTCATTCCCCAATATGAGCTTTGAATTGTTAGTGATGGTTTGTGCTTTTTGAAAAATATCAGTGTCACAGCTTTAAAACTCATGCCATCATAAGAAACCATTGTTTGTTTTAAACAAAAATTAACTCTGAAGTGAGAGACAGTTGTGTATCACTTTCAGAAGTCTCAGACGAGAATATGGGTGCCAAACTCCATCTGCAGTTGGCAACCACCATGCCAAATCCACTGCCCACCAGTTATAACCATGGTGGGGGCGGGCACAGTCCCTGTCCAGTTGTTTTATGGAAGACAGTTCAGGAGGAAGGAAAAGTGCCATCCATTTAGTAGCTCTCAATCTGATAATTCCTCCCCACCTCCCCCGGCTTCAAGGTGTTGTGTTTATTGCCAGCTTCACTGCAGAGGAGACAAATAAATAACCCAGGTGTCAGCGTTTGCAGACTGTTTAAAGACACCTCCATGACACGTGACATCAAAACCTGGGTATTGGACATGATGCTAGAGATTTACAAGTCCAGATACAGTGATTGGTTTCCTTGCACCCCCAGCTAAAGTCCCAGGAGATGAATATTTTGTAAAAAGCCTGAACATTGCTTCCTTTTACTGGTAGGTGCCTGCTCCGTGCCTTGGAGGAACAAATGTTTTTCTGCTCTTGGTTCCCAGTCACCACAAAATCGTAATGTGATTCTGTGGAAGAAAAAGGTGATAAATAAACTTAGGAAATGAAGGTGTTTGGGGAATAAGATGGACTTACTGTAGCATCTCCTTGGTCCTCCTTGCCCCTCACTCCATTGTTGCCAGTGAGTGACCAGTGCCAGGGCTGTTTCATCGTTATGGCAGGCATCTGAGGACTTGGACTTCCCACCTACCTGCTTTCTTATTTTATTTTTTAAAAAAGATTTTAAAAGTGTGCATCATGTCATTTTTAATTTACTGATTTAGTGTCTAATCTATCTACCTAGCTACATACCAATCTCTGCCCACTCATCCATACAGAACTGCTTTGTTCAAGGAAGAATTTAAGATGGCATACTATATATTGCTTTCTTCATTTAAAAAAATATAGGGGGCCAGCCTGGTGACATAGTGGTTAAGTTCACGAGCTCCGCTCCAGTGAGCCGGGGTTCCTGGGTTCAGATCCCAGGCACAGACCTACACCTGACTCATCAAGCCATGCTGTGGCAGTGCCCCACACACAAAATAGAGGAAGGTGGACACAGATGTTAGCTCAGGGACAATCTTCCTCAAGTGATAAATAAACAGATAAATAAAAATTAAAAAATAAATATCTATTCTTTTTCAAACTCAGAGAAAAAAACGTAAGCTTTTAAAATAATGGCATGACTGCACTAGCTCCAAGTTTTTTCTGCTGTAATATTTTGTTAAATGAATTCAAGATATTGTTGAATTCTAAGTGCATAAGAAAACAGCACGTTTTTGTGGAAAATTGTGTTTTGAATGATACATGCTATAAAGTGCAGCTATACATAATTATGAGTTAAAATAAAATTTAAAAACTTAAAAAGCTGGTTTCAAAAGCCGGTTATGGGTAATTTGTTTTATCTTTTAACAGATCCAAGGATAAAAAAAATAGGATCCTCTTCATAGAAGCTGAAAAGTATTTGATAAAATTCAGCATTGAAAACTTTAATAAAATAGGATTAGATAAATATTCTCTTAACATGGTAAGATACATCTATCTCATCCCAAAAGACAATATCAAGTGAAAATCTACAAATAATAAGAAAATTCCATAAGATATCAGGGTGTAAAATTAATATAGAAAAACCAATAGCTTTAGAAGATATAATGGAAGAAATTAACCCCATTTAATTAGCCAAAAAGCAAAGATAAAGTATCTAGGAATAAACTTAAGAAAGTCAAGATCTATATGAGAAACATCTTTAAATTACCTCAAAAATTCATATAAGAAAACTTGAACAAGTGGGAAGACTTACAATGTTCTTCAATAGGAAGACTTGACATCATAAAATGTCAATTTTTCCCAAATTATTTTATAAACCAATGCAACTTCAATAAAAATAAAAATGAACTGAGGTTTTTCTGGATATTTGTGTTTTATTTTTTGATTACAAGGAGAGGACTAGACGATCTGATTCTAAAATTCAAATAGAAAAGGAAACAAACAAGTATAGACAGAAAAATACTGTAAAGAAAGAGTTAAGGGAGGGAAATAGCCCTAGTAGTTCTTAAATCATAGAATAGTCCTAATAATTAAAACATTGCTGTGCTGGCTCATGAACAGACACACAAAACAACAGAAAAGCATAGAAAGTACAGATAGACACAAAAATGTGTGGGAAGTTATATAGAATAAAAGTGACATCTCAAATTAGTAGTGAAAAAATAACTGTGATAAATGGCATTAGGACAACTGATAAAAGTCACACCCATAGCTCACACTGCACATCAAAATAAATTCCAAGTGGGTCAAATATTTAAATGTTAAAAATAAAAGTACTGGGGCCGCCCGGTGGCGCAGCGGTTTAGTCCGCGCTTGGCAGCCCGGGGTTCGCAGGTTCGGATCCCGGTCGCCGGCCGACGCACTGCCTGTCAGCCACGCCGTGGCGGCGTCCCATATAAAGTGGAGGAAGATGGGCAGGATGTTAGCCCAGGGCCAGTCTTCCTCAGCAAAAAGGGGAGGATTGGAACAGATGTTAGCTCAGGGCTGGTCTTCCTCACAAAAAATAAAAAATAAAATAAAAGTACTAACAGAAATCTTGGGTAAATTCCTTTATAAATTTGTAGTCAAGGGAAGACTCTTCTAATTAAAACTGAAAATCCAATTTCAGCAAAAGAAGGATTTATAAAGTCAACTACATAAAACTAAAAACTTCCGTGTGAAAAAAAACTGCCCTCAACAAATTAAGAAGTCAAGATAGACAATGAGAAAAAAGTGTGTTTCATCTCCTATCACAACCTGTATGTTTAATGTATGAAGAGCTCCTAGAAATCAATAGAAAGGCAAAGATTGACAACCCAATAGGTAAATGGGCAAGAACTTGAACTAGATAGTCTAGTGAAAAGAAAATACAAAGAGATGCTCAACATTGTTAATAATAGAAAACCTATTAAATTGGCAAATGTCAAAATATTTTTATAAGACTCAGATAATGAGACTGGAGATAGAGGCACTTTGTGTGTGTGTGTGTGTGTGTGTGAGGAAGACCAGCCCTGAGCTGACATCCACTGCTAATCCTCCTCTTTTTTGCTGAGGAAGACTGGCCCTGGGCTAACACCCATGCTCATCATCCTCTACTTTATATGGGATGCCACCACGGCATGGCTTGACAAGCAGTGTGTCAGTCCATGTCCGGGATCCGAACCTGCAAACCGTGGAGTGTGTGAACTTAACCGCTATGCCACCAGGCCTGCCCTGAGAGGCACTTTCATCCATTAGGAGAGTAAGTTTTATAACCAATGCAGAGAGTAATTTGGAAACACCTATAAAATTATGAAGGCACGTATCCTTTGAGCAATTTTATTCCTAGGAATTGATTCTAAAGACATGTGCAAAATGATATATGTACAAGGTTTTTAGCGCAGCATTATTTGTTATAACAAAAGATTTGAAACAACCTGAGTGTCCATCAATAGGAAACATCCCTATAATGAAATACTATGCAGCTTTAAAAAATGAAGTTCTCCATGTACTAATATGGGAGATTCTCCAATATTCACTGTTAAGCAAAAAAGCAAGGTGTAGTATAGTATATACACTATGCCACTATTTGTATAAAAACAGGGAGAATGAAAGTGAGCATACACATTCATATTTGTTTGCATATGCATTAGGAAACTCTAAGGGTACACAAGAAACTAATAACAGCTCATATCCTTAACATATAAAGAGCTCCAAAAATCAATGAGAAAGAATTTCTTACATAGAGGAATGTAGAGAAAGTGGGCAGAGGATGACAGGGATGGAAAGCAGACTTTACACTGAATACCTTTTCATGGTTTTTGATTTCTAAACCATGTGAATTATTACCCATTCAACAACTTAAATTTAAGAATTAAATTTTATGGAGTACAATTATCTTTTTTATTTAAACAATACTTTCTTGTATGTTTGGGCCTCAAATAATAAATATTACTATTTTCCAACTGGACAGACTGCCATTGACTTCATAGACCAGTTATTTTAGCACGATAGGCAACAAAAAACTTAAATATGTGGTTTGTATTTACTAACAAGTTAAGTCAACAGGAACAGTCTTTCCAAACACTGCAAAGTACACTTCCTGACAATATGATTGTCTGTCTTCTCTTGGTCTCCCCACCTCACTGATCATGGACTCTGCAAGCCACTTCCTCAGTGAGTTCATTGGAGCCCTGTTTGGTCATTTCCTGCAGATTTAAAGCAACTTTATCAACAGTCCCCATAACACCAAGGCAGGTTCTGCATGTGAAAGGTGAAGTCAAGCATTTCTGGTCATTATCTTTAAGCAGCAGCCCAGGTGACAGGAACGACAGCCACGTGGTTCGCTGAGGATGTACAGTGACAGAGGAGTCCCCTGAGCGTGTGGGAATACGGCATCTGAGGAAATCAACCCTCTGGCCCATAGAGGGTGGGGAGCTCTGCAGTTCTGCTGGGGGGAAGAGTTTGTTTCCCGCACCTCCTGTCCCTTTCTGTCTCACTGAGCCCCAGCAGAGCTGTTTTAACCGAGATATTTACAGACTGCCCAGTCCTTTCCTGGAACCAGGAAGCGGCCAGCCAGGAAAAAAGATCAGAGTTGCCAATCAAACCCAGTGGATTTTGGAAATTTGTGTGAATCCCACAGAGATTGAAACTCCAAATCCTGCAGTGCTGACACAGCCGTGGCCCACCAGCCTGCCACACACTGCTCATGCCCCCTCCAGTCTTGTGTTGACCTGCAGGCCCCAGAGTCCAGTTCAGGGGCCCTGCCAGCTGCATAGCCAGCTTGCCCACTTGTTCGTCAGATTGGAGACGAATACCTGCTGTAAATCTCACCTCAACACACTCAGTGGCTCTGTGAGCACGGGGAAGTCCTGGTCACTGTGAGTAACAGTACTGCCTCGTGGGGTTATCTGGGGGATTAATTGCCATAATGGACATAAAGTCAGACGGCACACATAGAGCACAGGTGCACACAGGAACCACGCGGTCTGGTTACTGCTGTCACAATGACAATGCTGCTGCCATCGTCTCTTTGGCTCCCTTTCCATCTCACTTGTCTTCATCCTGGGTGGGGGTCCCCCTGGCACCTGCAGTGGCCTCCGCCTTTGTCCTTTGCTTTGAAGTCGTTCTCAGCCTCATTCTTTTGGGGTGAAACACGCCTCTGGCTTTAGAAGCCCGCCTGGCTGGGGGCTGACTGCTCATAAACCCCCCTGGGGGGAGTCCCTGCCTCTGTCTGCTCCCCACCTCCCCATTCCTGCCAGCCCCACTGGCTCTCCCCTCTGGTCACTTCAGTCCCCCTCTGCTGGGGCCTTGTGGTCCCACTGTCCCCTGACATGGAGGGAACAGCATGGACTGAATGGTTCCTCACACCTGCCTCAATGGGCACCTGGAGAACAGACACTTACCTGGACCTGGAGGGTGTGGTGGAGCTGCAGTTGAGACCGTGGTGAAACTGTGCGTAAATGATGGAGCAGGAGATGGTGGTGTGAAGAGTTAATACTCCCAGGAGTGTGTGATTTACATCTGAGGGGACACCTTCTCAGCAAGAAGCTGCTTCATGGTAACGTAAAGCGAAATTGGTATGAAAACTCTCTCTTCCACTCCATCCCTAAGACAATGAGACCTCCTAGTACGTATGTTCTAGAAAAGATGAGGGGAAGGAGTGGGCTGAGAGGGGAGCTTAAACATCTTCATCTGAGATTCACCGCTGTGCAAGGTCCTGATGGCCATAGCGAAGAAGCCCTTGTGTGAGCTGAGAACACGGCTGCTCACAGGTCTCTGGGCTCCTGGGTGCACAGAGCATCTGCCCTGAAGGAAGTGATGGTAAGAACTTGGGAGAACTCTGTGAAAACCATGAAATTAGGTGGTAACACCCCAGGGCTATCGAGAGGGATGTGTGTCTCAGGAACGAAGATGTGATTTGATTTGTTAGACAGATTTGGTTTGTTAGATTTGGTTTGGTGCTAAATAATGACAACAACAAAATATTTTTTCTCCTAGGTTCTTAGATGGTGGACCATTCACATTTACTCATTGGGCACAGGCAGAAGACAGGCAAAGACCTTAGGATCCATGGCAAGCAGAGCCTGGTGCATTGGAGCCTGGGTAGGAAGGATGAGGAAGAGGACGACCTGGGGAGGCTGAGGGCAGAGGAGGAGGAGGGCAGGAAGAGACACAGCAACACCGCCGGATGTCCCAGCTGCCATCTGCACATGACCAAATTTTTGGGAAAGCAACATTCCCACCATTTGTCTCTGCCTGCTGGGTGTTGCACCTCACGGCCCCTCTGGAGGTGTCTGCAGCTCTCACACCTTCCTGTTTGTAGGTGCAGGACACCACAGATGCGAGTCACAGATAAACACCCCAAAGCAAATGGGCTCCCTATAGATTCATCAGTGCCTCAATTCACCATTGACCCCATCCTAAATTCCTACATGTGTGGATGGTGGGCCAGACTTACAAAGTCGATGTTGGCTTTCCCCCATTTAGAGGTAACTGAAGGTTAATTCTCCCTGGAGAAAGAACGAGGAACTGGAGCTAGCTGATTCTCATGTGCTTTGAGACGTCTTTTCACAAGGAAAGAACTGGCCACACCGCTTGTAGGCTGTGTCTTTGTCTCTTGTAATGGACCCCTCTTCTCCGAACCTCATCCAAATGTTCCCACCCTCAATCCCCCAGCTTAATCTCTTCCCTCCTTGAAAATCAGCTCTCTCCAGGTTTTGTCAATTTAGCTACTGCGTGTGCATTTCTTCAAGTTCCTTCCTCTTGACTCTGGAATTCTCTGTGATCTGCACCAGGCCCTCCTTCCCCTTCTCTTGGACAAGAAGGCACCACTGCTCAGTGGCTCCGACACACCTGCTTATCCCTCCACTCCTCCCTCCAGGACATCTGTTTAATCTGCAGCTTCTCCTCCTCAGGCTCCTTCCTGAGTCCCAGAGACACACTCACCTCTCTGTGATGCCGAACCGCCTCTCTGCAGCGCTGAGCCCTGCAGGCCCCTCTCCCTCCACCGCCAAATCCCTTGGGATACAGTCTGTGGGCCCTGCTCCCCTGGCTCTCAGCCCACCAAGACCCCTGAAATAGCTCAGCATGATCTTCCAGTGGCCTTTCCCAGGCCTCATCCTCCATCTCATTTCTGGGGTCATTTCTTTCTCCAAACCCCCGGGCTTCCCTACCACACTCCAGCTAGGTTCTTCTCAACCTTCTTTGTTGTTTGTGTTGTTTTCTTTAATGATCAGGCTGCTAACTATTGTTCACCCCAGGGGTCTGTCTTCATCTCTCCTCTCACGTCTCAGACCCCTCAAGTCTAATCCAAGGAGGCCAACAATCACGGATGGAGGAAGATGAAAGCAGGAGGGTCTCAATGGTTCTGGAGAGATATTTCAGCTCAGACCTGCCTGCTGACCCCAGACCCTAGGGCGATGGGCCTGCCCCTGTCATGGTCACCCAGGGCTCCATGGTGACCTCTCTGCCACCTCTGCAGTGTCTGTTTTCCCTTCTCCATCAGGCCAGGGACCTCGTCTCAAACGTTGGGATCCTGCAACCTCCCCAGTAGAATGTCTTGCCCAGAGTGAAATGAAATATTTATTTTCTGATTAGTTACATCTACTTATGTAACTTTCATCCAAGCCAGAGAAATTGGGATTACCAGCTACTACAGGGAAGAAACAGAAAGAAATGAGACTGGAAATAGAGGAATCTGATCCCAGCACGAAAGTGGGCCTCTCCAGAGCACTGCTGACACCGGAGCACAGCCACACGGAGGGGCGGCTCCTGAGATTTCTTCACTGTCTGACCACTGACAGCAACACTGTGTCTTAAAACGAGAAGGGAGAGGGTCAGTGTGTCTCAGAGGGTGGGCTTTGTGAAAGAGGTTTACTCGGGGGCTGGAGAGGTCAGGTTACTTCCCCACGCTGCGCTGTAGGAAGTACGAGGAAGATGCTAAGCCACCTTCAGAGGTCTCCTAAATAAAACACATTTGGGTTGGTTGAGGGGAAGTGAGACAGGTGCCCACCCTGCATGGCCTCTAACAGGCTGCGTTCCTGTTTTGAGGACAGTCTCGCAGACGCGCTGCGGGTGAGCACTGATCTGCAGACCGGGCCTGCTCAGCCCTGTCTTTTCATTCCCCCAGGATGCTGGGGAAGCCACCTTGTCTCACTGACCCTTCGTTTTCATTCTGCAAAATGGGCAATACTGCCTCCTTTGCAGGGCTGCTATGACGGTTAGTTTTTGAGATAATATACATCAGGATAACCAACCTGCCAAATGTTACACCAACGGGATTACAGTGAGGTTTAGAGGAAATGCCGCCCAGCAGCGGAAGGAAGTCAGGCAGCACTTCTGTTGAGGAGCCTCCGTGAGTGGCAGTGACCAGGTGGGGCATCACCCCATGTGGATTCCTCCCCAGGAGAGGACACAGGAAGGACAAGCTGCCATTCCGGCTTCTCCTCCTTCCCTCGGAGGGCAGTGCGTCCCTGAGCTCTCTGCCTCAGTGTCCTTGCTCATAAATGGCGTTAATGACACCGTCTGGCTCAGGGTGCTCACAGACGTGGACAGTTAATGACTGCAGTGTACTTTGAAAATGAATGAGCTTAACCGTAATGATGGTATTTAATATTTACAACGATAAGTCTGTGCCTGCTGGCTTCACAAACTATAATCACTGGTTCACAGCTTAGTTTTATGACTGGCTTTTTTGAACTTAACACGAAATACTCTTATTTTAAAGTAATTAAATGACATGTCAAAAGAACTTCCTGCATTCATCCAGGGTCATATTTGGGAAAAGTTAAGATTTGATCTTAGATCTATTGTAAATAGTCCCAAATTAATTCACATTGATACTATGTGATCCAAGGTCCCTAGGCAATCCAGGGGATTTAACTGTAGGAAGAGTATGCTTTAGGTCTGCTATACTAATACTCAGCGCTGTGAAGCAACACCGTGATTTAGCCTTATTAAAATTAGTGTTATAAACCAACAGCCACTCCCTTCTATCCAACATCAAGAATTTCCTTTGACAGCCTGTGAAGCCCTGTACAAACCAGCCCTCACTGGCCGGGGGAGGCAAGCTGCTGCCTTCTCTGCAGATTGATGGTAACACCGAGGTGGGGACTTGTCTCTGCACCTCACAATAAAGATGAGTTGTTACAAGACAATTTCCATAGCAAACCCACACCTGAACACTCTGCTCTGCGGGAAATCAATCATAGTTCTTTAAACAAAGATTCTTCCCCACGCAATTCATTCTCTAAGCTACGCAGGTTAATTCTGTGCAGGACGGAAATCTGATCAATGATGATTTTGGCGCTCGCTTCACTTTCCTGTGCTGCCTCCAGCCTGCTGTCGTCTCCGCTGACGGGATCGTTTCCCTATAGCGCCTTCCCAGATCCAGTCTTTCCTCTCTGAGATGGGAAAGGTGTTAGACATGTGTTCTTGTCTCTTGTCAATGATGAATCAATGAATGAACATCTCCTTTATCAGCTGTGGGTCCTACAGTCCTTGTTCAGAAGCTCTGGTCCAAAGGTTCACCTTTCATCCTCGAGTGAAGCCTCTGCTCTATTATCAGTCAAGGAAAAGGAAAGCGCACGTTCTACCCGAATTGATGATCACAGAGACTCATTCCCTCCCAGAAGGCTTTTCTTAGTTACAGCTGAAGAGGAAGTCTCTCCTTCACGTGGCTCACCATGCCGTTGCTTTACTAAAGAGCGCCACCACGTGTCTCCACAGAGAAAATGCAAACACCATTCAAAACATAGGCCCAGAAAGTTACCCATTGCATTAACAGGACTCGACAGCATATTGCTCTGAGAAATCCAAAGTTTATTCATGAGAGTAGCTTCCTGACCAAATCGCTCATAAAGCAAAACAAGACATGAATTGCTGCTGGTGTCCTATTAGTCATTGGGACAGAACATGTGACATGGTCACCTGCATTTCCATTGACAACCCCTTTCTAGATGTGCATCTCGGCAAACACCTTGAGAAGGGATTGGGACAGACAGAACGCCCTGCCCATACACCATAAACAGTTCCAATTCACAGTTCAAAGGACACCTCCTCGGATAAACCAAGTTATTCTTAGCTCTGACATGAGGAAGAGAACTTAGAGCCAGCGGCCGTTTCCCCACCATCTTGTTTACCTAAAACTCTGAAGAGATTCTGAGACTACAAGTTGGGTGGGGAGGGAGATGGACAAATGATATCTTGGTTATATCCTTAGATATGGACCACATTCGCTGAACACACACACAGAGACCTTGACTTTCAGACGGCGTGAATCCAAATTATTTATTTCCTCCTGGCATAACAGAAAAGTCTAGTAGTATTTATTGATGCTGTGTCAGGAATTGGGCTAAGTATTCCCCGAGGATCACCTCACTTCATTGTCATGTTAACCTAACCAGGGAAGTAATGTTATCATCCACACTCTACAGACAAGAAAATTCAAGTTGTGAGGGCTCAAGTGATGTGTTCATGAAATTAGTAAATTGTGGAGCAGAATCTTAATCTGGGTGTGTCCAGCTCCTGAACTGTGGCCTTTAACTTCTGTGTCCCTCCTCCCAGGCTTGGTTGTGTTTTTGTTTGCTGAGGAAGAGTCACCCTGAGCTAACTTCCACTGCCAATCTTCCTCTTTTTGTATGTGAGCCGTCACACCATGGCCACTGACAGACAACGAGTGGTGTAGGTCGGCACCCAGGAACAGAACCCAGGCCACCAAAGGGGAGTGCACTGAACTTAACCATGAGGCCACTAGGGCTGGTCCCTGGCTGTGTTCTTGATGGTCAGCAGGATCCTGTCTCCCTCTTGGGCTCACTCTTGAATGGCAATTTTTTGGTTGCAAGCAGCAGAGATTTCCTCGAGGCCTTGTTGAAATGACTCTCCTAACTTGGGGCCAAGGAGCTGTTGACCCACCCAGCCTCAGAAAGGCAAAGGACTGGGGCAGCTCTAGGTTCAGCTGCTTTTGCTTCTCCATCTTTATTTTCATGATGTGTCTCCCTTTCTCCTTTCATGTGCTTCATTCTCTCTCTCCTAATACTTCATACTAATCTCACCCAAAATGGCCTTCCTGGCTCTGGTCTTCCTCATCTTCTATCTCCAGCTGGTTCTGCTTCTTAGAATCTCAATTCCAAAACTCCCAACAAGGAATCATGTTGGCCAGTCCATCTTTTCTAGAACTGTCTCCAAGCTTTGTATAGGCTCTCCCCCAACTCCAGGTGTCCACCACTGGTCCAAGCAGCTCTGTACAGAGGGACTTGGTGGGATCTCAGGGCTCACTGTCCACCAGCTGGGGAGGATGTGGATGAGGCAAGACCCAGGATGTGTTTAGAACAGGGCCACATACTAAAAGTGGGATAATAACTTTGTTTTGTGGGTTTTTTTCTTCAGAATTGTTTGAGTAAAATGGATTCCAAATGTGTGTGCTCCCATCTCCTCATTCTTTTCTTTACTACTGTATCTTTGTAGAGCTGGCCAGATCCTGGTCTTGACAGCGAGGCACTGACTGCTTTGTTAGAAGGTTGGGGCTGGGCTGATGTATCTTTTTACAGGCAGTGGTGGCAGAGTCCCTGGAATATAGCATGCTTAGCAAATACTGTTAAGATGAAATGAATTTGGCCATACTTTGCTCAAATGGTTCCCTACAGGTAATATTCAGCAGAAAGCAAGTCGGGAGTCCTCTGCTAACCTCACAACACCTGGCCTCACCTACACACCTCCTTGCATGTTTATTAGATTTGCTGAATCACAAGGACTTTTTATGGGCTTGAAACACACTATTTAATGTGCTAACTCATAACCAGAAAGGATATCTCTTCTTTAGAGGAAAATGACAAATAATAAATGTAGAAGATGGCAAAAAAGAATATCATCATTTTATATCCACCAACACTAGTTCAGGCAAGATTTATCAATGGATGCCAAAAAATGGGAGAAAGGCTCCTGGGAGAAATATCCACAAGGGTTCAAAGTAACTTCCCACATATCAGCTACTACTTACAAATAAAACTTCTTTATAATGAAGAAATCTGGCATCATCAACCATACCCAAGGGATCAAGCTTCACATCACCAGAAAGGTAAGAGACTTAAGAAAATGTGTCCCTTGATGTGATGACTGAGGAGGACACAGCATCATGGATGTAGACCATGTGTCCTATGTGATGACAGAGGAGGACGATATCATGTATGTAGACTGTGTGTCCTGGTGGAATGATGGAGGACAATACTGTGTATGTAGACCGTGTGTCCTGGTGTGATGCTGGAGGAGGGCAATATTGTGTATGTAGACGACGTGTCCTGGTGTGAAGATAGAGAACAAGACTGTGTATGTAGACCACGTGTCCTAGTGTGATGATGGAGGAGGACAATATCGTGAATGTAGACCATGTATCCTGGTGTGATGATGGAAGAGGACATTATTGTGTATGTAGACTGTGTGCCTCATTTGATGATGGAGGACAATACTGTGTATGTAGATCTTGTGTCCTGGTGTGATGCTGGAGGAGGGCAATATTGTGTATGTAGACGACGTGTCCTGGTGTGAAGATAGAGAACAAGACTGTGTACGTAGACCACGTGTCCTAGTGTGATGATGGAGGAGGACAATATCGTGAATGTAGACCATGTATCCTGGTGTGATGATGGAAGAGGACATTATTGTGTATGTAGACTGTGTGCCTCATTTGATGATGGAGGACAATATCACGTATGTAGATCTTGTGTCCTGGTGTGATGACGGAGGACAATATCATGTATATAGACAGCATGTCCTGGTGTGATGCACAAGGAGGACATGCATCATGTATGTAGACTGTGTGTCTTGATGGGATGATGAAGAGGACAATATCATGTATGTAATGTTCCTTTAAAAGTGTTATATTTGAGGAAACAATCAAACGAATCCCATTTGGGTGACATTCTGCAAAACTGATTTGAATTCTTCAAAAATGTCAATGACATGGAAATAAATTAAAATCTAGGGAACTATTCTAGACTGAAAATTAGAAAGATACAGTTATTAAAAGCAGTAGTGATCTTTGGATTGAAAACAAAAAATAAAGCTACAAATGACATTACGATTGGTAAAATTTGAATGAGGGCTATGTATTAGATAATAGTATTATGTCAATGTTAAATTTCCTCAGTGTGATAAATATTGGAGAATGTCTTTGATCTCAGGACATGAATGCTGAAGTATTTGGGGATGACCCACCACAATGACCACAACTAACTTTCACATGGTTCAGTCAAAGAATGACGTGTATGTTTGTGTGTGTGTATATACATACAGAGAGAGATAGAGAGAACGGTGTGGCAAAATGCCAACAATAGTGAATACAGTCAATGGACCTATATTCTTGAAACATTTCTGTAGCTTTGAATTTGTTAAAAATAAAAGTTGGAGGCATAAGAGCTCACAGTCATAACAATGACAGTAAAAATATTCAGAAGCTCATGGGGGATACAAAGAGATAAGAGGTCAGGATTGCTGGCCTGAAAGAGCTTTCTGAAGTAGTGCCTACACCCATCAGAAAGGTCTTCAACCCTTCAATCCACAAGGGTGAAGGGAAAATGGAGTGTGCAGAGGACTGTGAGGGGAGGAGTAAGCAGACCTATGCTGACGAGAGCCAAGGGCAGGTGTCTGCCAACAATGAGTTTTAAGCTACAGTTTGAGAACAAGGCATTGAACTGGACCCACATCGGCTTTGGAAAGCAGACTGAACCCGACCACCTTCACTGTATTTAATGACAGAGGCAGGCTGGGGAAGGAACACATGTTCTATGTCTACCTCAAGTTCTTGCGTTGGACTTGTGGCAAATGCAGCTCCCTATAGACACCCCCACAGCTAGCTGGCACCCCCAGAAGGAAGAAGAGATGGAGAACTGTGCAGTGACAAGGACATGGACCAGACCAGGCCATTCCACCATTTTCATCTGAAGAGGGAGGCAGTTTCCTTTCAACTGGGTAAAAGTAGATGTGGCAAGCTGCCAGACCTTGATCCAACATGACAAGGTCGTGAATTCTCTATATATTGCTCAGAATGTTTCTTCATGTCTCGTGAAAACACAACTACAAAAGCAAGAAAACATTTCACCCTAGCTAAATCCTACATCAGTGCCCTCGGAAGACCAAACACAGCTCATGCAATAGTACTTCACTCTCCAATATGGAGTTGGATGAACACTCTAAGTTTGGAAAGGCTTGTTGTTGTTTTCAAGAAAATCGTTTTCATCATTGCTTTTGATAGAGAACAAATTTAGGTAATTTTCAACTCTTCCTTTTTCTCCAATACTTCAGTCTAGTAAAGTTATTCAGCCAGCAGAGATAGAAAATAAAAAGCTTGTAACAGAGAGTTTGAAGCAGCCTTGCAAATATAAGGCACCTTCTTGCCATTTTTCAGTTATGCAGGCCCCTTGAGCTATGTTACACTGCAGATCAAGTCACGCACCATTCACAGCTGGGATCAGTGTCTATCACAATGGTGACACCTGCTGGCAAGATGACCGATGTGGCAGCATCCCTAGGAAGTCAACAGTGAGAGTGTTTGCCCTCAGAGTTAGGTTCTAAATCAATTCAATAGCGAGAAGGGTCAGCGACAGGTTAACATCATTTGATGTGGTCGTGACCGGACGAATGCAGTAACGCATCTGATAAACTTATGTGTCCATCAGAAGCAGGCTGGTGAGCAGAAGCTCATTGGCAGTGCCCAGTCAAGTATCTGCAAGGAACAGAGCTTCCACTCAAGGCAGTGGAGCCTCCCTAGGGAGAGGAGGCACCGGCGACAATGCCTGAGCATCCGACGTGCTCACCAGAGCAGGTAGGGTTGTTGTTGTGATTGCTGCTGTTCACCACACATTGCAGCAGCAGGAAAGGCCCGCAGGTTTAGCCCAACACCAAAAGAACCCCCACAACTCCCTCTGTCAGGCACACACTTGGGGTCTTGGTGTCCACAGAGCACCCACATGGAGGCAGTCTTCTTGTTACATATTCTCATGGGAAGACAATTTTCCCAACTCAGAGTCCAGATCAGAACAGGTAAGTGTTTTGGGCAGGACATGAGATCATTTGCCATGGAATGTATGGCAAATTGTGAGGTGAGTAACCAAATGTGATTTTGAAGTTTCTAGCACTGGTATCTGGGGTATTGGTGTTGCCTTTTATCAAGAGAGCACAGAAAAATAAGAATTTAGGTGAGGAGGCAGCTAGGTGAGGGAACGCAGCCTGTGAGGCATTGGTGTGGAGCTCTCCATGAGACAGAATAGAATGAGTCTTAGACTCAGGGCTTGAGATAGTTGGGAATCATCAGCATAAACCTAAATGGGGCAATGACTGCAGTTTAGAGCAAAATCCTGTTGCTTCCTCTTGAGCCTCGTAAGTATTGGGTTGTTCATCTCCTGATAGATAACTCTCTTGAGGGAAAGCAATTTGGTTGGACATCCAGGTTGAGAGAAATAAGAGTTCCTCCTGGAATAGCTCAAGTGGGAGAAGGTAAGAAGAGAGATGAACAAATCACTAGGCATAATAAAGTGAAAGAAATTGTGAGTCTCTTTGGACAGACCTAGAGAGAGTGGATGAGAACAAACAGGGATCTAAGGAGTGTTGGCAAAAACACAGACAGAGTCAGGATCTGAAGGATGGACACAGCCGATGAGGTACCCCAACAACGAGGAGTGACTGATATTCAAAGAGAAGTGGTTTCCTTCTCTATGCTGTACTTGCCTTTCACGTTCCTGTAATGAGCTGCAGGGTCAGAGCACTAATCAGAATGATCAAACCTACAGAGATCTTTGCTGGTGGCTAATTAATCATGCTGCCCCTCAAACAGAAATACAGGGAGGCCACTAAAGTCCTCCCTGATTCACATAAGCAAAACTATCTCTAGGGCTGGTGGACAGAGATCTCACTAGTTATGCAATAGAGAACCACATCCCTCCTGCAATTCCCAGGACTGAGTCAGTTCACAGACCCAGAACCTCCTTCACAAAGGGATGGCTGGGTCCCCTGATCCTCAAACAGGGTCTGGTATGGTGGAAAGGGCAGAGTAGAAACCCGCAGAATTACCTTTCCTCCAAGATAGTTAAACCAAAAGCAATATTGCACTACTGGGAGAATTTCAGAGATTAGTCACATGACCTGTGCCCACTTGACCTGTGAAGAAGACAGACAGATCTTGGTTAATGGCCATGGACTGTCACAAATTTAATCAGATAATGATCTCAACTGCAGATGCTGCTCCAGATGTGGTTTCTTTATTGGAACAAATCAATACAGCCCCTGGTCTCTGGCCTGCAACTGCTAACCTGGCAGATGGCTTTTCTCTATACCTGCTGCAAACCTACCAGGAACAGTTTGCCTTCATCTATCAGGGACAGTAGTATGCCCTCATGGTCTCATGTTAGGGCTCTGCTACCTCTCCAGTTCTTCCATACAAGCTAGAACTCACGGCCATTGATAGTCTTGCCACTCCCCAGGACATTGAGACAGTCCACCCATTGATGATGTAATGCTGACAGGGAACAAAAGATAACCTAGGAGTTTTGACAAAATATACAAATGCCAAAGGGTGGGACATAAACCCCACAAAAATGCAGGGGGTTCTGCCTTGAGGTTTCTACAGGTCCAGTGATCTGGGAACGTGTAGATGTATCCTCTAAGGGGAAGGAGAGGTTGCTGCATCTTACATCCACTGCCACTAAGAAAGAGGCAAGATACTTAGTGAGCCTCTTTTCGGTTCTGGAAGCAACACTTACCAGATTTGTGCATGCTGTTCTGAGCATTTACTAATTGACCCATAAAATCACCAGTTTTGCATGAGGTCCAGAAGAGAAAAAGACTCTATGGCAGGTTGATGTGAAAGCTGCTCTCTCTCTCCCTCAGTGGTGCCCACAGATCCCATGGTACACAAAGGGCCTGTGGCTGATCGGTCTGCCACATGGAGCCACAAACTGACCCATAGCACACACCCCTAGGGTTCTGGGACAAAACCATGATGATTATTCTGCAGATAACTACTTTCCTTTTGAGAACCAGCTCTTGGCTACCTTCTGCACCCTGGGATAGACTAAAACACTGCACTTCACCATGGAACACTTAGTTCCCCCACAACCTGAGCTGGTCATAGAGTGTGTTATCTGACCCATCACATCATCAGGTTGGGAATGCTACAGGATTTCATCGTTTAACTGAAGTGATATATATATATAAGATTGGGCTCGAGTAGGTCCTGAAGGCACAGATTACATAAGGAAATGGTTCAGATTCTCACAGCACCGACACTGTTGCATTGACAAGGCCCCCTCATCACGTACCTATGGTCTCATGGAGTTTCCTAAGACTAGCTGCCTGAAGTCAAGAAGTTACATTCTATTTATGCAAACTACGCTGACACCATCTAAAGGTGAAAGTTGGTAGCATTATAGCCTCAAAGGTGGCCAAAAAAAATCAGTGGAGGAGGGAAACCCTACCAGATCACGCAACACATGTACTTGTTCACTCTACATGGAAGGAGCGATGGCCATAAGTATGGAACTACATGAGAGTAAGCAACAAGTAACAGTTTCGCCAGGTGGTCAGGGTCTCGGAAAGAACAAGATTAGAAATCAGTGGCAAGTGGAATCTAAATTGTTGACAAGGACTGAGGAAGAGATAAGCGGATAGACTTCTTGAAACAAGCAGAGTGTGCGGATATCTGTGTCCCATGTGAGTGCTCACCACTGGCATTCAGGTGACATGATGACCTGTCTGTGGCCATCAGTGACCTTCCCTCACCAGTGTCAATGGGCACACAGAAAGCCTTACTGGCTGCAATGGTTCTTACAGCGCTGCTTCTGAGAGGTCCATTTCACAGCAGAAGCTCAGCAATGAAGTCCATGGACTATACCGATCTCAGCATAGGCTCCATACTTCAAAGCAGCCAGCTGGAGAGCATGGCAGACAGCCTCCTACAGACCAATCATGATGCTGACTGGTGGTGATGCCTCATGGGGCTGCTGTCCCACTCAGCATGATGTGCCTTATGCCCTGAACTGTGAGTCAACATGTGGTGTGGTTTTTCCCATCACCAGAATACACAGGTCAAGGAAGCATGTCAAGTAGGAGTGGTTCCTCTCACCATTCCCATAATGAGCCACTAGCTCACCTCACAATTCCAGATTCTGCTGGTATGGATGTCTTTGTTCCTAAAGAAGGAACGTTTCCACAGAGGTACACAAGAAGTGTCCCACTGGCCTGCAGGCCGAGAGGCCACCTGGCTGCATTGGCCTCATGCCAATGAAACGATAGACAAAGAAGGGTAGACTGTAACAGCTTGGGTGATAGCTCCCCACTCTCTTGGGGATAGGGCTGCTACCATAGGTGGAGGCAGGAAGGAGTATGTCTAGAATTTAGGGGATTCTCTAGGGAACCTCTTAGTATTTCCCTTTCCAGTGATAAAAGTCAATGGAAAACTAGTTACCCAAACTAGAAAGACTTCTAATGGGAAGACCTTTCAGGAAAGAGATTTGGCTCAACCACAACCAACAGAGGTACTGGCTGAGGTGAGGGCAAAGGAACATGGAATGAGTTGTAGGAAAAGGAATTTTAATACCAACTTCTGCCAGCTCACAGGTGCAAAAGCAAGGCGCAGAGTAACTCCACGTGTTTTTTTCACTGGTTTGGTAATTGTATAGTCAATTCTCTTTTTCCCTTTCCTGTTCTAGCACCAGCATCAGGAGGGTTAATACTGGTTAATCCTTCCAAGGGAGGCTGTGACCGTACAACAGAAGAACATCTCTCAGAGGTGGAAACACTGACCTGTGGGACTGGGGTCTCCATTTGTACTAGGGAAAGTCACATCACATTAGGCAGAAGCACAATGCTTCTACTGTCTTTACTCAGAAGTCTAGTTTAAAAGGGGGTGGCAGGTGTTGAGTTGGTAAAGAGATAGATGGAGTGTGCTGGAATGTCTGTTGTCACACAGCACCACCCCTCCTTAAGGTCTCCTCTACACTGATCTCTGACAGCAGAGAAGCCAGAAATCCATGTGACAGGATGTCCCTCCTTGCAAGGTTGCAGGCTAGACCTGCCAGTGAGGTTTGGAAGGCGGAGGCTAGAGAGAGGCCATGATTCACTGAGGATGGGCACAGCCCAATGCATATGCAGACCTGGGGTTCAGGACAGCCTCGCAGGGGGTTCTTGAGAACCACCAGCTTTAGTGCTGCCAACTAAGACAGTGGGAGCTTCCCAGACACTCTGGAGAACTGTGGTGGCTGCCTGGGGAACTCTTGAGAATCACTGACTTCGGTTCTTCAAGCCGAACTGCAGTGGCTGCATCCCTGCCCTTCACTGCTCCAGCTCTCCCAGCTCCTGTACCAAACCCGCCACACCTGGATACATGCAAGGGCTTCTGCTTTCCCGGCCACAGGCTGATGGGAAGACTTGCTGCCCAGCATCCATGATCTACCCGAGCCGTCCCAGTTCTCTCCCATGAGATCTGAATCATATCAACCTTATTCTCAGCTCCAGGGATGAGGCATGACTGGCCAAGCCCTCTCTGTGCCCCAGTGGCTGGTCCAGGAGTGGACATCCACCGGCCTGACCAGTGAGTGCAGGGCAGGATCCTGGCCACAGCGATCATTTCAAGAGTAGGCATATGGTAAGAGTGAAGCTACCCATTTATTGGTAACAGTTGGGTGAAAAGCAGCTCTCTCTCCCCTGGACAATATGTTATGGGGAGAGGGAACCAAAACTGCTGTAGCCATTCGGTTACCACAAGGGAATCCAGCCTGAGGTTCACACCAACAACTCAGGAAGAACAATCAGAAATCTGCAGAGAAACAGACTTTGAACTCTGATCAATCAGGCCCTGGAATCCACCCTACTTTTGGATTTTCAATTTACATGCTGTTTAAGTCTCTTCTATTCAAGTTGAGTTTTCTGAGGTAACCAAAAGCATCCTAACTTATAGCTGTTTTCATAAGACTGCTTCGCTTGTAGATTTCTTGGCTAAATGTATTAACATCTGTTTCTTCTCACTGAAAGTCCAAATTTTCAGCAGAGCCAAGTGTGTACGACTGACAGCTTCATCCCACTTGTTCTTCTCTTGGCTGGTGTAGGCCACCAGGTTCTCGGTGTACTGCAAGACTGACTTCAGGAACCTGTTTAAAAAAAGAACTTAATTTATCTATTCCATTATAAAATGCAATCATGACTTAAATGTGTTCTCTTCATTTTGGAATTACAACTGAAGTACTCTAATTAATTTTTGTCTGCAAATTCAAGAAAAAAATTCATAAAAAATGGAAATAAGAGAATACAAATTAGATGAAAAAGAAAAACAGTGAAATGTCAATGTCACTGGAGAGATGGATGGACTTCATAGTTTCACACAACTCAACTCTCTCCAAATCCAGATATAACGTTTTTAAGTGATGAAACTTAATTCCAGCAAGGATCTCAGAGGTCATCTGAATTAAACTGACATGGAATAAACACACAACCTACGTGATGATGAGTGAGCAAACCTTCCACCCACTCAGGACCCTGTGGGCAGCTTGCCTCCTGTTTCCATCCTTGGGTGTCCAGCTTCCAGCCTCCACGATGGAGGGTCCACTACTGCAGAGCAGACACAGTCCACTCTGAGACAGCTACTGCCATTAGAAAGTTTTTCCTTAAAGATATATATCAACATGTTCACAGGGGTTACCTCTGACTGATGGGAATAAATGCCATTTTTATATTTTCCAAGTTCTCCTCAAAGTCTCCCAAGTAGTCTAAATTTTTCTCTGACTTTTAATTTTGAAAATTTTCAATCTTAGAAGTTAAAAGAATAAAAAATGAAAATGCACAGTTCACGTAGATAGTGGTTCTCAATTTGGAGCAATTTTGTCCTCCGGGGACTATTTGGCAGTGTCTAAACCCCTTTGGTTGTCACAACTGGGGGTGCTTACTGGCAACGAGTGGGTGGAGGCCAGGGAGGCTGCCACACACCCTACAGTGCGCAGGATGGCCCCACCAGAGAACAAGCCAGCTCAAAACATCAGCGGTGCCGAGGTTGAGAAACCCTGATCTGGAGTCGCCAACTACTGACAGTCTCCACATCTGCTGCCCTCGCTCTCCTCTGATTCCATGCTTCTTTAATGAAGGGTTGTATTTTCATGTTCATTTTAAACAGGTACTGAGGTGCCTGCTAGATGCAAAGCATTAGCAACAATACTCTCTGGATGTTATTATCACACAAAGTGAGGAATTCTGAAAGCATTCACACGTAAATCGTATTTAATTTTCTGAAACATGCCTACATAAGTGTCAGTTTTAAAGGTTCATGAACTTGTGCTGAAATCCACAGGGAAGAACCGTGAAGGGCCCATCAGACTGAGGGCTTAAAAACAAAATCAAAGAAAATAACTAATAGGAGTGAAAATTATTTAAAATTACCAAAACATAGTTTCATTTCTTGTGAGAATGACATACTTACTTTAGATACTGCTGATATTCATAAGTATTTTTTCCTTGAACCTCATGGACATTGACCAATTCCAGTGCAATCAGCAATAAAATCAGGTAAAGCACAGAAGACAGAAGCTTAACACTAAAAATAGATAAAATAAGTTAAAATTTGACAAATTTAAGTATTTTTCACTTTCATAAGGAAAAAACGTTTCACCTAACCAACCTTTTTCAAGGGTCCTTATATCTAAGCTTCTCGAAAAGATTCTGCATCTACAGGTAGCCGTTTTTCTAATCGCCACAGCCTGGCCCCTGCAGGCTGTACCAGGAAGGCCCGGGGGAGCTGAAGCCCAGTCACGCTCGGCCAGCGGAGTCCTGCCTTCCCTACTCTTCACCCTCAGGGTGAGAGGTTTTGGTTGACGGGAGCCAGCAGTGGTCCTGACACTGCACTCCGGGAGCACCAGGACATCACCAGCTCTGCCTCCAGGCCTTCCATTCGGCTCTCATTCTCTTTGCCAACTGTCAGCAACTTTCTTAGAATTTGATATTCAATAAAGGAGTCTCACAAGGAGAGAAATACAGATAGCTTAAACAAGAAAATGCGTTCACTGTCTCTGGGACTCAAAGAAATTCCGATTAAAGTAAGATATTAAGTTTCTTGTGAAACTGGTAGAGATTTTTTAAAATATATCCTGTTTTGGGAAGGATGTAACGTAATAGGCATCATCTCATAAAGTGCCAGCAAGAGCGTAAACTGGGTGTAACCTTTCGGAAGCAAGCGAAGCATGCCTATTAAAACCTTTATAGACACAGATTACCACTCAACCCAAATTTCTAGGAACTGGTCCAAAATGGTCATTTCTTAAGTATATAGTACATTCTAAAACATACAGTGTAAGTGAAGAAACCACAATGCAGGCATATCCAAGTTAATCTCCTGTTATAATTAAAATCGAAATATTCCTTTGGGTTGGTAGAACCCATATTCCCATAAGCTGAAATTACAAATGGCATTTTAAAATAATATCCAGTATAACTTTCTCTGAAAGTAAGTATTTCTCTGAAAGTAAGAATTAGAAGAGCATCCAAAGATAACTCCCGCCCAACAGTGCTTCTTCCAAAACAGAATGGTGAGCCACATACCTGCTTAACATGCGCAGAAAGTTCTGCCTCTGCCGGGAGCGAAGCCTCTTCTCTACCCACTGCTGGCATCTCAGCTCCAAGTAGGCCACCACCTGGCCCGACACGTGAATGCAGCACATGCTGATGTTCCGGAACACAGCAAGCACCTCCAGCACAGTTCTGGGACAGAACAGGGTTGGAATGGGGATGCTGCAGAGTTCATGGAGCACCTGGGGCCACCTGCAAGTAACAGAGGACTTCAGCGGGGCATGTGCCACCTCTGATCCTTTGACTTCTAATGGGGCGTGTTCCATCAGGATCCTCTGCCTTTCCTGCCCCGCCCAGACCTGCTAGTCTGTAATTTCTGGTAAGGGTGGCTGCTTACACTGTTTTCAGGTTGGCCAGTACAACTGTTACCCATGGCAGGTGTTAAATACATGCTCGCTTAACTCTGGTGAACAGAATACGTACTGACAACTTTTGTCAGACAGACCGACACATGCACAGAGATTATCAAAGCCTAACAATTCCTCTTGGTGAACAATGAGAGTGGGATCCTAATGCTACCACCCAGCTTATAAAATTTAAAGCACAGAAAATTGGCTAAGTTTGAGATCCCAGTTTGCTTAGTCAATGTTTTACCAATTCTCAGGATGTCCTGAAACTTACTTCTCAGTAGGAAAATCGTCTAAGTCACCAAAAACACAGTGATCCTCAGGCATGTGTTGCCACAGTTCATAGGTGATTTTTACAAGTAAAGAGCTGCAGGCATTTGTTTTAGAATTATCTTCTAATCTGAAAAACAGAAAATATTTAAATACACATGACAGTAACGAAGATGCCTTCATTAGTGCCTGTGCAAAATAATATTTCAATGGTTCACGGAGCAAGCACGTGCTCTGAACTTAGTTTCCCCAAATATAAAATGAAAAGCCACCATCAGAGGCAGTGGTACACAGAAGTGATAACAATATGCTAAAAGCAACATCCGTCATTGACAAAGATGACGTGAGTCAGCCAAGCGTTACTTCTGCGAGATGAATGTGCTGTATTCTGACTCCAAATTCCTATCTCTATCTCCACTTCTTTCCCGAGCTTCAGATCCCTATTCCCAATTGTCCGCTATATATTTCTAGTGGACGCCACCCTCCTCCCACAACACCTACCCCCTGTTCCTGCATTTGTGCTCTCCACAAACAGCCCCACCGCATGACCGGGCCCTGAGCTGGGAGATCACAGCCACCCTTCATGCCCATCTCCTGCCTACACCAGTCACCAAGGCCTAGAAGTCCCACACCGGCATCCCATCTTCCAGTGCCCCTGCTGAAGAAGACACCATTTGGAGGTTGGTGTCCACTGACAACCGCGAGGCCTCCGTGACCCCAGGATGGAGCTCACCTGGCTGCTTCCCGTTCGGCTTCTTCAGGCAAAGGCAGCTGAGGCCAAACCCTGATGCTCTTCTCACAGCCCAGCACCTGACAGGAAAGTATCAACTGCTTTTAAAGATTTTACAATAACTTCTAGAAAATAGGTTTTTAAATTGTTACAAATGTTGCAATTGCTTTCCAGAAAACACATATTTGTAAAATTGTTACACATCTTACAACATTTTAAAACTCAGTTTTTCAAAATAATCACATAAGGGAAGGCCAGTGAAACTGCTAATGATTAGCAGGTAGTTGACATCCAGGGTACTAGTTAAACATGTCCACAAACTCTTTTGACGCCCCTCCTTTGGGAGCTGGGGTCTACGTCCCCTCCCCAAACTGGGACTAGCTCTGGCAAGTGGCCTGTTACACGAGAATACAGCACAAGTGAGGAGGTCGCATGACTTCGGAAGCCAAGTCAGAAACGGTGGCACCTCTCCCCGGTTCTCCGGGCCACCAGTCTGGGTGAAGCCAGCAGCATGCCGGGGCTGCTGCTGCAGGGGCCACATGAGGCCTCGAGCCAGACTCCCGGCCGAGTGCCCAGGACCAGCTTCTAATCTTCTCAGATGGGACACCAGCCCAGTGGAGCCGTTTTCTGACCCATAAAAGGGTAAGCAAATGAAATGGGTGTTGTTGACACCACTGAATGTGGGTAATTTGTTATGCAGCAGTAAAAACCAGAGCAATGACCTTAAAAAGAATAGGAGACAAGACTGTCTGCTAAATAAAAAATGAGTAAATAACAGACGGCAGGAGTAGGAGGCTACAAGACAAGGTGAAGACCGCAAGTATCCACTGTGGGGAAAGGAAGGAATGTCACTGGGGACACAGAAGCAGCAGCCAAGGAGCAGGAAGGCCTGATGAGGCTGCAGATTCAGCAGCTGAGGTCTAAAGATAAAGGCTGCCTTCCTGAAGCTTCTCTTCCTTCCGGAACCTTTCCCTCCTTTGAAACTTCTCTTCCTACTTCCCTCCCTTCCTGTCTCTCTGAAGGTCAGTGCCTACAGGCAAGTTCTGGTGTCCTCCCTTCTGATTTTTGTTCTTGGAAAGCTCACAATCACGCAGAGTTAGTGCACAGTGTGAGTGGTCGATGGCATCAGACTAATACAGCTGATGCATCACTGCCACACTAGAACCCATGACACAGGTACCTAGGTTGAGTCCTTCTCTCAAACAGCACGAGGATGCTAACACCTCCAGGATTCTCTTTTTTCTGCACAGGTACTGCTGACAATGCCTTCTAACTGATGTCACTTTTCTTAAGCTGTCATCAATCAGACTGGGTCTTCTCAAGGCACTATTTCTCTCAGCTGCCTTTGAGGATCTCTTCCTAACCCATTTTGTGCTATTTTGTCGATCCCTTTCAGAGGGCAATCTCACTGATGAATTTCTGAGTTAGCAACTATTGTGATTGTTATATTCTTGGGATGACCCCATTTTTGCCCCCTCATACCACCTTCGTATCCTACCACATGTAGAAAAAAGTACCTAAGCTAATTTCCAAACTGGAACCTCCTGGCAGAAATGCTTAAAAGTTTGTTGTTTGCTAGTTTGTTTTAATTTATAAGTTAACAAAAGCTGGTAAAAGAAAAAGTGACATTCTTCACAACTGACAAGCAAACACTGTTACTAGTCCTGGGTTAAAAATAATAATAGCCCACTAGGGCACTTTCCAATAGTCACTCACTTAGTACTAAAAACACTTGACAAGGCACATAGTACAGTTACTTCAACTGCTGGATGCAGAATCTGAGGCTCAGAAAGATGGAGCAACTTGGCCAAGGCCACGCACCTGAGTGACCACACTAGGCCACGAACCGGAGCAACCACCATGTACCTGAATGACACACTATGGTTTGAAAGCCAGATGTGCCAACCCCAAAGTCCAGCTTGACAAGGCCAGCTGTACCCTTTGAACACCTCTGCAACAGCTGACAAGCACACGCCCATCTCCCAAATGGCCTGCACGCAGCATACCTGTTTCTTAAGCCAAGACACTGGATGGAAGCGAGCACTGTAGCCTTCTGCAAGACTCATCAGTGATTTTACTGCTGCCTTCTCCTAGTTTAGAAAAAACAGACATTAGTTACTGCAACTTTTGGTTAGGCTTCCAGTTTTCTTCTGCTGAATTTTAAGTCACACAAGAGTCCCGATTTCTCATTATTTTTCTTCACATAATTCTACTCAGCTGTAAGAAAGCAAAACTCTTCATTAAAATAGGTTTGACAAAGTAGTCAAGTTATAACCAACAAAACTTTTAAATGAAGCTGATTAGCAATGATTAGTTACAAAGACACATCCATACTCTGTCCACAATGCAAGAAAACTAGAAAAAGGAAAAAATGAAAAGATCCCAAACAACTGGAAAATTTAAGAGATTCTCCTAAATCATAACAGAAATTAGGACATTAAAAATCCGTACAACTAAGAATTACATAGCTATAAACAATTAGTTGCTGCACATATGAATATTGAAAAAGAATAAAGTAACATTATTTACAACAGACATAACTATACAACTGGAAAATCAAGTTGGCTGACTAAAAATTATTAGAAATAAGAAGAAAAGTCAGCGAGTTAATAGTTGACAAATTTAATACAAACGTCAATAGCTTTCCTACATATAAGCAGTAATTACCTACAATTCCCAATAGCAAAAAGCAAATAACTAAAACAGCTAGACGTTGCTTGAAGAAATGCACTTAACCTTTCAGTCACTTAAATACCTATGAAGGCCTACCGTGCAGCAGGGAGAGTCTGGGCCATGTACACAAAGCAGACAAAAAAAACATGCCCTCAGGTGTTGACATCCTAGCAGGGCAGCAAGACACACACAGTGCAAAGGTTAAAGAAGATGCCTGTGGTTTGGCTTAGGGTGGATGGCACAGTGCAGGAGTGGTGGGGACAAACAGATCAGACTCGGGACGTATTCTTAAGGTAGAGGACTGAGACAGAATGTGGAAGAGCAAAGATGACTCTGCCCTTGGGGCTGAGCAGCCACATGGAAGGAGTCCTGCCGAAACAGAGACATCTGTGTCAGGGAGTAATGGTCAATAGTGCAAAAAATGTCAATTATCCCCAAATTAATCCATCAGGAGCTCATTCCTACAGATTTTAAACTGAATTTCTGAGGACTTTCACATTCTACATTAATTTTTCTATCTTGTTTGAACTTTTAAACAAATTTTACTATAATTGTTACATATATAATCTGAAAAAAAGATTAAATTATTAATAACAAATGTTCTAGCCACAATTATTTATTTCAAAGTAATAAAAGAATTACAGTTTATTGACAGATGCAAATATTTCACCCCACCAATTTAACAGACATCTGTAAAAATGTCCAATATATTTAGTTAATCCTGTTTCATACTTTGTGCTCTGGTTTGCAATATCCTGTTGCTGTTAAAAACAAAGGTAAATGTGTTCTTAAGAAATGAGTTGGGGCCGCCCGGTGGAGCAGCGGTTTAGTCCGCACTTGGTAGCCCGGGGTTCGCCAGTTCGGATCCCAAGCGCCCGCCGACGCACTGCTTGTCAGCCACGCCGTGGCGGCGTTCCATATAAAGTAGAGGAAGATGGGCACAGATGTTAGCCCAGGGCCAGTCTTCCTCAGCAAAAAGAGGAGGATTAGCAATGGATGTTAGCTCAGGGCTGGTCTTCCTCACAAAAAAAAAAAGAAATGAGTTAAATTATTTTAGATTAGATTAAGTAATACTGACTTATTTGTTATAGACAATACATGCATACATGTAATCAAGTCACAATTACTTGTTCTGATGGGGGTATACTGTAATTCAGATAAATTATGCCAAAAGATGATTAAGAGTTAATTACATTTGAAAATAAACTGTATTCTTTCATAACTGAATGACAGTGAATCTAATTGTTTTCCTCCGTGTACATTACCTTAAACACTGACAATCGATCTTCATCAACGAATCTCAGTAGAAGTACAATGGAAAATGCAAGCAGTTGATCATTTATTTCTTTCGGAAATGCAGCTAAGTTGATTTCCCCGTGGCTTAAACGATCTCTTATACGAGGACCCTCCTGATGGTTCAGGAAATCCCAGAGAAATTCCTTTCAGAAAATAAACAGAGAAAATATTTTGTTAGTATTCTCAGCAGAGCAAAGAAAAGTGCCAAGGCCCAGAATGGGCCACGCCTGACACCTTTAAGGAGCATCAGTGTTCAGGCACAGATGAGAAAACCGAGCCTCAAAGAGACTGAGTGCATCAAGGCCATATAACTGCAGAGTACCAAGCTGGGATTCCCCCTGGGAAAAGGGATTCCCTGGTCTCTCTAACTGCACCCCACTGCCTGGATCAAGATTGACAAGAGAACCTGAGGACTAACCTCTAAGGGTGACAGACCTGCGTAGATGGCTCCAGTGTTAGTAAGACTCACCCTTACTGAGTAAGGAAGATTCACCTAACTCAGTGGTCCACATCTGGAAGCTAACTTTCCAATCAATAAGAGAAGCCACTGCTGGGATCTGGCATGAACACAATCCTCGCTTTCCCCTCTCCTCACGCCTCTCCCTTTCTTCTGTGCCCTCTTTCAGGTATCCTCTCATTTTTGAAGCCTGATGAAGATGGCTGCTTCTTTCTTATCAGCACAAGTCCAAGGCCTCTCCCACAGGGCAGAGGGAGAAAGTCAGAAAACCACTGACCAGGCAAACTGCCAATGGACAGAAGAGTCACAGAGATTCAAGATGGAAAAGAGTATTAAATAAACTAGTTCAAGCATCCTAACTTCCTGATGGCAGAAATGAATGTCCAAAGAGCATACGGAATCTGACCAGCGTCACACAGCAGGAAGTAGAATCTAGGTTGCTAACTCCCAGTTAGCAAGAACAAATATGAAAATTCTATTTACAGTCCAAAGTAGTCACTGCAATATCCTCATAAAATACAAAAAGAGGGTAATAGAAAATGGCTCTAAACAATTAATAATTCTCTTTTCATCCAACACGCAGTCTTATTAGTCACACTGGACTGTTGTTGTAGTTCATAAAGCAAATATGGTCCCTCCACCAGCACAATACTTATAAACAACAAATCCAAACAGTGCTCAGGAACAGGGCAGCTACATTGTCAGGCCCTAGAAAAAGGACACTCAAATAGCGAGCATGGAGCACAGCACTGAGCTGGCATCCGAGCTCAGTGAACGTCTGCTGCACAGGACACGCATGGGCATGGCTCAGAAGCACTTTTTTTGAGTATATCACAACCAAAATTAATTTCATTCTGGAAAAGTGCTAATCACATCCATAAACACAAGAATATTACAGTGGAAAAGACTGAATACTTTACCATCACAGGCTCTCCCAGGAAAAGAGGAAGTTGATTGATTTTACCATCATTCAAGTGTTTTGCCAATATCTAAAACACCAAAAATGACTAAGTTGATTAACTGGTACACACACACCACAAAGAACCTTTGTAAGACATGTTCTATAAGTCCCAAGCAAACTGAATGAAATAAGGACGGTCTTAAAAAAACATAGCAACCAGCAGTTCTTCTTAATTGTGTGGGTGTGTATGCATGTTGACTAATGTATTATGTGTATTTATGTGTTTATGTGTATATGTTTATGTGTCTTTATACACAAATATGTTTATGTGTATTTGTATATTTGTGTATTTATATATGTATGTGTATATATTTATATGTATATGTGTATATATGTACACATGTGCATTTGCATGTTTGTGTGTACTTACGTGTGTGTACGTACATGTATATATGTGCATTGTGTTTATATTGTATACATGTGTGTATTTATATGTATGTGTGTATACGTGCATTTACGTGTTTATATGTACTTACATGTATATTGTGTAAGTATATATGTGTACTTAAATGTATATACGTGTATGTGTGTATAAATATATATCAGAGTTACTTCATTAGTCACTTCTTAACTCACCATGAACTTTGGAACCCACCACCTAATCTAGTCCTACAGACCTAACCCTACACATATTTGACTATGCTATCTAATTTAATCCTCACACTATCAAATATATATTTAAATAATAGCAAATTATTTACATAATGGAATAAACTCTGCAGGTGAGCAAATTTTTTAATTGACCCACCACCATTCACTTAGGAATCTAATAGTTGTCTTAAAGGCAAAATAATCTGAATGCCCAAATCTCTACCCAGACTTTCCCTTTGTCTCCTCCTGTCTGCTAACCCCATGGTGTCATACCTTAGAGCACATAAGAACTATTATCCAGGATCACCCACACAAAAGCCTCTATACTCTCTAAGTGCTAAAAGTTTTTTCACAGATTAAATGCACCAGCATATACTATATACTCTTTAACTGTAGCTGATGTATATTTCATGTACAAAAAAACATGTTAACCTTAAATCTAAAACATAAGCCCCTAAATAATTATAGCATAAAACATTAGTATCTCTTGGCATTTTCCAACTCTGGCCTTTTAATAATTTTAGAAACTGGGTTAATAATATTGGGTTTCAGTCTGAAAACTATATTTAACTCTGTAGTAAGCTTTTTTTTTTTTTTTGCTTATATGACTATCAACCTTCTCCTGAAAGCACACAACTTATGGCTGATCTTAAATTTTGTATTTTAAAAGAATACAATTTTTTTTGTTTCAAGATACCTAAGTTTACTTACTTCATCAAGGGTGGTATAAAGAGCTGTCGACTCCAGAAAAGGGAAGAAAAGAAATAATTAAAACAAAATACAAGTACAGCAACATTATTCAAAGTGGCAAAAAATTCTAGTACATGGCCACAAACATGAAACTTTCTTTTGAAAATAACTCTTTATCTAGCAATACTTTGGGAGGAATGTCATTGGCAACATCCAAAAGACACGAAGATACAGTGAACCCGGCAGTCGAGCCATGTTAGAATGCTACCCTCACAGGACATTAGCTCAGATACTTCTAACATTAGGATCCCCAAACTTCACAAATTACTACTCACAGAGTATTTCTATGACATCTGGTATTTGCTTGCAAGTGAACACAACTGAATATTTTCTCCAACAAACAGCCTTTGTTTCTCGTGCTTCTTGGTATAATCAGTACAGAGTTTACAGACACAGTCTGGGTCCGGGCTGCCCCAGCATTCTAATCCCAACTTCAACACTTTCTAGAAGTGAAACCCGGGGCACCTCCACACACTCAGGTTTCTCTGCAAAATGAGACGTGGGTAGTGCCTATCTCAAAGGCTGCTAGGGAAGTCAGTAAGATTTTACACACAGCGTGATGAGATCAGTATTTTGTGGAAGCCAGCTCTCAAGAAATGTCTTACTTATTCACATATTTTCAATTTAATATTATCATATATTTTTCAACACTTATTATTGTGCAGATGACTGTAAAGTCTTTATCTTTAGCTCCCAAAGCTGTATTTCTGACCCTAAAATTTTTCCTGAGCTCTATTCTAAATATCCAATTGCCTGCTAAATAGCTCCACTACTTCCTCAAAAAAGCTGAACTTTTCATTTATCTCCATAAACTACATGAATGAACTTCTACCTTGATTAATGGGATTGGTATAAATGTTTTATCTTTCGCCCCTAATACACAGATTCTTAAAAGTCACAAAGTCTTACTCATCTTCTTATCTTCCATTGATCTCGAAGAGACCTTATGCCATAATAAGTATTCAGTAAATAATAGCATTTGCATAGCACTTAATAATTTTACAAAGTATTTTCATATATGTATTGCCTTATAAATAAATTGACGATATGTTTACTCTGGATAAAAGCCTGGGCTAAAATTTAAGATATTCTTTGATAATTACATCCTCTGTGGAAACAGTCACACTATTCATTTGTGCAGTCAAATGACAAGAGAGTACCCAAATTTATTTACACCGCATAGCCGCACAGTGACTGGTCACGCTGCCATGAAGTCAGGTCCAAGCCTACTCAAGAGAGATCTGTTAGGACTCGGGTTCTAGCTCTTTCCACTTGAAGACTGATGCTTCACTCCACAACACTGGACTGGGCAAAGCCTACAGGAAAGGCACCAGGCGGGGGCCCCAGAGGGCACTAATGTGAACGCCCTCCCTCTCAAGGCACCTGCACCAGACTGTACAAAAATGCAGATAAGGCAAAGCAGAACTGCCTCAGGATGAAACAGACACGGAACGCCAAGAGGAGCGGCTGTTAAATCCGTGCAGATGAGGCTCTGGGAGGTCACTATCGGGCCTGAAGTGGTCAGGAAGGGACAGTGGGAAAAGTATGAGGAAAGACATGCATGTTCAGGAGCTGGCGAGGAGCCTAAATTATACTGGAAGAATCAGAAAGGAAACGAGCTGGAGAAAAGTCTGAGGCCACTCAATGAGATCCTTACACACCACTCAAAAGTGCAAACCTTATTGGCAGGCACTGGGATGCCATTAGATGTTTTTAAGCAGATGAGACCATAAAAGACATAAGAATAATTATTAGTTTAGAAAATAATTAGTGGTGGTGTGAGAACGGATTAGAGAATCATGAAGACTAGTTGGGAGATGAGCTCAGGTAAGTGTGATGAGGAGCCAGGTGAGGCCTCAGCTTTGAAAAGAAGGGGCATGAGGTAAATCAGGGGCAGAACTGACAGGCAGAGCTGGATACCAACTGCACAAGGAGAATCAAGTGCAGGCAAAGCACAAGATGGCGCTAAAGTCTGGTGCCAGAGCGACGGAGAGGATAAGGATCATAAGGAATACCGGAGAACAAATTTGTGGGAGAAAAAATATGTTTTGAAATGAAGTAAATCTGAGATGCTGGGGAAAACTTATGAAGATATTCAGCAAACAGCTGTAAACCTAACTCGGGAGATGGAAGAACTGTGAGGTAGAGACAATGCCTTGGAGATCACTGGAATTTAATGCATGAATTGATAGCTTAGCACTGCTTTAGCTGCATCAACAACTTTTGATATGTTAAGTATTCATTTTCATTAGGTTCAAAGTATTTTCTAATTGTTGTTGTTCCCCTAGAGGTGACAGCTCAAGGCAAGGGACTGTGTGAGATCTCCCAGGGAGCAAATATAAAGAGAGGGCAGGGTTGAGAACAGCATTTTGAGGAATGTCTATTTATAGGGGCAAAAACAGGAAGCTGAACTAGTGATTGAAACAAGAATAAAAGGTGTGGCAGACACTGCTGTTCGTCCCATAATACATATTCTCCCTTTCCCCTACCTAACGGATTCTCTGATAGTTAACTGGGCACATGGTCACCCAGAAACATCTCCAAGCCTCTCTGGCAGTTTTGGCCAAGAGGAAGCAGTGTCCTTAAAGAGGGGCATGCTGTAGACCATGGGCCACCTCATGGGGTTACAATGGTACACCAATAATTATGGCTACAGAGAGAAAATAAGTGGTTACTACTTTTATGACATCATTAAGTTTAAAAGACTACTTGGAAATACAGAACTATCAAAAACAATCATAAATATAAATCATATAAAATCATTATAATAGGGACCCACAAAAAATGACAGTCAAGTCTTCAAAGGAAGGTCTTAGCTAAAAAATTCATTTAATGGTAAACAAAAGTAAGATATTAAAATTTTTTAATTAGGCAGAGAAAACTGTCTATAGAGCAGCAACGACAATCACCATCAATCATTAAAGCATGTGTACCTCAGCGGTCAGAAGTCTTTTTGGACATTTATTAACTGTGGCAAAAACTTTCCTAAGTCCAGTCTCTAGCTGTGTCAGTAACAATATGGCACAGTCAGCAAACCTGTGAAACAGAAAGAAAATAAGCAAAACTCTGTGTTTTAAAAGTAAACGTTGGCACTAACACCACAAGAACAGTGTTGTATTCCAGATATGACCAATGTGTGTTCAAAGCAAGGAGCAGTGACATTACTCGCTAATATGAGACACAAAACCAGAATCAAAGTCTCATTAGACTAGTGATTTTAAAACTATTTTCCAGTATTTTAATGTATGATGAAACATTTGTAGTAGCTTCAGTGGAATAAAATGACATCAAAGATCTGCCTCACTCATCACTTCTAAAAAATACTCAAATACCAGGATTTCAGAGGGCTCTCAAGATGTACAAATGAATGTATCAGGATACTGTAACCGAGACCAGCGACCTCCTGATGTCTATGTGTGTGCTCTGCTCCTCAGGGAACACAAACTTCCTTCCTCTTTGTTCCATGATTCTCAACACTGGACACAATGTTTCACTCATAGTAAGAACTTAAAAAAATACTAAAAAGTTGATTCTAAAAGACAATTATCTTTATCAACTGTACTCAAAGGATGACATATAATGTTTAAATCACAATTACAAGATTTTAACTATATGAAGATACTTTATGCTCAGGCCTATTCTTGAGGCAGCCCCACTTCTATTTGTTCACACTCCAGCAGCAAGAAAGCATGGGAGCTAGAGGATTTTAAGAAGGACTGGCCTTCCAACTACCACCAACTGCTCTGTAGTACCACCCTTCAGTTACCTCTGCGACTTGAACTTGATTAATGCAACTTCCCAATATGGCAACATGATTTTTAATATAAAAGTGGATTTCTTCATCACTTCTTCTAATACTGAAAGTACCTCATGAGGAACATCTGCAAAATAGCAAATATTTCTGAGCACAAACACACTAATCAAAAAAGATGTGAACACTCTTAGGGAGAGATGCCAATGAGCTGACCTCCTCAGGTAGATGAACCGTAGCCCCTGTGGCAGCACATGCCATCTGAGAGTAAGACCACCTGAACTAGAGCCACAGTTGGAGGAGACCACACGTACCCTTGGAAAAAGGGGACATGGACAACTGCATCTCTTTAGTGATTTAGGCTACAACAGCTTTGAGTAAAGGAGTTCAGGGTTGACCAGCTGACCACACTGACCAAGAAAAGTAAGATACGTTTTCAGAAGATATAGGAACCAAGAGTGAACACTAAGGTAAACTACAGATTTTGGGTGACTAGGATGCGTAGATGTGGATTCATCCTTGGTAAAATATGTACCACTCTGGTGGGGGATGCTGATAATGGAGGAGGCTGTGCATGTGTTGGGGCCAGGGGTATATGGGAAATCTCTGTACCTTCCTCTTACTTTTCTTGTAAACCTTAAACTGCTCTAAAAAACTAAAGTCTTAAAAATACATATGTTATTAGCAGTCACCAGACTATTAAGTGTCCACAGCATAAAAGGCTGAGACTGCCAGGACCAAGATATTCTCTAACTGTTCCCTCCACAATTTACATCAGCAAACACAAATGTACACCTTTGCTGCCAATGTGGAAAAGGAATGGGCTTGGAGCAAACACGTGATTTAACTGCTCTTTCGAAGTTTTGTGTCTCCTGCCCCCATTAATTCGGTAAGTGGCTTTGTCATGGAAAAAACAAGAAGTTATAGGAGACCATTTATACTATTGGCACTTTTGGCATGATGATTATGAGTACAAAGGCACGAGAGCTAAAAGGAGGAGGGAACATACGTTACAAAACGTCAACACGTCTGAAGGACAAACTAATTCTATCACTAATATTGATTCACGCAGCCGTGACTCTCAAAGGCTCCCACGACAACCCGGGGGGCATGGTGAGAAGAGGTAAGGTTTCATGGGCAAAGTTTCAGAGGTTCTTCATGAAACTTTCAAACGCATCTTGCTGCGAGAAAATAACCATTCCACCTAAAGAATTTAAATCTTAATGTTACTTAATGGCTTTACAAATATCTTTACAAAGATATATTCAGGGAAAAATGTGAAATGTAGAACTTGCCAGGGAAAACGATCAAATCCTCTAAGTTTCTAAGAGTTATGAAAAGTCTATGTGCCAACGTAAGTTTTGTTTGTTGAAGGTAAGTCTTCAGTAGTTGACCCAATCCTGCCATCAACAACATCATCATTGAACAGTATCTAGTGGAAAATGCCGGAGAGATCTGTTAGAAAAATGAACTCAGTCATACACATAAAAAGCTTTACTTTCAAAAAAAGAAGTTTAAAATTAAGAAAGCAGAACACTACTATTTGGCAGAAGACTCCCCCTAGCTGTAGGAATTGAGCTGTGCAGTGGCTGGGAGGAACAATAGTATCTCAGAAACTGCTGAGCTGAAACCTCAGGGCCTCCTCTCCAGCAGGGAGCTGTGACCTCATCACTCCCATCTGGTTTAACCTTGGAATTGCCTTTGGGGTGTAAGTCCGTGAAATCACAGCCCTGTCCCCACCCCAGCTATTGTGCTATTAATATTCAGTTTTATCTTCAAAATCCTCTCAAAACTCCCTCATCTTTCTCAAGTCACTTCTTTCCCTGATGTGAAATTCAAGACAAAGCAAACTCATAGGTATGTCAAAAACGAAAGAAAATTACTTCATGAGCAACTTACTTTGGAGGAACTTCTTGAGGTGACGCAAACCCGTGCCATAAGATGTTCCGCAGGTTGAGCCCACACGGAGAGCCGACGAAGACTTTCAACACGTCCATCTAATCACGTTAAGGACAGCAGATTATTGAGCAGTTACATAATTAACGAATTACTGAATAAACCAATATAATAGTGGGAAGATGTTTGCTTTCTGCTTTAGAACTAACAGAACCAACAGTTTAGTTACTATATAGAGTAATAATAATAGTAAACCAACATTTGCTGAGCATTTGATATGTCAGACACATTTTGCACGTATTCGTTACTCATTCATCCTCAGAACGGCCTATGAGGAAGGTACTACTATTACTCTCACTGTACAAACGAGAAAAATACAGGCACAGAGAGGGAAGACCAAGGTCTCAGAGGCCACAAAGCTATCAAGGGGAATGAGATCTGACCCAGGCTACGCTGCTTTCTACTGCACATCAAACGTGCCTAATATCTAGACAAAATAAAACAGAAAAGGAAAAGCAGAAAGTCCACAGTAAGCAGCGTGTGCTTGTGAGGTGCAACACAGCAGGCAGTGAGGAGGGGCCGGACCACAGAGGTCCCAGCCCCAGGCCTCCACTACCTAGTGTCCGACTTGAAGCTCACCACTCACCTGCTTCTCTCCCTCCCTCTATGAAGTGAAGACACGCCCATTATAGGAATCCTGCTTATTGGACTGCAATAATCATACACTTCCATGGGCTGCCTCTGGGTTTGGACACCATACTTTAGAAGAGACTCAGAAGAATGGAAGATGCTCGGAGACTAAAAGAGCTCAAAACCATGTCATATAAGAACAGCTGAGCCTCAGGAGGACTCAGGAAAGGACTGGAAACTGTCTTCATCCATCTGAATGATGGCTACCAAGGAGAGGAGCTACATGCATCCTGAATTTCCCTCAAAGGGTAGGACAAGCGAGCGGGTTGAAGTTATAAAGAGGGGTTTCAACCCAACATCAGAATGCTTAACAACCAGTTCTTCAATGCCACTCCAGGAAGGCTTCGCTCCCATGTTAATTTTTAACACTTTAGTATTAATTTAATAATTATAAATAACATTAATAACTTAATATTATCTATTTTTAATTTAATTTAGTATTAGTTTTTAATTAACTGTTTATACCATCTGAGCAACCAGAAATACATATGCCAATAAACCAGTAAAACTATCTGGAGGCTAAAAGTAGCTACAAGTAGGCAAAAGGCTAACAGCACACAGGCAGGTAACAAGAACAGAGATCAAAACAACTGAATTTGTTTAAGAATTCAGTGTAACAAAGAGAAGTTTGTACTTTATCTTCATTCCATATTCTCCACCAAAGAAAATGATCTTTAAGCTGACAAGGGATAAGGAACCACTGTGAGCAGTGGAAAACCTTTACTGAAAACAGATTTCTTATCCAATATCAATGAGTCCAGCTGGTAATATATCATACAACTATTTCAAATGTCCTGGCTCGGCAGGCTCAGCCTTCTGCATGACACTATCCCGGCTTTTCTTTCACCTTGACCCTGCCTTATTCAGTTGCCTAAAGGTTATTCATTAGTCTTAAACAATCTTGATCATGTGGCCTCTAAAAGATTTTGAAAAAGTAAATAGCTCTGCATGTTTGTTTTTTGTTTTGTTTTCTTTTTTGTGAGGAAGACCAGCCTTGAGCTAACATCCGTCGCCAATCCTCCTCTTTTTGCTGAGGAAGACTGGCCTGGGGCTAACATCCGTGCCCATCTTCCTCTACTTTATATGGGACGCCGCCACAGCATGGCTGACAAGCAGTGCATCAGTCTGTGCCCAGGATCCGAACCGCAAACCCCGGGCTGCCAAAGTGCGACCTAAACCACTGAACCACCAGGCTGGCCCTCTACTTATTATTCTTATAATCCGGTATGAAAATTAACATACGGCTCAACAGATCATGTTGGGGTCTCGAACAATAACAATTAGTGGAAGAATTTGTCAGCCTGAAAATTTTCATGGCCTAAATATAATCCCAGTTCTAAGAGTCTTCATGATTTAAGAATCATAGGTATTCTATGGATTTCAGGTTGCTTTTTTTTTGTTTTTTTGTAAGGAAGACCAGCCCTGAGCTAACATCCGTTGCTAATCCTCCTCTTTTTGCTGAGGAAGACTGGCCCTGGGCTAACATCCGTGCCCATCTTCCTCCACTTTATATGGGACGCCGCCACAGCATGGCTGACAAGCAGTGCATCGGCAGGCACCCGGGATCCAAACCCGCGAACCCCGGGCTCCCAAGCGCGAACTAAACCACTGTGCCACTGGGCCAGCCCCTCAGCACGTTTTTTAACTGGCATCTAATTTTTTCTCCATAATTTTGAACAGTTACAAAGGGCATAATTTCCCACATGTTAAAATATTGATATTTTAGGGGCCAGCCCTAAAGTTAACCATTTTGTGTTATGCCTACTCTATTAGTTTTAGTAAACAAGCTTACCACAGGCTGCCCAAAGATTTGAGCAAGCTCCTCAGATGCAAGCAGATCTCTTAAAAGAAAGGGACATTCCTTCCCAATCAGTAAAAATACCTAAAATTCAAACAAAAATTGGATAACAACTGCATTACAATAAGCCAAATGATGTTAAGAACAAAATCACCCATAAAGCAACTGTTTGTACAAACAAGGGGAGAAAAGTACTGAAGACACCAATCTTTTTGATTTCAAATCAATCAAAAAGAAAAATATTTAAAATCTGTGCCAAATGATTTTATCTTATAGGAAAACAATAATTACCATCAAGAAATTTGAGTGCAACTGTAAGATGGTTTAACATTCATTCAGATACTTTAATGGACCAACAATGAGAGAGTCTTCACACTTACATCACCCAAGGCTCGTTCCAGACATGATGTCAGTTTCATTAAGCTGAGAGAAATAGCAGGAAATTGAAGACTTTCCAAAGCATCAAATACTTCAGGAAATAACTGTTTAGAATAAGACATATGTTAGGACTTGTGCTCAATAAGAAATATTTCTCAAAGTAACAATACTATTAATGAAATTCAAACCTCTAAAGATTTCAATTGGCATATTTTAATGACTTGTTTGGTATTGGTAAACATTTCCTACATAAATAAAACAATATCTAAAGACTCAAGAAAAATATTTTAATATCTAAAGAGTTTTTGAAAGTCCTTATTTTATTTAAACGTTTATTGAAAGCAATAAATCTGGCATAACCATAAACTGCAAAGTCAAATATTTTAAACTAAATCTTATTTCCATTTTGATTAGTTCTTAAAAATAGATAAACATGGGGCCGGCACAGTGGTTAAGTTCACGTGCTCTGCTTTGGCGGCCCGGGGTTCACAGGTTCAGATCCCAGGCGCAGACCTATGCACCACTAATCAAGTCATGCTGTGGCAGCGTCCCACATATAAAGTAGAGGAAGATGGGCATGGATGTTAGCCCAGGGCCAGTATCCCTCAGCAAAAAGAGGAAGAATGGCAACAGATGTTAGCTCAGGGCTAATCTTCCTCATCAAAAAAAGAAAACAAAAGATAAACATCAGGCACCTCACTCTGCCACTTATGAGAGCTATTACAAAGGGAGAAGCAATGATCCTTCTGCTCTATGTTAGGAAATTCAAAGTATTTTAGAGCTAGACTTTTATAGTTACTGCTCTGTTATGGCCATTGAATGTGCCAAGTGAAATAGTTGGTTTGAACCAACCAACCAAAACAAGGTTTGAGTGTGGCCCCAAACTACCCTCCTCCCTTCCATTCACCCTCACCAAACCAAGCCTCCCATCTCCAGTCTCCCAGTCCTACTGTCTCAAGAACACCTTACTGTCTGTCCCCAAGGTCTTTCTTTTCTTCTAGAATGGTCCATTTTTCTCTGTCCCAGGACAGCACCCATGCACCAAGCTACCTCTCCAACCCTCGATACTGATACTGCATCCAAAGCCTTCCTCTGTTCAAAGGATGCACTTCTCAGCTCAGGCTTCGGGGACTTTGTGTAACAGTTCCGAGTTTCCCTGCAACCCTAAGCCTTCTTCACAGTTGGAGGGCCCAGAGGATGGAGACCCCTTTAAAATTAGCAAGTAATAAGGGCCTCTAAGTGGAACTTGCAAAGTCTTTTCTGAAGGTTGTTCAAAAGCCAAACCTCTGGAAAACTTGTCCACTGGAGCCACGGTGTATATCGAATTTCAAACTGCCCCTTGGTCAGAGACAACAAATGGGAATGGACAGCCTCACACACAGGGCCCAGCAGCCTCACGCTTCCCCAATAATCCAGACCCTGGGCTTCAAGGATGAGAAAACAAGTTTTAGTACCATAGTCCCATATCAAGTGATGAAAGGTGTTGAAATTATCAAAGAAAAAGAGCTTTAATTATGAAATTTCCACAAAATCAACAACCAGTTTATAATTGAACTTACAAAAAAGATACTCATATATTATTGGAAATAAGTTACATAGTGTTTATGTGACTATAAAAGAAAAATATACTATCAGTAGAGAATTTGGAAAATACAGAAAGGTTCATACAAAAGAAAAAACATTTTCTTCAATTTCTTTACCTGTATAAAAGTTTACACAAAATCAGGTTCATACTGTATATACATAATATTTAACCCACTTTTTTTCTTACATTATTAGACTGTGAGATTTCTAGTGACGTTATTTTAGAACATATTCATAATATGAATTTTTTGTTGTTTTCATTTTTTTGATAAGTTTGGAGCTGAACATTCACATGGGTCACAACCAAAAAATACAGAAGGTGGGAGTCTCCTAGCAGCCCAATTCTCCTTCCTATAGCAGCTTCTCTTACTAACTCCTTGGGTAACCTTAGAAATATTTATACATATACAGGCAAATACAGACATATGCTCTTCCTATTTGTTCACTTAACCATAAAGCTCAGAGAGATTTCTGTACCAGAAGGATGGGCCTCCTCATACTTTTTCACTACTGCATAATAATCCCTTGTGTGCATTTTTCATAATTTACTTAACCAATCCCCTACTGCTTGACATGTTTCTTCTTTTTTGCTACCACAAAATGCTGCAAAGAGGAATCTGTGCAAACACACTTTCATACCTGTAAATGTGCCCGTCTTGTAAATTCCTGGTGGAATTACTGGGCCAGAGCACATTCATTTTATAACCATTATTAAATTTCCCAACCCAAATCTCTGCTCCAAAAAATGTACAAGTATGTGTGGAAGACAATTAAATAACTATGTAATGTATTGTTGGTCATTTCATACCCTTAATTCACATAACTTCTACTTTCTTCCTATTTCCCCCTGGATTACTGGCCTTGAGTTGAGACCTACATCATCCACAGCCCCTCCACCCCCCACTGCCTCCTGACGCCTCCTTCTCACACGAGGTTTTCTTAGCTCAGACTTCCATTAACTCTTCTATGGTCCCTGCCCTCATTCCCTCACTTTCCACACTGATTCCCTTTCTCTTTTGAGTTAGGCCTGTATTATAACATCCTCTAACCCAAAGAAGCAATAGTCAGAAAGAGAAACTTTACAGATCGAGACATTTTAAATGCAATAATTCTGACAACAGGTGTTTGGGGGGCAGAGAAAGTACAAACCTGACTCCGTATAAACCACACAGTTTATAATTGTCTGCCAGCACACTTCACCATTCTGAGTTACGATACTGTTGATATCACACTGTTCTCTGACTTCAAACCCGAGTCTACACATCATATCATACACTGAGGGAGAAAGACATGTGGTAATAGGATCCTCTATTAATATCTGAAATACAAAACATACGAGACACTGTTTAACAGCAAATAAAAACAAAGGAATATTAATTATATTTTTAAGTCACAACAAAATTCTATTTTAAGTACAGAATATACTCAGGGATAGCTACTGTTAACACACTTTCTGGACATCACGAGAGCTGTATGATTAAAACATTGTGATTAAATATTAAAGATAATTTATGTAAATATTTTCAAATAAAAGTTCAAAGATTTAAAACTATTTTATTAATATTTGTTAAGGTATGAGTTTACAGACGCTCAGTGTGTTTTATGGACAGCATTCCTTTACTATCCCAAAGTTACTGAAACAAGCAATTTTTTCATGGGTAGTGGGAAAGCAGAAAATCAAGCATAATGTACTAAAACAGAAGTAAAAAGTATACCTCTCACCTCTATGTGGTTATAAAACCCAGCAAACCACACTGCTTTTTCATGAAGGATTAAACAAAACCAAAATTCTCATAATTATCCCCACCCTACACTAAGATCATCCTATAAACATGCCAAGTCACATTCTGGGTCTAAAACTGACCTAGGAGGCATCCGTGTTCTAGCATTAGTGATCTAGTCCTGCCAGCTCCCTAACTGAGAAGCAGGGCAGTTTAATTCCTCCATCCTGCTCAGTATCACCCTGTTACCCGGTTCGCTCTTCCTGTGCCCCAGAAGCTTCACTTCCCACTCTCAGCTCTGGTTGTCAACCAATCCTAGCAGTTAAGGCATGCACAAGAAACTTGTGTCGAATATTCAGCAATTCTCTGTGACTCTGCAGACCACACCTTGCTCAACGAGTCAGGACACTCGGAAGGACACTGGAAGACAGCAGGGGGAAGAGGGACTTGCTCCTGCAGTCTGAGGACTTCCTGTCCACTTTCTGTTACTTTGAGCATCGCCCCAGCAGCAGCAGTGCCTCCTGCTGCAGCAGCTGAATCCAGTCTGCAGTTTTCCTGGCTTGGAGGCCAAGCTTCATCACGTGCCCCCACGAGGCACACAGTCTCACACGTCCAGTGCCTCCTCCTCAAAGGTCTGCTTCCCAGACTCGCCAGTCCCCTCCACATAGCTGAGCAGCACAAGCTTCTTTTTAGAGATCTGAGTTTCAGCTACGAGGGGACCCTCCTCTATGTTTCTAAGTTTTGAAATTCCAACCACTTCTCTTAGTTTCCTCAGTCCTACAGGTAGTGACTATGTCCCGCAGCTGCCACTTCCACAATACTTTCAAACATCTCCTTTTATCCTTTCAGATACCTAGTTAATAATTTTATACCTAGTTAACTCTTTATACTAAATTCTCTCAGTTCAAAAACTAGTGTGGTTTATCTACCAGCTGATAAAGAAACAGAACTCTAAAGGGTTATTTTCACATCAAAAGGGACTCCTTGCATTTTTGAAAAGCATTCAAAATCGAAAAGAATGGGCTGTAGTTTTGGAGTGACAGGTGGCAGGCAGAAATGATATTTTCGCACAAAAGTCCATCTACTCCACTACTAAAGGAGGCCCTGGATATGGCAACTGAAGTTGTAAGAAATGTCTTTCTTTTGGTTGCAGACGCCCTATCAACACAGTTGCTCCTCAGCCTCAAACTAAGATCTTGGAGCACAGAGACCAGATCTTATACAAATTTGCACCCCCAGGACAGAGCACAGCCCCTGGCACACAATAAGTGGGTGAAAGTTAATTGATTGATTGGCTCCTCCTAACCTGAGCTGAAACACACTCCAAGTCTCCACGACCTTCAGCTTTCGGGAATCACTACATCCCATCCCCTACCAACAGATGCACAATTCTGGAAGATGGCTTTTAGATCAACTTTTAAGCCCATACTCTCTCGGACGAGAAAAGACCCCACTTAATTAAGAGATAAAATCCAGCGTCCAATCAACACAGATGGGATGCTGCAACACTTGAATTGTCCTGTGTGTTAGTTACAAACATGCGTGTCCTCCCACTAGGAGCCAGAAACCCTGTTTGCGTGTGCACGCACGTGTGTGCACCACCCAAACCCTTGTTCTCATTCTTCCGCGTCTGCCCAGTTCAGCCTGTGCAGCGCACAGCGCCCGGGCTCGGGGCAAAAAGGCTTCAATTCGAATTCTTCCTCAGACTCTTTCTATCTCTTGCCTTGAAAGTTACTTAACGTGTCTGAGCGTCAGTTTTAACTGTCAACTGTGCAAATATCATCACCTCCTAGGGCTGCAGTCGCTAGAAATAACACTTGAAGAGCGTCCTGCACACAGCACTCAAGACGCAGTGGCTATTGCTAACACTGCAGCCGGGTCTACAGCCGTCCGCGAGGTCCTGCGGCTCAGCTCTATGACGTCACCGAGCGGCCTCAGCCGCGGACTAACTCCGATCACACGCCCACGTGGACGCGGAGGCGGCTATCACTCCGGGTGCCACGGCCGCACCTCCTCGGGGGTGACGGCCGCGGCGGGAACACGCACCCCCGTCAGCGCGCTCTGCCGCACGCTCGGCTGTGGGAGCGGGCCGTCACGCGTTAAAAGCCGTCCGTCTCCGCACGTGCGCGGGGCGGCACATTTATTCTCACAGCATCTGTTCGCAAACGTCACCCCGGGAGCTGACGGAGAATGGGTCCTGGAACAAAGTGGGGTCGTGGCGGCGCGGAGAAGGAGAACCCGGCGCCCCCTAACTCTGACCGCGGACCAGGGCGGGCGAGGCCGACTCGCGCGCAGGCGCAGAAACGGCAGGGGCCCGGGACCGCGGCCAGGAGCCTGCTCCAAGCCGGTGGGGTTGGGATCGGGCGGACCCTTCCGCGCGCCCCGCCAAGGCCACCTCGCCAGAGTGGTGCAGCCGGCATCGCGGCGGGCGCCGCGTAAAAACAGGCGCGCTCCCCTCCCACTCTACCTCCATGATTTCCGGCTCCCGGCCGCCGGCGCCGCGGGATGACGCACACCGCGCCCCGCCCCTCATCTCCCTCTGGTTGTACTTCCGGCTCGCGCGAGACCTGCGCTCTCGCGGGAAGCGGCAGAGGCGTTGGGAGCGGACGTGGACTGAGGTGCTGGGCGTCGCGGAAAGCGGGACGGGATGGAGAAGCGAGGCCGAGGTGGGAAGCCGCCCTCGAACCAGGCCCCTCAGCCGCCGCCGCCGCCGCCAACTCCTCGGAAAGAGAGGAGGCCGAGCATGTTCGAGAAGGAGGCCGTGAGTGTGGAGACGGCGGGGGGCGCTCCCGGTTCTCCTCCACCCCGACGAGGGCGGCGGGGCCCTTCCGGTTCGGAGCGGAAGTCCGCCGGCGCCGCGCGCAGGGCCGCGTCCTCGCGGTTCTTTTCGGACGTCCTCAGTCTGCGGATTTCCTCAGTTTTGTCACTTTTCACAGCAATACGTTATTCTAGTATGTTTAGTAGCATCACACAAACCAGAGGCGGTTTTACCCGCTAAAAACGAGTGTAGTGCGTCTGGTGTGTTGAAGAAAAGACAAGTGTCTGATACACCAGACAGAGCGATGAGATGTCTTGAGTTTTTAAAAACAGCAGCAGTGTCAGTATTTGAGGATTATGCGGGAGAAAAAAGGTTAAAATATTCTGTTTCTTGTCTGAAATTATGGAAAATGTTACTCTATTGGTGGTATGAAACCAGGATTTCTGTATGATGTAGTCTGAAAACCATTACTGTAATCGAGACTCCGTCTTTTATTGAGAATTTAAGGGGAAAAACAGTTTGTGCGAGGGTACAAAACTGTGCGATGGTAGAGCTGAGAATAGAACCTGTTCTGGACTCCTTGTCCACTCGTCTGTCATGGTTTATTTTCATAGTGTCTTCATGGGATCAGTAATTGATAGGGTGTAGGAGAGAGAGGCAAAACACTAATTTTTGAAGATCCTAAAACATTTCAGGTAACAAAAAGAGAACCCTCAAAAAAAGTCATGGCAACATTTGAGGTTCTAATGACAGTTCTTTGGTGTCTACATTTTACCGAGGATAAAACAAAGGAGGAAAAATAAAGAGGCCACGTTCAGGCAACTAAGAAAAGCAGGGCAAGGCTAGAAACCTTAACCTGTTGGACTTTAATTTTCATGCTCTCAGAAATTGCTGTATTGCCTGGCAATAAATGAGTAACAGATAAATCACCTACATTAAAGAAAAGTTCTGTATTTTGAGGCAGACAAAGGTGCCTTTTACAAATTTACTGCCTACTGAAAGTCTGAAGTGGTCTTGAAAAATGAGTAAATCTGAATCCGAAAGGAGGAGACACATAGCTACACTTGGTATATAGGCAAAAATCTGGGAATAAGGGGATAAGGACCAAGGCAGTTTTTGCTTATTTGATCTGGATGTGATCAATTGTAGCTGTCTTTAGGCTTTTAGAGGTAAGAAATTTGAATAGTCCAGGAATTGGGAAGAGACTAAAAAAGGATTCCATAAATGCTCACTGAATGTCTGAGGAGGAGTGCACTAATGAGTCATTTCTAACTTTCAGGTAACTGATAATTCCCATGTCCTTGTGCATAGGAAAAATTAGAACATACAGTTTACTCAATGTAAACATCTTTTGATTTTATCTTGTATCCACTTTGTTTTCTTCTAGTAGTAGCCCGTTGATTTTCCTTTGGGGAATTAACTCATCTCCTCTTGGATAGAATTTTGGTGGGACTGTCAGTCACTTTCCTTAACTGTGTGTTGAGGATGAGACCAAAACTAGGCTAATTAAATGAACTTTTCCTGGAATAATGCAGGAAAATGGTTGAGATTAATCCAAATTGAGGATGGCATACTGAAGTGCCTTGTGCATGGTTCTTTAGCCTTCCCTTTCATTCTGTGAGCTACTCCATATCTTTCCAGTTAGTTACAGTTTTGCTTAACAAAAATCATTTCCTATTTTTTGCAACCAAAGATCCCAAAACCTTAAACAGATTACCAGAAATTGAAAATTTGATTAATCTGACTTGTGTACATTTGAAAATCATAAATACTAGCAAATGGCAATTAGAATAGAATAATGGCATCTCATGATCGAGCTTCGTTTGTTCTAGGATTATAAGTAAGCTTAACATAAGGAAATGCTGTATCAATAGGTTAAATAATTAAACTCGGGTGGTTTTAGTAGATGCCATAAAGTTGATCATATTTAAAACCTGTTCCTAATTTTTGAAAGGGATTACAAAGATTTTTTTTCTTAATAAAAAGATAAAATACCCTTAATAAAGAGACTACTAAATCAGAAGGCTAATATTATATATAAGGAAGGAATAGTAGAGATGTGAGTTTTTAGCATAATAAAGTGTTATATTCAAACCATACATGCATGACCTATCCTCAAGGGAATCATTGCAATTGGGAGCCACTGTTAATGATAAAATGTAGTATCCCTTGAGTATATTGTGGGGGAAAAGAAGATGACAGTTACAATAGAGAATTCTTCTCTTAATAAAAAAACCAAACTATTTTGTTTTTGAGAGATATAGGGAGCTAATAATGCCTCTCTTCCACAACTAAAACAAAGGGGCCTGACAGATGATCAAAATAGATTTATTTCTGATGAAGGGCTTCTAGCAGCCAACATGAGTAACTCCTACCAGAAACTAGTGAAAATAACACGAAATGTATGAAGCAGTTGTTTCCATCGGTTGGAAGTAAGGCCAGACATGATAGTGATCTCTGAGAGAGGAGAAATGGGAAAGGTGAGCCTCAAGATTTCTCCTAACTTCCTACCTGATGAAGGATTCCAGCCCACGTCTTATGGAGAGGTCTCTCTTAGTTGAGAAGGATTTGGGAGCACAGGGTAGGTCAAGAGGTTATGAGTCTGTAGAACAGAGCATTAGCAGCTGTACAGATAGCTCCAGACGTCTGCAGCAGATTTTCCTCAAGTCTTCAGCTTAGTGCATTGGTGCATCTGGTAAGGAAACTACCTGTGGCCAGAGAAAGAACCACCCAAAAGGAGCAGGAAAATTTCTTGGACTCACACAAAATAGTTTGTGTTCCCACCAGGAAGAGTGGAAAACCATGTAAGTTACAGGACATTTGTTAGAGTGCTAAGAACTGTATTATTTCAATAGTGGGGGAAAAGTTAGCCCCAGACTTAAAGATTTCTCTGGTCTGGCCTGTTGAAACTTAAAAGCAAGCCTAAAGAGGATTAAGCTATTTTCAAGTTACTTTCTAAAAGAAAACTAAAGAATATTGACAGGAATACAAAAATACATGCAAATAAGGTAAAATTAACAATGTTTGGTATCCAGTTAAATATTAGCAGACCTATAAAGAAGCAGGAGAACACAACCTGAAGTGAGAAGAAACAATAAAACACCCAGAAATGGTGCAAAGATAGAATTAGTATAAAAGAACACTAAAGCAGTTATTATAAAACAGTTATTGTACGATACCAGTTTTCATCAAATTAAAGCAGTTATGTATTATAAAACAGTTATTACATTCTGTATATTCAAACCTGTAGAGAAAAGATTGAGCATGTTAAATCCAAATCAAACTTCTACAGAAAATCAGTGAATGGAATTTACAGCAGATTTCATGCTACAGAACAAGGAATTCATGAATTTAGAGACAGCAATAGAAACAAAAACCTGAGAAGAATATTAGGTGACATCAATGAGCTGTGGGAAAATCTCAGGCAAAAAATTTGTTATATTTCCAGTCCCCAAGTGAGGAGAGGAAAGGGGACAGACAAAAAATATCTGAAGTAATGGGTGAGAAGTTTCCAAATTTGATGAAAACTATAAACCCACAAATCCAAGAAGCTCAATGAGCTTCAAGCACAAGAAACATGAAAATATGCTGAGACATAATAGTCAAATTGCTTAAAGTCAATGATTTAAAAATTTAAAGCAACTAGAAAACGAAGCTTTAAGAACAGTTATGCATCGCTTAACGATGGGGATACATTCTGAGCAATGGGTCGTTAGGTGATTTTGTCATTGTGCAAACATCATAGGGAGTACTTACACAAAGCTAGCTGGTAGAGCCTACTACACACCTAGGCTGTATGGTATATCTTATTGCTTTTAGGCTACGAACCTGTACAGCATGTTACTGTACTGAATACTGTAGGCAATTATGACACAATGGTATTTTTGTATCTAAACAGAAAAGATACAGTATAAATACAGTGTGAAAGATTAAAAAGTAGTACACCTGTATAGGGCACTTACCATGAATGGAGATTGCAGGACTGGAAGTTCGTCTGGGTGAGTGAGTGAGTGGTGAGTGAATGTGAAGGCCTAGGACATTACACTACTATAGACCTTATAGACACTGTGTACTTAGACCACACTAAATTTATTTTTTAAAAAATTCTTCAATAATAAATTAACCTTAGCTTACTGTAACTTTTTTACCTTATAAACTTTTAATTTTTTTAGCTTTCTCTTTTGTAATAACCCTTAGCTTAAAACACACATTGTACAGCTGTACAAAAATATTTTCTTTATATCCTTATTCTATAAGATTTTTCCTTTTAAAGTTTTTTTTATTTTTTACTTTTTACACTTTCTTGTTAAAAACTAGGACACAGGGCTGGCCTGGTGGCATAGTGGTTAACTTCACGCACTCCACTGCAGTGGCCCAGGGTTTGCAGGTTCGGATCCCAGGCACAGACCTATATATCACTTACCTAAGCCATGCTGTGGCAGGTGTCCCACATAAAGTAGAGTAAGGTGGGCACACATAGTAGCTCAGGGCCAATCGTCCTCTGCAAAAAGATGAGGATTGGCAGCAGATGTTAGCTAAGGGCTAATCTTCCAAAAAGGAAACAAAAAACAAGGACACAAATACATGCATTAGCCTAGGCCTATACAGGATCAGAATCATCAATATCGCTGATGATCCTTAGACCTTCACATCTTGTCTCACTAAAAGGTCTTCAGGGGCAATGACACAAATGGAGCTGTCATCTCATCTGATAACAATGCCTTCATCTGGAATACCTCCTGAAGAACTTCCCTGAGGCTCTTGAGGAGGTGCCACCCTTTTTAGAAATATGTTTATGTTTGCTTGGTTTCTTTTTTTCATCATAGATTTGCTTCCAAGCAGATAATGCACCATGAACATTTCTCTCTATTAAAAACTTTTCAGAGTTGGGAGTCCATGTTTTCAAAGTTTTTTAGGAGCTTGTTGAGGTCTGCAAAAGCTTATGCTAAACTCTTCACTGTTAATTTTCTTGGGAGTTCTTTCTTCTCTGCAATTTCCTTTTTTCTTGCCTCTCTTTCAGCTATGCATTCCTGTTCCAATTCCATCAACCTCTCATTAGTCAATTCTGCAGGAACCACATTAAGGAACTCCTCAATGTCACCCTCATTCATCCAGGTTAAAGTTGTTTGCCATCTCAACCACAGCCTTATTGATTTTTGAAACCTCATGCATGGCAAATCCTTGAAAAATCATAGACAAACTTCTTCAGTGTCTCCTTCCAGATAGCATTCACATACTTGGACGGACATCACCCCAAGCCCAAACAAGGTTCTTGATGCAGTCATAAAGATTGTAATCCTTCCAGAATTACATCAGTGTCGTCTTCAGTTGCGGCAGTACCCTAGGCAAAGTTCCTCCTCAGGTAGTAGGCCTTAAAAGCTGCTATAACTCCTTAGTCCATTGGTTAGATCAAGGAGGTGGTGTTTGGAGGGAGAAACACCACTTTGATACTGGGATAAAGATCACTAATAAAAGAACAGTGTCTAAGAGCATTGTCAACAATAAGGAAAATCTTGAAAGGTATGTTATTCTCCAAACAGTACTTGTCCATTTCACTGGCATAGCAATTCAGGAGAGCATCTTGGAAGAGGAGCTGGATCAGCCATGACTTCTTACTGCTTCTGTAGTACACTGGAAGTATGTACTTATTGATATGCTTGAAGGCCCTGGGGTTTTCACTGTGCCAGATTGCAAAGGGTTTCAATTTGGAGCCTGCAACAGTACCCCTAAGCAAGACTGTTATCTTGTCCTTAAAAGCCTTGAAACCTGGCATTGACTTGGCCTCCTTACAGATGAAAGTCCTTTCAGGCATCCGTTTCCAGAATAGGGAGGTTGTTCCCATACTGAATATTTGCTCTGGCAGGTAGGTAATTTTCCTCCACAATCAGTTTATCTACAGTTTTCAAAAGTCCTTCAGCTGCCTTCACATCAGCACTCACAGACTTACCACTCAATACACATTGTGTCATGAATAACTGTTCTTGAATAGTTTAAACCACCCAGAGCTAGCAAAGTTCAACATTGCGGGCCTTTTCTTTCAACATCGCAAATGAACTTTTTGGTTTGGCTGTGATCATCATGGTGCTGAGAGAGATATACCTCTGTGTCTGGTCTTCAGTCCACATCACTAGAAGTTTCTCCATGTCTGATATAGACCCTTCTCGAATTTTTGTTAGTCTTGCCTTCAATGAAGCAGATCCGTGAACAGCTTCCATCACTTTGTTCTTGTTCTTCAAGATTATAGCTATGGTGGGATGGGACATGTCTGACTGGTGAGCAATAACCATCACTGATTTTCTATCTTCATAGACCTTAATCACTTTAAATTTTGTTTCCACATCAATCACTCAAGTTGGCCTCTTCCTGGCAATGTTAGCAGTGGATTTTGTATGCTTACGGGCCATGATGACCAGAACAACATGATACTGAATGGAGCACGAGAGAAAATGATGCAATCAAGAGACGCAGTAAACACGAGATGTATAAGGCTGCTGCTGGTGTAACACAGTATACTGTTTTACAGTAAACTTTTTATAAGTAGAGTATGCTCTAAAATAACAGTAAAAAGTATAAATACATAGATCAGTACCAGTCATTTATTATTATGAAGTATTATGTACTGAGGTAATTGTAGGTGCTATACTTTTATATAACTGGCAGTACGGTATGTTTCTTTACACCAACATCATCACAAAACATAATATGTTGCACTGCAATGCTATTATGGCTACAATGTCACTAGTTGAGAGGAACTTTTCAGCTCCATTGTAATCTTATGGGACCACCATCACATATAACATAATTATGGGGCACATGACTGTACAGAGGAACAAAGATGAAACAACAGCAGACTTCTCATCAAAAACAATGCAAGCCACAACACGTTGAAGAATCATCTTTAAAGTACAGACAGTTCCCAAATTATGGTGGTTCAACTTGCAATTTTTTGACATTACAATGGTGCAAAAGTGATTCCCAGTCAGTAGAACTCATACTTCAAATTTTCTATTTTGATCTTTTCCCAGGCTAGCTCATGACACTGAGCAGTGTAAGCAAGCCACATCTCCCAGTCAGCCACACAATCCTGAGGGTAAACAACTGATAGATTTAACAACCATCTGTACCCGTACAACCATTCTGTTTTTCACTTTCAGTACAGTATTCAATAAATGACATGAGATATTCAATACTTTATTATAAAATAGGCTTTGTGTTAGATGATTTTGCCCAGCTGTAGGCTAAAGTGTCCTGGACGTGTTTAAGGGAGCCTAGGCTATGCTGTACTAAAAGATGCTTTAAAGTATCTTTAAAGTTGAAACAATCATCAACCTATAATTCTATGCCCAGTGAAAATATCTTTTAAAAACAAAGGAAAAATAATGAGTTTTTCAGATGTATGGAAGCTAAAAGATACCTACACTATCAGAAATATTAAAAGAAGTCCTTCAAGCAAAAGGAATATGAGATGTAAATCTGTATCTAGACAAAGAAATAGAAAACATTGGTAATGGTAAATATGTAGATAAATATATATTTTCCCTTATTTTTGAATCTATTTAAAGATAGGTGATTAAATCCAAAGTCATAATATATTGTTGGATTTATAGCATTTGTAGAAGTAAAATAAATGACAATACTAGCACAAAGGCCAGAGTAGTGGGAGGAGGGGATGGAAGAATACCATTGTAAAGCTCTTATGTTATATGTGAAGTGGTATAGTATGACTTACAGGTAGACCAATAAGTTAAAAATATATATTGTAAGCCCAAAAACCACCACTGGAAAAGAATAAACCTAATAGGCCAAAAAATGATGTAAAATATAATCATTAAAAATAATTCAAGGGGGCCAGCCCAATGGCCTAGTCGTTAAGTTTGGTGTGCTCTGCTTCGGCAGCCTGGATTCAGTTCCTGGGTGTGGACCTATACCACTTGTTAGTGGCCGTGCTGTGGCAGCGACCCATATTCCAAATAGAGGAAGATTGGCACAGATTTTAGCTCAGGGTGAATCTTCCTCAGCAAAAAAAAAAAAATAAAAATAATTCAAAATAAGTCACAAAAAATAAAGGGAACAAAGAACAGATGGGACAAATAGGAAACAAGAAACAATATGATGGACTTAAACACAATCATGTCAACCACATAAAATGTAAATGTTATAAATACCCCAATTAAAATTCAGATATTGTCAGATTGATTATAAAAGGAAGATAAAACTATGTGCTGTCTAACACAGATCAATGGAACAGAATTGAAAGCCCAGAAATAAAACCACACACCTATGGACAGCTAATCTTTGACAAAGGAGCAAAGAACATACAATGGAGAGAGGGAAGTCTCTTCAATAAATGGTGCTGGGAAAATTGGACAGCAACATGCAAAAGAATGAAAGTAGACCATCTATTGCCATATACAAAAATCAATTCAAAATGGATCAAGAACCTGAAAGTGAGACCTGAAACTATAAAACTCCTGGAAGAAAATATAGGCAGTACACTAATTGAGATTGGACATAAAGGGATCCTTTCAGATTCCATGTCTACTCGGACAAGGGAAACAAAAGAAAAACAAGTGGGACCTCATTAGACTAAAGAGCTTCTACAAGGCAAATGAAACCAGGATCAAAATGAATAAACAATCCACCAGCTGGGAGAAAATATTTGCAAATCGTTTGTCCAACAAGGGATTAATCTCAGTAATATATAAAGATCTCATACAACTGAGCAACAAAAAGACAAACAACCTGATCAAACAAATGGGCAGAGGATATGAACAGACATTTTTCCAAGGAAGAGATACAGATGGCCAATAGACACACGAAAAGATGTTCAACATCACTAATCATCAGGGAAACGCAAATGAAAACTATGCTGAGATATCACCTTACACTGGTTAGAATGGCTGTAAGCACAAAGACAAATAACAACAAATGCTGGAGAGGTTGTGGAGAAACGGGAACCCTCACTCACTGCTGGTGGGAATGCAAACTGGTGCAGCCTCTATGGAAAACAGTATGGAGAGTCCTCAAAAAATTAAAAATAGAAATACCGTATGATCCAGCAATCCCACTCTTGGGCATCTACCCAATGGACATGAAATCAACCATCACAAGAGGCATATGCACCCCTATGTTCATTGCAGCATTATTCACTATAGCCAAGAAGTGGAAGCAACCCAGGTGTCCCTCGACTGATGATTGGTTAAAGATGTGGTATATACATACAATGGAATACTACTCAGCTGTAAGACAAGACACAATTGTCCCATTTGCAACAACATGGAAGGACCTAGAGGGTATTATGTTAAGTGAAATAAGCCAGAGAGAGAAGGTCAGACACTGCATGAACTCACTCATATATGGAATATAAGTGAACACACGGACAGAGAGAACTGATTGCTGGTTACCAGCGGAGAGGGGGGTGGGGGGTGGGCAGGCACAAGGGGTGAAGGGTTACATCCACAAGGTGACGGACAAACAAAAATGTACAACTAAAACCCCACAGTGTTATAAACTATTAAGACATCAATAAAAAATATGGTAAAAAAAATTTTGAATATAACAGTGTTTAATAAAGTACTTTCATCTAAAAAAAAAAAAACTATGTGCTGTCTACAAGAAACACATTTTAAGTATAAATACACAAATAGGTTAAAATGAAAGAATGGAGAAAGATTTACCATATGAACAATAATCAAAAGAAAGCTGGAGTGCCTATATTAATATCAAAGTACAGTTCTCTTTCTTTTTTTTTTTTTTTTGAGGAAATTGGCCCTGAGGTAATGTCTGTTGCCAATCTTCCTCTTTTTTTTTCTTTTTTCTCCCCAAAGCCCCCAGTTGTATATCCTCGTTGTAAGTCCTGCTAGTTCTTCTATGTAGGATGCCGCCTCAGCATGCCTTGATGAGCACTGAGTAGGTCCACACCCAGGATCCGAACCTGCAAACACTGGGCTGCCGAAGTAGAACATGTAAACCAAACCACCACCACCAGGCCGGCCCCAGACAAAGTACATTTCTAAACAAAGAATATGAGAGATACAGAAGGTTATTTCACGTTAATAGGTCAATTCATCAGAAAGACATAACAATCCTAATTATTTATGCACTTAAAATCAGAGCTTTGAAATACATGAAGCAAAACTTTATATAATTTATTCTCACAGAAATAGACATCCATAATTACAGTGGGAAATTTTAGCACACATTTCTATCTTCTCTCTCAACAGTGGATAGAACCAGTAGACAAAAAACTAGTAAGGATATAAAAGCTATGAACAATACCATAATCCAACTTGAACTAGTGGACTTTTATGGAATAATCCATGCAACCACAGCCAAATAAACATTCTTTAGTAGTTAGTACAAATGAAATGTTGCTAAGATAGAACACGTCCTGGGACATAAAACAAGTCTCAGTAACTTTAAAAGGATTCAGATTACACAAAGTATGTTCTCTGACCACAATAGAATAAATTAGACATCAGTAACAGAAAGATATGTGGAAAATTACAAATTGTCTGAAAACTACATGACACTTCTAAATAACCCATGGGTAAAAGAGAAATAAAAATATTTTAAAATGAATGAAAATGAAATATGACATTTCAAAAATTGTAGGCTGTAGCTAAAGTTTAGGGAAATTTATAGCCTTACATACCTATATTGGAAAGATTTCAAAGCAATATTCTAACCATCAGGTCAAATTAGTAAAAAAAAAAAGATTAAGCTCAAAGGTAAGCAAATGAAAAGAGATAATAAAAACGAGTTGAAATTAATGAAATAGTAAACTGAAAAGCAGTAGAGAAAATCAATGAAAGCAAAGATGATTTTTTGGAAAGGTCAATAAAGTTTTGTAAGTCTCTAGCCCAGAGGTTGGCAAACACAGCCTGTGGGTAAAATCTGGTTCTCAGCCTGTTTTTGTACAGTCTGTGAGCTAAGAATGGTTTGTGTATTTTTAAAGGGTTATTTTAAGAGAATTGAAGGAGATGGGGAGGAAGAGAAGGGAAAGGGGGACTTGGAGGAGGAGAAGGAGAAATGAAAAGTCCATATTTGGCCCACAATGCCTAAAATATTTACTAGCTGGCCTTTTACAGAAAATGTTTGCCAACCCTTGATCAAGCCAGATTTGTCAGGGGAGAAAAAGATAAATTATTAATACCAGGATTGAAAAGGAGGAATCATTACAGACCTGATAGACATTAAAAGGATCATAAGTAAATACCAAGAACAACTACGACCATAAATTCGACAACTGGGATGAAATGCACAAACTGCTTGAAAGACACTGTTACGGCATGAATTTTCCTCCCCTAGAATTCATATGTTGAAGCCTAAACCTCATTACCTCAGAATGTGGATGTGTATGGAAATAGGGCCTTTAAAGAGGTAATTAAGTTAAAATGAAGCTGTTAGAGTGTTCCCTAATGCAATCCAACTGATGTCCTTATAAGAAGAGGAGATTAGGACACAGACACACTAGGGCAAAGCATGCACAGTTGGATGACCATGTGAAAAGGCAGCAAGAGAGAGGCCTTAGGAGAAACCAACACTATTGGCACCCTGATCTTGGACTTCCAGCCTCCAAAATTGTGACCAAATAAATTTATTGTTTAAGCCAGCTGGTCTGTGGTGTTTTGTTATGGCGGCTCTAGCAGACTAATATACAGACACAAATTACCATAGCTCACTCAAGAAATAATCAATACCGTGAATAGCCCATATATCTGTTAAAGAATATTAATTTGTAGTTTAAAACCTTCCCATAAAAAAACTCCAGGCGCAGATGGCTTTTCTGGTGAGTTTCTGCCAAATATAGTATTCTGGAAAAGTGAAGAAGAGGTCATTCTTTTCAATTCTTCCTCTGAGGCCAGCATTACCCTGCTATCAAAACCAGAGTAATATCAAGAAAACAGACCAGCGCCACCCAGTGGCGCAGCGGTTTAGTTCGCGCTTGGCAGCCCAGGGTTCGCGAGTTCGGATCCCGGGCGCCTGTGGACGCACTGCCTGTTAGCCATGCTGTGGCAGCATCCCATATAAAGTGGAGGAAGATGGGCACGGATGTTAGCCCAGGGCCAGTCTTCCTCAGCAAAAAGGGGAGGATTGGCAACATGTTAGCTCAGGGCTGGTCTTCTCCACACACACAAAAAAAAGATTAAAAAAACCCAGACCAATATTCCTCATGAACGTGGGTGCAAAACTTCTAAAAAAATTATACAAATTAAATCCAACAACATATAAGAAGAATAAAACATATATACTGCACCCAATATAGGAACACCTAAATATATAAAGCAAATATTAACAGACCTAAAGGGAGAAATAGACAGCAATACAATAATAAAGGACTTCAATTCCCCATTTACATCAACGGCTAGATCATCCAGACAGAAAATCAATAAGGAACCATTGGCGTTAAATGACATGTGACACCAGATGGACTTAACAGATATATACAGAACATTCCATCCAAAAGCAGCAGAATACACATTCTTCTCAAGTGCACCTGAAACATTCTTCAGGATAGATCATATGTTAGGCCAGAAAACAAGAATTAATTTAAGAAGATTGAAATCATAGCAAGAATCTTTACTAATCACAATGGTATGAAACTAGAAATCAATTACAAGAAGAAAACTGGAAAATTCATAAATATGTGGAGATTAAACAAGATGTTACTGAACAACAATTGGGTCAACAAAAAACCAAAAGAGACATCATAAAATACCTTAAGACAAATGAAAATGGAAATGCAACATACCAAAATTTGTGGGATGCAGCAAAAGGAGTTCTAAGAGGGAAATTCACAGCAATAAATGCCTACCTTAAGAATCAAGAAAAATCTCAGATAAAAACAACCTAACTCTACACCTCAAGGAACTAGAAAGAGAAGAATAAACAAAGCCCAAAGTTAGTAGAAGGAAGAAAATAACAAAGATCAGAGTGGAAATAAATGAAATAGAGACTAAAAAGACAATAGAAAAGATCAGTGAAACTAAGAGCTTGTTCTTTGAAAAAATAAAGTTGACAAACCTTTAGCTAGAGTCACAAGGAAAAAAAGAGAAAGAGCTTGAATGAATAAAATCAGGAAGGAAAGAGGAGATGTTATGACTGATACCACAGAAATACAAAAGATTATAAGAAATTACTATGAACAAGTACAGGCCAACAATTTGGACAACCTAGAAGAAATGGATAAATTCCTAGAAACAGACAATCTTCCAAGACTGATTCATGAAGAAATAGAAAATATGAATAGACCAATTACTAGTAGGAAGATTGAATCAGTAATCAAAAATCTCCCAACAAACCAAAGTCTAGGACCAGATGGCTTCACTGGTGAATTCTACCAAACATTCAAAGAAGAATTAATACCAATACTTCTCAAATTCTTTGAAAAAATAGAAGAGGAGTGAACACTTCCAAATTCATTTTATGAGACCAACATTACCCTGATACCCAACGGGACAAGGACACCATAAGAAAAGAAAATTATAGGCCAATATCTCTGATGAACATAGATGCAAAAATCCTCAACAAAATATTAGTAAACTGAATTCAACAATACATGAAAAAGATCATACATCATGATTAATTGAGATTTATTCTGGGGATGCAAGGATGTTTCAACATCCCCCAAATAAATCAATGTGATACACCACATTAACAAAATGAAGGATAAAAATCATATGATCATCTAAATACATGCAGAAAAAGCATTTGACAAAATTCAACATCCATTTTTGATAAAGGCTCTCAACAAAGTGAGTATAGAGGGAATGTATCTCAACCTAGTAAAGACCATATGTGACAAGCCCATAGCTAACATCATATTCAATGGTGAAAGCTGAAAGAATTCCCTTCAAGATCAGGAAAAAGACAAGGTTGTCCACTCTTGCCACTTTTATTCAACACAGTATTGGAAATTTTATCCAGAGCAATTAGGCAAGAAAAAAAATAAAATGCATCCAAATTGAAAATGAAGAAGTAAAACTGCCCCTATTTGCACATGACATATTTTATATGGAAAACCCTAAAGAATCCACCAAAAAAACTGTTAGAACTAATAAACAAACTAAGTAAATTTTTAGGATACAAAATCAACATACAAAAATCTATTGCATTTCTATATACTAATAATGAACTATCAGAAAGAGAAATTAAGAAAGTAATCCCAGTGGCTGACCCAGTGGCCTAGCAGTTCAGTTCACACATTCTGCATCAGCAGCCTGGGGCTTGCTAGTTTGGATCCTGGGATTGGACCTACTCACCACTCATCAAGTCATGCTGAGGCAGCATCCCATATAGAAGAGCTACAACTCTACAACTATAATACACAACAATGTACTGGAGCTTTGGGGAGAAAAAAGAAAAAGTGGAAGATTGGCAATAGATGTTAGCACAGAACCAATCTTCCTCAAAAAAAGAAAATAATCCCATTTACAATTGCATCAAAAAGAATAAAATACCTAGGAATAAATTTAACCAAAGAGGTGAAAGATCTGTACACTGAAAACTATAAGACATTGATGAAAGAAATTGAAGAAGACACAAATAAATGGAAATATAGTCCATGTTCATGGATTGGAAGAATTAATATTGTTATAATGTCCATACTACTCGAAATCTACAGATTCAAGGCAGTCCCTATCAAAATTCCAATGGCATTTTTCACAAAAATAGAACAATCCTAAAATTTGTATAGAACCACAAATAAACCCCAAATAGCCAAAGCAGTCTTGAGAAAGAAGAACAAAGCTGGAGGCATCATGCTCCCTGATTTCAAACTATATAACAAAGCTATAGTAATCAAAACAGTGTGGTATTGTCATAAACACGGGCTCATAAATCAATGGGACAGAATAGAGAATCCAGAAAGAAGCCCACAAATGTGTGGTCAATTAATTTATGACAAAGGAGCCAAGAATATGCCATGGGGAAAGGACAGTCTCTTCAACAAATGGTGTTGGGAAAACTGGACAGCCACATGCAAAGGAATAAAACTGGACCACTATATTACTCCACATACACAAAAAATAAACTCAAAATGGATTAAAGACTTGAATGTAAGACCTGAAACCATAAAACTCCTAGAAGAAAACAGGCAGTAAGTTCCTTGTACTCATTCTTGGGGATACTTTTTTGGATCTGACTCCAAAAACAAAGGCAATAAAAGCAAAAATAAACAGCTGGGACTTGTTAAACTGAAAAGCTTCTGCACAGCAAAGAAAATCATCAACAAAATGGAAAGGCAATCTACAGAACGGGAGAAATTATTTGCAAATCCTATATGTGATAAGGGGTTAATACCCAGATTATATAAAAAACTCAAACAACTCAATAGCAAAAAACAAACAATCTGATTTAAAAATGGGCAGAAGATCTGAATAGACATTTCTCCAAAGAAGACATCCAGATGGCCAACAAGTACTTGAAAAGGTGCTCAACATCCCTAATCATCAGGGAAATGCAAACCAAAATGACAGTGAGATATTACCTCACACGTGTTAGAATTGCTATTATCAAAAATACAAGAGATAAATGGTGGGGATGAGGAGAAGAGGGAATGCTTGTGCACTGTTGATGGGAATGTAAATTGGTGCAGCAACTATGGAAAACAGTATGGAGGTTCCTCCCAAAATTAAAAATATAGGGCCAGCCCCAATGATCTACTTGTTAAAGTTTGGCATGCTCTGCTTTGGTGGCCCAGGTTCTTTTCCCGGGCATGGAACCACACCACTCATTTGTTAGTGGCCATCACATTAAAAAGAATAATAATAATAAAATAAAGAGGAAGATTGGCAACAGACATTAGCTCAGGGTGAATCTTCCTCAGCAAAAAAATTAAAAATAGAACTACTATATGATCCAGCAATTCCACTTCTGGGTATTTATCCATAGAAAATAAAAACACTAACTTGAAAATATATATGCAGCCCCATTTTCATTGTGGCATTATTTACAATAGCCAAGATATGGAAACAACTTGAGTGTCCATCAATGGATGAATGGATAAAGACATTGTGGTATACAGATCTTGACTTTCATTGTGGTTATATCCCAATAATCCATCATAAATTGAAAATATGGTAAGTTGAAAATGCATTTAATACACCTAACCTACTGAACATCATAGCTTAGCCTAGCCTACCTTAAACACTTACATTAGCCTAAATCAGTTGGGCAAAATCATCTAACACAAAGCCTCGTGTAATTTACTGAACATTGTACTGAACATGAAAACAGATTGGTTGGAAGTGTGCCAGTAGTTTACCGCATGACTGTGGCCGACTGGGAGCTGCAGCTCACTGCCACTGCCCAGCATTGCGAGAGAATATTGCACTATATATCACCAGCCTGGGAAAAAGTCAAAATTAAAAATTTGAAGTATGGTTTCTAGTGAATGTTATATTGCTTTTGCACCATTGTAAAGTCAAAATATCATAAGTTGAACGATTGTAAGTTGGAGACCACCTGTATATATACAATATTATATTATTCAGACATAAAAAAGAATGAAATCTTGCCATTTGTGATAACATGGATGGACCTTGAGGGAATTATGCTAAGTGAAATAAGTCAGACAGAGAAAGACAGATATTGTGTGATGTCACTTATATGTGGAATTAAAAAAAGAAAAAAGCTTATAGACACAGAGAACAGATTGGTGGTTGCCAGAGGTTCAGGGTGGGCAAAATGAGTGAAGGGGGTCAAAAGGTACAAACTTCCAGTAAAAGTAGTAATGATAATATATTATGTCCAAGAGGAGTTTATTCCAGGAATGCAAGATTGGTTTAACATTCAAAAATCAATATGACTCATCATGTTAACAAACTATTAATGCTGAAAGATAGGCTGGCAAATGGTAACGTTTCTAATGGAATTAAACCAGCTCACCCAACTAGTCATGGGCATAGCTGGACAATGACATATATCTAAGATGATGTCCTATCCCTGTAAACGTATGCAGTTTTGGAACAGATAATATGTACTTCTTATAATCAGGCACTGAGAGGAGAGCAAGGAAGATTTTTAACTAAACATACTCTTCCTCTTCCCAACTCACCTATCAGGTAAACTCCCTCAGAGGGAACAAACAAGAGGGCAAAGAAAGGGGAGTGTTTCTCCAAGGGTAGTTTCTGCCACATAGAAGCATCAGAGGCAGAGAATCAGAGTTCTCCCATAATACTCCATATGAATAGGATTTTTAACATATACATTTTAAACTACTGGCCTCTGCAGTAAGGTATGGAAAAGGAAGAGGGATGGTAGGAATACGTAGAACTGTATTATGTATTTAGAAAAATTGAGGTAATAAATATTAAAATTAATATGTTTAATAGCTGGGTACAAAGGTAGTTCTCTATTAAAACAACTAGAATAAAATGCATTTTTAAATCACCTTAAAGGAGGCATCAAAAGAGTAAATGCTTCAGAATAAATAGAAAGTGAGATTTGTGTAACATAAAAAATTACTTGGAAATAAAAATTTTTATATAAATGCAGAGGCAAAGCATATTCCTGGTTTAAAAAATTATTATAAAGTTATAGTTAACATTATTTGTAAAAAGTATTATAAAAGTTATTACTTTCATCCAGGCCCTCATCTTCCTATAGTCTATTTACCATACAGCAGCCAGAATGATCTCTTAAGACTGTAATTTAGAACATAACACCCACCTGCTTAAATCCTTCCAATGGCTTCCTTTTGTTCTGAGAAAAAAATCCAAACTTCTTACCATATTCTCCTCAGTCATACACAATCTACTCCTTGGTTGCCTTTGTAGCCTCATCCTGTTACCACTCTTGGCCTCACTCAAAACACTTCAGACACACTGACCCATGTCTGTTCTTAGAACATATTAAGTTCTTGCTTTGAGGTCTTTGGTCCTCCTGTTTCCTATTCCCTTCAGACTTCAGCCCAAACCTTACTTCAGAGGGGACTTCTCTGATCATTCTATCTAAATTAGTCCCTCAAAATGAGTTTCTATCAACTCATGTGATTTTATTTTTATAGCAATTACCAGTATTTAAATTAGCTTATTCATTTCGCTATATACTTTTTTATTGTCTATCAGCCCTCCTTCCCACTAGAATAACTCCATGAATGCAGAATCCTTGATCCAGTTAATACAAGTAGAACAATTAATTCCTGGCTATCATAATGAAGTTCACCACTGTAAATTCAGAGCATAGAGCATTTATCTGGACATATTAGGCACTAAATAAATATTTTCTTAAGGAGTGTTGAATGTCACACAATGAATGTTGAATGTCAAAAACATGGAATGATGTATACACCGAATCAATACACTTTTGTTATCTTTTCAACTTAAGACTTATGACTATGTTACCTAAATAATTACATTATTTATTCAAAGATAAAAAAATAAATGTAAAATAATTAAAACTGTAAGAAGACAATGAAGGATAATATTTCCATAACCTCAGGGTAGGGAACACGAAAGGTTTTCCTGACATGCCCGTCCCCAAGCCACTCAGTTGCCCTCTCCGGAGGCTACTCTGTTTCTAGTCCTTTTGCATCTTCCATGGATATTCCAAGTATAAGCATGCAAATTTGTGTTTGTCTGTATTTGTGTTTATAGATAGATAGATGATAGCTAGCTAGCTATTCTTTTTTTATCTTTTACCAAATTGATAGCCAAGAGTAAATCAGTGAATCTAGGATTTAGCAACCACATTATCATACAAGTCTGTTATGATGGATTTCCAAGCTTTAAATCTGAAATTTCATTTTATAATTTAAAAAGTAATCTCTCTCCCTCTCTCCCCATTTCTTTCAGTATGCACAAATTTTAAGAGAAAGACTGAGAGAATCATTTCATGATGTTCAGTATGTAGAGCCTCCATTTGATGATTCAATTGCTGATATAGGTAAAGAATGGAAGAGTGCCCTGGCAAAATTAAAGTTTGCTAATTCATATAGAATGGAGCCATTGAAAAAATTCCAAGCTCATTCAGTAGAAACTAAAGTCCAGCAGATACTAAAAGTAGGTTGATAGATACATATGAGAGCAAAATCTTAGCTTTGGGGGTTTGATAAACTATGTTAAGATTTATGGCAGTATATTTCCCTGATTGATTTTTTTGTAGCATTTATCTCTGAAAATATGAAAGTACTTCATGATCATACTCAATAATCTCCACATTGATGTGATGAGCTAGATTAAAGGGAATATTCTTTTGTTATTTCATTCAACTCTTAATTTTCCATAAATTATTTATCCCTCAGTTTCCATGTTTCTCCCATATTTGGAAGAATGATTAAAAAAAATTGAATATGTGTATATGTGTGAAAATTTGGTTCCTGACTACACTAAAACATCTTAAGAACAGGCAATCCCCAACTTATGCATAGGTTGTTTTCTTCTTTAAACTGACTGGAATTTAAAGTTTATTTAAGACAGTTGTTTGAAATTCAGACACATGTTTCCCTGCTAGTCCAAGAAAACTTCTTCAATTTTACAAAACTAATACTATAATACTAATACTAATACCAATATTAATACTAGTTTCAGTATCTGAAGGCTACATTGTCCAGATGGAAAGAATTCCCTTCACCATCTTTCCTAATAAAGGACCAAATTAAAATTGTTTTAATTATAGAAAGTTTGTTTGAAGGACCACCTTTTCTGAATTTCCTTTTCATCTTTGTTCTCTAGTTCTGAGCACCAGGCACCCAGGAGTTTTCTGATGACCAGATTCCCTTTGTGGGACTTCACCCAGCCGAACACCACCCCAGAGGTGTTCCTTGTTTTAAAATTACCTCCCACCCTCCAATTTACAAGATGTATTCCTTCAGTATCAACTGATGTGAGCTAGCTATTGGGAAGAAAGCAAAGGTTTAATTTATTTTGTATAAATGATTAATACCCTTTTAATCATATCAAAGTTAATTCTTTAAATGAATTAACCCTTATTAAACAGAAGAATATTTAGGAGACCTACTCTCCAACCTCCCTCCAGTACCACAGACATAGATACATCTCTAAACTGAACTAATAATTGTCAGATGATATTTGGCAAAGATGTTATGGCTTATAGTTTCAGGAAATAAATTCAATTAAATTTATTACAATAAAATAATTACTGATTACCTTCTTCTTTGATCTAAACACTAATAGCAAGCATTTGTGATGTGAGAATATACATTTGATATATTTCTCACTCAGCCCTACTGCATAGACTGAGTTTAAATTTATTGAATATAGTAGGATTTCAAATTGTATTTATGTATGATAATTTATAGAATTTCATTGAGCATGATGGGGCCTAGAGCAGCTTATTGGATATGTAGGTGGATGGCTAGGGATCATAAAGGGGCCTGGGATTTTCCCTTGGATTCAGGGAACACTGAATATAGTTCTAGACAGAAATACCATATATTGATGGAGCTTGTGGGTATCTTCCTAGCAAGTGCTCATCATTTATTAAAAAAGAGCACTTAGGTAGATAAAGCCTGGGATGTGTTAGGCAGATTCAGAAGAGAGAATAGACATGTCCAAAAGAGCCACAGTCAAATGCCTGAGGGAAATGAATGCTTCTAGACCCAGTTTTACATCCAGATGCATTTTAGAAGGGAAACAAAACCAAAAAAAGGGCAATGTCTTTGGTTTTACATGCCTATAAAATTAGCTTGTAGGACTACATGTGTTGTCACTAGACTCCAAAATATTGGCTAATTTATCGTTGGTCCATCAATTAATCAAAGGCATGTGCCATCTGCTCACTAGATGGTCCAGGTCTGCTTATGGTTCATAGGAAAGTGTAGTGCTTCATGGCCAACATTTGTCTCCCTCCAGCCATACATTTCCTATGATTTCCTTGGCCTTCTCCTGGAGGCCATAGAAAAAAGCAGTAGAGTGAGTGGCCATAGGAAGAGTGTTAGAAAGAAGTGGGCTTTAATTTGAGGAGACTGAAGAAGACAGGATAACATAATGTAGGCTCTTGGTCCAAGTAACCCTTGCTTGAGGAAAACCCAAATCTGAATTTTAGCAAATAATACATTTTAAAAAGATTTCTTTCCTCTACCTAAGAATTCCCAGAAATTTCCTTTCAAATTCCCCTGTGTCTCCTTAATAACTGTTTGATAGACTAATCTAGTAAAGGAAAATTTACAGTTTAAGCATTGGAAATGAAAAGCAATTAAACATAATTAAAAAACCAAAATGAATTTTCTTCAAAATTGTTATTGAAATTAATTGTTAAGCATAACATTCAGGTAATATTATTTGGTTAGGAATATGTATTTTTTTTAAAGTTGTATGTATTATTTAGACATGTTTTCTATTTGTATTTTTATTTAGAAAAATGTTTGGTTTTAAAATTAAAATATTTTTCTTAATTTTTTTAAAGGAAAGTCTTGAAGATGTCAAGTATGATGATAAAATCTTCTCTCATTTGTCGCTTGAATTAGCAGACCGCATATTGTTAGCAGTCAAAGAATTTGGGTACCACCGTTATAAGTTCATTATAAAAGTATTATTTATTCAAAAGACAGGTCAGGCAATAAATGTAAGTACCTCATTGATCCAGCATCTGTCAATTAGAGCTATTGTATTTCTCCCCTATAGTGATTTGATATTTATTGTGACATCTCCAAGGCACTTCAAGATCCTGAGATGCCTCATGAATGAAAGGATAATTTTGTTCAGTATATTTTCTTCCTTTGTAAATTATTTGAAAATACTAACCTAGATATGGCAATTTTCTATTAATAATTTATTGAATTGTTTGGATATCTTGTTCCTTGGTCATGTTAGTTTTGAGAATTTAATGTCTTTTACTAATTAGTTAAACAGTAAATTTATTTTTGGCACTAATGGGTGTTAGGTGCTAAGGGAAATATAGAGAATTATAAGACATGGACCAAGGTCCTCAATGAGTTTTCACTCTAGTCCAGGAAATAAAGCAACACAGTTTAGAGTTTAAGAAAATGAAATGATGTGGATAGTGTAACAGCCTAGGTTTTGGAGTCCAATTGGCCTAGAAATGAATCCAGGCAGCAGTACTCACTATCTGTGGCCTGGGCATAGTTTTCTCTTCTATTAAATCGGGATCATAAAATGTACTGACTAGAGGTATTGTGAGTATTAAACGAGATTATCTATATTAAAATCCTTAACATAGTCTCCAGCAGAGAGTCCTCAATAAACAGTAAGGTTATTATTATTATTCACAAATAAAAATGAAATACCACTAGGCTGTGTAAGTTTCTAGTGAGTTTAGAGTGAATATGTGGATTGGGCACAGGCTGTATAGGCTTCACAGAAACATGGAGAGGAGGACTTGGACAGGTAGAGGGGTGCTAGCCACACAACGGTCAGCAAGACAGGTGGTCCTACATACACACTTAGGAAATGGGAAGGTTCTAGACAGTGATAAGTGCTCCACAGAGAGTATTAAGGTAGGGCAATATAATGGAGTGACAGAGTAGCAACTTGGAATTGTCTAGAGACAGGGCAGGCCCTCTGATATCTGAATGACAAGAAGAAACCAGCTGTGCCAAAGATGAGGGAGAAGGACTTCCAAGCAGAGCAAACATGGAGTGCAAAGATCCTAAGGCAGGTATGAACTTGGTATGCTTGATTAATAATCAGTGTGGTTGCATATATTTGGGTAGTGGAGAGTGGTAATGTGTGTATCAGGTAATATTACTGCACAACCAACCACTCCAGAATTTAGCAGCTTAAAACAATGTTTATTTGCTCATCATTCTGTGGGTCAGCTCAGCTTAGATTAGCCATTTGGTTTTCTGCTAGTCTCACTGATGCACTTGCAGCCATCTGGTGACTCAGCTGAGCTTGGAGGTCCAAGATGGCCTCACTCATGTGTCTGATAGTTGCTGCTGGCTGTTGGCTGGGGCACCTGGGTTCTTCTGCATGTGAACCGTCATCCTCCAGTGGACCAAACGGTCTTCCTTACATGGGGTCTCCTCACTGCATTCCAAGAAGCTAAGAGCAGAAGTCCACTTAACACCTTGCTTGGAAGTCACACAATGTCACATTGTTTGGCTCAGAGCAAGTCCCAAGGCCAACTCATATTCAAAGTGTAGAAAAATAGACTCAACCTCTTTTTTTCTGTGAGGAAGACCAGCCCTGAGCTAACATCCATTGCCAATCCTCCTCTTTTTGCTGAGGAAGAGGAGGATTTTTTTGCTGGGCTAACATCCGTGCCCATCTTCCTCTACTTTATATGGGATGCCGCTGCAGCATGGCCTGACAAGCAGTGCGTCAGCAGGTGCCCGGGATCCGAATCGGTGAACCCGGGCTGCCAAGCGTGAACTAAATCGCTGCGCCACTGGGCCGGTCCTAGACTCAACCTCTTGATGGGAGAAGCCACAAAGGATTTGTGGCCATTTTAGATCCACCACAGAAAATTAGGCTGTGGTCAGATCATGTGTGGCTTTGTAAATGAAGCAAGGGAGCTAGGATTTTCTCTAAACAGCCTGTTTGTATAATCAATGCCATTTCTTCATTTCCAGACAAGGTCCTAACAAACTTTCAGTTGAAAATCTTTTAAGGGTGGGAAGAATAATTCCTTATCATGGACTCTAACACAGCAGAGTAGTGCTGCATGCAGAGGTGCTAGACCCAAATCACAGAGGGCCTCCTGTTCCTGCCTCTCAGGTAAGGGAGGTCTCTGTAGTGATGATTACCACTCCAGTCAAGGAGAAGATGGGCCCAGAAAGTGTCACTATTAAGGAAAATTGGACAAATTACTCTGTAAATAGAACTTTCTAATATAACTGATGCATCTTTTTTTAAAAAAAATCAAACATATAGATTTAAAAATCACTTCTTAACATGTTCAATCTAAAGTTAGTCTTTTTAATATTTCTCTCATAGATTGCCAGCAGATGGATCTGGGATGTTGCATGGGACAGCTGGGTTGCAGCTAAACATGAAACTGAAACTTATGTGGCCTTGGCCTTGGTATTTGCTCTTTATTGTGAATAGCTTGTTACATGTACTAAAAAGTGGTTACTTCTCAAGTTTTTAAAAATACATGAAGTTTATAGATTTGTGAACCTCATAGTAGCTTTGATATTCTTATCTCCAATTGAAGCTTCTTAATTATATTCTTTTACCAACAAGTAAAAGCTGGATTTTTACCTTCATGCTTACTAGTTACCATATTTATTCGCATTCTATTACCCCAAAGTATAAGTACAAAAGGTACATATATATATATATATATATATATAAACCTTATATATACATATCTTTATTCATATCTATATGAATGCTTATAGTGGATTATAATATGGGGAAATGATTTATCATTTTTCTTAGATTTAATAAAATTAGAATTTGCTACAGGAAATTATGATGCAACCTTGTAAAGTATCAAATTAAGTCAATTTTAGAATGGATTTTGGAAAACTTTTAAAGGCAGATGTATTTTGAATGGCATTTTAATAAGTTGTATGCATTCTTTTGAAAGGAATTGCCAAATTCCTTTGAATTTGAAAGAAAGATATAAATGTATTTAATACTTCCCTAACTCATCCCTCTCCAATCAAAATGCTTACAAATGTGTGGTCTTTCTATTTGTTAGTCTGTTAGTTAGGCTCTTTTTAGATGCAAGAACCAAAAAACCTAACACAATTGTTTAAAAAAAGGGGAGGTGGATATTTTATTTCCCAGTCATTTGATCAAGGATCCAGGTTCTTTCTGTCTTCACACTCCCCCCAACAGACTTCTGTGTACATTTTTTTTAACTTCATAGAATTTAATCACTTTCCCTCTAGATTGGTCATAATTACTCTCTGGGGCTGAGGCTGGAGTCCCCCTTCCCTGAAGCACATGGCCATGTGAAAAGTGAATACAACTGTAAATTGGAGCTCTTCTAGTAAGGAAGCAAGGTGTGGCCTTGGGGAAGGCAACCAATAATGTCTGTGATAATCTATACAGTTTTCATAGTTATAATCAGAACTTGCAAAACCATGTTAAACTTAAAGGACAGTGAAAATACCCATTAGTCGAGTAATCTATAAACAGGAAGATAGAAATGTAGAGGAGAGATTTCTTTTCACTTACATTTTATGAGTTGGATAATCCAGGACTAACAGTTCTATACTACACAGCATGAACATGATAGTTATAGCCCAAAGAATCTCCAAAACAGGAGTTGTCAGTTGCTAACGTTGGCCACATAAAAAAATTAGTAATAATTAACCTATGAAATAGCTCATGTTAAGCAATGTGCCTTCTTGATGAACTTGTTAGGATAAATTGGTTGTAAAATATACTGCCTAGTAATTGAGCTGGCTGCCTCATAGATATAATTGTTTCTAAAATGAGAATTATACTTTCCTCCTAAGGTTAGTATGTGAATTAAGTTAGGTAATATATGGTCAGGCACTTATGACCAGCACTTAGTATAGCCCTGGAGCACACTAAATCCTAAACTGTTACCTATTATTATTTGGTTCAACAGCTCAGAATTACCTTTAGCTCTGCTTTTTCTCTTGCCCTTATCCCAACCCCCATATGTACTTAGTTGTTAAATTCTATAGATTCTAATTTTTTGAAGTGACTCAGAATCATCCCCTCTTTTCCACCACTGACATATCTCTAATCTGGGTCCTCACTTCTCTCACATCTGTTTCAATAGCCCCTTTATTTCATTTATCCATTTGTTAATTGTTTTGTTCAACATGCGTCCTATGTCTACCATGTTCCAGGCACTGTGTGAGATGCAGAGTGTAGAGTGGTGAAAAAAAAGATGGGCTCTTGACCTCCCTTACCTTCCATTGTACCAGGGGGCTGGTAAAATGGCAAATACTTCTAAGGATAAACCGGGGAGAAAACCCTTTGGATCTACTTTTCTTTGCCTCAAGTCTCATCTCCACCTCACACAAAAGACTGATGATGTTAACATCTTGGAGGTTATGTCACTCGCTGCCTCAGAACCCCTCAATAGTTCTGATTGCCTTTTGAGTTAATACAAACTCTTCTGCCTACTCTTACAGTTCTAGAACCTCCAGAATATGATACTCTACTCTTTTCTGAGATTGAGTGGATTCCAGCTACATTATAAACATCTCTAATGCTAGCAACACTTCTCACTGCCAACCTACATCTACTCTCACTTGTAATACAGGTTGCATTAGATACCCTCCTTTTTACTCATAAAATCTTGTGCACATTTCTATTATTGCCTTCCTCCCACCACAAAGACTCCTTTCCACCTTTTCTCCTGCAACTATATTGAGACTTGTACCAGGAAAATCTCTGCCCTACTATCATCCAACTGTTTTCCCACTTTATCTAGGCAGCCACTTCACCATGAACTTATGAAAGGGTGCAGTAACTCTGAAGACACCAGACCATCATGCTAAATATTAAGGACCATAACTTCTGAACAAATTTCCGACTGTCCTTAAGGAACCATAAGGATCAATCACATCAAATGTCATGTAAATGTTTACTTCAGTCACAGAACCTTCCTTTACATTGTTCACAGAACTCTTCTAAGGGAGCAGCACCTCCCTGACCCTTAGCAGCAGTGATCCAGGGCATGGATCTTCAGGCAGCGGCCTGCATGACTGTGAGTGGAGGCAAGGGTCACTGAGCCCTATGCACCCAAATGTCCCCCAGGGAGGCAGCAGTGGCACAATGGTGGCCCTTCCCCATGATAGTCGGTGGAGGTGGCACTGGTTGTGGCCTGACCCACACAACTGCAAGCAGACTGGGCAGGAGCACCCAGCCCCCAGTGGCAGCACCCCCAAGACCAACTCCATCACCAGTGGGGCTGCATACAACTCCACGAGTCCCTGGACCTCCACCAGTGACAGTGACACTCATGAACCCAGCACACTTGGCAGCAGCACAACTAGTACCCACAGACAACTGGGAAACAGCAACAAAGGTAGTGCACAGGACAAAAGCATCCTAGCCCACAGAGAGCCAGTGGAGGAACATGAGACCCAGGCTACCAGAACCAAAGTAATCAAAGCTATACCAAAACAAGAGAAGGTGATTACCACCACAAAATGCTGGCAGAAGATCAATTCATCAAACACCATGAAGAACTACAGTAACACTGCAGAACAGAAGAGAAATGACAACACTGCAGAAACCAAATCTGAAGTCACAGAAAATTACAATCTAACTGATAGAGAATTCAAAATAGCTGTAATAAAGAAACTCAACAAATTACAAGAAAACTCAGAAAGACAGTACAAGCTCAGGAATAAAATTAATGAATAGAAGGAATAGTTTACCAAAGAAATTGAAGCTCTAAAAAAAAAAACCCAAACAAATTCTGGACATGAAGAACACAATCAGTGAGATAAAAATAATGTAGAAAGCATTAAAAATAGAGTAGACCTTATGGAGGAGAGAATTAGTGAGCTCAAAGACAGAAACATGGAAGTGATTCAGTTGGAGGAGGAGAGAGAAGTAAGATTTTTAAGAAATGAAGAAATTCTTTGAGAAATATCTCACTCAATTAGGAAAAGTAACATAAGGAGTATAGATATCCCAGAGGAAGAAGAGAGGGAAAAAGGAACAGAGAGCTTATTCAAAGAGATAATAGCTGAGAACTTCCCAAACCTGGTGAAGGAACTGGACATGCAAGTACATGAAGCTAATAGAACTCCTAATTACATCAATCCAAAAAGACCTTCTCCAAGGAATATAATATTAAAACTGTCAAAAATCAAAAACAAAGATAAAACATTGTGGCCAGCCCCATGGCCTAGTGGTTAAATTTGGTGCATTCCAGTTTGGCACTCTGGGTTCTGTTCCCAGGCATGGACCTACACCACCAGTCAGCAGCCATGTTGTGGCGGTGACCCACATACAAAATAGAGGAGGACTGGCACAGATGTTAGCTCAGGGTGAATCTTCCTCAGCCAAAAAATAAAAATAAAAAATAAGGGCAGCAAGACAGAAGAAAATAACCTAGAAAGGAACCCCCATAATGCTTTCAAGTGGATATCTCAGTAGAAATCTTACAGGCTAGGAGAAAGTGGAATAATATGTTCAAAATACTGAAAGACAAAGACTATTAGCCAAGAATACTCTGTCTGGCAAAATTACCCTTCAGATATGATGGAGATGGCAAAGCTTTCCCAGATAAAGAAAAGCTGAGGGAGTTCATTGTCACTAGACCTGCCTTACAAGGAATGTTAAAGGAAGCTCTCCTACCTGAAACAAAAAGGCAAAGGTTTACAAAGCTTTGAGCAGGGAGGTAAAAAGAGAGACAAAAATCAGAAAAGTGCAGCTCTATCAGAATAAGTTAGCAAACACTTAATTATAAAATAAAGGATAAAGGGAAAGAAAGCATCAAAAATAACTATAACCACTTCAATTTGGTCACAAACTCACAACACAAATAAGAATAATTTGTGAGAACAAAAACCTAGAAGGGGAAGAGTAAAGGGATGGAACCTGCAGAAGCCAATGGAGACAAGAGGCTATCAGAAAAAGGACTATCTCATCTATGAGATCTTTTATACAAACCTCATGGTAACCACAAAACAAAATATCAGAGCAGAGTCACAAATCATAAATAAAGAGAAAACTGAGAAAATCATCACAGAAAACCACCAAACTGAAATGGCAGACAGAAATACAAGGGAAAAGAAACAATGGAAATTTAGAACAACCAGAAAACAAAAGATAAAATGGCAATATTAAGCCCTTACATACCAATAATCACTCTAAATGTAAATGGATTGAACTAACCAATCAAAAGACATAGAGTGGCTGCATTGATTAAAAAACAAGACACAACAATATACTTCCTCCAGGAAACACATCTCAGCTCTAAAGACAAATATAGGCTCAGAGTGAAGGGATGGAAGATGATACTCCAAGGAAATGACAAGCAAAAGAAAGTGGATGTAGCCATGTTTATATCAGAGAAAGCAGACTTCAAGATAGAAAAGATAATGAGAGACAAAGATGGGCATTATATAGTGATAAAAGGGACATTCAACCAAGAAGACATAACACTTATAAATATATATGCACCTAACACAGGAGCACCAAAGTATATAAAGCAACTATTAACAGACCTAAAGGGAGAAATTTGCAGCAACACAATAATAGTAGGGAACCTTAACACTCCACTTATGACAATGGATAGACCATCCAGATAGAATGTCAACAAGGAAACAGTGACCTTGAATGAAACACTAGACCAGATGGATTTATATATATACACATAATATATATTATTGTATATATGTATAGGATGTTCTATCTCAAAACAGAATACACATTCTTTTCAAATGCACATGGAATATTCTCAAAGATAGACCACATATTGGGAAACAAGCCAAGCCTCAATAAATTTAAGAAGATTTTGAGATCATATCAAGCATCTTTTCCTACCACAATGCTATGAAACTAGAAATCAACTACAAGGAAAAAGCTTGGAAAGTCACAAATATGTGGAGACTAAACAACATGCTACTGAACAACTATTGGATCAATGAAGAAATCAAAGGAGAATTTACCGAATACCTGGAGACAAATGGAAATGAAAACACAACATGCCAAAACCTATGGGATGCAACAAAAGCAGAACTAAGAGTGAAATTTATAGCAATACAGGCCTACCTCAAAAAACAAGAAAAGTCTCAAATAAACAAGCTTACATTAAAAGAACCTAGAAAAGGTTCTTACCTAAAAGAACTAGAAAAAGAAGAACAAAGAAAGCCCAAAGTTAGTAGAAGCAAAGAAATAATAAAAATCAGAGCAGAAATAAATGAAATAAAGACTAAGAAAACAGTAGAAAGGATTAATGAAACTAAGAGCTGGTTCTTTGAGAAGATAAAAAAAATTGACAAACCCTTACCCAGACTCACTCAGAAGAGAGAAGATTTAAGTAAATAAAAATCAGAAACAAAAGAGGAGAAATTACAAGAGACACCGCAGAAATACAAAGGATTATAAGAGAATATTATGAAAAGCTATATGCCAACAAACTTAATAACCTAGAAGAAATGGATACATTCTTAGAATCATACAATCTCCCAAAACTGAATCAAGAAGACATGGATAATCTGAATAGACCAATCACAAGCAAAGAGATTGAAACAGTAATCAAAAACCTCCCAAAAAACAAAAGTCCAGGACCAGACAACTTCTCTGGTAAATTCTACCAAACATTCAAGGAAGATTTAATTCCTATCCTTCTCAAACTGGTCCAAAAAATTGAAGACGACAGGAGATGTCCTAACTCATTTTATGAGGCCAACATTACCCTGATATCAAAACCAGAGAAGGACAACGTAAAAAAGGAAAATTACAAGTCAATATTGCTGATGAACATAGATGCAAAAATCTTCAACAAAATATTAGCTAATCGAATACAACAATACATTAAAAGGATCACACCCCATGATCATGTGGGATTTATTCCAGAGATGCAAGGATGGTTCAACATGTGCAAATCAATCAATGTGATATGCCACATTAACAAAATGAGGAATAAAAATCACATGATCATTTCAATAGATGCAGAGAAAGCATTTGACAAGATCCAAAACCCATTTATGATAAAACCTCTCAATAAAATGGGTATAGAAGGAAAGTACAACATAATAAAGGCCATAAATGACAAATCCACAGCCAAGATCATACTTAATGGCAAAAAACTGAAAGCCATCCCTCTGAGAACAGGAACAAGACAAGGGTGCCCTCTTGCACCTACTTTATTCAATAGTGCTGGAAGTTTTAGTCAGAGCAATTAGCAAGAAAAAGAAATAAAAGGGATCCAGATTGGAAAGGAAGAAGTAAGACTCTCACTGTTTGTGGATGACATGATTCTATATATAGAAAACCCAAAAGAATCTACCAGAAAGCTATTAGAAATAATCAACAATGACAGCAAATTTGCAGGGTACAAAATCAACATACAAAAATCCGTTGTATTTCAAAATGCTAATAACAAATTAGTAGAAAGAGAAGTCAAGAATACAATCTCATTTACAATGGCAACAAAAAAAATTAAATGCCTAGGAATAAATTTAACCAAGGAGGTGAAAGATCCATACACTGAAAACTATAAGGCATTATTGAAAGAAATCGAAGGACACATAAAGAAACAGAAAGATATTCCATGCTCATGGGTTGGAAGAGTAAACATAGTTAAAATGTTCATATTACCTAAAGTAATCTACAGATTCAATGCAATCCCTATAAGAATTCCAAAGACATTCTTCACAGAAAAAGAACAAAGAATCCTAACATTTATATTGAACAACAAAAGACCCCAACTAGCCAAAGGAGTCCTGAGAAAACAGAACAAAGCTGGAGGTATCAAAATCCCTGACTTCAAAATATACCACAAAGCTATGGTAATCAAAACAGCATGGCACTGGCTACAAAACAGACACACAGACCAATGGAACAGAATTGAAAGCCCAGAAATAAAACCACACATCTATGGACAACTAATTTTCAACAAAGAAGCCAAGAACATACAATGCAGAAAGGAAAGTCTCTTCAATAAATGGTGTTGGGAAAACTGGACAGCCATATGCAAAAGAATGAAAGTAGACCATTATCTTACACCATACACAAAAATACACCCAAAATGGATTAAAGACTTAAATGTCAAACTTGAAACCATAAAACTCCCAGAAGAAAATATAGGCAGTACACTCTTTGACATCAGTCTTAGCAGTATATTTTCAGTTACCATGTCTACTCAGGCAGGGGAAACAAAAGAAAAAATAAGCAAGTAGAACTACATCAGACTAAAGAGCCTCTGCAAGGCAAAGGAAACCAGGAACAAAACAAAAAGATAACCCATCAACTGAGAGAAAAGATTTGCAAATCATATATTCAACAAGGGGTTAATTTCCAAACTATACAAAGAACTCACCCCTCTCAATAACAATCAACAAGAAAAAACAGACAACCCAATAGGAAAATGGGCAGAAGATGTGAACAGACATTTTTCCAAAGAAGATATACAAATGGCCAACAGGCACATGGGAAGATGTTAAGCATCACTAATTATTAGGGAAATGCAAATCAAAACTACAATGAGTTATCACCTTTCACCCATCAGAATGGCTATAATTAAGAAGACAAGAAATAACAAATGTTGGACAGGATGTGGAGAAAAGGGAACCCTCATACACTGCTGGTGGCAATGCAACCTGTGCAGCCACTATGGAAAACAGTATGGAGATTTCTCAAAAAATTAAAAATAGAAATACCGTATGATCCAGTTACCCCACTACTGAGTATTTATCCAAAGAACATGAAATTAATAATTCAAAGAGATTTATGCATCCATATGTTCATCACAGTGTTATTCACAATAGCCAAGACATGGAAGCATCCCAAGTGCCCATCAATGGATGAATGGATAAAGAAGATGTGATATATGTCTATATATATAAAATGGAATACTACTCAGCCATAAAAAAGATAAAAATCATGCCATTTGCGACAACATGGATGGACCTTGAGGGTATTATGCTAAGCAAAAGTAGCCAAAGACAAACACTGTATGATTTCACTCACACATGGAAGATAAACAAACACACGGATAAGGAGAAGAGATTAGTGGTTACCAGAGGGGAAGGGGCTGGGGGGAGGGTGAAAGTGGTAAAGGGGCACGTATGTGTGGTGATGAATGGAAACTAAGCTTTGGTGGTGAACACGATGCAGTCTATATAGAAACTGAAATATAATGATGTACATCTGAAATTTACACAATATTATAAGCCAACATGACCTCAATAAAATAATTTAAAAAATAAAAATAAATAAATATCAGTTTTACAATTAAATTCTGTGTACATTTATAATTGGCAGTAAGAAAGTTTTTAATGTTTTAACAAAAGTTTTTTAAAGTCATAGAACAATTGTAATTTTTCTTTTTGATTATTAAGATCACTTTGCACAGTTTCAGCTTCCATTGTCATTTTTATAGTCCTGTTCTATCATGCAGAGCTAATACTCTCTGTACTCTAGCTCCTTAATTCCTTGACCAACTCACATTCAATGACCTCTTCCTCTGGACTACTGTGGTCATCTACTCCTTGGTTCGCCCTGTAGGCCTTGTTATCATCAGCATGGTATGACCTCTGAAATCTCGATTTCAAGCAGGTTAGTCTTGTGCAATCATTTCCTGTCCTTCCAGTTCACCATCTGTAGTACCCTAAAGACAACCACTCTTCAATTTTATTGAAACCTCCAATTCATTGACCTTTTGCATTGTTTAATACCCTCTTGCTTTCTTCCTTGTTCAGCTTAGATTTCATGGCCCATCATTCCCTTATAAACAGTTCCAAATTCCTTTGCCCCTCTTCTTCACCTGTGAAAACGCTTCCCGAATGAACCCCATCATCCACTTTGTCCTCACCTGAATTCAGGTAGCTAAACTTGACTGAGAACATTGCAAAACCAGATCGACTGGTTTAAATTTATGACTACTTTAAATTCATGACCACAAACCTCCAGTGGGCAAACTACTTGGCATCCTAGAAACTTTGCTTTCCTACTCTCCACACCTTCTCTCTCCTCCAAATTCCTATATTCCTCTCCTCTCCTCACTTTCAGCCAATAATCTCACCTCATATTTCATTAAGGAAAGAAAAAGATCAGAGGAAAATCCTTCAAGTTTTCCACCAAATCTCTAAACGTACTTGCATCTGCAGCCACATTCTGTTTTCTGTCCAGTTGCAATGGATGGATTTGCGATTCCTCCCATCAAAGGCTTATCCCAATTACTGAGTTGCCTCCTTGCCTTCTCAAGGGTTGCCTCCCAGCAGCAATCTCCTCTCTTTCCGGCATCATGATTTTCGCCCCTTCTGAGTCATTCTTGTCAGCACACAAACATGGTCTAGTGTCTCACATTTTAAAAACAACAACCCACCTCTCCAGCTACCCAAGTCTTTATTGCTCTTTATAATCAAACTTCTCTCTATACTCTGGCTCCAACTCATAGCTTCCCATTTCTTCCTTAATCAATTCAATCTAGCTTCTGAAACTGCCGCTCCATTGAAACAGCTTCAAATAACTAAGATTGCTAATTACTCCCACACTGCTAACTACAATGGACATGTCTCTGTCTTCCTTCTACTCAACTTCTCAATGGACATAGTTGACTGGTCCCTCGTTCTGAAACACTATCCTCTCAGCTTACAATTCTTTTTTTTTTTTAAGGATGTCTTAATATTTTATAACACTGTGGGGTTTTAGTTGTACATTTTTGTTTGTCCGTCACCTTGTGGATGTAACCCTTCACCCCTTGTGCCCCCCCACCCCCCTTCCCCTTGGTAACCACAAATCAGTTCTCTCTGTGCGTGTGTTCACTTATATTCCATGTATGAGTGAGTTCATGCAGTGTCTGACCTTCTCTCTCTGGCTTATTTCACTTAACATAATACCCTCTAGGTCCTTCCATGTTGTTGCAAATCGGACATTTGTGTGTTTTCTTACGGCTGAGTAGTATTCCATTGTATGTATATATCACATCTTCTTTAACCAATCATCAGTCGAGGGACACTTGGGTTGCTTCCACTTCTTGGCTATAGTGAATAATGCTGCAATGAACATAGGGGTGCATACGCCTCTTGTGATGGTTGATTTCATGTCCATTGGGTAGATGCCCAAGAGTGGGATTGCTGGATCATACGGTATTTCTATTTTTAATTTTTTGAGGACTCTCCATACTGTTTTCCATAGAGGCTGCACCAGTTTGCATTCCCACCAGCAGTGAATGAGGGTCCCCGTTTCTCCACAACCTCTCCAGCATTTGTTGTTATTTGTCTTTGTGCTTACAGCCATTCTAACCAGTGTAAGGTGATATCTTAGCATAGTTTTCATTTGCGTTTCCCTGATGATTAGTGATGTTGAACATCTTTTCGTGTGTTTATTGGCCATCTGTATCTCTTCCTTGGAAAAATGTCTGTTCATATCCTCTGCCCATTTTTTGATCGGGTTGTTTGTTTTTTTATTGCTCAGTTGTATGAGATCTTTGTATATTACTGAGATTAATCCCTTGTTGGACAAACGATTTGCAAATATTTTCTCCCAGCTGGTGGGTTGTTTATTCATTTTGATCCTGGTTTCATTTGCCTTGTAGAAGCTCTTTAGTCTAATGAGGTCCCACTTGTTTATTTTTTCTTTTGTTTCCCTTGTCTGGGTAGACATGGAATCTGAAAGGATCCCTTTATGTCCAGTCTCAATTAGTGTACTGCCTATATTTTCTTCCAGGAGTTTTAGAGTTTCAGGTCTCACTTTCAGGTCCTTGATCCATTTTGAATTGATTTTTGTATATGGCGATAGGAGATGGTCTACTTTCATTCTTTTGCATGTTGCTGTCCAATTTTCCCAGCACCATTTATTGAAGAGACTTCCCTCTCTCCATTGTATGTTCTTTGCTCCTTTGTCGAAGATTAGCTGTCCATAGGTGTGTGGTTTTATTTCTGGGCTTTCAGTTCTGTTCCATTGATCTGTGTGTCTATTCTTGTACCAGTACCATGCTGTTTTGATTACTGTAGCTTTATAGTATATTTTGAAATCTGCGATTGTGATGCCTCCAGCTTTGTTCTTTTTTTTTGAGAATTGCTTTAGCTATTCGGGCTCTTTTGTTGCCCCATACGAATTTGAGTAGTTTTTGTTCTATTACCGTGAAGAATGACATTGGGATTCTGATTGGGATTGCATTGAATCTGTAGATTGCTTTAGGTAGAATGGACATTTTAACTATATTTATTCTTCCAATCCATGTACATGGAATATTTTCCCATTTCTTTATGTCTTCCTCGATTTCTTTCAATAGTGTCTTATAGTTTTCATTGTATAGGTCTTTGACCTCCTTGGTTAAATTTACTCCAAGATATTTTATTCTCTTTGTTGCAATTGTAAATGGGATTGTCTTTTTGAGTTCTCTTTCTGTTGTTTCATCGTTAGTGTATAGAAATGCAATTGATTTTTGTAAGTTGATTTTATACCCTGCCACTTTACTGTAGTTGTTGATTGTTTCTAGTAGTTTTCTGATGGAATTTTTTGGGTTTTCTATGTATAAAATCATGTCGTCTGCAAATAGTGAGAGTTTCACTTCTTCATTGCCTATTTGGAGTCCTTTTATTCCTTTTTCTTGCCTAATTGCTCTGGCCAGAACTTCCAGTACTATGTTGAATAAGAGTGGTGTGAGTGGGCACCCTTGTCTTGTTCCTGTCCTCAAAGGAATGGCTTTCAGTTTTTCCCCGTTGAGTAGGATGTTTGCTGTAGGTTTGTCATATATGGCCCTTATTATGTTGAGGTACTTTCCTTCTCTACCCATTTTGTTGAGAGTTTTTATCATAAATGGATGCTGGATCTTGTCGAATGCCTTCTCTGCATCGATTGAGATGATCATGTGGTTTTTATTCTTCATTTTGTTAATGTGGTGTATCACGTTGATTGATTTGCGGGTGTTGAACCATCCCTGTGTCCCTGGTATAAATCCCACTTGATCGTGGTGTATGATCTTTTTGATGTATTGCTGTATTCGGTTTGCCAATATTTTGTTGAGGATTTTTGCGTCTATGTTCATCAGTGATATTGGCCCGTAGTTTTCCTTCTTTGTATTGTCCTTGTCTGGCTTTGGTATCAGGATGATGTTGGCCTCATAGAATGTGTTGGGAAGTATTCCATCTTCCTCTGTTTTTTGGAATAGTTTGAGAAGGATAGGTGCTAAATCTTCTTTGGACATTTGATAAAATTCTCCAGGGAAGCCATCTGGTCCTGGGCTTTTATTTTTTGGGAGGTTTTTGATGACTGTTTCAATCTCTTTACTTGTGATTGGTCTGTTCAGATTCTCTATTTCTTCTTGATTCAGTTTTGGGAGGTTGTACGCATCCAAGAATTTGTCCATTTCCTTTAGGTTGTCCGATTTGTTGGCGTAAAGTTTTTCATAGTATTCCCTCATAATCCCTTGTATTTCTGTGGTGTCTGTTGTAATTTCTCCTCTTTCATTTCTAATTTTATTTATTTGAGTCTTCTCCCTTTTTTTCTTAGTGAGTCTGGCTAAGGGTTTGTCAATTTTATTTATCTTCTCAAAGAACCAGCTCTTTGTTTCATTGATCCTTTCTACTGTTTTTTTGGTTTCAATTTCATTTATTTCTGCTCTGATTTTTATTATTTCCCTCCTTCTGCTGATTCGGGGCTTTATCTGTTCTTCTTTTTCCAATTCTGTTAGGTGCAATCTAAGGTTATTTATTGGGGCTTTTTCTTGTTTGTTAAGGTGAGCTTGTATTGCTATGAATTTCCCTCTCAGGACTGCTTTTGCTGCATCTCATATGAGTTGGTATGGTGTATTTTCCTTTTCATTTGTCTCCAGATAGCTTTTGATTTCTCCTTTCATTTCATCAATGACCCACTGGTTGTTCAGTAGCATGTGGTTTAGCCTCCACATCGTTGTCCCTTTCCTAGTTTTTTCCTTGCAGTTGATTTCTAGTTTCACAGCATTCTGATCAGAAAAGATGCTTGTAATGATTTCACTCTTAAATTTATAGAAGTTTGCCTTGTTTCCTAATATATAGTCTATCCTTGAGAATGTTCCATGTGCACTTGAGAAGAATGCGTACTCTGCTTTTTTTGGGTGGAGTGCTCTGTATATATCTATTAAATCCATTGCGTCTAGTTTTTCGTTTAAGTCCATTATTTCCTTATTGACTTTTTGTCTGGTTGATCTATCCATTGATGTAAGGGGGGGTGTTAAGATCCCCTACTATTATTGTGTTATTGTTAATATCTCCTTTAAGGTTTTTTAGCAGTTGTTTTATGTACTTTGGTGCTCCTGTGTTGGGTGCATAGATATTTATAAGTGTTATGTATTCTTGGTGAAGTGTCCCTTTTATCATTATATATTGCCCTTCTTTGTCTCTCATTACCTTTTTTATCTTGAAGTCTACTTTGTCTGATATAAGTATGGCTACTCCTGCTTTCTTTTGTTTGCCATTAGCTTGGAGTATTGTTTTCCATCGTTTTATTTTGAGTCTGTGTTTGTCTTTAGAGCTGAGATGTGTTTCCTGGAGGCAGCAGATTGTTGGATCTTGGTTTTTAATCCATCCTGCCACTCTGTGTCTTTTGATTGGAGAATTCAATCCATTTACATTTAGAGTGATTATTGATATATGAGGGTTTAATGTTGCTATTTTATTGTTCATCTTCTGGTTCTTTTGCATTTCCTTCGTTTCTTGTCCCTTGTGTTTCGGACTGCAAATTCAATTTGGTATTTCTGCATGCTCATTCTCTTGGTTTTCTCTTTATTTGTCATGTGTGGTTCTCTTCCGATTATTTCTTTAGTGGTTACTGTGAGGTTTATATAAGCGATCTCCTGGATAAGAAAGTACATTTTCGGATGCCTCCTTTTTCCTGAGGCTGGGTCGATTCAATCCCTTACCTCTTCCCTTCCTTATTTGTTATCTCTTTATTCCACTTTGTGTCATGAATGTGTGCTTCCAGTGATGAGCTTGAATTAATTTTTTTTTTTTTTTTTTTTTGTGGGGAAGACCAGCCCTGAGCTAACATCCGTTGCCAATCCTTCCCTTTTTGCTGAGGAAGACTGGCCCTGGGCTAACATCTGTGCCCATCTTCCTCCACTTTATATGGGACGCCGCCACGGCATGGCTGACAGGCAGTGCGTCGGCGGGCGCCCGGGATCCGAACCCGCGAACCCTGGGCTGCCAAGCGCGGACGAAACCGCTGCGCCACCGGGCGGCCCCCGAGCTTGAATTAATTTTTGATGTTATCCAATTGTAGTTTCTTCTGGTTTAGTCTCCTTGCTTTTCTCCTTGCTGAAATCTTTGTATCCCCTTTCTCATTTGTTTTTTTTTTTTTTTCAGGCCTAAGGGCCTTCTTGAGCATTTCTTGTAGTGGGGGTCTTGTGGTGACGAACTCTCTTAGCTTTTCTTTATCAGGGAGAGTTATTATTTCTCCATCGTATTTGTAGGATATTTTTGCTGGATAAAGTATTCTCGGCTGAAGGTTTTTGTCTTTCATGATTTTGAATATATCATTCCAGTCTCTCCTAGCCTGTAGAGTTTCTGTCGAGAAAGCAGCTGAGAGCCTGATGGGGTTTCCTTTTATGGTATTTTGTTTTTTTGTTTAGCTGCCTTCAATATTATTTCCTTGTCACCGGTATTTTTCAAGTTTGCTACTATGTGGCAACATGATTTTTTATTCCTGTTTATATATTTAGGTGATGTATTGATTTCATTCACTTTTATTTCCCTCTCGTTCCCTAGGTTGGGGAAGTTCTCAGCTATTATTTCTTTGAACAAACTCTCTGCTCCTTTTTCTCTTTCTTCTCCTTCTGGAATATCTATTATCCTTATGTTGCTTTTCCTCATTAAGTCTGATATTTCTTGAAGAATTTCTTCATTTCTTTTTAGTCTTAGCTCTCTCTCCTCCTCTATCTGGAGCGCTTCTGCGTGGCTATCCTTAATAGTGCTAATTCGTTCCTCCATATTGTCAGTTCTGCTCTTTAAAGACTCCATTTTTTCCACTATCTCGTTGATTTTGTTTTTCATCTCCAATAATTCTGATTGGTTTTTCTTTATGGTTTCAATCTCTTTTGTGACAAAATCCCTGAATTCGTTGATTTGTTTCTGTGTGTTCTCTTGTATTTCATTGAGTTTGTTTATGATAGCTATTTTGAATTCTCTGTCATTCAGGTTATCAAATTCTGTGCCTTCAGGGTTGGTTTCTGGGTGTTTGTCATTTTCCTTTTGGTCTGTAGCCATGACAAATTGTTGCAAGGATCCGATGGGGATGGCCTTATTTTTTCTCCTCATGATAAAGTTGATCCTGCAGTTTCTGCCTGCTGCCATTGGATGGAGATGGTGAGCGGTATGCTCTGAGCCCGCTGCAGCCCCCAAAGGGATTATGCTGAAACGCCGGGTGTGTGGGGGGAGGGGTCCTCTCTTTCTCCTGCTTGACCCAGGGGTTTCTTTTCTGGCTCTCTTAGGGTGTTTGCTACACCCCCTAAACAGTCCGTCATCGCTTCCCAGTGGGAATCTCGTGACAGTCTGTGAGAGCACCTGGAAGGCGATAGTTTTCCCCGCTGTGGGCTGCCCCTCCCCTCTCTGCAAACCATGCTGTCTTTCCCGATCGATTGGGGAAGGGGAGTACAACTTCTTACCTCTCCTCCCGTCCTTTTGGGCTTCCTGTGCCTCCACTGTCCGATGTATGGCAGCAGGCGTTTCTTAGAAGTCCTTCGTAGTGTTTGATTGAGCTCTGTTGGAATGTGAATGATGTTTTCGTTGTGTCATAGGGGGCAGAGATTCAAAGAGGGAATCTCACTCCGCCATGATGCTGACGTCACTCTCCTGGAATTCAGCTTACAATTCTTGACAGTTTTCTTCCTTCTCCTTCTCTACCTATTTCCATGAGTATCTCTGGACTTCTTGGTCATGGGCCTTTTTCTCACATATTCTAAGTGGTCTCATACAGTTTTATGGCTTTTTCTCTTCACCACTGCATTGCCAGTGCCTAACTCAGGGCCTCACTTAATAAATAATAAGGTAGCATTTGATGAATAAATGAATAAATCATTCCTTAAATGATTCCCTATATTTCTATCACCTAACAGTTCTTAGTTCATGGTTTGTTTCCATAAACTATTTGTGAAATAATTGAATGGGCATTATTCTTATTGTTAAAAAAATTCAACTGAGTCAATTTGAAGATCTAATTGGCTTTATTAGATGATCCATAAATCAGGCAGTATCCAATCTAGCAACTATAAGGGTGCTCTGAGGAGTTGTATAAAATGAAAGGTTTTCTATATTTATAGGGTGAGGCAAGTGGAGGGGAAGGGACCTGGCAAGCGTTTTATCATGCAGATTGCCTCTTCTTCCTCTGGGAGGCGTGGGGGATGGAGAGGGCCCAAGTGACAGATGATCTCTTTGGTGCTGACCAGAAAATTCCATACTGGTTGATTAAGATGACATTTCTAGGTTTGTATCATGGGCTTTGGCACAAGGGCCACTGTTTTGGGCCTGTGGTCTTCCTTTTAATATTCTAATCCTACAAATGAAGAACTGGAGAGCCAGATTAAATAATTTACTCCTGGTCACATAGCTAATAAGTGGCACAGCTGGTATTCAAACCCGTCTTTACTCCAAATCTTTGTTCTCACCATTACATCATACTGCCTCCCTGCATGTTTTATCCCTAACTCCTAGAATCTGCCTTCATTTACCCTATTCTCAAGTCAAACTGGAATGATCAGTGTACCCGAACATGCCTCCTATTTTCCCACCTCTCTGTCTTTTTCAGGCTTGAAACCCTATTTCCACTTCCAGTTGTACATTTACCTGTAGTTGTCTTTCCAGTCTCTTACCAGATCCTTTTCAAATTCTACGTCAACCTTAAAATCTTACTTTTTCTAGTTGCAAGTGAATTTTGTCTCACCTAAACTGCCTTTAAGTACAATTGTAATTTGCATCACATTCAACACTGAAACTGCCTATGGGCAGGAATTGTAATCCACATAGTGCTGCCTTAATATTCTGCCTTCCTTGCATGTTGAAAGGCTGAATCAGTCTTTGTTGACTTGGAATGAAGAATTTTAAATTTGTATTTGATCTAGAGACAGAATGCCCAAGGGAGATGAGTAGAACCAAATAACTGAATATATATATATATTATATATATAAAATATATATATATTTTAACATTGAATTCTATCCAGAGAATCTGACTAAGGGCCTTGATCAGTTAAGAGAATTTGGGGGAAAGATGTTGATTCTTCTTGGTGAGTTCAGATGGGCCATTATCTCCAGTGGCCTCTTGCTAGGGAAATGGGCAGCTGGTCTGACTGAGGTTGTGAGAGAAAGGCAAATCTAAAAAGGAGCAGTTTGGAAGTCCTAAGTTGGTGATGATGCCATCACTGATCTGATGCAAGTGGGAAAGTCAGGAAAGGGTGGGCTGGAAGAATCAAAATAGGTCGTTTGTATTAATGTGATGAGCTAGAAATAATCCTTGTGTTTGATCTTTCCAAACTTTTGTCTGCTGAGTGTAAACAAAAATAATGACTGAAAAGGAAGCCATATTGTACACTAAATCCAAGAACATTTTCTGTCGCCTGAAACAAGTCGACGCTCACACAATAAAGTGTCTGCTGAGAGATCAACTTTAACAAATTTCTGGCACCCTAGTCGTCTTATTACAGTCATCTGCCATGTATTCTTTTAGGTTCAGTTCCTAACTTTTCATTTTTGGTGAAGTCCTAGAAGTGACCAGGTGAAGCCTAAGAACTAGGATTAATAATAAATTCAATTCAATAAAACAGGTCCCATTTTCTTTTGTGGCCCCACCATTGTATTATGCTCTTTACAATAATCCTGAAGATTCAGGATCTCCCCACTTTACAGATGAGAAAAGAGGAGTCAAAGCTGCGCGGAGTCAGAATCTGACTGGAGGTCAGTATGGTCCCCAAATGTAATGTTGCCACTGCAACGTGTCTTTCCTGCTGTTGATCAGCCTCGGGAAGTCTTCCACGCAGCCTTCTCGGAACACCTCTCCTCCTCTCCCGGCGTTCACTATCCCACTGTGTTCGGTGGAAGCTGCTACATAAATTACATTCCGACACACAGAATCCTAAGCATGCAAGCTCAATTTCAGCTACTTTTACATTTTAAGATTTCGGCATGCTCTGAGGTGGATGTAGATAAACTTTGCAAATGAAAGCAGCGGAGGATGTCATTGGAAAGTACACATCCCTTGGCAGGTGGCTCAGAAGCTCCAGAGGGCGGGAGGCCGAGAGCAGAGAACAAAGGCGGGCGAGGGGCGGCGACTGCGGACCCGGAGTGCGAGGAAAAGGGCCAGAGCCCTCACAGCCCACCGCGGCACAGTCCACCGCGCCATAGCCACGTGTGGAGGGTCCTCCTCCCGCTCGGGGGGGACCCCGAGAGTTAGGGGGAGGGGGCGGGGACCCTCCGGAAAGAAGGGGCGGAGGAGGGGGACCCCCGGAAGGGAGCGGCCAGGACCCTCGGGAGGGCGGGGAAGGTGACCTCCCGAGGGAGGGGCGGGGTAGGAGACCCCCGGGGAGAGGGGAAGGGACCCTCGGGAGGAGGGGCGGGGGCGGAGACCCCCGGGAGGAGGGGCGGGGCTGGGCGCCGCGGGGCGCGGTGGGAGGAGAGGGCTGACGTGCGGAGGGGCCGGGCCGGGGGCGCGGGGAGGGGGCGGCGGCGAGCGCGCCAAGTGGCGGCGGGCCGGGGCGGGGCTGGGGGCCGAGGGGAGCGGCGGGAGGTGGGGCCGCGCAGCGCGCCGGGTGCGGCGGGCCGGGGATCGCGCGGGGCTGAGGAGCGGCGGGCGGGCGCAGCCGAGGGGAGGCGGCGGAAGGGAGCCGAGGGCCGAGGGCGGCGGCGGGGAGCGCGGAGCAGCTGAGGGCCGCGGGCGGCGGCGGCGGCGGCGGAGGGGAGCCGAGGGCCGCGGGGAGCGGCGGGCCGCGGACGGCGCCGGGCGGGCGCGCTGAGGGCCGCCGGGGCGGGCGCGCCGAGGCCGCCGGTGTCCTCCTTCCGGCCCTCGGCCGCGGCGCGAGGCGGCGCGCTGGCGGCGGCCATGGCGGTGGCGGCGGCGCTGGCGGGCCGCGGGGCGCGCGGAGGCAGGGGCCGGCCCCCGGGCGGCGGGCGGGCGGAGGGGGCGGGGCCCGGGCGGCGGGCGGCCCGCGCGGCGGCGGCGGCGGCGGCGGCGGCGGCGGCGGCGGCCGGGACGAGGCGGCGGCGGCGGCGGAGGCGGCGGCGCGGGGCGCTCGGGCTGATGGCGGCGGCGGCCGGCCCCGGGACGGCGCTGTCCCCGCGGCCGTGCGACAGCGACCCGGCCACCCCCGGAGCGCAGTCCCCGAAGGTGAGGAGGCGCCGCTCGGCGGGACGGGGTCTCGGGCGGGGCGCCCGGTCGGGGGCCGCGCTGTGAGGAGGCGCGCCGCCGGGCTCCGGCGGGAGGGACGCCGCCGCGGCGGCGGGAGGCAGCTGGGAGGAGGACCCGCGGGGGCCCGCGTCCGGCGGAGGCCGGCGCCCGCGGCGTGCGCCACCGGGTCGGGCCGGCCAGCACGGCGCCGCGAGCGCGGCCGCCCGAGCGCAGCTCTCCCGCGGCGGGCCGGTGAGGAGCCGGCCTCCCGAGCGTCCCCGCGTCCTGGGGCCCGGCACCTTCCTGAGAGCTCGCCCACGGCCTGACCGGAGCGGGTGCTTGTTGTGCAGACACCGCTGTCCCCGTAAATGGAAGGAGTTTCCTCCCCGTTAGTCTAGTGTGTACGTTTCTACGAGATCTTCGTCTGAAGGATGTCTGAGATACTTACCCCTCGCTGAGACAAGAACTGTAAACAACTCGGGAAAACTGGATAGGTATTCAGTGAACTCAGTTTAATACTAAGTCAGTACACAGCCATTCAATATTTCCAGTGAAACTTGTAAAAAAATTTGCAGTTGGTACTGTTTTCAGAAAGTGGAAAGGACTTGGTGTTCCTAAACTCGAAGATGAGCGGAGAAAACCCAAGATGCGCCAAGATGTGGAATGTCATGCATTAAAACAGTCGTTTTTAAATTTAGTAGTTTGTGACAATGTTATAATGATTTTTAAAAATCTCAAAATTTGAATTGTCATGGAAAACTTGAAGTTAGAAGATAATGGGAAGTAGAACACTTAAGATCGGTCTATTTCCTTGAGTATGGTATCAGTGTTGACAGTAGGAACAAGTTCTTGTTGCCCTCTCAAGGCTGCTTCTGCCTTGTCCCTGTGTCCTCCGTGCTGCACAATACTCATTTCTGAGGGTTTCTCAAGTGCTGGAACCAATGAAAGGGACTGGACTGTAAGACTCTTAATCCCCACCATTGTGCTTCCAGAGTCAGTGCTGGGCCTGGCACATGGTGAGCGCTCAGCGAACCTCCCCAATGGTGCCTAGTGCAGGAGTCTTATCTGAACCATGTGATGGATAGGAACCTATCTAGTCTGAGGTGGGAACCACCTGTGACTCCGATTTAGTAGACCTGGCAGTCTTAACCACGGACTTCTGTATCAATATCAAGGTTCAAGCAAATTTCTTTAACTTGATTGTACTCCATCGTGTATTAACAAAGATATTGCTGTTAGATCTCTAGGAAAAGGTCAGCCAGCTGATGTTCAAATGCATTTGCCTAGAACTTGTAATAGCAAATTCAAAACACTACATATGAAGTTGTGGTTTTAGCTTTTTTGAAGACTTTGTGTTTTTAACTTTTTGTGTCTTTTTGAGTCAATTTTTTTGCCAAGGGAAATGTACTTAAATGAATTGGCATAAAAGTCCTTAAAATGCTCAGAAGGAAATAAAATAGAAAAAAATGATAGTTCAATGCTCAAAAGGTGTTATGCCTGAAGTATTGAACATGAAAGGTTTCAACTGTGATACTTATTGGTAAGTGTAAATTTTGGTGGAATAGCTTTAAACTATTCTCCATCTTCTGCCCGGTTGCTTGTCTTCGTAGGAATATACAGAGCTCTTTAATTGAACACTTATTTTATAAGACCTGAAAAGGAGAATTTTCTGTATATTTTACTATTTGGGAAAGAATCTGAGTAAATTCATAATAGCTGGAGCCATTTGGAACTTTTTAAGTATCATAATCATATTAACTAATTTTTATTAGGCACTTAATTATTTGCTAGTCCTTGCTGTAAGTGCTTCCCATTTATTAACTCATTTAAGCTTTGCATCAGCCAAGTAATACAGGCACTGTTGTCTCAGTTTTACAGATAAGGAGCAGCTCACAGAGGATAACCACTCAGCTGGTGAAGGGCAGTGCCCAGTAAGATCCCAGTCAGTCCAGCCTTGGTGTGCCTGACCAACATACTACCTCTTTATAGTTTTCTGCAGGATCGTTTTCCTTTTAATATGTAGCAAGAGAACCATGGTATTTGGCAAAATTGTATTAGTATTAGAAAAGAAATCTACTTTTTTAAGCCTTATGTTCATTAAGCCTTAGCTAAATAATATGTGAATAAATCAGTTTCCTAACATTGGATACTTCGTTTCCTTAATGCATTGGTCCAGTTTACAGCCTTAATATTGTTATATAATGGATAAGGTCACTTAAAAAAATTTTAAGCCTCTCCTTTTTTGGGGGAAGGTGTGTGTTGCTATATAGATTGATGATTCTTTTTAGGATATATTTTTGCTAAATTTTTGCAACGTAGGGAAAAAATTAACAGGATTGGTAACCTGTTTTTAGTTCTTGTATGTCCTCTTTTTACAGGGATATATAAATATCTAAAATAGCCAATTAGAGTAGTCCTATAAACCAGCTATAAGTTGAGTTAAACACTAAATGATCCATACATTTTTTTTTCCTAACTGGGGTAGAAGGGTTTGCTTTAATTTTAGAGTGTTGCAGCAAATTTTATGTGTGTATTTAAAGCAGAAGACATTTTAGCTTTGGTTGGTAAGAAAGTGAAAGTAGATTTAGGGCTTAATTGAAAATTTTCTTATTTTGATTGTGTTGAAGATCAGTTTTTAGTTTTTTGCAGGTCTTGCCCATGCCAAATTCTTGTCTCCCTTTAATTATGATAGAAAGTTAACATTTGTATAACCCTTGTCCTTAGAAAGTGGTAAAGTTGAGCTTGTTAGTAAGTCTGGGAAGATACATAATCATTCTTTTCTTATTTATTATTCTTGTTCTTATTGTTATTTTTTGAATCTTAAATGTGTAGGAAGATAATGAAGATAATTCAAATGATGGGACCCAACCATCCAAAAGGAGGCGAATGGGCTCGGGAGATAGCTCCAGGAGTTGTGAAACTTCAAGTCAAGATCTTGGGTACTGTTATTTTATTGCTTAATAATATTTTTTGTGGTATGTTTCTCTTCTCTGCATTAGCTTCCTCCTACCCTCCCCCCACCCCTGGCAAAGGCAATTATTAAAAATTGTAGAATTTTTTTGTATTTTACAGTGACACCAAAGTTGCTTTTGCTACTCAGTGCAATTAAAAAAAATTTCTTTTATCATAGTAAAATACACATAAAATTCACCAATTTTAACTATTTTTAAGTGTATAATTCAGTGGCATTAATTGCATTTGTAGTGTTGTGTAACCGTCACCACCATCCATTTCCAAAACTTTGTCACTACTGCAAACAGAAACTCCATAACCATTAAGCAATAAAAATTCCCGTTTACCCCTTTTCCCAGCCCCTGGCAACCACCATTCTACTTTCTGTCGTTATGAATTTGCCTATTCTAGGTAACTCATATAAGTGGAATCATACAATGCTTGACCTTTTGTGTCTGGCTTATTTCAGTTAGTGTAATTTCTTCAAAGCTCATTGTTGTAGCATGTGTTAGAATTTCCTTCCTCTTTCAGGCTGACCTAAGACTCCATCATATGTATAGACCATGTTTTGTTTATCCATTCATGTGTTCATGGCCACTTGGGTTGTTTTCACCATTTGGCTATTGTGAATAATGCTGCTGTGAACATGGGTGTATAAATCTGTTCAGAGAACATCTTTTCAGTTCTATGGGTATATACCTAAGAGTGGAATAGCCGGATCGTGTGGTAATTCTACGTTTAGCTTTTTGAGGAGCTGCCAAACTTTTCCACAGTGGATGCACCATTTTATATCCCCACCAGCAATGCACAAAGCTTCCAATTTCTTCATATCCTTACCAATTTGTTATTTTCCATTTTTTTTTTTGGATAGTAGCCATTCTAAATAAAAAGTGTGAAGTGGTATCTCATTGTAATTTTGATTTGAATTTCCATAATGACTAGTGATGTTGAGCATCTTTTCATGTGCTTAGTGGCCATTTATATATCTTTGGAGAAATGTCTATTCAAAATTTTTGCGTTTTTTTTTTTTTTTTAAGTTGTCGGAGTTCTTTATATATTCCAGATGTTAATCCCTTATTAGATCTATGATTTACAAATGTTTTCTCTCATTCTGTGGGTTGTCTTTTCACTTTGTTGATGGTATCTTTTTTTTTTTTTTGAGGAATACCAGCCCTGAGCTAACATCCATTGCCAATCCTCCTCTTTTTGCTGAGGAAGACTGGCCCTGGGCTAACACCCGTGCCCATCTTCCTCTACTTTATATGGGACGGTGTCCCGGCATGGCTGACAAGCAGTGCGTTGGCGGACGCCCGGGATCCGAACCTGTGAGAACCCCGGGCTGCCAAAGCACGAACTAAACTGCTGCGCCACTGGGCTGGCCGCTGTTGATGGTATCTTTGTGCACAAAATTTTTAGTTTTGCTGAAGTCTGAATTATCTATCTTGTTGTTGATCTTGCTTTTGGTGTCATATCTAGAATTCATTACCAAATCTGGTATTGTGAAGATTTACCCTTATGTTTTCTAGTTTTAGCTCTTATATTTGGGTCTTTGATCCACTTTTGAATTAATTTTTGTATATGATCTGAGGTAAGAGTCCAATTTCAGAGTTGCATTTGGATATCCAATTCCCCAGCACCGTTGTTGAGAAAACTGTTCTTTTTATCTGTTATTTTTAATTGGATAGATGCATAAAATAGCATCACATTTCTGCCTCTATTATCCTTTGATGAAATTTAGAGGGTGAATTGGCCCAGGTCCAGAAATCTGTAGTCTTTGCTATTCAGGATTGGGATTGATCTGCAGTACACTAGCATCATCAAACTAGGTCCATTCTTTGCTTCTGGGTTTGTGGAGTCTATGAGAACAAATAATTGTGGTTTATAGTTCAATTCATTGAGAAATAGGTTTTTAGAATTCTGTTTTCTCAGCTGTTTGTGACTCACTGAACAGCAGATGGGGAATAGAAGTTGATTACTTTTTACCTTGGGTGAATGACATAGTGGCTATGGGTGTTAAGCCCAAGAGATAGAATTCAGAACTGATATTACCATTCTGCTTTGGCCTTACAGATCTGTTAAGCTAAAAAATGCTTTTGTTCCTAACAGTTGTTGAGTCTTTGTTTTTTGGGATGTGTATAAAATGTTATTTCCATTGTTCTTTTTTGGTTTTGGTGTTCCAAATGGTTGTTTTTTTCCCTCTTCCTGCTTTGCAATTTTCTTTGATACACATGAAATGATGGGAACTTTTTGTATTGCAAAGTCATAGAAGACTGACTGAGAATTTGAATAATTAAAATAGTTTTTCAAAATCCTTAAATATTCTAAAAAATAAATCTTTAAAAATAAATACCCTTAAAAATAAAAATGATTAAAATTTAGTAAAAGCCACATTTAAGGCATAATATATATTTCTGTGCTTAGCTTTAGCTACTATCCAGCAGAAAATTTGATAGAGTACAAATGGCCACCTGATGAAACAGGAGAATATTATATGCTTCAAGAGCAAGTCAGTGAATATTTGGGTGTGACCTCCTTTAAACGGAAATATCCAGGTATTAAGTCTTAGTTTATATAACAGATTAAATCTAACTTTTAACTAATAGTAATTCTTTTTGATAGATTGTCAACTTCTGAATATTTGAGTATGGATTATTTACATTATATTTTATATCCTTCTGCTGGCTGTTTTCTATTTACTGCTATCATCCAACATTTGTCTCTACTATCAGTTTGTTCTTACGCCTAATAAACTGATTTAAAAGAAAAATGAGGAAGATGAAAGTCCTGGGAAAAATTTAAAAAAAAATCATTTTATATCCATATGAACCAAGGGTTGATTCTTTACCATTGTTCCTTGACCTTAGGAATGGAGGTAGCTCTACAAGCTGTATCTGAATTTGTAATATAGTTATTTATGTTACCTTCTTGCTGTGGATTATTCTGTTTTCAATTTTAACTTTCATTTCTTGAATTTGTAAGATTTTTTGTGTAGTCTCTTTAATAATGTTTGGAATACGTAACGTGAAGTACTTTTTTAAATCCATGAAGATTTTAACTTTTTAAAAATTTCAAAAACTTTTTAAGCTTTTGAAAGTTCTATAAATGCATAATGTTACAAATGCAAAAGACTATTTTTAATAGTCTTTTATCCTTTTTTTGGAGATTTAGAGCGACGAGATTTGTCTCATAAGGAGAAACTCTACCTGAGAGAGCTAAATGTCATCACAGAAACTCAATGCACCCTAGGTAATGAGAGCTTTGAATGTGAATTTTGAAAGCTGGAGATTTATGAGGTGACGTCGGATGAGTATTTATCTCCTTTGCTAAAATATTTTACAAAATTAATAAAATAGATTGAATTATTTAAATGCTAAATTGTTACTTCATTTTCGATAGTTAAAATACAAGGGAGAATGACATTTTATCCATTTAAAATGACATATTTTATAGCAGTATCATTTTCTAATAGCTTTCACAGAAGTGTCAAAGTGTGTGTGTTTTGTGTGCAAAATTTGTACAGTACTTTTTTTAAAGTATTGGTCCTTATCTCTTAAAAGGCAAATTTTGCTCAGTTTTTAGTTTTGTATCATTATCTCTATGCTTTATTTGTGATTTTCCTTTCATAAACATTTTAATGCAACATGGCTACTTTTTAATATAAAAACCTTGGGAATTCATCTCAGCAAGTGGTATATCTGATACTATGAGCTTTGAAAATTGCCTATATGACTTGTGTGTGTGTGTGCTGATGCTTTAGGTGAAATTTGAATTACCTCTACAATGTTTCTAGTGTATCGAATTTGAAGACTAAGAACTGCAATATATTGAAAAAGTCTTTGTTTTTCTCATCTGATATCCTATGTTAATTGCCAGTAGTTAATGTGCATCATTATTTAGCAATTGTTTCTGATAAAGGGTTATATGTTTATAGTACATAGAATCTTAAAAGAACACATTTGGTTGAAAAATTGATTTCTTTGCTTTTGCAGCTTTGGTAATTTATTTCTTTTTAATTGTTTGGCTTTATGATTTTTTTTTATTTTTGAATATATTAAAATATTTTGCTTTGGCTTTTGGAAAATCTTTTAAATGTAGAGTAGTTTGAAGAAAAAGCAAATTTTGAAAAGTGGTTTTGTCGACTTAGCCTTAAAATAGCTTCTTTACCCTTTTTTGGTCTAAAATAGGTTTAACAGCGTTGCGCAGTGATGAAGTGATTGATTTAATGATAAAAGAATATCCAGCCAAACATGCTGAATATTCTGTTATTCTACAAGAAAAAGAACGTCAACGAATTACAGATCATTATAAAGAGTATTCTGTAAGTATTGAGGTGACTAGCATCTTTTATTTGGTTTGGGGAGGATGACATTTTGTAAAGTTACACGTGACTTCCAACTCTAGTATTTTTATTTCAGCAAATGCAACAACAGAATACTCAGAAAGTTGAAGCCAGCAAAGTACCTGAGTACATTAAGAAAGCTGCCAAAAAAGCAGCTGAATTTAACAGCAACCTAAACCGGGAACGTATGGAAGAAAGAAGAGCTTATTTTGACTTACAGACGCACGTAGGATTGCTTCAATTTATTACTCCCTGAATCTACCTTATTGCAGAGTTCTTAATACCTCCTTTGTTATTGTTATTTTTTGTACCAGCAGTGTGTACTTTTCTTCCCTAGAACTTAAAATATCATTTTTAATATAGTGCCTAATAATACTCAATTCACTTTTGTGTGCATATGAGATGTCTTTTGCTCTGTGGTTGACATTCTACTGAATGAGACTAATAGCTGCATATTGTACTTGCTGTGTGTCCCAAGAGTTGATGTAAGAGATTTCTGTGTTAATTTGTTCAGTTCTCACGGTTACCATGGGAGGTTGAAACTAGTAGTATTTCCATTTCATAGATGAGGAAGTTGAGCTTCAGAGGTTTTATAAGTTGCTCAGGTCACATTGCTGTTAAGTGGTGAGCAGAGACACTGCCTTTCCTCAGAATTGATGACCATAGTGAAGAGCCAGACAAAACTCACTTGTGGAACTAGAAACACCAACTGACCGCTTAGGTTATATAGCTCCTAATGCGTCTTATATTTTTTAGCTTTTTGGGGGGAGGAGCGCAGTGGAGAACAAGAGGGATTATTTTCCCAAAGCCTTGATTCCTTGCATGGAATCAGTTTTGTATTTCTCTTCATTTTAACCCAGGTTATCCAGGTGCCTCAAGGGAAGTACAAAGTGTTACCGACAGAGCGGACCAAGGTCAGTTCTTACCCAGTGGCCCTCATTCCCGGACAGTTCCAGGAATATTACAAAAGGTATTCAGTGGTTTTATTTCCCATTAGTATTGGCTGTTGGTGAGGGACTTCAGAACCTTTTGTACTTGCTTCATAAAAGTTTTTAGCTTTAAAAAACTTTAAAAAGTTTTTATTACCATAAGGTGTTGTGTAAGATTTGTGTCAGTATTCTCTTAACTTCTGTGATTCTGTGGCAAAGAACACCCTTCAACCAGAATCTGAACGTCTGCTGACTCAGCCTGGACTGCCCATCTCCCAGCCCACCTGTTTGTGCTTCTGTGGACAGGTGCCAGAGCTTCTCTAGCACCTTGTGATCCTCAGAGTACGGGGTCCATGGCTCAGCAGCACTGGTCTCACTTGGATGCTTATTGGAAATGCAGACTCTCAGGCACACCCCAGATGTGTCAACTTGGAATCTGCATTTTCATAGATGCCTACTGATTCACGTGCAAAGGCAAGTTTGAGAGGCACTGGCTTAGCCTGCAGAGGATATGAAGGAAGGAGCAGAATGGCTGCCAGGGCAGGCCTGGCCACCTGGTTGCTCCAGCCACATCACTACCCTGGCCTGGCCGCTGCTTCCACTCCGTGTAGCAAGAATGCTGTTATTTTTTATTCCCAACCTGGACATAACTGAAAACAGGGCTAAGAGGGTCATTTTGTTTCAAAATCTCAGCTTTTACCTCAGCTTTAAACCTTACGTTCTTTAGGATAGAGAATATTCTTTAAAGAAGAGTATTTAAAATAGACTATAGGATCATACTATTTGAAAGTCAAATTTAAACCATGGGTCAGCAGATTTTATTTATTTTTTATTTTTGAGTCAGCAAGTTATTATAAATGATATGCAGTGTTCCAACTCCTTTGCTTTTTGGTGGATGTCTTAGTTGAGGGAGATGCTGATCCAGGGTCTGCTCCTGAAAAAGGTTACAGAGAGTGCTGCCGACTGGGCGCTCCTGTGGGTGAGAATGGCATGAACGTTGTCAGCTTGGCTGTGTCCAACCCAGGGGAAGGAGTTGCCAATCCCTAGTTTCAGATAAAATAGATGATTAAATTAGTTAGAACACATGCTTCACAAATTGGTTTAAAATAATTTGTTACTGAAAATGTTGTTTGTCAAACAATGTCGTGTAACATGCACTGCTGTGATTTACGTGTGTTAATTTATTGAATCCTCATGTCCGTTCTGTGAGGTCAACTCTCAGTATCACACCATTTTACATGTGAGCAATGCCAGCACACGAGCAGTGACGACTTGGGGAAGTAGGGGAGGTGGAGGTGATCAGGCAGCCTGGATTTTGTGCATGAGGCTATATTACCACAGTTTCACCCTTGTCTGCTGACTTTTTTTTTTTTTTTTTTTTGGGTTGAGGGAAAAGAGACATTATCTTTTGATAATAAGAATCAAATGCATATTTTACACTCTTAGTCTGGTAAAAAAAAGGTTTAGGTTTTTTATTTATTACTTGTTCCTACTTGATCACCAAAATAAAAAATTATTTATTACCTCTAATTGTTTTCAAAAGTATTTGGGATTAATTGAGAAGATTTAAGGCTATCTTCATAGCTCAAAGCTTAGTCCCTTCATATTTAATAATAAAGGAAAACTGAAAGTCCCCTCTCTGAACTTTAGGTACTCACCGGATGAACTGCGGTATTTGCCATTAAACACGGCACTTTACGAGCCCCCTCTGGATCCTGAGCTCCCTGCTCTAGATAGTGATGGTGATTCAGATGATGCTGAAGATGGTCGAGGTGATGAGAAACGGAAAAATAAAGGCACTTCGGTAAGAATGTCTTTAGTAGGAGATATCTCTTTTCCCTTTGAAGTTTTGGTAATTGCTTTCCTGGAATGTCACATTGAACTTGTATCACCACCCTCTGTTTGAAAAAGGGACAATTGTGTATAATTTCCAGAAAGCTTTCATCAAGAAAAGTTATTGTGAGTTGATATAGACGGAGACAAGCTGTGCATGAGCTTTGGTAGGGTTATATTTAAAGTTGCTCTTTGTAGTCATCACAAGCAGGTTAGGCAGGGGCACCAAACACCAGCTTACAGTCATTCAGTTAACTCTCTTGGTTTGGGGGAGCACTTTAACTTGTGTTCCTATTGCTTAATTAGTAATCTTAGGCTTCCTATAGGAAAATATAAAGGTTACTAATACGTTATGCTATTAGTTAAGTTTCCCCGTATGACCTTTTTTTGTAGCAAAATGCACTTGCTAGACAGTTGGTAAATTGGTGCACTCTGTGGAAGTGAAGGAGAACAAAAAATATGATAGTATAGAGCAGCTGCATATAGAGCAACTGGCCATTTTTAAACTCGCCATAGCCAGCCTGAACCTGAGAATGCTGCCATTAACTGGGCAGTCCATTTCTTTGTCACCAACAGCTTCTAAAACATATTGAATGGTACATGTTGCATAAAATAAGATGCTGTTAAGCACTAAAGTGATGATACCCCTTTCTCTTGTCATTTGTGAAAGGGTAGCTGTGATGTGGTGAGAGTGTGATGACGTTGACATTCCTGCACACTGCTAGTAGGAGAGTAAATTGATCCAATCTTTCGGGAAAGGATTTTGATAGTATATATCAAGATGTTTCACTTCCACAGAATTTGACCTAGCAAATACACTAATAGAATTTATTTGAAGGACCTAATCAGATACTGACAAAATTTAATTAAAAAAATGTCCATTGGAATATTAACAGCATTTTTTGTAGTGGAAACAAATCTAGCGTCGACAATGCGTGACATATTTACATAATAGAAATGCAGTTCAAAGAATATTTAATGATGTGATAAGATGCATGTAACGCTTAAAATGTTAAAAACACGCACACACACACGTAATCCAGTTTTGTGTTTTAAAAAGTGAGGGCACGTGTGTAGATAGGCTGTGTATGTGGTGTGTGATGTGTGAGTCTGGTATCTATGTATGTATAGAAACAAAAGAAAAGAAGATAACGTTCATGTTCCCAATAGTTGTCTCAGAGTGTTTTTCAGGGTGGTTATGGATAACCTCATTTTTTTCATTTATAATTTTCATAATTTATCTAAACATAACATTTTCATTCTAACTAGAAAGTTTTAAATTAAATGGAGAATTAAAATATCAGATATCAAACTCCTAAACTTTGAACATCTGAAATATGTTGTAAATACTCAGCAGTTTTGGCCCCTGCATAGTTGAACGTTATGAAAACACAAGTGTGTGCTTGAAGAACTTCTTCAATGACCTTTATTACTCACTGAAAATACCCACACATATTTAAAAGTTTATTTTTTAAATAATATTTTTGTATGAAACAAACATACTCCCTTGTGACATGGCAAAATGATGTTGAAGCTCTATGGTATAATAACTGAGGTAGATAATTCTGCTTCCATTGACTTGAGTCAGGAAACAAAGTTGATTAAGGTACTCCCCGACATAAATGGAATAAGCTTTATGTTATAATGTACTTATATAAGATGGATAGATGATTTTTAACATGACTTATTTTAGTCTCCACTGGGAAAAGTTTTCCTATATTTAGAATTATCTTTTTATTTGTAAATTGATGGAACTCTAAAACTTTTTTTGAATATCTTCTGTAGTTTTCAAAATTCAGACTCAAATCTGCATGAATTCCAAGGAATCTTTGTTTGTACCTTTGACCTGCAGGATAGCTCCTCTGGCAACGTGTCTGAGGGGGAAGGCCTTCCTGACAGCCAGGAGGAGCCTTTCCAGGGAAAACAGAGATCCAAGGACAAAACTGCCACCCCAAGAAAAGATGCTTCCAAACGTTCTGTACTGTCCAAGTCAGTTCCTGGGTACAAGGTAGAAGAGAAAAGCCCCTGACTCAGCTTCCTTCCTGAGCAGCCTCTCTCCCTGAAATGTTTTAACTTTGAATTTCAAAGTGGTGGAGCCCTGCCTGCTGCCCTGCACTAGCTGTTCCTCTGTGCTGTGTGCCCTCCCTCAGCTTCTTTCTTTTTTGCTTTATTTTCCTGGTGGCTTTTCTGTCACTTTTGGCTATGGTTTAGCTTCTGTTTTCTGTATTTGTACGATTTGTAAGAGAATCTTTTTTTTTCTTTTAAATAACCAGGCAAGTATGGATTTTTAAAAAATTATTTCATAGGCAGAACTTCATACATTGTTTCATCAGAGTAAAGGTCGTAATTATCTGACATTTTAAATATCCTAGTATTTAGTATAGCTAAACATGCTGTGCTGTAAAGTATGGGTGGATATACTGTCAGACTAAGTTGCATTTTTTGTAGCGCCTTTCATTAAGAAAGATCTGGGTTTAATCTAAGGATTATTTGATCCATTTGCCAAATTCAGCTAACTCTGTGATAGAAAATAATAAAACTTGTTATTTATGTTGTGGTGCCAAGCCTAACCTTGGCATCTAGCCCAGGCAATTCTATGACAAGGATTTAAACATTATTTTGTGAGGTATTTTGGCTTAGATAGACTTGTTAACTTTTTGATCTGGGTATTCTCAGAGTAAGATAGTATGTTATCAGCAATATTATTATTTTTATTGTTTGTTCCTGCTGTCTGCCCCTTCCTCTTCAGAGGGTTAGGTGAGAGGTGAGTAGCCTTATTTGTACATGGGGATTTAGGAATATCATAAAAGGAGTGGAATTAGCTGCACAGTTTTGTGTTTTGGATAGTAACAGTAAAATACACAGTTCTTTTGGTCTGGAAGGTATCAGAATAAGCTTTTCATTGTGGTTATGAAGGTGTTTTGAAGGAATATTTTAGAGTAAGGTGATGAAGTTGTGCCAAGTGGCATTGTAAACACCTTATTATGCGTCAGAGTTGGGATTGTGGTAGGTTGTCCAGAACAGGTTCAGGTGAGCTGCTTCCTCCCAGCTTCCCTGCAACCTGATCAGAACCCTTCTAACAGTTTGTTTGCCTTTCTTTTCCTGAAGTAAAACAGTGAGTTAAATTAGTGTATTCCATATTTCATTAATCAACTTTATGTAATCAACTTAAAAATACATGTTTTCTCAGCCTATGGCAAGCAGATCATAAGCTTCATTCAGCAAGATGGCTTCAGTAGGCTGCAGCTATGTGATTTTTATACTTGTTTTTACATATATATAGCTTATCTAATTTTTTTAAACTAAAGATTTAAATTGATGCTTAAGAATTGAAAGCAAATGAACTCCAAAGATTAAATTTTGGCAAGTTAGTTAGGTGTGTGTGCTCTACAGTGTGCTACTGGTCTGGTAAGAGCTTCAGATGGGAGTGGCAGCTCAAAGCACACTGTTGGTGTTGAGTAGACCTTTCAGACAATAAGCCTTGATTAATTATGGGTTAAAAAAAGAGAGAATATTGAAATAGATGTTTTAATAGAGGCTGAAAATGAAGAACTATTCAATACTATCATTGATTTATTATAGAAGAAATCATATAGATTAACCTAAATTGATAGTACTCAAGGGAGTTTAATATGCAGAATACACATTTTATAATCTTCTGCGAACATTTTTAGTACCTAAAAATGTTTCAGGTATTTCAAAGTTTGGAACAACCAGTATCTAGACTTAATACATTAATATGAACATGTTTAATAAAAGTTAACCTCTATGAAAAGTATTAGTAAGCCAAGATGTGCCTAAATATTAGGTTACTTCAGCCTGAAGGCATATGTATAAATGTGTTTTAAAATATGGGGGGTTAAGAAAAATGATAATGTATCTGATGTCTTGCTTAATAAGAATCACTAGTGCTTGCCCTTAATTTGTAGGACAGTATTGTTTAGGTTACATTAACCTGAAATTAAAGCATAATTGCTAGGATTCAGGCCTACGTTACAAGATATCATTAAAATTTGTAGTATTAATGCTACCATATAACTTATGTTTGGTTATTTTTCAAGCAGAAAAATAAGTGTATTGTGAGTCTTTTGTGTGAGATGCTGAGAACTATTAGAATGAGTATTTAAATTTTCTTGTCAATAGTGAAACTCTGATGTTGTTGCAGTTACAAGAAGTAAAACTGTCTGTCTCCATCAGACACACGTAGGGTTCTGTTCCGTTAATCTTCAGGAGAGTTCTGCACACTGTTCCCTCCTCCTCCATCAACTCCACAGTACACTGAGAGGCTAGCTCCCAGCCACGATTGGTATCCTCTGTGTCAAGTGCTGGGCTGAGCAGTGTGGCTTCTTAGAGTGCTTGAAGGAACAAAGCCTTTTATATTGAGCTGTGGCCTCATCGTAGAAAATGCTGCAAAGCTCTTTCTCTGTCTCTCTCCCTTCTCCACCCCTGTCTCTCCCTCTTATCATCAAGATGAAGACTGTTGGGTAAGAAAAATTTTAAGTGGTTTAACCAAACATTATGATATTAAGCTTAGAAGTAAATCTGGAATTGTCTTGGTGTCCTTTTAATCATAGGTGTTTAATGTATATTTTAATGATTGTAGAACTTGAATTGCTCTAGAATGTGAATGACTAGCCTTGTGTTTTATTCCTTTTGACTTTTGTAAAGGATCTCCTATGAGGAGTTCTGTTTTTAGAATTTAATATTGTGTGGTTACTTCCTTGACTTTAGTGCAAGATACTAGAGTACTTAGTATGCCAGTATCTAACTTAAACTACAAGTATTAGATAAGTATATCTTTTACATTTAGTACAGGTACTATAACCAAAAGATATTTCTTATTTTGATGGATTGAGAAGTAGCTTTCTGCTGTATATTATGGCAATTACAGATTTGATCATACCTAAACCAGAATTTGGATCATGGAAGTGCACTTCCTAGCTATTTTTTATTTAGGGATAGGAAAACACAATGAGAACCTTATGCTTAGAATGTAGCAGGAACAAGAGGGTAACACTGCAAGACTTAAAAGGTTTGAGCATGTGACTCTATCCTTTTGTTGGGGAGCAGGGTATAAAGATATACGTATAGGAGATGTAGAATAGCTAATGGTAAAGTTTTTTATGTATGTTTTAAATTCTATGATATTTATTATTTTGTAGAGACATTTGTGATTGTTTAGAGTTATTGTTTTTATTATATTATATTTATGTATAAGGTTGACTTTTTTTAAATAAATAAGCCAAAAATTATTTTTGAATGCCTCTGTCATCTTTTGCAAAGAAAGATAATTTAAAAAATAAAAAACTTAAATAATTAAGAACAAATTGTTTAGGCCTAACAGGTTTTGAAGGTGGCAGTGAGACATTTCGAAGCTGAATACCATACACAAAGTTGGAGTTTCGTTTAGGCTCCTCTTTGGTTCAATAACTTAGGAAAAGGAAATTTAAGATACATTTGGCTGGATTGGAATAAAACAAATATAATAATTCTATTTAAAATAATTTTTTTCCCAGTTCATATATATATATGTATATGCCCCTGGCCCCCATTTACTACTTGGCCCATGCTTGGTCTTCTTTTTCTCCCACTGACGTTAACATATTCATATACCACGAGTGAGCATCATATCATTACAGTCAAGGCTGTGATGCTGGAATGTTCTCCCTCCAGTAATTTCAGGTGCGGTGAACCTTTTCTTCTTTGTCCTTTTCCATATGTTGCCAAGTGTTTTTTAAAGCCAAATATCTTCATTGGATTGAGCATGTTTTTAATCTGAAAAATGAATAGTACTCAAAATGTAAGAGTGTCTATGTAGTTAAGTGATAAATTTTTTTTGCTTGTCTGAAAACTTACTTTTCTCTTTTATGTTTTGTATCTCATACTGAATGCATTTTCCCTTGTAGGCTCTTTTATTAATTTATTAGATATTCAAAGGGCATCATCACACAGCTTGGTTTTCCACACATTTATGTACATGATAGTGTATGCATGAGACATCTTTCAACTAAAAATGTGGAAATATTGATTTTGTAACTTACATTTTATAGATTTAGTTTTAAAACTTTGGAAAATATCAGTTTTTAAACCATATCATCAGTATATAAGCTGCTTAAAACTCAGTCTTTTTTTAATAATAAGCCTAACTTCACATGTAATAGTCATTTGGTACATAGCTTTTCTCTTCCAACTAATAGTGTGACTCTACATTGTATTTAGTCTTCCCTTCCAATTCATTATAAAGATCTCACTGTGCACATAGGGAGTGTAGAATGCTACATTTAATCCTAACACAGATCACGCAGTTGACAGAATTTAAAGTGAAATCTAATAAAGCTTTAGTCAGGAGGCCATTGTATGTTGAAAGCAGACTCATGTCAAGTTACATCTTTCAAAAAGGTCCTTATTAGCAAGTTACCAAAAGTAAACATAAGGCAATACAATAACAGAATTCCTTTTGAACCCATAGCAAGTTCTTCTGACATGATTTTATAGCCCTCTTCTACCCTTCCAGCCAAAGGTCATTCCAAATGCTCTATGTGGAATTTGTCTCAAGGGTAAGGAGACCAACAAGAAAGGGAAGGCTGAGTCACTTATCCACTGCTCCCAGTGTGATAACAGTGGTAAGTATCAGCATGTCTTCTTAACTTTTGAACCACTCTCTTTGTTGCTTCAAAAACTAGTATTTTTAGTTGTTGGATAGACTTGAACCAAAGAATCAAGTATAGAGGGTATCTTGTAAGCTGTAGATGAAGTCCATGTATTTTCTTCTACATTGTATTTTCAGGTCTCTTTGGCGATTAAATATTGTGGCCCTTCTTGAGAAATCCCAAAACAAACCATCATTTTATTATGCCATATTAAGATAAAAATTCTTGTGCGAAATACTACTAATATTGGTTTTGGTTTAGGCCATCCTTCTTGCCTGGATATGACCATGGAGCTTGTTTCTATGATTAAGACGTACCCATGGCAGTGTATGGAATGTAAAACTTGCATTATATGTGGACAACCCCACCATGAAGAAGAAATGATGTTCTGTGATGTGTGTGACAGAGGTTATCATACTTTTTGTGTGGGCCTTGGTGCTATTCCATCAGGTAAAGATGAAAAAAGAAGGACCATTATCTTTGAGTGACTCTCCCAGCATTTTTACAGGCTTCATAAACACCATAATGACACAAAGGGCTTTTAGACCCTTCTGTTCACAAGACGTGACCAATGCTGTGATTACCTAGATCATGTCCACCTGCTTTTCATCCCTAGCCAACCCAACTAAAGGACACATGAGATGTCAGAGTATCTACTCTTAAGTTTTGGAAGTATAGCTCAATGTACAGAATGAGCCAGTGTTTTTCTACTGAAATAGCTAAAGCAACAGCATCAATTTGTTTCAAAGCCTTGCTTTTATTTTTATGTCATCTATTTAGAAACTTAACAAAATGACATCTATGTCTTTATACACATTAAACCAGATTTCTATAAATTGAGGCAGCTTGACAATTCCAGGAAACTTGAGGATGAACACAGGATTGAAGAACACATCACAGTAATTGGATTAAAACATTACACACACACTTGTGTAATTTTAGAACTTATTTGCATAGTTAATACTGAATAATACTTTATATAAAGTATATGCCTAGAACTAAGTTTCCTGGGAATCATTTAACTTGAACTTAAATAATTAAAGTTCTGTAGTAATTCAGATCAAGTACATAGCACAGTTTATCAATGTGCTGTCAAATACTTGTTAAGTTTTAAAGTGCTGTGTCAGCATAGTACACCAGGACTTGAGAGGAGGATGTTAGACACACAACTGCCAGTGAGCAGCAGAGAGAAAGGCTGAAAATAAGCCAAACTCAAGAACAGGTTTTATAGTAGGATTTGTATTTGTATTACTGAACTTTTTAAGTGTGAGTGTTTGGATTTCAGAAAGGATTATAATAATTTTTTCAAGGTCCCTATTATAGCATTGTTCCTCCCACCATGCCCACCCCCCCGACTTGCACTGAATTTCACATGGCATTGATTACAGTATCTAAAGGGAAGTTTACATTTTTCTCTTTATTTTAAAGAACTCATTAGTGCCCTTCCCACCACAAATCCGCAGAGGACTATCATTAGTGATAGCTAAGGAAGGAGAGCTAAGTGGGTTTAGAATTCAGTGCTAAAAAATTAAATTTCATTCTGTATTAACAATTTTTCTCCTAGGTCGCTGGATTTGTGACTGTTGTCAGCGAGCCCCCCCGACACCCAGGAAAGTGGGCAGAAGGGGGAAAAACAGCAAAGAGGGATAAAATAATTTTTTGACCTCAATATTGTTATATGCATTTAAATGAACTATTTGGTGCCAATTTATTTACAACATTCTCATTCTAATAAAAGATTTTTGAAATTAACTATTTGCTTAAAATCTGCAAGTTGATTTATTTATAAGCTACTCTTGCCCTTGAAACCAATTTCACGTAGAGAAATAGTTCATCTTCCAAAAAAGGTTTTTATATCTTAGTACTTTGTCTCCAGAAATTCACTGAAAATATTAGGCAGCTTAATTTGAAATACTTAACTATTCTTCTGTCAGCCTGAAAGTTAGTTTTATGAAATTTTCCTAATCTATATTGTCTCTGGCCTATCCTAAGTAGCATAACAAAGTTACTCAGTAACGGAAGAATTTTAATAGACAGGTAGCTCAAGATATTAACGTTACAAGTGACCCGATGAGATGTGATGCAGCTTACTCTAGAACCATCATTGACTGGCACAGAGACACCATCTGCTGCTTGCCAGGAAATCCTGTTAGGTAGGAGGTACCATCCCTATCTGGGGTGTAGGCATGGGGCTTTCGTCCATGCTCAGGCAAGTATTACATTTCAGAGTTGCTTTTAGTAACTCTTCAAAGCCTACACATTGTAACTTTATTTAGAATCTCTAGAGTAAAATTATAAAGCTCTCAGCCTTTTAATGTTATCTCTGTGGCTGCATGAAAAGTTGCCCAATTTTGATTTTTTATAAACCTAAATTACTGCAATAATCTTTCTTTTGTCACCTGACAAACTAATCAAAATGGAGCTTAAACATTTTATTGTTCATATTTCTTTTATAGGAATTTTGATCTTTAAAAGAAAACAAATATCATGCTTGCTGCTTTTCCTACTTTTGGGGTAACTGAGGTAACAAAACTGTATGGCTTTATTTTTCCATCCCCCAACTAGAAAAGGTAACCAGAACTTCAACCAGGGGAGAGTAGCTAGGTTCACAGCAAACTGCAATCAACTTCACAGATTAAAGGTAGTATACTCCAGAGTATGTTCAGTGAAATCAAAAAAGAATTTCAAGTACCAGCTTCAAAATACTAATTAATATTGTCCAGAGAACGGATTCCTCTTCTTGAGATGCATCTTCTGGAGCATGAGCGTGCTTGTGACTCGTATCTGTACCATCTGAATACGCGGTCTCACCGAATGGGTACTGTTCGATGGTTCGATCATAGTAGACTTTCATTTCAAATTCGCTCTCGTGGTGAGATGGGTGTCCGTAGATGCCTATCCCCACAGGGCGCTGGAAATGCGCTGGAATAAAAACGACGTCCTGGCCACAGGTGACAGACTGCAGTTCATAGTCATCAAAACTCGGGTGTAGGGTGCTGTCAGACACGTAGAGGTCTGCATCGCCCTTTAAGCTGTGCATCTTAAGCACTATCTTTCCCTCATGATTTAACCTCAAATAGCTATAATTCCCAGCTCCTATCTGACCCTGAACAACGTGCAGAAGGATCCACTCTTCTGGAACTTCCTTCTCGTCAGATGCATTCACCGAGGACACAACTTGAGACGCTAGCAGTATCAGGAGCGCGCTCCTCCAGGGAGTTGCCATGATGGTGACGCCTAGCGCCGAAACCTCATCTGTGAGCGGTCTGCGGATAAACGAGACGACACGCTCAGCACGCTGTTAACACCTGGGGCAACTCTGCGTGTCAGGGGAGGACACGTCCGTCCAGGCCACCAGCCGGGGCTGACTTCGGGCGGGTCCTGTGCGATCTCTGCGGCCCGCTGCCCTGCCCCCCGGCCCAGGGAAGGAGAGGAGAGAGGACGGGGATGGGGAGGGGATGAGGAGGGGGAGGGGATGAGGAGGAGATGAAGAGGGGAAGGAAGAGGATAGGATGGGGAGGAGAGAATGTGGAAAGGATAGAATGGGAGGGGATGGGATATGGAGAGGGGAGGGGACCGGGGGGAGAGAGGATGAGATGGGGACGCCGTGCAGGGAGGGGGCCTGGAGGAGAGAGGCCAGGACGGGAGGCCCGGAGGGGAGCGGGGGCTTGGGCCGGGTGCGGGCGCGACAGGCCCGCGCCGTCTGGGGAGCCCGGAGAGCGGGCCGGGCAGAGGGGCGGCCCCGGGGGGTTCCGCTGGGCGGGGAGGGGCGGGAAGGCCGGCCTCTCGCCCCGACTCACCCCGCTCCCCGCAGGGCGCCGCGCCAGCAGCACCGGACCGGGGCCGGGCGGCCGCGCCGGAGGAACCGGAAGTGAGGCGCTTCGGAAGTGGCGTGGCAGCTAGGAAGTGAGGCCTCTCTGGGAGCGGGGGAGCGGGGGGGGGGGGAGCGGGGGGGGGGGGGGCTTCCTCGCTCTCGCGAGAATGGAGAAAGGGGCGGAGGCTCTAAGGGGCAGCGGGCTGGTAACCAGGGCGACGGAGCGAGGGCGGGGCGCAGGCTTTGTGCTCTCGGATGCTCACCTGACGGAGCGTCCACTTCGCGCGTCCCCAGAAGAGAGGCAGTTGCGTCCGAGGGCCCCTTGTGCAGGCACCTGTTCCCTGTCCTGTGCTTCCCTGACTGAGCGTCCACCTCGAGAGTCGCCAGGTGAGAGGCAGGTGCACCCGAGGGCCCCTTGTCCGGGCACCTGTTACCTGTTCTCTTTTCCGCTTAAGAACATGGTACTTTTTGAAATGCTCCTAAAAGAGGCTTCAAAATGGAATTGTATTTATATTTAGGATTTATTTTGTTAATTTGGGATATGGTGTTAAGGGGCACCTATTGGCCACTGAAAAAGGTTTCCCTAAGAAAGATGTGCATTTTAGTGTCAGACTTTTGTGTTGATTCCAATTCTTGTGTTTAATTTTAGAACCTGCTGAATCACTTTTGTAGAAACAGGTGGCATGTAAATATTAAACACATACAATGACCCTTGTGCCCATTTCTGTAGAACCTGAACTCTGCCAAATAGCTACAAAACTTGTGGATTGGTCAGGATGTGATGGAGATTGGCATGTGTTGGGTTAAAGAGCGTGTATGTTGCCACATTGAATTGTTACGTTTGCGGTCACTTATGGGTATGTAAAAGTGGCATGAGGATCTAAGGCTGATTATATTTTGGGGGTTGACCTGAAGTTGGGAGAAGCTGCATTTGGGTGGGTAGTGACGCACTGGTCTTGGGCTAATGATCGAGATGGCACTAGTGGGGCTGGAATACAAGAGAGTGGATATGACATAGGGATACATTTGGATCTATTTTGAATGGAGACAGGAGCGGGGGTGCTAAGGGGTGGCAGGCTGGTATGTTGACTACTGTTATTAGTAGTCAATGATTTGTGCTTACCTGGCAAGTCACAGGCACAAAAGTGCAAAATATGTGGGCTGTAAGTCAGCCTGGCCAACAGAAAGAGGGTATAGATTTTTTTAATTAAAGCAACTAAATATAAAGAGTAGTATTACCTGTTAAAGTATTTAATAATTTAGGAAAGAACTTGAAGACACAGACATGCCTGAGTATAATTTGGTACTGTTTCCACACATGTGTTGTCAGTCATTGCTCCATTTTATACTAGTTCCACCATCAGGATAGCTAGAATTAGAACCTCTCTCCTGTTCTGGCTAATGTGGAGAACTTTATATTTTCTTTTGCTACAAAGTACACCATCGAGGATACTTTTAATTTAATTATGGTGCTATTTATCACTTTCCTTTGGGAACTCAACATGCTGTCCAACCACCATGTCGTGTTTTCCTCACTCAAGAATAAAATAGCACATTTCTGGCTCATTGAGCTGCTAAAAGAGAAAGATTATGATCTTTTCTAATCAGAAGGGAGTAATTTCTCTTTTCTAAAAGTGTACATATACACATATATACATAGAAAAAAACCAGAAGGAGATGCACAGTGTTTTAACAGTGGTGCCCCTTGAGTAGTAGAGAATAATTATTTTTTTCTTGTATGGATTTTCTAATTTTGTACAATTCACATGCACTGTTTCTGAATCAAAAAAAGGTTTTAATGTACAGCCTCCAGTTATATGGGATTACTGTCTGCTTTGTGTTTACTGACTTAACTTCAAAACAATGGTCTCTCCAGCAGCCACTTCTCACCACATTTTCTTTAAGTGCTTACATAGTCTTAGATACACTAGAATCTCATGAAAAAAATAACTTTAGTGTATCCTCTCAGACTTGTTCCTATGCATGCATATCAGACTTACACTGGTTGTCTCTGGGGAATGCACAGAGGAAAGGAGGTGTGTGGGGAGGGAAAGTTTAACTGTATTATTTCTGCATTGTTTAAGTGTTTTGCACTGTATTGCTTTTGTAAGCCAAAAAGTTAAACAGTTTATATCAGTGAGGGTAGGCTAGTGCTGTGGCAAACAATCCCGAAAGATAATTGTATGCGTCTTGCTCACACAGTTCTATGTGGCTGCTCGAGTCAGATCACACTCTTAGGCATCAGAGACCTCTTCCGTCTTGTGGTTCCCTCTTCCTTAGGCTCTCCAGATCCTCTCCATTTAGCCAATGGGTGGGGAAAGAGAAGAAAGAATCATGTATGGGAGGGTTTTATGGGCCAGGCTTGTCAGTGGCCTACATTACTTATGCCCACATACTCCCAGTCCCTACTGCCCTGGCCAGAGCTCAGCCGCATGGTGGCACCTAGCTGCAAGGGAAGCTGGATCATGTAGTTTCCGGAGGGAAAGGGAATGAATTGTTGGACAAGGGGCAGCACCTGTCATTGCCTCCCTTCTGGTGACCAGACATCTGCTGCTTCTCTCTTCAGCCCACGTGGAGAACCCACCTCCCTAAGGCGCACATCTAGTAACAGCATCCTGCAGGACGCAGAGCATCTCCCAGCATGGCACAGTTCTCTCCATCAGGCCCGGCTATGGTTCCTCATGGTCTGGGGACCTAGGAACTAAAAGGACAGGCTATCTGCTCCCCAACCACAGCACAGGGGTTAAATGTGACCAGGGTTATTGTAACAGAATCTCCCCTTCATAAGGGAGACTAGTCCATAGTAGTGCTGAAATCTGGTGGGATGATCTAATTAGATTTAGGTCTAATCTAAATCCGATTAGACCCCAACTCTGCTGCCTGGGGTCCCCCTTGTCCATTTTTGGTCCTACCCTCAGGCCTCTCCCCTCCATGGCCTCATCTGAAGGGATGATGCCCTCCTAGAGGGCTGCTGTGGTCCACCTCCTACAGTGATGAAGTGGGGCCCAAAGATGCTCAGTCTTAAGCAGCCAGCACATGTTTATCTGTTGCTCCATGTTTCTGTGGCCTTCTGGCTCTCTTAAGAGCACAGTGGGCTCTGGTCTGTATAATCCATCAGCTGCATGTGCCAGCTAGCAACTCTACTGTAATCCTGCCTGCATATGCTATTCAAGGCTTTTATTTGTCTTTTTGCATGCTTGCCCTCTTGTCTCTCCTGGAACTGAACGGCTGGTACCTGGAGGTTATATGGAATTGTAGGCTTGAGTGGGAAGGTACCCATCCTTGATCAGGTCTTTTCCAGAAGGCTGTCTTGTTGGTCCCTGGTCCCTCACCACAGCCTCTAGAGGCACTCCAGTTTTCCTTAAGTCCTCACACTTCTGGACACTTTCTGTTTCCAGTTGCTTCTGCTTGCACACCAGACAATTCTTTTTTCAGCCAATTTTATGTGTTGGCTGCAAACACTGATTCCTTCGAATCATTTCCACTAGGGCTACAGGATCAGCGAGCATGGGGTCTGTCTACCACGTTATCACAGGATAGAGTTTAGCCAAATGTTTTGTCACTGCATAACATGAATCTTGAACTGTCAGCCTGCTGAATTTGTTTCCAAGCCCCACCACTCAGTCACTGAGCAGCGCCTGCTTCAGGGTCCCAGGTTCTGCGTTGGTCAGGGTAGGCTGTCACAAGTAACCTCAGCATTCCAGTGGCTTAACACAATAAAAGTTTGTTTCCCGCTTACATAGCTGTCCATCCCAGTGCTCCTGGTCAGGAGACCCTCAACAGGCAGTGCCTCAGACAACCACTGCTTTCCACTATGTGCCCTCCCTCTTGGCCTTTGGAGCCCCCTGCCTTCACCAGTGGTGGATAAAGTGATTGGGGGTCATGCACAGGACCTTATATGGGACCAAGCCTATGCATGGGGTGTGACTTCTTCCTGCATTCCACTGACCAGAACTCAGTGGTGTGGCTGCACTTAATTCCAGAGAGGCTGGGAAATGTGGTTTTGCTACCTTCCTGTGGCTCCCAGGAGAAAGCAGAAAGGGCTGGGTGAAAAACCAGGAGACTGCCATACCACGGAAATAGGAAAGCCAATACTTTAACAGATGTGAAAAGAATACTTGTTTGTTAAGTATTCTTAAATAAGACATCTGATGGGGGTCCCCAGACCACCCCAAGCCTCGATGCCTTGCTGGGACGACTCACAGGGCACAGAAGACAATTACTCTGGGGTCACGGTTTCAGGGAGAAGGCGTTATTGGGCCTGTTGGCTTGAGATTCAGTCATCAGGCAAAAGGCTAGACTTGTACCCCATTGTTTGGCTGAGATTCAGTCATCAGCAAAGTCCAATTTCATCAGTCCTTACAAGCATGATATTCTTGTCCTTACTGACTTCTTGGGATGTTAGCAGTTTGGTCCAGTTTGGAAGATAAAGAAAACAAGACATGCGTGCAGTTCCTCTGAAATGGCTGCTCTGGCTCTATTGTAATATGGCTTCACTCAAGTCATCCTTCACAGGCCACAAAGCAGTCACGGTTATGAGATGCAGGTTGTGAATGGCTTTTATCTGGATGCCTGTCATTCCTGGGGTCAGCTGGGGAAACTGGAAGGTTAGGCAGAGCAGGAGGCCATGGGCCTTTCTGAGCTCTGGGAGCCACCACCAGCGCGGCTCTGTTTCTGGATATTGCAGCGCCAGCTCCAGGAAGAGGGGACTTGCGGGCTCTGTCAGCAGTGGGTGCATTCAGGTGTCCTGGACGGAATTGTAGGTGGGGGTTTCGAAACGTGAAATGCTCCCTGAGGTCAAGACTGCCCGTCGCTTTTCTGAAAGATCAGATGAGAAGAGTTACCGTCTTTTGTGACAGCCGCTCCAAGCAGGGACCTGAGTCACCTGAGATGTTGGCAGGGAAGGGTGTACCCTCTGGTGTCCCAGCTCCTAAACACTTTAATTCCCAGGGTCCCTCAGAACTTCTGTGATGATTCTGTTTAGAATCCAGTCCTCCTCCCGCTTCCGTCTCCTGCCACTGTGAGCTCGTGCTGCAGGTGGACATGCAGGCCTTTGAGTGGGGACAGGGCACACTTTATGTCTTAGCCCCTTCTAGCTGCTGCACAGAACACCAGAGACTGTGTGGCTTATACACACCAGGCATCAGTTTCTCAGTTCTGGATGCTGAAGTCTGAGATCAAGGTGTCGGAAGATTCAGTGTCTGGTGAGGGCCTCTCCCTGGTTCATAGGCATCTGTCTACTCTCTGTGTCCTCATGTGCTGGAAGGGATGAGGGAACTCTCTGGGGTCCTATTTTAAGGGCACTGATCCCATTCATGAGGGCTCCCCCCTCACGACCTTATCACCCTCAAATACCATCACATTGGGGGTTAAGTTTCAACATATGAATTTGGGAGACACAAATGTTCAGATCACAGCACTTCAGATGGTTGTGTACTTACACAAATTAGTGGCAGCTCTGCACCACTCAATGGCACACGAGTGTTTTAGCTGTTGTCATATTTCCTTGTCATCTGTTTTGAGATTATTTAATTTTCCTCTAGCCGTGCTCTATCACTCTAACTCGACTGACACGGTGGAGGGGACACTTGTCCTTTCCTTGGTGACTCCTGGGGATCAGCACCCAATATGCTGAAGCGTAAGCACGTTTGTATGTTGACTGTCCACTCAGGCTCTCCAGACTTTGTGCCAGCTGTGGGGTCTAGAACCGTATGCTATTCAGTGTGTCCAGTGGAAAGTTCTGGGACATTCTCTGCTATGTTGCAGTCATGTGCTCCTTGTGTGTCCTAGAGGCTCGCTGGGGTGGCTGGAGGCCAGAGTTGAGGCCTTTCAACTTTAGAGTCTGTTATCTACAGTTTCTGGTGGTGAGATTTTTTTTGGTTAATTATACTGAAAATATTATTCCCCTGGCCCAACTTGTTAAATTTTCAATTATGATGTTAAATAGGACATGGTTTTGGATGAGGCCCCAAAGTGAGAGCCCTAGGTAACCTGTTTCCTTGCTTTTAACTTGCGAGCTGGGCCAGCTCTTCTGCCTTCAAAAGCCACACTGTGACTTATGAAGGGGATGGCAGTGCTCTCCTGGAAGAGCCCTGTTGACTCAGAGCAGAACGTCTGGTGTCTCCTGTCCCTGATTGTCTCCTGTCCCACTCCCCTCCCAGCTAAGCAGAATGAGGGGCTCTGCGAGCGTGGGGCCTACCGGGGACAAAGCCAGCCTGGCTGAGTGCCACTTGTCTCACATGGGCCAGCCGTGTAAGCTGCCATTCTGCAGTTTTCTAGACAGAGCCATCCCCAAGAGGACTGCTTAGGAGCAGGGATGCGGTGGGAAGAGGCAGTGTGGTTTCTTGGGGCCCTGTGTGGGAACCGTGCCTTGTCTGAGGTCCCTCTGGGACCCGGCACCACACACAAGGAGAAGGGCACCATCCACCCCACAGACAAAGATGCAAGGCCAGGCAGAGAACCCCGAACCCTCTGCTGCCTCTCGCTCCACATCCCCGCTGCCACCTGGCCTCCCATCCTGGTGAGCAGACCCTCCCCTGTGGTACCTTGATGGGGCCCAGGCTGGAATGAGGGGAGACACTTCGAAATGGGTGAAAGACTTAAATTCTGTTTTAACTCACATTTTAACACACAAAAGAGAGATAGGAATTTCAGCTGGGGAAGGGAAACAAGACAAGGTAGGTTTGAAGAACTTGAAGAGCGGTGGTGGAAGAAGGGTTTCTTCCTGCCTGGGTGCTGGGGTTCGTGCTGTTAAGAACTGACCACTAGGGGTCTGACCAAATCAGTTGTGAATTTTAATCTACACTTTAGTGTCACTTCCTCTCCATCTTCTTGGGTTGACTCTCCCCATTTCCTGCCCTCTTCTCCTGCCTTCCCCCCAAACCCCCAGCACTGTTGCCTGAGGACTGACCAGCCCTGTCCATGGACCCTGGTCATCCGAGTGGATTATTCATGAAACTGAGAACTTGGGCTTCCCGAATTCTGCCTCCATGGTTTTAAATACCTCTTTTCTTCAAGACGATCCTCCCATAAAATTTTGTAAACTGAAGGCCCACAAACAGGCATCTATGCTGGTGTGAAGCAAAACTTATTTTTTTCAGATTATTGTGACCCATACAGTACTTTGATATCGGCTGCAGTGCGTTATGGTGATTGTACACATCCTTGTGATTCCTTTAAATGTGTAACATAGCTACAGATTTCAGCCTCAGAAGTATGATGGTTTCCTGGCTGCAGGATAATGGGTTTTAAGCTTTCTCTCATTTGTTTAAAATAGCTCTCTAAATATTAAGGATGTTAATTCTTTGTCTTTATTGTTGCAGATTTTTCACTAGTTTTTATTTGTTTTTGATTTTTGATGATGTAACCTGCTGTCCATCTGGAATTTGTTTTTGTTATTATTTCTCAAATGGTTGTCTAGTCCCTGAACAATTAAAGCAATTTGCTTCTCAAAGCTCAAGGTAATATTCCTCCACACTTCTGTCCAGGGCTTCCTGCCTAAGCAGGATTTCCGGCATCCTGCTGGGTAGAAAATTAGTTGGGATGGCCTGCGGCTCAAAGCAGAAGAAAACGAAACTGTGTCCCGGGAAAGTCCAGTAGGGAGCTGAGCATTTGGTGCAAAGGGGTAAGCAAGTCCTCTCAAGTTAGAGCAAATGGAGTGAGTCGGGTCGAGGTGACCAGGCTCCTCTGAGAGGCTGCATGTGGGCAGCCCCGAGCCTGGTCACCTGCAGCGGTCAGCCGGCTGGGTGCGCTTTGGCAGGGACGCAAGCCACTTAGAGCAGCAGTGAGTGGCCAGGCAGGGACATCACGTGAGTCTGTCTGACTGTAAATCTGAGCTCCTCCCTCACAGCCTGTTGGATCCGCTGCTGATGCTTTCTCAGATCAAATGGAACTGTGAGGTCACATCTGAGGATGAGTCCTCTGTGTGGGCTGCAGTGGAAAGGCCGTCTATGAGGAGTCAGAAATGCGAAGTCTAGTTGCCGCATTTCCACTGACTAGTTGTATCACTTAGTAACCTCTCTAATTTTGTTTTTCACCTGTAAAATGGAAAAAACAAATTATTTAACTTTATAGAGTTAATGTGAGAATTAAATGATATATATATTGATATACACGTCTAGGTGATAATATCTGTGAAAGTGATCTGTAAGCAGTAAGTTTGTATACAAATACTATTATTTGCAAATCACAGTGCTCACCACTTTGCCAGCACATCCGTGGCTGAGCTTCAAGTGTATCCAGTGCCTGGAAGGAGGTGTGAGGGAGAGCAGAATCAAGGATGCCTCCAGGGCTACTGCTCCATGTATATAAAGAGATTACGTTGATGAAGTTATTAACTGTGAAGTGGGACAGAAGCCTGAGACATTTTTTATTTTTGTCAGTGTTTTATTAGTTTACTCTTCATAAGATGTAGCCTGTGAATCACTGATTATGTAACCCGAGGTAATTAACTTTAATGGCATAGAATGTTGTGAAATAATTGAATAAATCCCAGGTTAGCAACAGGAGATCTACATTCTAATTGCAGTTTACCACCAACTAATTTGCTTGGTCAGTTTAGAAAGTAACTTTGTATCTTAGCCATTGATAATAGTAATTGATTTTGGTAATAACTTTTTGAATGCTCAGTGCTGGTGCTCAACTAATGCCGTGCAGACCATCATTTAGTCTTCACAATGCCTCTGTGAGGTAGTCGCTCTCTCCATTTTCCAGTTGGGAAGCAGACTCAGCCAGTCTCAGCAAGATCTGTTAGGTAGAAATAGTGGGACTTGAATCAAGGTCTGTTTAATTTGAACGCCGTGGGGGAAGTGGAGCAGTTGAGGAGATGGAACCCCCAGGATTTTCAGTGATTTCTCTTCTTTTTTCTTGGGAGCAGGAGGGAGAGGTGAGTAAGTAGGTATGATGTGTTGTGTGTGTGTGGAGTCATATTAGTAATTATTAATAATTAATAACAGACTATCGTCTATATTAAATATCATATGCATAGTCATCTTGTACATACTTTGTGTTTTCAGATTGAGGATGGAAGAACCACAAGAGATTTCCTCCACTCATGATGGCTGCGTAGGTGACATAGTCATAGAGAAATACCTGGTTGAATCCAAGGAGTCTGTATCCCACGTCCAGCTTGCTTGCAGTATGCAGCACTGTGCTTTCCCTCTAGATGGAAACAATCTGTGCATATGGAACACCAAGGACCCTTCTCACCAGGTATCTAAAAGGTTTTGTGTGTTTCCTGTTAAGTTAAATGACAGAGAGCCTGCCATCACCTTGCCATTTCTCTGAGGCTGTTTGGGTAATATTACCCTCTATGGATTTAGCTCTAACTATGGGAGAAAAATGTTAACAAAAACAAAACATTACATTAAGTTTTGAGTTTTAGAAAATAAACTGTCTGGAATATCTTTATTAAAAAAATTCTTCAATAAGAACATGGGCAAGAAAAGGTTCATCATAACACAATGAAGACAAGTTGAACCTTTGTAGTTTTTTTTTTTTTTGGTGAGGAAGACCAGCCCTGAGCTAACATCCGTTGCTAATCCTCCTCTTTTTGCTGAGGAAGACTGGCCCTGGGCTAACATCCGTGCCCATCTTCCTCCACTTTATATGGGACGCCGCCACGGCATGGCCGACAGGCAGTGCGTCCGCGGGCGCCCGGGATCCGAACCAGCGAACCCTGGGCTGCCAAGCGCGGACTAAACCGCTGCGCCACCGGGCCGGCCCCACCTTTGTAGTTTTTAATATTACACATTTAAGGAAGTTTATTGTGTTTATTGCAGAATCTTTTACATCAAACTGATAGAGTTTTAAAGATATCATTAGTTTTAACTCTAAAGCTTATTTCATGACTAATATCATTATCTGAATACTCTTAATAAGAACAGGTTTCATTGTACAAAATGAAAAAGTAAATTCTATGAATATTTTTTGGCCTTTGGATAATTTTTATCTTCATTTTGGGCTTCAGGAGTTTGAGGACAGTGATTACAGTTACATAGGAACCAAAACTATATTTTTCTTTGACTTTCAATCTTACTGGCAATCACTTTACTAATAGAATCACTTTACTGTTCGTTATTAATAAAAGAAATCTATACTTTGATTTTTTTCCCTAGTTAGGAGATGTAATTCAGGTCTCCAGCTACTCTCGCTCACTTTTTCAGTGAAGTATAAAATACTTAGAAAAACGTGTCCTAGATATCAAGTGCACATTGTAGTGGTTATACCAAAGTGGACACACCTGGGTAACCACCACCCAGACTATTCCTGGTCTCCATCAGTGCTCCCTTCTCTCCTCCCTGAAGGTAACTCTATCTTGACTTCTAGGACCATGGGTTAGTTTTGCTCATGTTTCAGCTTTGTATACATAGGATTATGCATTATGTATTCTTTTGTGCTTGTTTCTTTCATTCACCGTTATGTTTATGAGATTTATCCACATTGCTTTTTCATTACTGCATAGTTTTCTGTTGTATAGATAGACTACAATTTATCCATTCTGTTGGTGGACATTTAGGTGATTTTCACTTTGACTATTATAAATAAAGTTGCCATAAATATTTGCATGTCTTTTGTTTTATAAATGTCATTTAGGTCAAGTTGGTTTTTAGTGTTCTTCAAGTCTTCTGTATTTTATGTCCACTGTTCTATCAATTATTGAGAGAGGCATATTGAAATCTACGACTCTAAATGTGAATTTGTCTGTTTCTCTTCCATCAGTTTTATTCCATGTATTTTGAAGCTCTGTTATTAAGCATGAAAATGTTTAGTAACTTTATGTCCTCTTGATGAACTGACTCCATTAATGTTATGAAGTAACTTTTTTTTTTTTTTTTGTGAGGAAGACCAGCCCTGAGCTAACATCCGTTGCTAATCCTCCTCTTTTTGCTGAGGAAGACTGGCCCTGGGCTAACATCCGTGCCCATCTTCCTCCACTTTATATGGGACGCCACCACAGCGTGGCTGACAAGCAGCGCGTTGGCGGGCGCCTGGGATCTGAACCGGCGAACCCCGGGCTGCCAAGCGCGGACGAAACCGCTACACCATCGGGTGGCCCCAAGTAACGTTTTTTTATCCATGGTAATATTCCTTGTGCTGAAATTTTGGCTACTTTTTTCCTTTCTTTTGGCTACTTTTTACTGTTTTTTTTTTTAAAGAAACTCTAAGTTTTTTAAAGCAAGTTTTTAAAAAAACTTTAAAAGTTTTTTAAGACTTTATTATTATTTTTTAAGAGCAGTTTTAGGTTCACAGCAAAATTGAGAAGAAGGAACAGAGATTTCCCATATACTCCCTGCCCCGCAACATGCACAGCCTCCTCCGTTATCAACATCCCCCACCAGAGTGATACATTGGTTACAGTAGATGAACCTACATTAACACATCATAATCACCCAGAGTCCGTATTTACATTTGGGTTCACTTTTGGTATTATACATTCTTTGGGTTTGGACGAATGTATAATGATATGTATCCACCATTACAGTGTCATACAGAGTATTTTCACTGCCCTAAAGTATTTTCCTCAGTGCTCCGCCTAGTCATCCTTCCCTCCCCCAACCCCTGGCAACCACTGATCTTTTACTGTCTCCATAGTTTTGCCTTTTTCAGAATGTCATATATTTGGAATCAAACAGTATGTAGCCTTTCAGATTGACTTCTTTCACATGGTAATATGCATTTAAGGGTCCTCCATGTCTTTTCATGATTTATTAGCTCATTGCTTTTTAGTGCTGAATAATATTCTATTGTCTGGATGTACCACAGTTTATTTATCCATTCACCTACTAAAGGACATTTTGATTGCTTTCAAGTTTTGGCAGTTATGAATAAAGCTGCTATAAACATCTGTTTGCAAGTTTTTGTGTGAACATAAATTTTCACCTCCTTTGGGTAAATGCCAAGGAGCACGATTGCTGGATCATATGGTAAGACTATGTTTAGTTTTGTAAGAAACCACCAAACTGTCTTCCGAAGTGGCTGTACCATTTTGCAATCCCACCAGCAATGAATGAGAGTTCCTGTCGCTCCACATTCTTGTCAGCATTTGGTGTTGACAGTGTTCCAGATTTTGGCCATTCCAATAAGTGTGTAGCGGTAGCTCACTGTTGTTTTAACTTGCATTTCCCTGATGACATATAACATGGAGCTCCTTTCATATGCTTACTTGCCATCTGTATATCTTCTTTGATGAGGTGTCTGTTAAGGTCTTTGGCCCATTTTTTAACTGGGTTGTTTATTTTCTTATTGTTGTGTTTTAAGAGTTCTTCATATATTTTGGGTAACATTCCTTTATCAGATATGTCTTGCACAAATATTTTCTCCCAATTGGTTGTTTGTCTTTTTATTTTCTTGATAGTGTCTTATGGAACAGAAATTTTAAATTTTATTGAAGTCCAGCTTATCAGTTCTTTCTTTGGTGGATTGTGCCTTTGGTGTATCTAAAAATTTATTGCCAAACTCAAGTCACAGGATTTTCTCCTGTGTTATCTTGTAGGAGTTTATAATTTTCTGTATCATATTCCTTTGCTGTTTTGTCAAAGATCAGTTGACTATATTTATATGGGTCTAATTCTGGCTCTCTGTTCTCTTCAACCAATCTGTTTGTCTTTTCTTTCACCAATACCTCACAGTCCTGATTAGTGTAGCTTTATAGGGAGTCTTGAAGTCAGGTAGTGGCAGTCCTCAGCTTTTGTTCTTTTTCTTCAGTATTGTGTGGCTATTCTGGGTCTTCTACCTCTCCATATCAACTTTAGAATCAGTCTGAAATTTTCATCGGGATTGCATTGAATCTGTGGATCAAGCTGAAAGAACTGACATCTTGACAATATTGAGTCTTCCTATCCATTAACATGGAATATCTCTCTGTTCACTTGGTTCTTTGATTTCTTTGAACAGAGTTTTGTAGTTTTCCTCATAGAGATCTTACATATTTTGTTAGATTTGTACCTAAGTATTTCAATTTTTTTGGTGTTTTAATGTAAATGGTGTTGTGTTTTAAATTTCAAATTTCACTTGTTTATTACTGATGTAGAGGAAAGTGGTGGGCCTTGTATTAACTTTGTATCCTGAAACCTCACTGTAATTGCTTAATTTCAGGAGTTTTTTGGTTGATTCTTTGGATTTTTTATATAGATGATCATGTCATCTGTGAGCAAAGACAGTTTTCTTTCTTACCCATCTGTATACGTTTTATCTCCTTTTCTTGTCTTATTGTATTAGCTAGGACGCCCAGTATAACGTTGACAGGAGTGGTGAGGGGCCTTGTCGCCTCGCTCCTGATCTTAGTGGAGACACTTCTAGTCTCTCATGTAATGGTGACGTATGATATGATGATGCGATCTTAGCTGTTGATATTTTGTAGATATTCTTTATCAACTTGAGGAAGTTCCTTTCTATTCCTAGTATACCGAGAGTTTCTATCATGAACTGGTGTTGGATTTTGTCAAATACTTTTTCTGCATCATTGATAGGAACTAGTGATTTTCTTCAACCTATTATTGTGATGGATTACATTAATTGATTTTCAAATGTTGAACCAGTCTTGCATACCTGGAATAAATTCCACTTGGTCGTGGTGTATAATTCTTTTTATACATTTTTGGATTTGATTTGCTAATATTTTGAATATTTTGTTGAAGAATTTGACATCTATGTTCATGAGAGATATTGGTCTGTAGTTTTCTTTTCTTGTAATATCTTTGTCTGGTTTTGGTATTAGGGTAATGCTGACTTTATAGAATGAGTTAGGAAGTATTCCTTCTTTTTCTCTCTTCTCAAAGAGATCGTAGAGAATTGGTATCATTTGTTCCTTGAATGTTTCGTAGAATTCACCAGTGAACCCATCTTGGACTGGTGCTTTCTGTTTTGCAATCAATTAATTATTGATTCATATTCTTTAATAGACGTAAGCCTATTCAAATCATGTATTTCTTTTTCTGCAATGTCTCATCTGCTGTCAATCTCTTTGTGTGTTTTTCATCTGTCATTCTAGTTTTCATCTCTCCAAGTTAGACTTGGGTCTTTTTAATGTATTCTGTGCCTCTATTTAACTTTGTGAACATGTGGAATAAAGTTATAATGACTGTTTCAATGTCCTTATCTAGTAAGTCTAATGTCTAGATCACTTCTGGGTGGATTTCAAGGTCAGGTGTTTTCCATGGTTTCCTATTTATCTTGGTTTTTGGCTGAATGGTCTTGTCTCCTTGAATACCGGATATTTCTGATTGATTGCTGGACATTATAAATGAAAAAAATGTACAGCTGGTTTGAGACTCTGGAGGATCTTCACTTCTCCCAGCAGGCATTTGTTTATGTCTGATAGCTGCCTGGCTTAGGGCCCCAGCAACCCCAGAAGACAGGTTTCAGCACCGTGAGGACTGTTCTATTTCCAGTTTACCCACTTGTTTGGTCTGGTACTTTGAGTTCCTACTCTTAGCCTAAGGCATTTAGCAACATGCCCCTCTTTCACTTTAGTAGGCTGTATTCTTTTTTTAAAGCAGAAATTTATTAAAATACATCCATAGTGGTTTTTTTTGGATATATGTTGTTTTTGTTTATAGCTTTATTGAAATATAATTCACATACCATAAAGTTCACTCTTTTAAAACGAATAATTCAGTGGCTTAGAGTATATTCACAAAGTTGTGCATTGATCATCACGATGTCAGAAATATGTTTCAAATATTTCCTTCTAGTCTGTGGCTTGCTTTTTAATTATCTTAACAGATTCTTTTAAAGAACAAACCTTTATGATCAAGTCCAATTCATTGATTTTTTTCTTTTGTAATTTATAGTTTTTTTGTTGTATGTAAGAAATCTTTCCAAAACCCAAGGTCATGAAAATTTTCTCCTATTTTTTCTTCCAGAAGTTTTATACTTTTAGCTATTATATTTAGGCCTATGATCCTTTTCAGGTTAATTTTTGTATATGATGTGAGGTAAGAGCCAAGGTGCATTCTTTTGTCACTTTGGTCATATAATTGTTCCAGCTCCATTTGTGGAAAAGGGCATCCTTTCGCCTTTTTCACTTTGTCGAAAATCAATTGACCATATATGCATGGGTGTTTTTGTGGATTCTCTATTCTGTTTCACTGATTTATTTGTCTATTTTTATACCAATATCACACTGTCTTGACTCCTGTAGATTTATAATACATCTTGAAAACAGGTAGTGTATATCCCCCAAGTTTGTTCTTCTCTTACAGAATTGTTTTGGCTATTTCAGATCCTTTGCATTTACATATAAATTTTGGAATCAGCTTTTCAATTTCCACACACTTGCAAAAAAGTCTGCTTTGTTTTGATTGGAATTGCATTGAGTTTATAGATCATTTTGGGGAGAATTGACATTTTAACAATATAGAGTCCTCTGATCCATGAACATGGTCTATTTCTTCTTTTTTTTTTTTTATTGGTGTCTTAGTTTATAACACTGTGGGGTTTTAGTTGTACATTTTTGTTTGTCCGTCACCTTGTGGATGTAACCCTTTACCCCTTGTGCCCCCCCCCACCCCCCTTCCCCTTGGTAACCACAAATCAGTTCTCTCTGTCCGTGTGTTCACTTATATTCCATATATGAGTGAGTTCATGCAGTGTCTGTCCTTCTCTCTCTGGCTTATTTCACTTAACATAATACCCTCTAGGTCCTTCCATGTTGTTGCAAATGGGACAATTGTGTCTTTTCTTATGGCTGAGTAGTATTCCATTGTATGTATATACCACATCTTCTTTAACCAGTCTTCAGTTGAGGGACACTTGGGCTGCTTCCACTTCTTGGCTATAGTGAATAATGCTGCAATGAACATAGGGGTGCATACGCCTCTTGTGATGGTTGATTTCATGTCCATTGGGTAGATGCCCAAGAGTGGGATTGCTGGATCATACGGTATTTCTATTTTTAATTTTTTGAGGACTCTCCATACTGTTTTCCATAGAGGCTGCACCAGTTTGCATTCCCACCAGCAGTGAATGAGGGTCCCCGTTTCTCCACAACCTCTCCAGCATTTGTTGTTATTTGTCTTTGTGATTATAGCCATTCTAATCAGTGTAAGGTGATATCTTAACGTAGTTTCGATTTGCGTTTCCCTGATGATTACTGATGTTGAACATCTTTTCATGTGTCTGTTGGCCATCTGTATCTCTTCCTTGGAAAAATGTCTGTTCATATCCTCTGCCCATTTTTTTGATCGGGTTGTTTGTTTTTTTGTTGCTCAGTTGTATGAGATCTTTATATATTACTGAGATTAATCCCTTGTTGGACAAACGATTTGCAAATATTTTCTCCCAGCTGGTGGGTTGTTTATTCATTTTGATCCTGGTTTCATTTGCCTTGTAGAAGCTCTTTAGTCTAATGAGGTCCCACTTGTTTATTTTTTCTTTTGTTTCCCTTGTCCGAGTAGACATGGAATATGAAAGGATCCCTTTATGTCCAGTCTCAATAGTGTACTGCCTATATTTTCTTCCAGGAGTTTTATAGTTTCAGGTCTCACTTTCAGGTCCTTGATCCATTTTGAATTGACTTTTGTATATGGCGATAGGAGATGGTCTACTTTCATTCTTTTGCATGTTGCTGTCCAATTTTCCCAGCACCATTTATTGAAGAGACTTCCCTCTCTCCATTGTATGTTCTTTGCTCCTTTGTCGAAGATTAGCTGTCCATAGGTGTGTGGTTTTATTTCTGGGCTTTCAGTTCTGTTCCATTGATCTGTGTGTCTATTCTTGTACCAGTACCATGCTGTTTTGATTACTGTAGCTTTATAGTATATTTTGAAATCAGGGATTGTGATGCCTCCAGCTTTGTTCTTTTTTTTCAGAACTGTTTTAGCTATTTGGGCTCTTTTGTTGCCCCATACGAATTTGAGTAGTTTTTGTTCTATTACCGTGAAGAATGACATTGGGATTCTGCTTGGGATTGCATTGAATCTGTAGATTGCTTTAGGTAGAATGGACATTTTAACTATATTTATTCTTCCAATCCATGTGCATGGAATATTTTCCCATTTCTTTATGTCTTCCTCGATTTCTTTCAATAGTGTCTTATAGTTTTCATTGTATAGGTCTTTTACCTCCTTGGTTAAATTTATTCCCAGATATTTTATTCTCTTTGTTGCAATTGTAAATGGGATTGTCTTTTTGAGTTCTCTTTCTGTTTTTTCATCGTTAGTGTATAGAAATGCAATTGATTTTTGTAAGTTGATTTTATACCCTGCCACTTTACTGTAGTTGTTGATTGTTTCTAGTAGCTTTCCGATGGAATTTTTGGGGTTTTCTATGTATAGGATCATGTCGTCTGCAAATAGTGAGAGTTTCACTTCTTCATTGCCTATTTGGAGTCCTTTTATTCCTTTTTCTTGCCTAATTGCTCTGGCCAGAACTTCCAGTACTATGTTGAATAAGAGCGGTGAGAGTGGGCACCCTTGTCTTGTTCTTGTCCTCAAAGGAATGGCTTTCAGTTTTTTCCCGTTGAGTAGGATGTTTGCTGTAGGTTTGTCATATATGGCCCTTATTATGTTGAGGTACTTTCCTTCTCTACACATTTTGTTGAGAGTTTTTATCATAAATGGATGCTGGATCTTGTCGAATGCCTTCTCTGCATCGATTGAGATGATCATGTGGTTTTTATTCTTCATTTTGTTAATGTGGTGTATCACGTTGATTGATTTGCAGATGTTGAACCATCCCTGTGTCCCTGGTATAAATCCCACTTGATCGTGGTGTATGATCTTTTTGATGTATTGCTGTATTCGGTTTGCCAATATTTTGTTGAGGATTTTTGCGTCTATGTTCATCATTGATATTGGCCTGTAGTTTTCCTTCTTTGTATTGTCCTTGTCTGGCTTTGGTATCAGGATGATGTTGGCCTCATAGAATGTGTTGGGAAGTATTCCATCTTCCTCTATTTTTTGGAATAGTTTGAGAAGGATAGGTGCTAAATCTTCTTTGGACGTTTGATAAAATTCTCCAGGGAAGCCATCTGGTCCTGGGCTTTTATTTTTTGGGAGGTTTTTGATTACTGTTTCAATCTCTTTACTTGTGATTGGTCTGTTCAGATTCTCTATTTCTTCTTGATTCAGTTTTGGGAGGTTGTACGCATCCAAGAATTTGTCCATTTCCTCTAGGTTGTCCAATTTGTTGGCATAAAGTCTTTCATAGTATTCCCTAATAATCCCTTGTATTTCTGTGGTGTCTGTTGTAATTTCTCCTCTTTCATTTCTAATTTTATTTATTTGAGTCTTCTCCCTTTTTTTCTTAGTGAGTCTGGCTAAGGGTTTGTCAACTTTATTTATCTTCTCAAAGAACCAGCTCTTTGTTTCATTGATCCTTTCTACTGTTTTTTTGGTTTCAATTTCATTTATTTCTGCTCTGATTTTTATTATTTCCCTCCTTCTGCTGATTCGGGGCTTTATCTGTTCTTCTTTTTCCAATTCTGTTAGGTGCAATCTAAGGTTATTTATTGGGGCTTTTTCTTGTTTGTTAAGGTGAGCTTGTATTGCTATGAATTTCCCTCTCAGGACTGCTTTTGCTGCATCCCATATGAGTTGGTATGGTGTATTTTCCTTTTCATTTGTCTCCAGATAGCTTTTGATTTCTCCTTTAATTTCATCAACAACCCACTGGTTGTTCAGTAGCATGTTGTTTAGTCTACTCATCTTTGTCCCTTTCCCAGTTTTTTCCTTGCAGTTGATTTCTAGTTTCACAGCATTCTGATCAGAAAAGATGCTTGTAATGATTTCACTCTTCTTAAATTTATAGAGGTTTGCCTTGTTTCCTAATATATAGTCTATCCTTGAGAATGTTCCATGTGCACTTGAGAAGAATGTGTACTCTGCTTTTTTTTGGGTCGAGTGCTCTGTATATATCTATTAAGTCCATTGCATCTAGTTTTTCATTTAAGTCCATTATTTCCTTATTGACTTTTTGTCTGGATGATCTATCCATTGATGTAAGGGGGGTGTTAAGATCCCCTACTATTATTGTGTTATTGTTAATATCTCCTTTAAGGTTTTTTAGCAGTTGTTTTATGTACTTTGGTGCTCCTGTGTTGGGTGCATAGATATTTATAAGTGTTATGTATTCTTGATGAAGTGTCCCTTTTATCATTATATATTGCCCTTCTTTGTCTCTCATTACCTTTTTTATCTTGAAGTCTACTTTGTCTGATATAAGTATGGCTACTCCTGCTTTCTTTTGTTTGCCATTAGCTTGGAGTATTGTTTTCCATCGTTTTATTTTGAGTCTGTGTTTGTCTTTAGAGCTGAGATGTGTTTCCTGGAGGCAGCAGATTGTTGGATCTTGGTTTTTAATCCATCCTGCCACTCTGTGTCTTTTGATTGGAGAATTCAATCCATTTACATTTAGAGTGATTATTGATATATGAGGGTTTAATGTTGCTATTTTATTGTTCATCTTCTGGTTCTTTTGCATTTCCTTCGTTTCTTGTCCCTTGTGTTTCGGACTGCCAATTCAATTTGGTATTTCTGCATGCTCATTCTCTTGGTTTTCTCTTTATTTGTCATGTGTGGTTCTCTTCTGGTTATTTGTTTACTGGTTATTGTAAGGTTTATATAAGTGATCTCCTGGATAAGAAAGTAAATTTTTGATTCCTGCTTTTTCCTGAGGCTGGGTTGATTCAATCCCTTACCTCTTCCACTTCTTATTTGTTATCTCTTTATTCCACTTTGTGTCATGAATGTGTGTTTCCAGTGATAAGCTTGAATTAATTTTTGATGTTGTCCAACTGTGTTTTGTTCTGGTTTAGTCTCCTTGCTGAAATCTTTGTATCCCCTTTCTCATTTGTTTTTTTCTTCAGGGCTAAGGGCCTTCTTGAGCATTTCTTGTAGTGGGGGTCTTGTGGTGACGAACTCTCTTAGCTTTTGTTTATCAGGGAGAGTTATTATTTCTCCATCGTATTTGAAGGATATTTTTGCTGGATAAAGTATTCTTGGCTGAAGGTTTTTGTCTTTCATGATTTTGAATATATCATTCCAGTCTCTCCTAGCCTGTAGAGTTTCTGTCAAGAAATCACCTGAGAGCCTGATGGGGTTTCCTTTGTATGTTATTTTGTTTTTTTGTTTAGCTGCCTTCAATATTATTTCCTTGTCACGGGTATTTTTCAAGTTTGCTACTATGTGGTGAGATGATTTTTTATTCCTGTTTATATATTTAGGTGATGTATTGATTTCATTCACTTTTATTTCCCTCTCGTTCCCTTGGTTGGGGAAGTTCTCAGCTATTATTTCTTTGAACAAACTCTCTGCTCCTTTTTCTCTTTCTTCTCCTTCTGGAATACCTATTATCCTTATGTTGCTTTTCCTCATTGAGTCTGATATTTCTTGAAGAATTTCTTCATTTCTTTTTAGTCTTAGCTCTCTCTCCTCCTCTATCTGGAGCGCTTCTGCGTGGCTATCCTCAATAGTGCCAATTCGTTCCTCCATATTGTCAGTTCTGCTCTTTACAGACTCCATTTTTTCCACTATCTTGTTGATTTTGTTTTTCATCTCCAATAATTCTGATTGGTTTTTCTTTATGGTTTCAATCTCTTTTGTGACAAAATCCCTGAATTCGTTGATTTGTTTCTGTGTGTTCTCTTGTATTTCGTTGAGTTTGTTTATGATAGCTATTTTGAATTCTCTGTCATTCAGGTTATCAAATTCTGTGCCTTCAGGGTTGGTTTCTGGGTGTTTTTCATTTTCCTTTTGGTCTGTAGCCATGACAAATTGTTGCAAGGATCCAACGGGGATGGCCTTATTTTTTCCCCTCATGATAAAGTTGGTCCTGCAGTTTCCCTCTGCTGCCACTGGATGGAGATCGCGAGTGGTTTGCTCTGAGCCCGCTGCAGCCCCCAGAGGGATTATGCTGAAACACAGGGTGTGTGGGGTAGGGGTCCTCTCTTTCTCCTGCTTGACCCGGGGGTTTCCTTTCTGGCTCTCTTAGGGTGTTTGCTACACCCCCTAAACAGTCCGTCGTCACTTCCCAGTGGGGATCTCTCGACAGTCTGTGAGAGCACCTGGAAGGCGATAGTTTTCCCCGCTGTGGGCCACCCCTCACCCCTCTGTCTGCGAGCTGCGCTGTCTTTGCCAATCGATTGGGGAGGGAGAGTACCACTTCTTACCTCTCCTCCCGTCCTCCTGGGCTTCCCGCGCCTCCACCGTCCGATGTATGGCCGTGGGGGTTTCTTAGCATTCCTTTGTAGTGTTTGATTGAGCTCTGTTGGAATGCAAATGATGTTCTCGTTGTGTCATAGGGGGCAGAGATTCAAAGAGTGAATCTCACTCCGCCATGATGCTGACGTCCTACCCATCCATAGTGTTTTAAAGAAAAAAAATTATATAGAGTCCTCGACGTTGAGGCTATTGATTCTCTTCTCAGAAGTACTTTGTACGGTGACAGAATTCTTTGCCCTTCTCCCAGTAAGATGCTTCTGTTTATGCCCCTGAAAATGACACACTAATTACACCATTTTTGCACCCTTAGCCCCCTAAACATCTCAGCTTCTCAACTGCCCCTACTGGAATTGTCAGAAATTGCCTTTTGGTAGATGTCTTCTTGGGAGAAGTGGCCTCTGGTGCTGGGATCACTTCCTTCAGTTTCCTTCTTCTCTGTGATGTTAATTTGTTGCTCTCGGATGCCTTAAAAATATATATATATTTGAGGGGCCGGCTCGGTGGCGCAGCGGTTTCGTCCGCGCTTGGCAGCCCGGGGTTCGCGGGTTCGGATCCCGGGCGCCCGCGGACGCACTGCCTGTCAGCCATGCCGTGGCGGCGTCCCATATAAAGTAGAGGAAGATAGGCATGATGTTAGCCCAGGGCCAGTCTTCCTCAGCAAAAAGAGGAGGATTAGCAACAGATGTTAGCTCAGGGCTGGTCTTCCTCACCAAAAAAAAAATATATATATATATATATATATTTGAAAATTTTGTCCAGTTTTTCTTGTCATTCTCACCAGGAAGCTTGGTACAGATGAACTAGCCGTGACCAGAGTGGAGCTGTCCTTGTCCTCATGTTCTCACACTGCCTACTGTCTCTGTACTGTTTGCTTATGTCATCACTTGCCCAGGATTTCAACCTGTAATGCTGATTCTCTTTGCTCCATCATTCTATGTCCATTGGTCACTGAGTCTTCAATTCATCATCTCATCCCCATCTCCAGCTCTGCCGCCTCATTCAGGCCTTTATTGCATCTCCTTTGGAATGTTTTGGTCTTACCTGGATCCCCTACTCTAGCCTCTCCTCTATATTTGCAACCATACTATGTTCCTAGAAAATAAATCTGGCCATTGCTTGCCTCTACTTGTATGTTTTTGCTGGCTTCCAGTTTCCTAGAGCTCTATTGAAACTCCTTACATAGTTGTCAGGGTGTTCATACCCCAGTCCCACCTCTCTCTCACTTCATCTTGTTACTTTGCTCACACCAGCAGTTTCTTCAACATGCCTTGCTTTCCCAGAGACCTGAATGCTCTCCTCTTCCTGTTGAATCCTTGCTATTTTCCTTATCCTTCAATATCCAGTACAGCTGTTACCTCTTCTGGCATGCAGTGGGTATGCAATATGCATTTGTTTAATTAATAAATAATGAAGAAATGGAAGAGTGAGGAAACCTGCATCATTTTACTAGTGTGTGTTACACGTGATACTGAGTAGCAGTGAAATGTTACTCGGTAACGTGTGGGTAACGTGAGGGGATAATTTAGTAGTACATAAACAGGAATTTTAATAAATGTTTAATAAATATGTTTGGAAAATTCAATCCATTTAATTTCTTAGGTTTGAGGTTAAGTTTTTATGTTCTTTTATTCTTTAAATGTTATCTATAATCCATGATGTTTTTGTTTTTGTTAATTTTTCAGCTTCTAGTCCTAAGAGGACATCATCAGCCAATTACTGCAGTGGCATTTGGAAATACAGCAAATCCACCTCTAATCTGTTCTGCATCACAAGATTATGTTATAATGTGGAACCTGGATGAATGCAGAGAGAAAGTACTTCAAGGTAAATGAAAATTTAAAACATATTTTTAAGAATGTACAAAGGGAACAACACATCCTTAAACATACTTGGTAACATAAGGGAGTTTGGGATCGTTTTTGACTCCTTTACCTTGAAACCAGACATCTAAGCTGGATGTTCTGTATGGGAAACACACTAGGCCGTTCAGATCTACTGACCTTTGCTGTGTGTGAAGCTGATATAAGAGGCTCATTAGTTTTTATCTTACGTATTTTCTTATTTTGAAATCTGTGATTTTTGCAGAATTCTGAAAACATGTAACAAGTTGAAATATTCTTTCTTCACAGAGACACAGTGGTTGGCAAATAAGCAAATAAGGTGTTGACAGAACATGGTAGGATGCATTTACGTGGTGTAATCTGAGGAGTTGGAGGATGAGAAGGAGCTGGGGGAAGGGTCAGTGTTGGGGACTGGCACAGTGCTGGATGGGAACAGCATTTTAGGCAGAGGAATCCATCTGTGCTCAGCCCTCATTGTGAAGAGAGCTTGACTTGTTTGAAGAGCTGAGAATGAGCCCATAACGTTGGAGTGTGGTGATGTTAGCAGAGATTTATCAGATGAAGCTGAAGAGTTAGGTGAGGAGCACATTAAGGAATTCACATTTTATGCAGTTATGTTGAGAATTCATAGGATTACTATAAAAATCAAATATTAAGTAATCTTAGGCAACACTGTATATAATAGTTTATACCCCACCTTCACTTAATTTGTAGTATGATCACTCCAATATCAGTGTATCACCACTGGTATGTGCACATACATGTATAGTACACACATAGGGATGCACACATATATAGTACACACATGTACACACATGTACAGTGCACACACGAGTACCCACACACATATACATACAGTGCACACACACGGACATGCATATACAGCACACACACACACCTGCATATATAGCATATACATAGTCACCCCCACATATATACATACAGTACATACACACATTCACACATACATATATAGTACATACATAGGTACCCACACACATATGCAAACTGTACATACACATGCATATACAGTACATATATACATGCATACATATAGTACACACATACATGTACAACACATGTACACATGTGTATATAGTACACACATACACATATAACACACATGTACATGCATATACAGCACACATAGTACAGGTGCATGCACATGTGTTTGTAGGACATGTATACACATACATATATACACACATGCAAATATACATGTACATAAATAAATAGCACACACATACACAAGCACATGCATCTATAGTACACACTACATACATACACACATATATAGTACATGCCTACACGAGCACATGTGTGTATATTGCACACATGCCCATACATATATAGCACATGCACACACACATGTATATAGTACATGCCCCCACAAGCACATATGTGTATAGCATACACATGTGTGTGCACACACATGCATGCACATGTATACCGTACATGCGTGCACACACATATATAGTACACACATGCACACACGTGCATGTGAACAGTGACCCATGCATTGGTCCTCTGCTCCCTGCAGAGGTCTTTGTAAACAGACAGTCCTGCACATTGGAAGGGCTGTAGTCCCAAAGTTTATTTTTAAGTTGCTCTTCGGAACCTCATGTGGATTTAATATGTGGTGGTCTGCTGCCAGGACAGTGGGCAGCAGTGGAGCCCCAAGGTGTGGCACTGATGCTCACGTGGAGTCCTGCACGGCGGGCATGCTCGAGCTGCTCCTTGAGTCCTGCAGCTCTGCTAGGGGGATCAGAACAAGCCCCTTCTCTACCCTTCACACTGGGGCTATGGGGGCGGGTTTCTCATGAGCTACAGGTCATAGGCTGTGTGGTCCTGTGTCCTGGGCAGGATCCAGCACAGCCGGGTTTGTTTAGGGGTCCATGGGGGTGGTATGCTGAGTTATGGCACCTTTATGTTCACAACTGAGTTGGGTTTGCACTTGGGCTGAGAACATGGCCTATGACCAGTGGCCTCAGACTGCTGTGGTGTTGGTCAGTTGTCAGTCCTGGGATCCTGTTGGTCACTTGTTTCCAGGCTCCTTTACTGGCTCCTTCTCATCCTCTGATCTCCCAACATCGGAATATAGGCTTTTCCTCCTCCCCATTAGAAAGCACTCCCTTGGAGACTGCACCTGGGCCTTGGCTTTTAGAAACACTTGTCTGCTGACAGCTGCCCCGTCTGTCTCTGCCGAGCCTGCTCTCCTGACCTTGGCCTCATGTGTGACCTGCCCCTGCACACCTCCACCTGGATGTCCAATAGCATGGCACAGTTTTCTGTCCTGGTCCACCTTCCCCCACAAACCACCCCCCACCCCCCAGCAGTCTTCCCTGTGGTGGCTCAGGGAGAAGCCGAGGCATCATCCCTCATCCCCACTCTCACAGCCACATCCAACCCATCCGCAAAGTCCATCTGCTTTTCCTTCAGAACATATCCAGCGTCTGAGCACTTCTCACATCCCCACTGCCACTACATGGGTCATGCCTGCGGCATCTCTCACCTGGATTGTTGCGCCAGCTTTCAACTGCCTCCCTGCTCCGCCCGCCCTCTCCAGCCCAGCATTTATTCTCAGCTCAGCAGCCAGAGGGTCTGATTATGCCCTGCCTCTGCTCATGGCCCTCCTGGGCCTTCCCATCTCATGCAGACTAGGAGCCAACAAGCTATAGCCACACCCACACCCTCAAGCCAGGCACAGTCTTGCTCCAGGGCCTTTGCATCTGCAACTCCATCCTGGGATCCCTGCTGATTCTACCACTTCCTTCGGTCTCTGCTCAAAGGTCTCCTTTGCTGTGGGCCCTTTCAGACCCCCACCCTGCACCCTGATACCGTTTCATACTTTGCTTTTCTCACATGCTTACCTCCTTCTGGCATTCTACACAGCTTGTTTATTTATTTTGTTTACTGGGGTCTAAGTGCCCCCTCCTCCCAACGTCCCTCGAATGTGAGTTTTCCACAAAGGCAGGGGTTTCTGTCTGTTTGGTTTGTGGATCTCTCCCTCAGGGGAGGTGCCTGGGCAGCGCAGGCCCTTGTTAAATCCTGATGGAACAACAGTGTGTGTTTAGTCCTGCCCAAACAGAGCTCTAGGACATGTGTGTACTGTCCTTTCTGCAGGTTCTTGGTCTCGCTCTTGATGTGATCTTGCTGTACAACATGCGGCTACAGCCTCAGGGCTGGGCCACTTGGGCACTGGGTCTGCTGCATGGTGTGGGTGGGTTCAGTGGCCCAGCAGAAGCTGTAGGTCGGTCTGTGTCGTCACCTTGGCTCCCGCAGGTCGGCCTGGAGTCATTCTTGTGGTGGTGGAGAGGCCCTGGAGGCTGACATTCAGATGAGGACACTGTCCCTTCTGCCCACCAGACATGGGCCAGAGCAGGTCACATGACTGGATGCAGTGGGGAGGGAGGATTGGAATGTACAGGTCAGTCTGCACATCTCACCCCTTGTGTGCACATGCAGCCTTCCCAAAGGCAGTCATCCTTAATGACGCTGAGTCATTTCCCTGCAGAGAAGTCCTGTGTTCCATGTGTTCCCAGAAGAAGATTTATATTTAACATTTTTAATATTCTCCAAGAGCCAAAATCATATCGAAGCTCACTGTTACTCTGTGTGATTTTAGAATAGAGGACCGCATTGTCACTGTTTCCCCACGAGGTTACTGCAGTTATACTAATGCTGTTGAGGCCTTTGATGAACTGACACTAATGAGAAAACTTGCTCTAGGGTTGATTCCTCGAGGGACAGTCATAGGCACCCTTTTGGGAAAGGTGCTGTGTTTAAGATTTAGTCCAGATGATCGTGTGGTTGCAGTGTGTGCTGGAAGTAAGATACTCATGCTGGATGTTGAGGTAAGATTGAGCACCTGTGTGAGTCTAGTGGGGTGCAGACCTGGTGGGGCCTCCCAGGGGCTGAGGTCCCACCCGCCTCTTCTCAACAGTGTTTTTTTTTTGTGAGGAAGATTGGCTCTGAGCTAACATCTGTGCCCATCTTCCTCTCTTTTATGTGGGACGCCTGCCACAGCATGGCTTGATGAGTGGTGTGTAGGTCCACACCCAGGATCCGAACTCGCGAACCCCGGGCTGCTGAAGCACAGCATGGGAACTTAACCACTAGGCCACTGGGCTGGCCCCTTCTCTACAGTATTTTTAATTGGGCATATTTTTGTAAAGATGTTAGAGGGAATGAATGAAAACATATCTTTATCTTGCAATTGGAAAGCCACTGGAGTCTACTATTTTATGTAAGTTATGAAAGCTTTACCTGAAATCTGGGTATCAGGGATGACAAACAAACATGTTCAGTAAAACATTTATTTCCCTGATATTCTCCTCCTTTATTTAGTTTCAGTAAATGTGCCACCTCTTCCACCTCTTCTGTGATTTTTAAATCTCGTATGTGGCTGTGAAATGGTAAGCTTTCTTTGACCTGTTACAGAAACGCCGAGTGTTGGAGAGCAGGAGGTGGGCTGGGGGTTGAGGGGCGCTTCCTATTTCCTAGGGATTCATGTTCTGTTTGAGACTGATTTTGGAGATAGATCATCAGAGGCCTGGTGTCATGTCTTGTCTTCTGTTTCCCAAACGAATACAGTTAACAAAGCTATTTGCCTGCAAAAAATTTTCTTGCCATATCCACATTAAAAAATTTACGTTCAGAAGGATGTTAGGCATAAAATCTTCTTTTTTTTTTTTTTTTTTTTTGTGAAGAAGACCAGCCCTGAGCTAACATCTGTAGCTAATCCTCCTCTTTTTGCTGAGGAAGACTGGCCCTGGGCTAACATCGTGGCCATCTTCCTCCACTTTATATGGGACGCCGCCACGGCGTGTCTGACAAGCAGCGCGTCGGCGGGCGCCCGGGATCCGAACCCGCGAACCCCGGGCTGCCAAGCGCGAACTAAGCCGCTGCGCCACCGGGCTGGCCCTAGGCATAAAATCTTAATTGATGGTTAATTGATGGTGGGCCACACAGTTTGGAGTACAGAGTGTACATTTGTATTTTCAAACAATTTTTGGTCAAATTGTAGAATTGAGGCTCACACATAATGAAGGTTAACGTGGTAAGTGAAGTCACAGACAGAGAGCGGGGAATGCCCTTGGGCTAGGCAGGGCTTTGAGAGTTGTTCAGCCTACTGGCCTGTGAGCACTTGACGGATAGGTTGGTATTTGAGCTGTAAAATTTACAATGTTTTGTGCAAACATCTTTTGATGGTTAAATGGTGTCAATGCAAATAATCCATAATCAATTTATAAATCAAAATTGGAGTGAGTTTATTATGAGCCAGGTTTGAAGACTATAGCCTGGGGCCTTCCTTCCCCAAGGAAGGAAGGGCACCGAAGAAGTGGGGTGTACAGAGTGGTTATATACCATCTTGGAACAAATAGCATATATCACATATGACAGGAACATCTCTTACTACTGTCATGCAATGCTTAGCTGGCACATCAGGTCGATGGTCAAAAGGTAAGCATAGCGGGTTGGTGGTCACAAGGTGAGCACAGCAGGTTGGTAATTAATCCTTAGTTTCCAGGAAGAGGTGATTATTCTTAAAGAAATGCTGATATGGGGCGAAGCTACATCCCTATCTTTTTTTTTTATTATTGGTGAGAAAGATTAGCCCTGAGCTAACATCGGTTACCAATCCTTCTCTTTTTGCTGAGGAAGACTGGCCCTGGGCTAACATCCATGCCCATCTTCCTCTACTTTATATGTGGGACACCTACCATATCATGGTTTGATAAGTGGTGTATAGGTCCGTGCCGGGAATCCGAACATGCGAACCCTGGGCTGCCGAAGTGAAGCACACATACTTAACCACTACACCACTGGGCCGGCCCTACATCCCTGTCTTTAGGGGCATCATTCTTGTCTTTGGGATATGGTAAATGTTTAAAGGAGTTGTACAATGCATGCTCAACAGGCCACGTCAGGCCCTTTTGGAAAAACAAGGTCGGGCTGATTTAGTTTTAAACCAAATGTCTTCCTCATATACTCCAGTATACCCTATTGCTTTGCATTTATTAATCTGTGGATTAGCGTTTAGTCACCGTAGCAGACATAACAAAACTCACCATCTTCATGTGAGGAGAAGGAAAACCAAAGTGAACAAGGAGGACACTTAGTATTTGTGGAAGTATTAGTATTAGTGTTAGTATTTGAGGAAGATGAGGTGTCCCAGGAAGACAAAATGATGAACCTGGGGTTAGGTCCCAGCCACTCACTTGGAAGTCCATGAAAATAAAAAGTGAGGTGGCAGATGTGTGCTCCAGACTTCCTGCGTAAATATGCCCTGAATCCATCGTTCTTTTCATGCATCTTAGCCACAGGCTTATATAGTGTGACCAAGGGAAGGTAGTTTAATGGACATGGGTAGGTTGCCCATAAGTACACGAAGAGTTCACCTTGTCTTAACAGAATTCTTAGGTAGTAAACAGTTTATGAAATTTGTTTTGAAAGACTTTAAACAAGTGCTAAATGCTTTTTGGTAAGGGTACTTTTTAACTAATATAAAATATAAATGTAAAATTTTATGGTTAATAAAATATCAAAAGGAAACAGTATTTTTCCACGTGCATATTAGGGGATATTTATCTCGTCTAAACTGAATGCTGTGAAGTTGAAGGAAAATGACCCCCGCCCCCCGGTGCCTGGATCCCATGGGAACATTCCGTGGGGGGCTGACTGTGACCTTTGGGACCCCTGTTGCTCTCACCGCCCTATTTCTCAAGCTGTGCTGTGGAATTCCAGCTTGTGACACTGTCTTTCCAGGCTGCCTGGCCGTGAGAGGTTTCAGGGACTTAGGAGGAAGGAGAACTCTTTAGTAGTGTGAACACATTATGTGGTTTTATCTTAGTAACTGCCTGATGGAGGGTGATGCTAAAGGATGGAGCATCAGGTAGACACATGTTGACTGATGGATGGGGGAGGGATGGAGGGGATGATGTGGAGCAGGGCCCCTCCCCCTGCCTCTGCAGGGCTGTCCTGGGCAGTCCCGGCAGCAGAGAGCAGCCTCAGGGCAGCAGGCGGGTTGTGGAGTGTGGTGGGGACAGGAGGGCCCAGAGATGCCTGCTCCACAGCTTGGTTAGGGTCGGCCTTGGTTAGCTTTTGTCTTTTAAAGTCGCTGCTCATGTGGTGTATGCTCCCCTCTTAGCTCAGCCATCTGAATTTTAACTTCTAGGTTTATGTACAGATTCAAATTTGGAAGAGGGGATTATGTAAAGTAGAATTTATTTTAACAGAAATTATTTTGAGAGATATATGTAACTTCTTAATGATAATAATTATCAGAACATTCAGTTACTGATCTTCCTCACAAATTCTCCCAGAGCCTGTCCACACTAGCTGAGCTGGAGGGCCACTGGGGCCCCGTGACTGCAGCTGAGTTTTGTGCTTGGCAAGCACAAATCATCATCTCAGTGTCTGAGGACAGAAGCTTTAAGGTAAGGGAATGGCCGTTGGATTATGTGTGCTTTCAGATACGACAGGTGATTGGTTTATGGTCACCGCCACATACATAATCATTCCTACCACACACTGTATGATGGCTGTTGTCCTGAACCTTGGCCTGATGTTCTGGCTGGGGTCACAGGCTGGATGTGGGAAGCCGGTGTGGCCCTCACAGCACCCTCTCGTGTCCCAACATTCCCAGATGGGCTTCAGTCAACTGTGGACCATCCTCCTTGAATCCAGGGCCTCGGAGAGCTAAAATGTTAGTTCATCTCCACAGTGTTTCCTCGGGCTGGAACAGAAGAACCATTTTCCAGTGTCAGAGGATTGAGTCAGAACTAAATTGGGCTTAAGAAGAAAATCACTTAAAATTCCAGCTCAGTTCCCATCCAACTCCAAGTTAGCCGCTGTTGTGATTACTACCTTACTGACAAAGTGAGGACGTTACATGTTGTAGTTGAAAGAAAAGTTGAGGGTTATTAACACTCAACCAAGGAGAGAGGAGGGAATGTGGAAACACTGGGGTCGTCATCTTGAAGTTTATGCCTGGTAAAATCAACTTGAAGCAGGTTCTTCCCTGCTCTGGAGCTGGCTGTACAGCCAGAGCCCCAGCTCCACCATTGACCAACTGCTGACAGTCGACAGATTAACAGTGTGCACCTCACTTTTCTTATCTGCAAAGTGGATGTGCTGGTGCCCATCGCCATGGGGTTGTGAGCACTGAAGGAACTGGTGTTGGGAAAGCAGCAGAGTGTGCCTGTCATACAGTAAATGCAGGGTGCGGATTCCAGCAAGCTTCATGCCTCCTCTTGGCAATGTTGATTAGGTACTGGAAGTGTCTCCAGCCTCTTCTTGTCTTGGATCTTCCAAACCCGCAGGTTATTTCCAGAAATGTTAGGTTTTTTCTGTATGATTCTGACATCTTCTATTGTGTTTCTACAGTTTTATTGTCTATATACTTACTTTATTATTATTTTCTCTTGTAGAAAACCATTCACATAGATTGATTTGTAGTTGGGGAGAAGTATTAGTTCAAGCTATAGCAATAATGGAAAAATTTTTACCTCTTCTAAAGAAACATGTGTCTGTCCAAAGGTTTGGGACCATCGTCTGGGATCATTAATATACAGCTCGCCAGTGTTAACAGGTAACTTGAAACTTTTATGTCTTTTCTGTCAGTAGGGTCTGTGTAACCCAATTCTCCTGGTGGACGTATTGTTCCATAAGCTGGAGCCATGACATTCAAGGGGACCTGAGTGTTACCCCTCAATGGCTGTTTAATTCCCATCCACACATCGAGAGGATTCACTTAATTTTCTTGTAGTTTTAGCTTAAAATATAAGCGTATGTTTAGAGTCTGAGCCTTTCTATTTCAGAAAATAAGAAAAGCGTGTTGCTGGGCTCTAAGGAAAGTGCTGTCCACCGTCGGGAAAGGGGGCCCTCAGCCGTTCCACAGACACAGGGCCCAGAGCTGAGGGGTCTGCAGGGCCAACTGCCCATGGATCCAGTGGGTGGTTGGCAGAGAGGAACACACCTGACTCTGGGTTGGGCAGAAAGCACTTGTACCACTCGTGCCTTCTAAGGAAGCTGCGTGCTTTCCACAAACTGTCCTTTCAGTGGTGCGTGACACCACTACATGATCACGCCGGTGGGGTTGAGATGTTGAATGGTGCAGGTGCTCTCAGGGCTGCAAGGGACAGGAGTTCCCCAAACATTTCCCGCCTGTGACCTCCCCTGCAGAGTTCCCGCAAGCACCTCTTGGGACTGGTTTCCAGCATTCCTTGTGTACCTCTCATGTGCACAATCCAGTTGACGTGGAGAAGAGGAACAGAAAATTAATATGACAGTTCCTTTCTTGGGACAAGTAGCATGAAAATACAGCTTAAAGAATATACAGATACCTTGTGACCTGGTAGAGTTACTTTTATATTTTCCCAAAGCTTCAACACACTTCCTGAGATTAATTTATTCATGTGCAAAATATGATATTTTAATAACTTGAACATATTGACCAATCTCAGGGATAAAGCACATCTCTTGAAATTATTTTCCTGAAATCAATTATGCGGAATTATTATTTGACTGTCAAGAAAACAATTACAAAGTTGATTTTGATGCCATTTATAGTTTATTTAGGATATGCTGTGCTCTTTTTTTTTTTTTTTTTTGGAGGATTGGCCCTGTGCTAACATCTGTTGCCAATCTTCCTCTTTTTTTCTTTTTTCTCCCCAAAGCCACAATACATAGTTGTATATCCTAGTTGTAGGTCTTTCTAGTTCTTCTATGTGGGACGCCACCTCAGCATGACTTGATGAGTGGCGAGTAGGTCCGCACCCAGGATCCGAAGTGGCGAACCGCTGAAGCAAAATACTTGAACTTAACTGCTACGCCACCGGGTGGGCCCTGCAGTGTTTTTAATATATATTTATCTCAGTTCTCCTTCTAAATTCTTGACAGTTTAGATTCAGAATAAGTTTTAAATGAAATGACATCATAGGCAACAATTAAAAAAAATAAGACCTCCATTTAACTAATTCCACAATTTTATTATTTCTGGCTTACTCAAGAGTCGTTCTGTTGCCAGTTTAATGCTCCTTGGGTACTCCTGCTATTCGCATTCTGGTCCTAAAGCTGTCAGATCAGTGACTTGGAGTGGTTTGAATGAATGCACTAGGCTCTCTGCTTAGGCACATGGGTGGGAGCATCGGGATCTGTCCTCACAGGCTTTAATCGACACCTCCCAGTGCTTTTTATGTGGCAATGTTCCCATCTTCCCACACTCACTCACAAATAAGTTTGTATTCACTTACAGTTTCTGCTCCCTGGTGAAGAAATTATTTCAGAACAGTTGAAGCTTGACTCAAAGAAATATTATAAGTAAAACTGATAGTTCTCAGTTTAAACTATATCAGGTGTTTTTAAAGCTAAATATTTGCGTATTCTGTTCAATAGCCTCCCCTCTACTGAGTCTCTTTGTCGATGAAGAAAGTCAGCAGCTGGTTACTGGGTGTGCTGATGGCCAGGTGAGAGCACTACAAAATCTAACTCCAGGGGCCTGCTGGTAGCCTAGTGGTGAAGTTCACGTGTTCTGCTTTGGTGGCCTGGAGTTTGTGGCTTCGGATCCCGGCATGGACCTACACGCCACTCAGCAAGCCATGCTGTGGTGGCGTCCCACATACAAAATAGAGGAAGATTGGCACAGATGTTAGCTCAGGGACAATCTTCCTCACCAAAAAATAAATAAATAAATAAAATCTAAATCCAATTTCAAATGTTATTACAGCGAAGTGAATGGGTGCACAGAGGCCTTTGTTTCAGTTATGTTGTGCTCTTTGTGACTTGAAGGAACCAGCCACCCTCAGCTGCTGAGGTGGTGCCTTCAGGGGCCTGGGCATCACTGTGGAGTCTTCACACATGCACCTGGGCCCTCCCTGCTGAGGAGCCGGCCATCTGTGAGCCCTAGAAGCCCCAGTTGAGAACCACTCAGACAACCATTAGTGTCAGCTTTATGTATTTTAAAGAATTTAAAGATATTTGATCTTTTTTAAAACTTAGTTGTTTAGGTGAGCAATTTAGGTTTACTTCACAAAGTATGGGTACTATTCTCTTTTTTAAAAGTTGCTGTTGATATAATTTGGGAAAGTTCTTCCCTCCTATGAGTCCCCTTTACTCTCACACAGAACATGTCACTTCTGACACTTCTGGTCACCCAATGTGTGGGGTTTTCCCCACAGGAAGCAATTCTCCATGACACCAGCTGCGTGTCCTACAATCTAACTGAATCCTGACACTGTCTGCCTGGAGGGAGCGTCAGACCCCACAGGTCAAGGGCTCAGTCCCACAAGACTGCCCCCACTTCAGACACCAATTGCAAATACTAGATCTCCAGGTTACCCACAATTTCTGTCTGACTTGGCTACAAATTGGAGGATCCCACAGCCCCTTCCTCAGGTCTGATTAATTTGTTAGACTGGCTCACAGAACTCAGGGAAACACTTATATTTACCAGTTTATTATATAACAAAGGACATGATAAAGGACACAGATGAACAGCAGATGGAAGATGTACATCGGGCGAGGTCGGGGAGGGTCCCAAGTGCAGGAGCTTCTGTCCTTACGGAGTTGGGGGCATCACCCTCCTGGTGTGGATGTTCTCACCAATCCTGAAACTCTCTGAACCCACCCGCCTGGGTTTTTCTGGGGGCTTCACTCCATAGACACGACTGATTACCTCATTGGCCATTGGTGACTGAGCTCAATCTCCAGCCCCTCTCCCCTTCCGGGAGGTCATGGGGTGGGACTGAAAGTTCAACCTCTAGTCACATGGTTGGTTCCACTGGCCACCAGTCCCATCCTTAGGTGATGTAGAGGCTTCCCAAAGCCACCTCATTCACATAAGAAGACACACCTGTGCAGCTCTCATCACTTAGGAAATTACAAGGATTTTAGGAGCTCTGTGCCAGGATCAGGGTCCAAGACCACATATATATTTCTTATTATAAATCACAATATCACAGATATATTTTTATAAAGGAGGGTAATTTTTTTCTTTTTGCAAAGTTGACTGCTAACACCCAGTGATGTGTCAGATGTATTTGTGGCTGTGTATTTGTAGTGTTGGGTTTAGAGAGAATGGGCTGGACCCCTGGAGACGAGAACACAATCTTGTCTTAGGTAGAGTGTTTCGCAGAAGACCCGTAAGATCTAAGTGTGTCTGCGCCTAAAGTCAGTACTCTTGACTGACATGCCCATACGAGGAAGCACTCTGAGATTTGGGGATAAAGGAAGGAGGGGATCTGAGAATGGGCGTTAGGACCAGAGAAGAAGGGTCAAGGGAGTCTCTGAAGGCCACGTAGGACTTGTCTCTTGCTCCTGTCTGCTCCCAACTCATTTTTCTCATTTGGCTTTTTCTGCATTTTTCTCTGTACTATTTGATGAGAGAGTTACGTGTCTATATGTTTTGCTTTTCCAGCTTTGGATCTTCAGTTTGAGTGAAAGGCATCATTATCGTTGTGTGACACATGTTGACCTGCAAAAAAAGAGAGAGAGTTTCTCCTCCAGGAGGGTCGAGTCCCAGCTTCGCAGCCTGCCAGGTAATGTCACTCAGCTCCTCCACCCACAGCACTCCCTGAGCAGCCTGTCCAGGGTCCTATGTTAGGGGTGGTGGAGGGAGAGTAGGGGGGAGACAGTTTCATATTAGGAGAAGCCCAGGTCGTGACCTCAGACATCCGCCTGGTGCCAGGCAGGTCTTGTGAGAAAGGGTGGGGTGGGGCTGGGTGAAGGCTCCTCTTGTGTGCATGGGGGAGTGTGGTGAATGGGGAGCTGGTGAATACCAGCTTCTGCTGCTGGTTGTCATGGAGTGGGGAGACTGGGGTGGACAGACCTTCCAGCCTTCCATGGATTTTCCATCCTGAGCAGACCGGTACACTGCACATCACAGATTCCACTTCCATCAGCCTGGCCCAGCCCGCCGTCCTCCAGGTCCTCACCTCCTCTCCCCTGCACATCACAGGTTCCACCTTGTCCAGCCAGCCTGCCATCCTCCAGGTCCTCCCCTGGTCTCCCCTGCGCTTCACAGGTTCCACCTCATCCAGCCCAGCCTGCCGTCCTCTTACTCATCACCCGTCTTCTCGCTCTGCCCAGAGTGGCTTCCACCTGTCCCCGTCTCACTCCATCACCACCTGCTCTAATAGCTCCCATACTGTCACGGAAGGAGCCGGCACCCTTCTAGAAACACCACTGATTTTACATTTTAGTCTGGCTAACGACTCTGTTTTATAGGTGTGTGCAGTCCAATAATTTTCATGTTACAGCAAGCATATCTCTGCTCTGCTGCCCTTCAAGTTTATCATCATTCTTATTCTTTCTTTTAGTTTAGTTTGTGTGTGTGTAGATAGTTTTAATTTCTTTCTTTTTAAAGTAGGTCAGAAATTACCTTTATCCAATGTATCTATTTTTTGCTAGTGCTTTAAACCTTGGCCTTCATTATTTCTTGTATAAATACCCATTTATTATGAAGTCAGCCTTAAACCCACTTCAGGAACACAGAGTTGAACTCTGAGTTGACCATCTCCTCCTCGCTCGCTTTTCCTGGTTCTATGCTTGAAACTCCATCTTGCTGTCCTACAGGCCTCATCGGGGAGGATCTAGTTATTCCTAACCTTGATTTTTACGACGTGTGTGTCTGAGTGTTTCTTCCTCGTGAGTTATTCTAGCTGCAGATATTCCTACAGCGTCCCCCCTGCCATGTTCACTGTTTGCCTTTCACTTGGTCTGTCACTGTAATTTGACTTCTCAGATTATCGATAATTCTGTTCCTAGAAGAGAGTCAGCTTCCCTCCACGCATGGACTGGAGAAAGGAGGGGAGATTGAAGTAGTGCTTCCTGTCCTGAGTCTGGCACACTGTGACCACTCGCTCATTCTACGTTCTGAACGTGGATCGTAAGTACAAAGAACTTGGCCAATGCCATGTGAAGAAGACCTCTTAAATTAGGTTCATTTTTTAAGAATGAGTAAAATAAAAGCAAATTACTTTTATCTGTTTGAGTAATAATGACTGTAAGTGTTCTCAGGATTGCATATTTTAAGTTTTAAAGTTGGTAAACTTAGTCAATTACTTTTAAGTCTATTTTTTAAAAGAAATGAGATTATTTTAAATTTTGCTCACCAAGATCTAGGCAGATCTTGACTCTGTAATAGGTTCAAGGGGAGACAGTCATAACTCATTCTAAACTTTCCCCCCATCTGTGCCAGGTATCATACATTTAAAATGGATCCCAAGTGAATTTTATTTATTTCTATGTTTGATAGAAATATTATACATACTTGGTAATGTAAGGAAGCTGCTGTTTAACTGTGATTAAAAGAATATATTAGGATTGTCTTCACCTCTGGCCCACACAGAGCGTGGAAATTTCCAGAGCTGACTAGAGACTGGCCTCCGGTCTCCCTGAATGAGCGGTGGTTGTTGGGGAGGGAGAGCTGAGGAGCCTGCTGGCCTGGCTGCAGCCCTGCCTTGATGGCCAGCCAAGGTGGCTGCTGGCTGGTCTATACCATGGAGCAGAGGCAGGGACAGGAACAGATGCTTGGCCTGTGCTTGAGCGGATTAGAGGATCTGAGGCCGTGGATCCCTGATGTCTCCTCTTACAGCAGAGGCAGCACATGCAGGATCCGATTTCTCTTCACAACGACCCATCTGGTGACCTGTGGAGTGGGGCTGGAGGATGAGGACACGGAGAATAAGCCTGGGAGACTTGGGGTGGTTGGAGCCAGATGACCAAGGCTGGTGTTTGGATTAGTGTCCTGGATGGATTAGTGTCCAGGAGCTGGCAGTGGGAGAGAGGTAGATCTGGAGGGTCATGCTGAGTCCGTCTGGCATAACCAGAATGAGGCTTATTAGTCAGTTATTAACCTTTATCTAGTTGGTAAACTGAAAAAGAAAGAAGCAACAACAGAGCTGTGGTTGCCCTCTTGTGAACTCTGCTCCTCCGGGGTGGGCTTGTTTCCTCATTTACTGATACCGCCTGTCAGGGCCTCTGGGCACACCGGTTGGTGGCACTGAGCCCCGCTCGCGGGGGTGCCCACTGTGCAGTGTCCTGCGAAGGTTGCAGGCACCAGCCTCTTTTGTGACCTCAGAAGAAATAAAAACCTCGCAGATCACAGTGGATTTGGGACCAGTTTGTGGCCATTTGTGTTACTTGTCTTCACTAGACAGTGGATACCTAGAAAACCTCAAATGATTTGATGCCAGCAGGTCGAATGGGATTGTAGATCAGAGATGGTTAGAACCAGCCTCCGGCAGCGGCAGGTGAGAAACCCTGCGAGTCGTCACAGTTCCTCTTCGCTTCGCTCCACTCCCTGGAAAGTTAGTGTGACGTTCGGTGACTCGCTCTGGAACTGAAGCTTAAGGAATAAGATCAGTACAGTTTGTTCTGTTTTTCTTTTAAAATTAGTGTTTCTTCTGAGAATGCCAGCTGCTTGTGGATTGGAAGCTCGGCTGGTTTATTCATATTTAACTTGGCGAACTTTGAACTGGAAGCAGTTTTACTTTACAAAGGTGAGATCAGAGTTCAAATAGTCTTTGATGTACATCTCACATGACTTTGACATTCTCTGTGTCTGATGTCCAGGAGCGACAGTTTCAGTGTAGAAGCTGTCATCTGAATTTGAGGACGAGACGCGTTCATCACCTGTGACAGCCAGCTCTCCTCAGGGTCGTGGTCACCTGACATGTGTCTGGTTCTGTCTGACCTCTGGTGGCACCTCCCTCACGCTGGTCCCCGTCCTTCATCCTCTCCCCTATTGGGCTCTGTGGGACGCCCTTCCCTTCCTTGCTCCAGGGTCTGTGCCAGGCTGTGTCAAGGACTCGTAAGTCAGCTCTGGCAGTTTCCCCCTGAAGACGTGGCTCCCGTGCCTGGATAGCCTCACAGCATGTCAGACTCAAGCTGGCTAAGCTGAGCTGGTGTGCTCTCCTTTCTAACCTGGTTCCCATCCTTGGAGTCTGTCCACTGAGTTGCTCCTTCTGGAGATGTAGGAATGATTACTGACGCCTCCCTCTTCCCTCCCCACAGTCCCACCTCCAGTAGTTTCAGTGCCTCTCTTCTGGGAAGGGACCCTCCTCTTCCCTCCCCACCCCTCCCTTCCCCTCCCTGGTGGGCAGCAGCCAAGGTCACTGTTAAAGGCAATCTCCCTCCTTTCTCCTTTAAGTTCTCTAGGCCCAGTTATTTGGGGGATGGAGTGGATTCTTAGCTTGGCCCAGGCCCAGGTCTCACCTCTTCCTGGGATGTCGCTCCTCCCTTTTCATCCTGTTCCCGCTTGGTTAAGGGACTTTCCTTGGACTCTGTAAACCTTGGTGCCCGAGCACTGCTCCTCCTCCCTGAGCCGGCAGTCCTGCTGTTCTTTAAGACTCAACTGGAATGTCGTTCAGATTGGGGTCTGTGTTCTCTTGGGGACTCTGTCTTTCCTCCCAGCACTTTCACAACCATGTTACATAGTTGTGTCTGTGGTCTGTGCTGAGGTCCACTTCTCCCCGAGTCTCCAACTGCACCCGCAGAGGGACCCTGACCTGCTCGCATTATGTCCCAGCCCCCTGCATGGCCTGTATGCAGCGGGCACCCAGGATATGGTGAATAGATGTGTCAATGCGTATTTAGTTCTCTTTACCTACCCCTTAATCATTGCTTCTTTATTTCTCTTTGTTGAAAATGAAGATTTTAGGAACCTCAGCATTCAAGTTGCTGGATCATGTGCAGTGATGAGCAAACCTGGGAATCACGAGGTGAGTCATGAAACAGTCACTGTACTTGGCGTCTGTAGGAAGCGCCTGTCTGTACTATGATTTATGCTTACTTTCTTCCCTGTGTGCTAATGACTGGCTTACTAACCGAGATTGTATCTCTGAAAGTTTCAGTGACTCACACAGTAGTGTGCAATTTCTATTGCCAAACTATACGACAGTATAAATGTAATAGTACTATATATACACCCACTATATAATAGTACTATATATACAATATACACACCATATAATAGTACTATATATAAACAATCTATAATAGTACTATATATATACACACACTGTATAATAGTACTATATATATATATACACACTATAATAGGACTGTATAAATTCTCTCTATATACAGACTATATAATATTAGACTATAATAGTCTAATATAATATATTAGACTATATAATATAATATAATATAATATTATATAATATAATATTAATATATATAATATATATATATATATACACACACACACACACACACACACACTATATAATAGTATGACTGTAAATGAGGCGGGTTTGTTTTTGGAGAGCCATGTTGATGAGAGTTTTGGAAGCGTGTTCACAGCTGTTACAGTGACAGAGTTAACTTATCACACCCCGTCCTTTGCAGGCACTCTGCTTACTCACGTCCATGTTTGGAAGCAAGGTTGCGGTATTGGAGATCCACCTCGCGGCTCTGGTGAGGTCTCAGCGGCTCCCTGATGTGGGAAAGGATCTCTCAGTGCTGCCTCGGTACAGTCTTTTCAAGTAGGACATACATGAACCAGTTTCTCAGTTGGCAGAATAGATTACTTTTTATCTTAAGAAATAAAAGTAAAGTTTAGTAAACTCCCTGTTTGAAAGAAATTCTTGCTCGTGCCAATGCCTCCATCTTGTTTAAAACCAAATGGCTCATTGTTTATTTTAATGTGAAATACTATTTATCCCAGGATAGACTGTAGATTATAAAACAGCACTTTTATTAAAAACATTAATGTTTCTGGGAAGAATAAGAATAAGCTTGATAGTTTCCTCACTTCTGAATATTGCATATCCATATCTCTGTGAATTAATCATTAGAACTGTCCTATTTCATTGAAACAGCTCCATTGTAGAATTTTGCTCTCATAGTACGATTTTGTGTTTTTATTTTAGCTCCAGTGTCTTACTGACCTCTCCACTGTATTTTGGAATTGTTGAGGAAAAAAGTACCAAGCCAGCTACTCAAACACAATCTGGTTAGTATAATGTTCTCCGAATATAAAATACAAAAATTGTTCCTTCCCGTTAGTTACCGTGATATTAGCATTGTTCTGTTGCTTTGAATATGTCAAAGACAGAATTCAGGACCTCCTTCCTTCCGTTACACCTTCATTTCTCTGCCTCTCACATATTTTTATATGCCATTTGTAGCAGGGAATGTGCTAGATGTTTCTTTTCCTGAACTGGGTATAGTTCATAGGAATTCAACAATATTTAATTTTTAGTGTCCTCTGGGCAGAATGTCACATAGACCGAGTTTTATGTGAGTCCCGTTTCATGACAAGGTTGGCAGTCTGTCTTCCAGATGATGCCCCTCTGGCCAACACTGTGGGGAGGAGCTGGCGTTTTAGTCCAAAAGGATTTGGAATATGCAGTATTAAATGTACTGCAATTCTGTATTATTTAAGGAAGGAGAAAAACATTTTTTGTTGTCATCTTATGCCTTTAATGACCTCGATTTAACCTTCTTTGCTGGTATTGGTTGGTTTGGCATCAGGTATGAAACCTCTTAAATTTATGGGTCATAAACTCATTCTATCTGTGTAAACTTTTCTGTTTTTAAGGATCTGTGTTCTTGTCGTGTCCAGAATGAAATGGCGCTGTTAAATATTTCCTTCTCCTTTACGCTCACTTTTATACAGCTGTGCAGAGCATCGTGAAGGACCAGCCCCTGGTTTTCCACAGCAGAGTCAGGTCATCGGGGTACACGTCCACACCACAGTGAGTAAACCAGCTCACAAGCCACTTGTGTTGGAACAGGAATAGCAATGTGATGCGCCATGGAGGCAGGGTTCAAACACAGACGGAAAGATGTCCTCAAGGGTCATGCCGCAAGCAGGGAGACAGATGCATGGACAGCAGTTAAAATGTGGACCCCAGAATGTAGTGGTCACAGAAGTGGCAGCAGCTGCAGCAGCAAGCATTTACTGAGTGCTTACTGTGTACTTGGCCTCAGATCAACCTCAGATCAGATTATCCTTGACTGACAATAGTGGTAATGAGTGATAATTTAGTGAGGGGAGGGGAGAGGGTGGACCAGGACTGAGAGAGAGGGCGCTGGCGATGGAGGCCTGTCTACACTGGCCTTGCTCTGATGTCAGGGCATTAAAACCCAGTATATTCAGAACTTGCGTCAGCAGCGCTGGCTGTTTGAGGTGGGTTGGGGAGGGTTCAAAGATGAGGAAACATGAGAACATGATATTTGAGGAGTTCCAGGTACAGCAGAGCCTTAAAACCCCTGGTCCTTCAGGAGCCCCACGTCTCTGAGGCAGCTTCGGCTTTTCTGTCTAAAATGCAGACACGCCACCACCCTCCTCCCGCTCCAAATCTTGACCCTTTATCTGTTCTTAACACAGAAGCCAAAATAGCCCTGTTGCCTGGAAGCCCCATGGGCCCCCCATGCCAAGCACAGCTTGGGTCGTTGGTAGGCTCTTTGGGGTCCTCCCTGGGTGGCATCCACCCACCTGTCCCTGCTGACCTCACCTCTACTGTGCTTCCCGCTCGGACCCCCTGTAGCCACACCTGGTCACCCTATCCTGTCCCGTCCATCTCTCCCTCCTGCCTCAGGGCTCTGCACTGGCCCTTCCCTCCCCGATGTGCCTCCCTGGGGCTCCCCTGGGTGATCTTGCTGGGTGACCAGGCTCTGCTCCCCATGTCCAGGCTGCCATCCTGGCTGCTCTGTATAAAGTTACAGCCTCGGCCACCTCTCCCAGCCCATTCCTGCTTTACTCCTTCTCTTTGGCCCAACCACTGGCTGGCATGACTGTGTGTTTTCCTTATTATCTGTTCCATAAACGCCTGGGCCCTGGGTCAGTGCCTGGAACCTCAGACCTTCTCTCAGAGCACTTGTGGGTGGGTAGATGGATGGATGGGTCAGTGGGTGGGTGGGGGAATGGATGGATGGATGGATGGATGGATTCTGAATTCATGCCCCAACAAAATTGCACATCAGTCCTTGCCCCAAAACTGTAGGATGGCTCAGCAGTAGTATCATCTGTACATTAGGTGTGGACTGCTAGGGTCCACTGTATTAAGACGTGTCTTAAGTGTAGGACCCTATGTGGGAGCCCCGGGGCAGGAGGGGGCCAGACCATGGACAGCCCTGACTTTGAACTTTACAGGAAAAGTACAGGGTGGTGTTACAGGATTCTAAGGGGGTTACCTGGTCAGGACAGGCAGCATGGTGACACCTCCAAGGCAGCGTGAGATGGACTGAGAGGAGGTAAGGATGTGGCCTTGACTGCGCCCGGTTCTCTTCCTGGTGTGCCTCCCGCTCCAGCCCACGGGTGACATCCCTGCTTCTTCTCAGATGCTCCCGGCTGGTCCCTGCTCAGTGGCCCTGTGCCCTGTGTTCTCTGTGTGGGACACTTTCCTCTGGTCCTCACGGGGCTCGTGTCCTTGCCTCATCCAGGCCCCACCCGGTGTCAGCACCCCACACGTCTTGTCCGGACAGCTCTGGGCTGAGCGTGGTGTTCACCCTGTGTGGCCTGGATGCAGGTGCGGGGCAGGGACGTGGCTGTCCCCATGTCTGTCCCTGGAGCTCAGCACCACGTGTCCAGGGTGCACACAGCACGGGCTCCCCAGTGCTGTCAGAAGGCCCCAGCTGCAGCAGGCGGGCAGCTCTCCAGGGCTCTTTGCATCTGAAAAATGGGCCTGTGCAAGGTGATTGTTTAATTAACATCACTGTTTAAAGTTCACATTTTATTAAAGGGAGAATTCAGTGTGACTTCCCAGTACGTTGCACTCTGTTTCTGAGTAGACTTGTAGAATAATGTCCATAAATGGAATTTGACTTCTATTATGATTATACAAATTTATTCTCCAAAAAGGAAACAATGTCATAAGAATCATAGTTTGTATTCAATTTAAGGGACGTTCTGCGTTTGTGAGAAGTTTTGTTTTTTTTCTCTCTTTCTTTTTGCTGAGGAAGATTAGCCCAGAGCTAACATCTGTTGCAATCTTCCTCATTTTTTGCTTGAGGAAGATTAGCCCTGAACTAACATCTGTGCCAGTCTTCCTCTACTTTATATATGGGATGCCACTACAGCATGGCTGGTGAGTGGTGTAGGTCCATGCCCAAGATCTGAACCTGTGAACCTGGACTGGCAAAGCAGAACGTGCCAAACTTAACCACTATGCCATGGGGCTGGCCCTCTTTGTGAGGAGTTTTTTGATTTATAAATCTTTCACACAAATCTCATGAAATATGATCAGTAGATAATTTACAATGTGATCTTTGCAAAAATGATCTTAGTTTTTTTCTAGTAATCCACAATTTGTAAGTAAATAGCACAGTATTCTCCAGAATTTTTATACCCAAATACACTTTATTTTCCAGTAGTGAATTGACAATGTAGATATATAATTGGAAAAATAGCTGTTAAAATTAAAATAATTAAATATTCAGTTTATTAGTAACTTGGGACACAGAAAGCATTTATGTATTTATATATTTTTTTTCACCACAAAGTATAGGTCTCTTAGAACCTTAGAACTTTTCTTTGGGAGTGATGTAAGAGCTTTCTTTCCACAGTGTAACCATGTTTTCACCAAATACTAATATCAAGAATGATGGTAAAAGATCTTCAAAGTGCAAGAACAATTACAAATGGTATGTAACTAGTTTATGCATTCAAAGTAAATTTGAAATAATTTGGAGAGACCCTTCAAATATTTAACTCAATTTTTTTCAAACAGGTATAAGACTTACTAAGTGTGTATATATACACAAATACGTATATATTATTTATATATATCCTTTCAGTCAGATTTAATTCTTTCATATTAATCATTTTTAAGACATGCTGCTATTTTTACCACCTTAACAACTTTGGTATAATTGTTAAAATTTAATTTTAGAAAGTATTGTAGCTAAAGATTATTCTTGATAAGCTTCTTAGGTAGTAATTGGATGGAAAAATTTGAGCAGTTCTAGTGCTCACTGCTGATTTTGAATGGTTTTATTGGAAATGCTCCCTTTATCCAGCATCCCCGCAGCCTTGGGGCTGGCCTTTTGGTTCTGGCTCCACACCCTCATGTCATGTGAGCAAGTCCCGCAGATTTCCTGGGGCCATTTGTCTGGACAAGGTGGTGTTGGGGCCTTCCAAGATGGTGTGGGTTGTTGGGCCCCCAGGGCCCTTCCAGTTCCACTCTTGAAGATTACATCATCCAAACAGAGATATGGGCTACAGTGTTAAAATGTTACTCATTTAATATATTCACATCTGCACCTGGACAATGATTAGCTCTGCAGAAACATGCAGCAAACACTGATTTTACCCTTAGTTAGTAATGTTTTTCTTAAACCTTGTGGCTCTTTCTGCCACTCTCTGCAGCTCCTCACATGAGTAGGTCGTTGATATTAAGTGTGTGCCCACAGCAAATGCTCTCAAACCCTACAAAAACATTCTGTGGTCCAGGGTGAAATGCAGCACCCAGAGTAATGCTGAACTCTGATTTTTTTGGTGATGTTTTTCTACGAGGAGCCCGGCTCTCCAGACCGAGCAAGCCTCTCTAAGAGGTTTCTGGCCCTCGGAGCGTTCTGTTGAGAGGCTGCAGGTGGCGCAGCTGGTGACGACCCAACACGATGTCCCGGTACAGGCGTGTATTTCCCAGAGAAAGGTGGTCTGAATGTTACTGAACCAAGTGAGCTCGCCTCCTGGTGAGTTAAATAAGACTCTCCACCAGTGGAAGTTGTCTCACAAAGTAAAGTGTACTTGCAGCAAATAGGAGGCCACGAGGAATCATTTCCAAAGTCATGGCTTCTGGAACAAAGGGAAGCAGGAACTTTTATTTCACTTGGGAAATGCATATTCAAAAGAGAGAGGTGGGTATTTGCCTGCACAGGCTCAATTGGAGAACATGTTTCCACATAATAAGGACTAAGCTCCTCCTGGAGAGATCTTTGCATTACAAATGAGGCAAAGGTCATGGGCGTAGGTCTTGTGTTGAGGCTTGGTCAGTTTCAAGATGTTTGGTGGTTACATCTCCTTAACATACAAAAGGAAAAGAAACAACTTGGAAAAACAGTTAATTGCTTCAGAACCCACCTTTGAGTTTTTCGAGGCACCTAGTCATTGACATGAATACCTTCCATATTTGACTTTGAAAGGATGGCCTTGTCTCGCTGTGAGGCAGGCTTGCAAGGCCAGTCTTACCAGCTTTTACAGAATGTACGTGGTGGGAATAAATGCATATACTATGTCGTTCAGTAACTTCCAGTTTTTAGAACAACATACTTTCAGATCATAGTGACTTTCCCTTTCCTGCCGTCTGCTGGGTGCCTGGCACGTTTCTGCATTTTTTCTGACCCCGTAACAACGCTGTGATGGGTGGTTTCCTGTTCGATTTACGTGTGGATCCCGGTACTGAGAGGAGGCCACAGGGGTGCAGTGAGGAGCTGACCTCACACCACCGGGCTGGTCTCCAGCCCGTGGCCTTGCACCACCTAGAGGCCATAAAACCAGTTGCTGAAACTGGACGATGAGGAGATTTTGCCTAAAGGTCTGGCGGCCCCTTAGATGGGCTGTGTGCCCTGCTCGCAGGTTCATCCTGCCCTGCTCTGAATTTTGAGCTTCAGTCCTTTTTCCCCAGGCTTCCTTGGCTTCTTTGATAAACTGAGAGTGTGATTATTTTCATGGTAAATAGAAGCCATTTGTGGATTATTTAAGTAATTAGTGTTATGACAGCCATCCACAAACAGTATGAAACTGAGACGTAAAATGTGTTTTCTCTAAGAACCCTCCTCCCAATCATCTCAGTGTTCATGTCAGTTTATAGGAAACCTGATAAATCTGGGATATTTTATACTTTAAACACATGCATTTTTTGGCACTATGGAATGGAAGTTTATTTTAAAGAGTTATTTCATGGTTTTGAATGTAAGAGTTTATATGTATGTATATTCAAGTTTGATGGAATAAAATTATACATGCATATAGGTTACAATCCACTTTGACTTCTAGTTTGTTTTTTATTTTTAATCTCTCTTTGAACTATCTCTTGATCTTGATTATTTCTGATCTTGCTTAAAGTAAAGAATACCCTTTGGAGAGCTCTCTGCCCACCAGACTCAGCAAACAGCTGGCTGTAACCGGTGACCCCTGCGCCGTGCGCTGTCTCCAGTTCTCAGGTAGGCCCAGTCAGGCAGGAGCCTGCGTCTCGGCGGTTGTGAGTCTCTTCTGCCCACTGTTCCGTGGTAAATGGATTTTTAAAATCTTGGTTACTTGAAGTTATGTGGCTTTGTCTGAGTCTGGCTTAAAATTAAAGCTCACTTCCCCCTGAGTGGAAGCAGAATTGGTGCAGAGCATTGGCCTCGGGGCTGGTGGCTCCTGCAGCACATCAGCACCTGGATTTAGGATTACAAGTTCATCCAGGTCTGTGCTCTGTGTGGCTGACCATCTCCTCCATAAACTCTCAAAGGGCCTGGCAGGAGGGCTGCCAATGAGGGTTATTTGTAGGTGAAGAGAAGCTACAAAATAGTCCCTAATTTTCCCCTGGCGACTGGTCATCTGGTTCGTCGATGGCTTGAAGGAAAGCGCACCCATGTCACGCGTCAGCACTGTCCCTCCCTCAGATGGAGCCTTTCCCGCAGGCCGAGCTCTTCCCTACTTCCTTGAGCCACTCTGCTCTCAAGTGTATCGGAACACCTTTACTGGGCTGCTTTTCTGAGACATCAGCGTTTTTCTAAATACAGTTTGGAAGAGGTTAGGAGGCAGCCCTCCTCTAGGTGGCTCCACTATTTAAGCTCTTTTATCAGAAGTAAACACTGTTTCTGCATCCTGGATTTTCCCGGCCCTCAGTACAGGGTGAATGTAAGGCCTCTGTCTGCGAGCCAGGACCACGCCACTCACCTCCACAAGTGTTCCATCCGCAAAGTATTTTAGGTGGATTCCTGAAGGTTATAGTTACTAACAACTCTGCTAAGTTCCCTTTGTTTTTCATATAGTTCTAGCTAAATAATTTTTTGAATAATTTTGGGAAATTAGATATGTAGTGTTATCAGTAAACATCTTTGTGATACCTGATATGCTTGTTTACTAAGATATGCTTATAGATCACCATATAGATATGATTGTAGCAGTAGGATCTGCAGGTCTGAATATTATGGAGGATGTCCATAATTTATTTCTACCCTGTTTTATGGAAACATTTAGGTGGAACTGCTTAGTAAAAGATGCCGCTTAAAACAGCGGTTGATGGGAGGCAGGTTGCCCCGGGCTGCAGGGTGGGTGCCCCGGGTTTCGGTGCTGTGGGTTCAGATCCCACGCTAACTGTTGACTAGCCCTGCGACCCTGGGCTCGCCGCCTCAGCTCCCAGTCCTCAGGCTCCTCTTCTGTAAATGAAGACTCGGGGGAGTGACGTGAGGGCTGGCACAGGGCCTGGGCCCTGGTGGACCCTCAGTGTGAGTGGTCGGCAGTTGAGTAAATGCAGCTACTGTTGGCTTTAGATTTTCTCACTACCGAGGACATGAACATCAGGCTAACTGAAAACCCTGCACTGTACTGTTGCATGTGTGGCTCTGATGACCGGTGATTTTATAGGGGTGTCTCTCACTTTTTTTAAGCAGATGATGGACGGCGCCTGGCCTGTGGCCTAGCCAACCACTTGTCACTGGTCTTTGATGCTGATCTTACCGGGATACCTGCTGTTTTTTCAGGTAAAATGTGTCCTAATTTTAGCTGATATGAACTTTCAGATGGGTCGCACTTTGGTCCTGGTTGTTAATTGCTAAGGGCCACTTTTGTTTCTTTCAAGACAAGAGCAGAATAGAACCAAGGCTTGAATTGAGGGAAAGAAAGGATGAGATTTAATGAACTGGACTCCACTGAGCCCAGCTAAACCGGACAGAGTGAGGCTGGAGTGCAGGCCCTTTCATGGCAGGTGCCCTGTGGTCAGCGGCCAGAGCTTCTGCAGAGTTCTAGGGGAGTGGTGAGGTCGAATCTGATGTAGACGTAAGATCAAAATCTGTTTTGAAAGTTAGGAAGGTTCACACAGAGACATTTTAATAAGTGTAACAAGGCAAAGCATTTTTTAAGCAAGTAGATTTGAGATGAGGGCAGCAATGTGAAAAGTATTGCCATTTCAGCTTCATGACTCTGACCTAGATTCCTGGTCCTGAAACCTTGAGAAGTCGTCACTCTTCACTAGGTTCCTGATGCTGCTTGATTCAAAACTCATACTTGGTAGATATTTTAAACAACAAACAAGAGAAAACAAAAAGTCTTCCATTAGTCCATGTGTTTTTGTGAATTGGAGAGGTGAGAAATTAGTAGAGGAATTGGTGGAAGGTCATAGGCCCAGGTCAGTGGGGAGGCTACACCCAGCCGCGGGCAAGAGCATCCTCCCGCGTTTCTCCAGGTCCCAGACTCTGGCTGATTCCCAGGTCTGCAGCGGGCTCCCCAACAAGGAAGAAGGAGGGGCCTTCTGACGTGAGACCAAGTCGCCGCCTCTTGCATGGTGTCTCCTGCAGCATCTTTATTCCTCATCCTACCAGCCTCAAGCCCATGTAATTCTAGTACATTCTGTAGCTCTCCAGGCTCAAAACCTTTGCTTCAAGTGCTGTTGTTAAGGCACCTGGCATATAATGGGGAACTCTGTGTAGGTAACTTTCTGTGCTCAACAATTGGTATAAATGGCAATTATTGTTAGTTGTGGACATTTCTCTATGTGTTTTTTTGTTGGAGAAAAGGCTTCTGCTGAATTAAGAAAATGCAGTGGGTATTTAAACTCATCTTTAAAAAAAGCATGCCCTATTTCCATTTGGGGAGAGAGTGATTATTGTCTGCCTTACCTGTTCTAGTGCATCATCACACCTTAACATGGCAAGTTATTAATAGTCAGGTAATTCAACTTTGAAAATACGATTGGTTTCTCACCACTTACCCAGAAAGCAGAAAAATGGGTGTCTTTATTCCCATCAGAATCTAAGACAAATAAGATAAGTGTATTTTGGATATTTTGATTGTGGTCAAAATTAGATGCTGAATTAAAACGCCTTCCTGGAGAAGCCAGCGCTCTGAGAGCACAGTCAGCTTGTGCGTCACGGTTTGAACACCCCTGATCGCCATCATATTTAATTTAATAAAGGTGTTTACGTTTATGCTTCAGAGTTTAGAGCGTTTTCCATCAAATGCTGTTGTCTAGTACAAGGATTGTGGGGCACCCCTGTTCTGTCCCTGCGCTTAGCATGTGCCTGGCTTGGGCAGATGCCCAAGGACATGGTGGACAGGTCATGAGCATGTCTCAGGAGAGCTGTGCCCGAGGGAGAAGGATGTGACAGCTAAAATTCTAGGGTCAATCACTCCAGAAGATTAAACTTAATTAAGATTTCATTAAAGATTATGAAATTGTAGTTCTTATAAAGGATGAAATTAAGCTCAGAATGTCTTGCTTCCTGATTGTAAGCCCTCTGTCTGTCTGGGCTCTGCCAGGTTACTTCTCTGTCACGTGGGGGTGGTGCCTGGCTCCCACTCGGCGTGGGGTAGTTTGTGTCCCACACACCATCAGTCCTTTCCCTCCATTGGGAGCCTGGCCTTGGGGGAGGGGGCTCCAGATCAGGGTTCTGTGTCCTGTTCTTTCTGTTTCTGAAGTTCATCACCCATTGCATACACAGGGGACATGGATCAGCAGGTGGGAGTCCTTCATGTGGTTCTGGTGGGAAGACGTGTGCGACAATGAAATTGAGAGAGGAGCAGGAGGAGGGAGCTGATCAGCTGGAACTGGGGTCCTGGTTCCAGGGGGACCCACTTCACCCCACAGCACTGGGTCTGTGACAGGCCTTGAGGTCGCAGCCGCTTGTGTCCAGGGTGGAGCCTGGAGGAGAAGGCAGGGTTCCCTGTGTCTCATTTGGGGTTGGAGAGGCCTGTCCCTGACGCTCGGAGCTGAAGCACTGGGTAGGCTCGTTGGGCCCTGTGACACTTGGGGATGAGCGGAGGGGCATCCCTTTACAGAGTCTGTGCTGTGAGTGCTTCAACCTTCACTGGTGACTTAGTTGGCCATTGTCCGGGCACCCAGTGATGGTCCTATACCCAGTGACCGTCTAGTACTAGTTAGTTAGCAGGGGTGGAAGGACCAGAGGAGGGTATCCCCACTCTGCAGTGGATTACAGCTTAATTGGGAAGAATTAAACCCAGTTAAATGGTGGTGGCTTCACCATGTGTGTCCCTCTGACATGTGGCCTCATTGGCCCCTTTGCTATCTGGCTGAGGTGGTGGTGAACTGAGTTCCCTCATTCAGTGTGGGAGGAAAAGGAGCTACTCAGCTGGTGACGTGGCCTAGTTCAAAGGTCCTATAGCCAGAGGGGGCAGAGCCAGCTGCAGACCTGTCCATGCCCTTCCCTGGGCCCAGTGACTCAGCTGACAGCACCCAACAATACAAGAGGGGTTGTAGAGTCTCAGAAACACTAATCTTCAGTAGAACATCGCAGGTGCCATTACTAATGACGGAAGCCACGTCTGTTAGCTAAGCAGCTGTGATGGGTGTTCACAGCCCAACTTGACCAGCCTTAGTGCTTCTGGTAAAACTCCTGGAAGTTCACACCAGAGGGCAGCAAAGCCATTTCAGATGTTTTTCTGCTCAGTAAACTTGAGCTCTAAGTTTTCTTGGGTCACGTTACAGAACTGTGATATTTACTATTTATAAATCTTTCTTGGTTCTTCTGCCTTTTTCTTGTTAGTTTTCTGACAATTATGATATGGTGATAGTGCAATTCACCGTAAGGTTAGTGGTCTAATCTTAAATGACCGTGTGTGACTCATGTGCTGAGGCCAAGTGGCCGACAGTCTACGGTGATGAGATCTGTGCCTTGGCGAGAGTGTGCTCGTGGTTGTGGCGACTTATCATCTACAATTTCAGCCACAAAGTCCTCGGGGCTGGGAGGTACAGTGGGTCGTTCTCCAGGCCGTGGGCTGCTGTTGTCCAGGAAGCAGTGCGTGACGCTGCAGGTCTTGTTCCCTCCGCCCTTCCCAGCGCATTACAGGGACATGGGAGAAGTGCAGCTTTGCCACAGTGCGAAGAGGTTTCTCTTTCATGCACGTCCCCACCTCGCCTGCCCCACTCGGCGCACCGCAGTCCAGCTGACTCTGCCAACCCCGTCACGTCAGCACCCGACCCTACCCTCTTTCCATCTCTCACCACTTCACACAGGCCTGCAGTTTTCATTTCCAAAACTCCGAGAAGCCATCTGTGGCCGATTTGCCTTGCGTCTCCTTGGGCTCATCCACTTCTTGGAGCAGTGGGTTGGTGGCGTTGTTAGGGGACAGTGTCAGAATTGCCTCCCCTGGAGTGATGGCCAGTCTAGGTGGTTACTAGGGCAAGGACGGTTTCAGAAATCAGTGTGTGTACAGGCTCAAGAGCCAGAGAGACGCTGACACCCAGCCAGGAAGAGCATGGCTGGGCTGTCGGGGTGGTGTGGGCATGAGGGGGGTTGACAGAAGCTCTGTCACAGCACTCCTGCCATGTCATCAGGACCCAGCTGGGCAGCTCAGAGCTGAGGCTGACGAGGGACGGGGAGCCCACCGGGGTGAGGCATGGGTGTGCGATCACGTTGACCAGATGCGTGTTTGGGGTAATTCAGCCCAGCACCCACCACACGCGAGTGTTGCTGCATATTAGTACTTCTTTCCCTTCCTCAGTATCAAGTCATCTTCCCACAAAAGGAGGGGATGCAATCAATGGTAACTGCGTCCATTATCTGTAAATTTGATTATTCTGACATTCTAATTGCCTGACATGAAGATGGGGCCACATCATAAGACACGTTTTGGCTGTCTGCTGAATCAGGGCCTGTGACAGAATATAGTGGCCCAAACAACAGACTGCATTGTCAGTTGAGAACCTCTTTTCAGGTGTTTTGATGAGAAGTGAGAAGCAAGTGATGATTTCCTTGACTCAGGGATGAGAGATTAACCTTCTTTTCTTCTCCTCTTGACTCATTCCTTTGTATTCCTATATATTTCAGAAGCTCTTATGGGGCATATTAAATAAACTCTGGTTGTTAATATAATGCCTGATCTACAGTTTAACACTAGAGGGCTGGGCCCTGCTGATACATTCAAATGCCTGAAGACCAGTGAAGGGGAGAAAGAGTTTTCTCTACCCACTCTGGGTCCTTTCTGGCTGGGCTACTAATTAAATTAACATGAGGCCGAATAGCAGGAGAAAATCAAAGCTTTATAACATGTATACATGGGAAAGACTTGGGGAAACTGAGTATCTCTTGACAGAATGGCAGAGGTTTTCCTCATATATAGACAAAGGAAGATTTTTGGGGGTTGGGGTGTCATCCATGAGGGATTACAAGAAAAGCACAGTAAAAAAGAGTATGCAGATTTAAGTCTTTTTCTTCTGCACTGATAAGAGTTTCTAGAGATAAAGTCATCCCCCCTTCTTCCTGGTACAGAGAGGGAGATACCTTTACAAATGGAGATTTCCTTACAAATGTAAATGTCTGGTAAACAGAACTTTGATAAGAATAGACCCAGCAAAGATCCTCCCAGTCTTATCTATACCCAGAGTTATCCCTTGGTGACGGCCTGTCCTGGAGACAGGCCTTCCATCCCAAATCCCTTCAGTTAGTGGGGGCGAGGAAGGTCCAAGCCTCCTTCAGTGAAAATGATCAAGGTGGAGAGACACATCTTGAGGTGACCAAGTCTGGTCCCCACACTAGCACAGTCACACCCTCAGAAATCAGTAGTCCAAAACAGCCACTTTCATTGTAGACAAAACGTTTCAAATCTATCACAACAAATAATCAGATTACAGGTGACTATGTGCAGTTAATCCTTTTGACTTTTTCCTTCAATGTTAACAGAATAATAGTTCTTTAAAATGCATTGCTGTGAAACCCACAGCCTTCTATACATTTTATAATTCTACATTTTATGTTTCTACATTTTATAAATTTCTTCTTTTGAAACATACACTCACAAATGCACTCGTAACTCTGAACTTGATATTTTAAAAAATGTGAATTTTTTGAACCTTCAGAGAGCATATTAAGCCTTTAAATGAAGCTTAATTCCTGCCCCCGGGCCTCGGTTCCCAGCACCTCTGTAGCTCGGACATGCCTCAGCAAGATCATTTATTCCCGGAAGAAGTGCGGTTCTGGTGTGTTGCATGGAATCCTAGGTCTTTCCTCCTGCTTCTGTCTCCCGTAGGTCATGACGGGGCAGTGAGTGCGGTGTGCTGGAGCCACGACGGCAGGTGGCTGCTGTCCACCTCCCAGGACGGGACTCTGAGGGTCTGGTCGGTGCGCAGGACAGAACTCGCGTTGTGTCTGGTAATGGACAATTCCTGTCGGTCACGGGCAGGGATTTCAAAATGACCAGCCCTGTGATCTCGAGACTGTCAGATAGTCACAGCTGTCCAAACAGAACTTTTTCCAGAGTCCCATCTCTTACCCTGACCAGGAGGTGAGGGGATGGGGTAAACAGGAGTTTGCTTCAATGCACTGACAATGATCGATGATTAGACGTTGTCTTAAATGTGTGTGTGTATTTACACATATACGTAACGTGCACACGTACATAGCACATATATACACATATATAGCGCATGCACACACGCACACAGTTAAATATGTCTTACATTTGTGTGTTCTAAAAATGGCAGAATGAATAATACTAAAATACTGGAATAATTTTAAATATGAATTCAATGTGATTTTATAGTAGAGGGAATAATAATCGCCAAGAGGATAATTATGTGAGGGCAGTAATTTTGGGGGAGAAAAATGACTTGTTTCAGTGAACGTAGAGGAGACCATTTGGAAACGGATGAGAAAGCAGAGACAGGAAGGTGAAAGTCATCTTACAGCTGAGGCAGGAGAAGACGCCATAACAGGAGACGCAGCTTCCATTAATCAGATTGTGAGCTGGTGAACTGCACATTTTCAAAGACATTGTTAGCTTTTATTTTCTGTGAGTCTTGCTGTAAAGAGGGGATTGATCCTAGGAAAACTGACTGGGAAGGGAAAGTTGGTCAGACCTAGGACTGCACAGGCTGAAGCATTTGGCAGCAGCTTAAGGAGGAGAAATTTGTTCTAGGCTTGTTTATACCGCTGACTTTTCCTACACTGTAGTGTTGTGGGTTATGAAGTACAAATGTGAGAGCAGACACCCCGGAACTGCATTTTAAAACATGTTTAGAATTTGGGCTTTAATAAAATCTTTGCTTCTTAACATGTTTACTGCCAGGTTTCAATTTTTTTTTCATTTTTTATAAATATTTAAATGGCCAGAATTCAAAACACTCATTACAGTAAAGTTTTAATCATATAACATCTTTTAAAAGTAGGAAGAAGAAATAAAAATTGCAAATTGGTTCTAACAAAGTGTGTCTATACAATTAGAATGAATAGATGCTTGGGATTAAGAGGAGTGAACTTCATACTCAGAGTCCTAGTAGTTTTTATTAGCATTTATTATATTGGTAGTAATTACGGATTTGCATTACAGGGCAAAGGCATGTTTTCTAAGCGCATACAATCTGCACAGTTTTACTACATAGATACCTTCATACTGTTGTCGACAGGCCCTGAATTCCAGCTCCTCAAGTATCACGTGGACACCTGCAAAGATGACCTGAGAAGGTAGGCGTCCTCCCTTTTGTGCCCTTCCTCTCTTCAGGTGGAGGAAGCCGGGTCTCAACAGTGAGTTGTATGTAAGTGAAGTGTCATCCATAACCAATCATAACTGCGTGTTCTCGAGGCTCTGGTGGGGGCTGAAGAGCCAGCTTCGCCGCATTCTGAGCTTCTCTGAGATGTTGCTCTCCCTGCGGGGGCCTGTGGTGTGATGTAAGGAGAGGCCTGGGGCTCAGGAACCGGGACCACGGCCTTGGTTCTGCAACACATTTAAGTGATGTTATATGGGACAATTATTATTACAATAAAGTTAAAATTGTGAAATATTTCATGTATACGTAATACTAAACGCCTACTTAGCTACACCGAGCTTTGGCAAATGGTAACATTTTGCTTTCTTTGTTTCTAAAGTATTTTAAAGAAATAAAATCTCACGGAGAGAATTAGTGACCTGCCCCCCCCAGTCCTGTCCCCTCTGTCGTCTCCTTGAGATTGGTGCATGTGCTTCCCATCCTTGGTTTTGTTTGCTGTATCTCTAGGTGTCGTGTGATTTTGAGTTCTTAATGTAACACTCCTTCATCATCAGAATTACGTTTCTGAGATCTGTCCACGCTCATGAATGTGACTTCAGTTTGTTCGTTGTAACTGTTATGAAATTTGTACGGTGGGAGTGAGCCACGGCGTCTTTGACCTCTCTTGTGGACGGACACCTGGGTGTTTCCGACTTTCCCTTGTTCTAGCAGCGCTGCTGGAATTCCTGGTGCACGTCTGAAAGCGGAACTGTTCGGGTGTTTTCAGACTAACCTCCGGTCTTTCCACTGGTGTGAGTTTGGGGTGAGCTATTGTTTTAGGAACTGAATCGTTACCAACTGTTGCTGGCCAGGTGTTTGCAATGTCTACTTTTTTGATAATACAGTTCCCTGAAAAGCTTACCATGCTCTGGACTATTTGCTTGCAGTCAAGGGCATGTTTGGGTAGCGGCAGCCGAAGCTGGGCCTGGAGATGGCTTTCACGTCCAACCCTTCTGCCCTGGCCTTGCACTTGAGTATGTGGTGAGCGGCTGGAGCCCTCGGTGGGTGGTCATGCAGGCCGGGCAGCCTTGCCGCTGTGCCTGTCTGTCTGGACAGCTGCGCCTGTGGGAATGCTTGAGAAGGGACAGCCTGCAGGCCTGTTTCTTGCTTGGCAGCAGTTGATTCACCCACTTGTACCAGCCTCAGCTAGAGGTGGTGACTAACTTTTTCAAACCGTCAAGGCTTCAAGTTATGGGACTCTCAACCAACGTGCTTCTGGCTGCATTAGCCACCCTCCTATATGATTCTGAGCAGTTTTCCAGCACAGAATTTATGAATCTTTGTGCTGTCACTGGGCTTCATTCCCAGACCTCCCGTGCGACTCGGCCCCTTTATCCCCTGAGTCTGTGTGTGGCTGACCCCCAGTTCCCATTTCTCCCAGGGCTGGCTCTCGAAGTCGTGGTTCCTGGGGGCTCTCTGGACCTGAGGCCTGTCCTGCACTCCCTGTCACCATCTGAGCCCTTGGCTCTATTACAGGACTCTGCCTGTCATGGCCCCAGACCCCCGCCCAGCATTTACCTCCCTGTGGAAGGTACGGGCTGATGGCCTATTGTAGTCTCACCCTCGACCATCCCAGAGGTTTAGACTCTGAGCCCCCCGATGACTTTGCCCCATCACCCACCTGTACCTGCGTGTGCCCCAGTCCTTGCCCTCCTGGGCCAGCCCCGGGCGTGTCCTCTGGGCCGAGATCATGTCCAGGAATTGCTAGCAGGTTCCTTTCCTTTATGAAATTATTGTTAAGGGTTGTTAAGATCATATATTTATTAAACCGATGCTAACTGCATGTGTTACCCTTTAGAAAACATTAAGAACTTATGTTTAAATGGAAATATAGATAATTTATAACCAGTTGGATTTCTCCTTAAGTATACATAATTATTTTAGAATTAGAAGAAAAATTTGCTTTCTCATAGACAGGAGTGTATTATTTTTAGCTATATATAGTGATATTTTTGCGTGATGTTTTTCTAAAGGAAGGACATGAAAACCTTTCTCCATTTTCAGTATTTTAAAGATAGAATACTTAGTGGTAGTGGAAGGGAGACGGAGAGATTGATCATCTTGGTGTTTCCTCCAGGTACAAGCAGAAGAGCAAGTGCAAACCCGTGTTCAGCCTCTGTATGACGGGTGCAGTGGATGTGACCAGCTTATCGGCAGTAAACGACTTCTACTCCTGTATCCTTTCTTCCCCATCCTCCCGTGTCTCCACCTCCTGAGTGTCATTCTTCCGGCGAAGCGTCTGTGAGTGTCCAAACTCCAGACACTGCTGGGCACTGGGCACTCTGAGAGCTCACCGTCTTCCGGAGTAATTAATTCTATGTGTAGTAAGTTCATCTCAATAGTGAAAAAAGCCTCAAAGGAAAAGTAAAACTGGACGCAATAGAGCATATGGCCTACAGCAGGGTGATCTAACCTGGTATTTCTCATCTGTCGCTTATTGAGTAAAATATCCTAACTTAGTACATTTTTTTTCATTTTTATTGATGTCTTACTAGTTTATAACATTGTGCGGTTTTAGCTGTACACTATTTTTTGTCTGTCACCATGTGGATGTATCCCTTCACCCCTTGTGCCCACCCCCCACGCCCCTTCCCCTTGGTAACCACCAACCAGTTCTCTCTGTGTGTTCATTTATATTCCACATATGAGTGAAATCATGCAGTGTCTGTCCTTCTCTCTCTGGCGTATTTCACTTAACATAATACCCTCTAGGTCCATCCATGTTGTTGCAAATGGAACAATTGTGTCTTTTCTTATGGCTGAGAAGTATTCCATTGTATATATATACACCACATCTTCTTTATCCAATCATCAGTCGAGGGACACTTGGGTTGCTTAGTGAATAATGCTGCAATGAACATAGGGGTGCATAAGCCTCTTGTGACGGTTAATTTTGTGTCCATTGGGTAGATGCCCAAGAGTGGGATTGCTGGATCATAAGGTATTTCTATTTTTAATTTTTTGAGGACTCTCTATACTGTTTTCCATAGAGGCTGCACCAGTTTGCATTCCCACCAGCAGTGAATGAGGATTCCCGTTTCTTCACAACCTCTCCAGCATTTGTTGTTTTTTGTTTTGGTGATTATAGCCATTCTAACGGGTGTCAGGTGATATCTTAGTGTAGTTTTGATTTTTGTTTCCCTGATGATTAGTGATGTTGAACATCTTTTCATTTGTCTATTGGCCATCTGTATCTCTTCCTTGGAAAAATGTCTGTTCATATCCTCTGCCCATTTTTTGATCGGGTTGTTTGTTTTTTCGTTGCTCAGTTGTATGAGTTCTTTATATGTTACGGAGATTAATCCCTTGTTGGATAAACGATTTGCGAATATTTTCTCCCAGCTGGTGGGTTGTCTATTCATTTTGATCCTGGTTTCATTTGCCTCGTAGAAGCTCTGTAGTCTGATGAAGTCCCACTCATTTATTTTTTCTTTTGTTTCCCTTGTCTGAGTAGACATGGAATCTGAAAGGATCCCTTTATGACCAGTGCCAATTAGTGTACTGCCTATATTTTCTTCCAGGAGTTTTATAGTTTCAGGTCTCACTTTCAGGTCCTTAATCCATTTTGAATTGATTTTTGTATATGGCGATAGGAGATGGTCTACTTTCATTCTTTTGCATGTTGCTGTCCAATTTTCCCAGCATCATTTATTGAAGAGACTTCCCTTTCTCCATTGTATGTTCTTCACCCCTTTGTCAAAGATTAGCTGTCCACACGTGTGTGGTTTTATTTCTGGGCTTTCAATTCTGTTCCATTGATCTGTGTGTCTGTTTTTGTACCAGCACCATGCTGTTTTGATTACTATAGCTCTATAGTATATTTTGAAATCAGGGATTGTGATGCCTCCAGCTTTGTTCTTTTTTTTCAGGATTGCTTTAGCTATTCGGGGTCTTTTGTTGCCCCATATGGATTTCAGTATTTTTTGTAACTTAGTACATTTTAAAATAAACTGCTATGTTTATGATAGGCATCCTACCAGTTGCTGTTGAATATGAAATTGGGTCCCAAACTTTAATTTTTGAGTTTTTATGGCTAATATCATCCCTTTTGATTAAAAAGCATTGATTTTAATTTATTAGAAGCAAAGCTCTGATCCTCTGGAATTCTGTTTATAAAGTTTTAATTTATTCAAAGATCTAAGTTGAATTCTTCTGAAGAATTTTATATTTGAATTTCAGAAAGACTAATATAAGGTATTAGAGGTTCTAGTATATTTTAGTTAGAAATGTGATATTTTTATGCTAGAATCTTTTGCTAAAAAAAAGAAAAGAAAAAACTCCACCTAGCAGAAACGTGTGTTTCTGATGATTCCAGTCTTGCACGATGGGTCTCTCCCATGTCGGTGTTAGCACTGGGTTTGTTGTTAATCTAGTCCTCTTTCTACCATGTATACTTTTTGTGACCGTATTCTAGGCTCAACATCGAAGGTGGGGTAGTTCTGGTGGACACATGACCCCTAAGTTCATGAATTGTCCTTCATACAACAAATTTATGAAGTTGATTACACGTACCTAATATACCATGTTGTGAGCCTTGTCTTCTCACTCACACAGCCTGTTCAGGGGACACCATCTACTATTATGGTTTTATTGTCTATTCTTTAGCCCAGACCTGTCTTCTGAACCCAACACCTACATATTTGACTGCTGTTCCATCCCTTGATTTGGGTATTTCCTGGACATCTCAAACCCCATTTATCTATAAGTAGAACTCTTGGTCCCCCACCTCGAAATCTGCACTGCCTGCTCTGCACTGCCTGGGGTCTCCCCATTATTCCCACTAGCTCCTCCACTGCCCCCCCTGGCTCTGGCCAACTGCTGAGGACCAGATCGGGGAGCAGGGCTTATGATCAGGGCTTCTCCTGAGGGGCTTCAAGAAATTGTAACTAATCATCCATTTGTGCATCTTCTAATGTTACAAAATTTATTAATGGAATAAATGGGGCCGTTCACTCCCTGTGGGTGGATTGTTGAGAGGAGTTCCCTAACTGAACCACACAGACATTGTGCTGACCGCTGGCCGAAACAGGACTTTGGAAGTTTTTGACCTCAACGTGGGCCGCAGCGCAGCCGTGATAGCGGGAGCCCATTCACGGCCTGTCCACCAAATTTGTCAAAATAAAGTGAGTGAGGTTTGTTTTTTTAATTGAAGTCATATTGGCTTATAACATTGTGTAAATTTCAGGTGTACGTTTTTGTATTCCAGATTCTGTGTAGATTGCATCATGCTCACCACCAAGTCTAGTTTTTATCTGTCACCATATACATGTGCCCCTTTAGCCCTTTAGCCCTCCTCATCCCCCCTCCTCCTCTGGTAACCACTAATCTGTTCTCTTTGTCCATGTGTTTGTTTATCTTCCATATGGTGTTTGTCTTGCTCTGTTTGACTTATTTTGCTTAGCATAAAATCCTCAAGGTCCATCCATTGTCGCAAATGGCATGATTTTGTCTTTTTTTTATGGCTGAATAGTATTGCATTGTATATATACACCACATCTTCTTTATCCAATCATCAGTTGACGGCACTTGGGTTGCTTCCACATCTTGGCTATTGTGAATAATGCTGCAATGAACATAGGGGTGCATAAGTCTCTTTGAACTGTTGATTTCATGTTCTTTGGATAAATACCTGGTAGTGTCATAGCTGGATTGTATGGTATTTCTATTTACAAGTTTTTAAGAAATCTCCAAACTCTTTTCCATAGTGGCTGCACCAGTTTGCATTCCCACCAGCAGTGTATGAAGGTTCCCTTTTCTCCACATCCTCTCCAACACTTATTTTTTGTCTTGTTAATTATAGCCATTCTGATTGGTGTGAGATGATATCTCATTGTAGTTTTAATTTGCATTTCCCTAATAATTAGTGATATTGAACATCTTTTCATGTGCCTGTTAGCCATCTGTATATCTTCTTTGGAAAAATGTTCATATCCTCTGCCCATTTTTTGATTGGGTTTTTTGTTTTTTTGTTGTTGAGTTGTATGAATTCTTTATATATTTTGGAAATTAACCCCTTGTTGGATATATGATTTGCAAATATTTTCTCCTAGTTGGTGGCTTATCTTTTCGTTTTTTTCCTGGTTTCCTTCTTGCAGAAGCAAGAAGTTTTAATCTGATGTAGTCCCATTTGTTTTTTACTTTTTCTTTTCTTTCCTTTACCCAAGTAGACATGGTATTTGAAAAGATACTGCATGTACTGCCTATATTTTCTTCTGAGTTTTATGGTTTCAGGTCTTAAATTCAAGTCTTTAATCCATTTTAAGTTCATTTTTGTGTATGGTGTAAGACAATGGTCTATTTTCATCCTTTTGCTTGTGGCTGTCCAGTTTTCCCAACACCATTTATTGAAGAGACTTTCCTTTCTCCATTGTATGTTCTTGGCTTCTTTGTCAAAGATTAGCTGTCCATAGATGTGTGATTTTATTTCTGGGCTTTCAGTTCTGTTCGATTGATCTGTGTGTCTGTTTTTCTGTGAGTCCAATACTGTTTTGATTACTATAGCCTTGTAGTATAATTTGAATCCAGGGAGTGTAATACCTCCAACTTTGTTCTTTTTTCTCAGGATTGTTTTGGCTATTTGGGGTCTTTTGTTGTTCCATATAAATTGTAGGATTCTTTGTTCTATTTCCATGAAAAATGTCATTGGGATTCTGATTAGGATTGCATTGAATCTGTAGATTGCATTAGGTAATATGAACATTTTTATGTCTATTCCTTTAATCCATGAGCATGGAATATCTTTATGTCTATCTTCTTCGATTTCTTTCAATAATGTCTTATAGTTTTCAGTATATATGTCTTTCACCTTCTTGATTAAATTTATTCCTAGGTATTTTATTCTTTTTGTTGCAATTATAAATGGGATATTGTATTCTTGACTTCACTTTCTGCTAGTTCATTATTAGTGTATAGAAATGCAACTGATTTTTGTATGTTGATTTTGTATCCTGCAGCTTTACTGTATTTGTTCATTATTTCTAATAGTTTTTTGGTGGATTCTTTAGGATTTTCTATATGTATAGAATCATGTCATCTGTAAATAGTGAGAGTTTCACTTCTTCCCTTCCAGTTTGGATCCATTTTATTTCTTGTTCTTGCCTAATTGCTGTGGCTAAAACTTGCAGCCCTATGTTGAATAAGAGTGGCGAGAGTGGGCATTGTTGTCTTGTTCCTGTTCTCAGAGGAATGGCTTTGAGTTTTTCTCCATTAAGTATGATGTTGGCTGTGGGTTTGTCATAAATGGGCTTTATTATGTTGAAATACTTTCCTTCTATACCCATTTTATTGAGAGTTTTTATAATAAATGGATGTTGGATGTTGTCAAATGCTTTCTCTGCACCTATTGAGATGATCATGTGATTTTTATTCTTCATTTTGTTAATGTGGTGTATCATGTTGATTGATTTGCAGATATTGAACCATCCCTGCATCCCTGGAATAAATCTCACTAGATCATGGTGTATGATCCTTTTAATGTATTGTTGTATTCGATTTACTAGTATTTTCTAGAGGATTTTTGCATCTATGTTCATCAGTGATATTGACCTGTAATTTTCTTTTTTTGTGGTATGCTTGTCTGTTTTGGTATCAGGGTAATGTTGGTCTCTTGGAATGAGTTGGGAAGTTTCCCCTCCTCTTCAATTTTTTGGAAGAGTTTGAGAAGAATAGGTATTAGGTCTTCTTTGAATGTCTGGTAAAATTCACCAAGGAAGCTGTCTGGTCCTGGACTTTTGTTTTTTGGAAGGTTTTTGATTACTGTTTCAATCTCTTTGCTTGTGATTGGTTTATTCAGATTTTCTATTTCTTCTTGATTCAGTTTTGGGAGGTTGTATAATTCTAAGAGTTTATCCATTTCTTGTAGGTTATTAAGTTTGTTGGCGTATAGTTTTTCATAGTATTCTCTTATAATCTTTTGTATTTCTGTGGTGTTGTAATTTCTTCTCTTTCATTTCTGATTTTGTTTATTTGAGTTTTCTCTCTGTTTTTCTTAGTGAGTCTAGCTAAAGGTTTGTCAATTTTATCTTCTCAAAGATCCAGCTCTTAGTTTCATTGATCTGTTCTATTGATTTTTTTAGTGTCTATTTTGTTTATTTCTGCTCTAATTTTTATTATTTCTTTCTTTCTATTGACTTTGGGCTTTGTTCTCCTTTTTCTAGTTCTTTTAGGTATAGGGTAATCTTGTTTATTTGAGAATTTTCTTGTTTGTTGAGGTAGGCCTGTATTGCTATAAATTTCCGTGTTAGTACTACTTTTGCTGCATCCCATAAAAGCTGGTATGTTGTATTTTCATTTTCATTTGTCTCCAGGTATTTTTTTAATTTCTCCTTTGATTTCTTCATTGATCCAATAGTTGTTTAGTAGCATGTTGTTAAGTTTCCACATGTTGGTGGCTTTCCCAGCTTTTTTCTCTTTTTCTTGAAGAAGATTGGTCCTCTGCTAACATCTGTTGCCAATCTTCCTCTTTTTCTTATTTCTTCCCAAAGCCCCAGTACTTAGTTGCATATCATAGTTGTAGAATTGTAGCTATTCTATATAGGATGCTGCCTCAGCATGGCTTGATGAGTGGTGAGTAGGCCTCCAAACTGGTGAACTCCAGGATCCAAACTGATGAACCCCAGGCCGCCAAAGTGGAGTGCGCAAACTTAACCGCTATGCCACTGGGCTGGCCCCCCAGCTTTTTTTCTTGTAGTTGATTTCTAGTTTCGTAGCATTGTGGTTGGAAAAGATGCTTGATATGATTTCAGTCTTCTTAAATTTATTGAGACTTGCCTTATTACCCAGCCTATGATCTATCTTTGAGAATGTTCCATGTGCACTTGAGAAGAATGTGTATTCTGCTATTTTTGGGTGGAATGTTCTGTATATATCTATTAAGTCTATCTGGTCTAGTGTTTCATTTAAGGCCACTGTTTCCTTGTTGACATTCTATTTAGATGATCTATCCATTGACATAAGTGGGGTGTTAAGGTCCCATATTATTATTGTCTTGCTGTCAGTTTCTCTGTTTAGGTCTGTCAATACTTGCTTTATATACCTTGGTGCTCCCGTGTTAGGTGCGTATATATTAATAAATGTAATGTCTTCTTGGTTTAATGCCCCTCTTTCATTATATAATGCCCATCTTTATCTCTTGTTATCTTTTTTATCTTGAAATCTGTTTTGTCTAATATAAATATGGCTACATCTGCTTTCTTTTGCTTGCCATTTTCTTGGAGTATCATCTTCCATCCCTTCACTCCGAGCCTATGTTTGTCTTTACGGCTGAGATGTATTTCCTGGAGGCAGCATATTGTTGGGTCTTGTTTTTAAATGAGTGAGTTCTTGACAGTACACATCATTTATAAAACTTTAGGTTTAAAGTGTTTACATACAAGTATTAGATACAAATGCATGATGTAATTTTATGACAGTTTGCTACTGAGTTCAATGTTAATTTTTAATGATCATTAAATTATTCCAGGCCTTGATATTTGACCTTAGAAGATATTTTGATATCATATTGAATGTTAATTTTTGTATTTTTGTCTTTGGTTATTTTATGGGCCCATTTTTGACTTTACTAGTAATACATTCTTACTTAAAACTTGACAGAGGGTTTGAGTGTTTTAAGCACTAAGTGGATTGAATGACAGTCATGTAGATTCTTCAGGAATGTGAAGCAACCTCCATGCATCAATAGCTTCTCATTTTAGCTAGTCTGTTTTGACAGAGAAATAGTTTAAAAATACCCACAGCTGAGGGTTAAAGATTTGGGATTAGAGGAGGTGGCCATTTTGATGAATTCATTGTCTCACAGTTTAGTTCAAAAGACACTTTGTCACCCGGAAGAGCACCTAAAACACTTGTGAACAAAACTTTTGTTTTCAGAACTACAACTACAATTTTTATTTTGGATATATTTGCAATGACTTTCCAAAATCAGGGTTTAATATATAATGCCTTCTAAAATCTGCATTATGGTTCAGGGGTATCATTTTTTTAAAGTGAAGTCTTACTATATTGGTTAAAAAGATTCTGTTATTCACAGTTTTGATACCTTATTCCAGGCTTACTTTAAATTTCTGTTTAATAGGACAGGTGTGATCTGATAATCTGTGAAGTTCTGTAATCGGTTTGAGTGGGAAAGAGCCCAAATTCTGGTCCACGAGTTGAATTCTGTTGAAGCAGATGCTGTTCCAGTGTCCTCCAGACAAGTGGAAACTGGAGACACTGGAGCCAGAGCAAGATGTTTTCAGGGGTGCAGTGGGGGAGGCCCCTGGACTCTGAGCCAGAGCAGGCCTGAGGCACCTGTCCAGGAGCCTGTGAGCTGTCAGTCTGGATGTGACCGGTGGGAAGGGGCTAAAGTCAGCCCAGGTCAGAGGCAGAGCTTTGGGATGGAGGGCAGGGAAGACACCTGGAGGGGCTGCCTGGGGTGGAGGAGCAGACCTGCAGGGTGTGGTGTCACTGACTCACTTTTTGTGGGGCATCCTTGATCTTGGATGGGAGGCCTTCAAAGGCGCAGACAGACATCTTACTTTGACCTTCTTTTCCAACATTACACCCTCGGAGGTTAATTAGAACATTTTGGATTATGGTAGGAGAAGGTTCTTCTGACTTTTATAACGCTATGGAAAATATCAGGTTGGAGAGAGTTGTTGAAGAAAAGATTATTATTTTTCTGCATCTTCCTTTTTTTGCACAGCATAATATTGCATAAAAACAGAACAAAAATATTTTAAACACTGTGCAGTAGGTCCCCCAGATACAAGAAGGAATCCCTTTGAAGAATTTTGTAACCTCTGTATGAGGCTACTAAAACAGCGAACTTCAAAAACGGAGAGGATGCTCGTCCCACCAGCTGTGTGTGTGAGGATACCTGTGTTTTCATGTCATGTCTTCTGAGAGAGCTGTGAAGAAAGGGAGTTGGCTTGGGAGGTGATGGCAGGAATAGGCATGCTGCTTTGTATTTGAGCGCTGTGATCTTATGCAGCTAATTTCACTGAAGATCTGTCAAGATTGGGTTTAAGATTGATTATTAGGCCTTATATATTTCTGGGCTTTTAAATAAATTTGATAATTGAGTCGTATATTTAAAATGATTATTAGCCTAATACTCATCTTGCTTTTTAGGTATTATGATTTCTTTTAAATTCAAGTGCAACTCGATGAGTTGATAGGCAATATTTTGACATAGAATCTGAAAGGATAAGTCTGACTTGCTAAATTTGTTTAGCAAAATTTTGGGGCAAAGGTGTGTGTTTGACTTCCAGACACTTCAGTGCAGGTTGGTGTTTCCGTGGCCTCTGTGGCACCTAGACTGTCTATACCTGAATCTGCTCTAGTATTTGCTGATTGAATCACAACTGTTACCAACAGAGAGAAAAGGATACAATTCTGTATGTAGCAAATGAGATGTAAATGCAGAGCACAGTGGATTTCCTGAAAAGACTCCTTAGCGTGTAGATTTTAGGGGTTAAATTTTGACGAATAGCACTTTAAAATGTTTACTAAAATTTCATAAATTTTATAAAAATTTTCATAAAAAAAGTTTAATGTATTATTCTCAAAATGAAATATATAAAATTTATCTAAAGATAAAGATTTCTAACATTCAAGTGTCTCTCTTGATGTGTTATGAAGTTGTATGTTTGATGAGTTTTCCTAGAGGCTCTGTGAGTCTTTAGTTAATACATTCAGTAAGAATTGACTAAATTTACCCAATATTGTCATTCTTGAGTTAAAATGTTTCAGTCGTGAAGATAAATATAAATCTCATGTGTAATGTTCCTTTAATGTTGTAAATGTTACATTTAAAACATATTTCTTACCAGGCTTTCTGACACTTGCTACTTCTTATCTCCAAAGTTTTACGAATTATTAGAAAATGATTTCTTTGTTCATTTAATTTTTGAATTTATTGTACGTGACTCTTATTAAAGGTGGTCATTTCAAAGCTGATTATCATCATCATCACCATTTTTTGAGTGTAGAAAATGGTCTGTCACTATCTCCATGATACATCCCTATCTTCTTTTTCTGTTACTTGTTCTATTCTTTATTTTTTTGAGGGTTTATCAGTCATAAAAACTGGTCTAGATTGAAACTTAGCTAATTTAGAGCTCATTCTGAGATTTCGTTTTTTCAATTTTGTTCCCAGATTTGTTTTAAATTGTTTCAGCTGTTTAAGTTGCAAATGCAAAATATAACTTTGGAGTTTTAAATGCTTTTTTACCTATAAGAAGCAAAGCCCTGGCTTTAAAATAATGGTAAAGACAATTATTTTAAACTTACCTAACCAGTTTTTCTCATGTTTCAACAGAAGTTATTTCATTTTGAAAAATAATATGTTATTTTGTCTGATGTCTTGGAATTTCCTTGTTTCCTTTCCTCTCTTGTTCCCATTTCATAATAGACTTTTTTAAACTTTCGCATTCAGTACTTTTCTCTATTATAAGGATTAAGTAAGATAATGCATATAACTCTCTTAGCACACGCTAAGTTCATTAAATGGAAACTATTGTTCTTATTTTTTAAATATAAATTTATGAAGGCTAGTGGCCATTACCTTAGAAGTTGCCTTTTCAAATGCACCTAGTTTCACACAGTTCTTTTGTTCCCACGAGTGATAAGGATAAATGCACAGGAATTTTCTGCATGCAGTAGAAGATCAGAAGATGAATTAGATATGATTCTGCTTTCAAAGAAATCGCAACACAGAAGGTGGTGGATGTGGCATTAATGACTTTTTTATAAAGTTGGCTACTATAAGTGAAATGATATGAAAGAGTCCATGAGAGTGAGGAGGACAGACACTTTCATTCTGTCCTGGGAAGATTAGCGCAGACGGCATTTGACTGGAAGTGAACTTTCTTACATGTCTTTGACCAATGTGCAGTGCTCTTTTGAGGAGATGCACTGTATGAAACGAGTTGTTTCTTTTAAAATCTTCCTGTTTTTATGGCTCTGATATAAATAATAAGTCATAGTAGATTTTACGTGGAACTTTGAGGAGATTCAGTTTTATCAAGGTCTTGTTTTCTGAGTTCTTCCCTCTTATCACTATAAAAATTCAACCAGAATAACCCCAGGTGGAAAGGTGGTTGCAGACCACCTTTGGGCTCAACCATTAATTCTGTACCTGCTCCTCATTTAATAACATGCTAAATCTGTGCTCATTTCAACTTCTCCCACCTTAAGAGTTTGCACTCCCAGCTGGTGTGTGTGTACATATGTGCACACGCTCGTGTGTATCCATGTGTGTGTATCTACATACATGTGTACATATTCAGGTATGTGTGGATATGTACAAGTATGTGCAAGCATATGTATGTGTATGTGTACACACATTTGTGCATATGTGCATGCACACATATATTTGTGTATATGTACATGTGCATAGAAACGTGTGCTTGTGAACATGTATATGTATCCATGTATGTGTGCAGCTGAGGTGCAAGCCCTTCACAGCTGGGGTGTATATGTATATGCCTGTATATGTGTGTGTGTGTGTATCTGTGTGTGTTAACCTATCTATTAACAAATTCATTTAAACATGTCTGCTGGCAACCACTTTGCACCTGGCACTCTTCCAAGCACTGGGATAACCGACTGAATGAGAGTGCAAAGTACTTACCCTTGAGGAATCTGTACTCTTAAAAAGAAAGAAGCAAGTGGGTTCATACAACGTCAGATACCCTGCATGTAGACTCCTCCGGGGAGCCCTCTCTGAGGAGGTAATGTTCATGCAGGTACATGAAGTAGGGAAGGGAGCCAGGTGTGCGTTGAGGGAGCAGCATTCAGGAAGTGGGCTAATGGTAGTCATGTTCAGACCCATGTGGCAAAGGTGAGGGAGGAGGAGTTGGACTGCAGGAGCCCTGACTGGGGGCAGGGGACAGTCCTCTGGGCTTGGAGGCCCTGGTCGGATATTGGGTTTTATTCTGGGTGAGGGACTGCTGTCGTAAATGTTGAGCAGGAGAGTGAATGATCCCACAATGCTTCAGAGAGTGTGTGTGAATGATACGTACATATATGTACATGTAGACCCTGGGAAGAGTAGAATTGTGGTGCATGGGTCCCAACTGTGAAGGCTTGCATCCCAGCTGTGAAGGTTTGCACTCAAACAGTGAAGGGTTTGCACCCACCTGCGAAGGCTTGGACCCAGCTGTGAGGGCTTGCACCCAGCTGTGAAGAGTTTACACCCCAGCTGTGAAGGCTTGCACCCTAGCTGTGAATGTTTGCACCCCAGCAGTGAAGGGTTTGCACCCGCCTGAGATGGCTTGCACCCCAACTGTGAAAGCCTGCACCGCAGCTGTGAAGGGCTTGCACCCCAGGTGTGAATATTTGCACCCCAGCAGTGAAGGATTTGCACCCACCTGAGAAGGCTTGCACTGCAGCTGTGAAGGCTTGGACCCAGCTGTCAAGGCTTGCACCCAGCTGTGAAGGGCTTGCATCGCAGCTGTGAAGGCTTACACTCCAGCTGTGAAGGCTTGGACCCGGCTGTGAAGGCTTGGACCCAGCTGTGAAAGTTTGCACCCCAGCTGTGAAGGCTTGCACCCCAGCTGTGAATATTTGCACCCCAGCAGTGAAGGGTTTGCACCCACCTGAGAAAGCTTGCACCCCAACTGTAAAGGCTTGCACCGCAGCTGTGAAGGCTTGCACCCAGCTGTGAAGGGCTTGCACCCCAGCTGTGAATGTTTGCACCCCAGCAGTGAAGGGTTTGCACCCACCTGAGAAGGCTTGCACTGCAGCTGTGAAGGCTTGGACCCAGCTGTCAAGGATTGCACCCAGCTGTGAAGGGCTTGCAATGCAGCTGTGAAGGCTTGCACCCAGCTGTGAAGTGTTTGCACCTTAGCTGTGAAGGGTTCTCACTCACCTGTGAAGGCTTGCACCCAGCTGTGAAGGCTTGAACCCCAGCGGTGAAGGTTGCACCCCAGCAGTGAAGGGTTTGCACCCACCTGAGAAGGCTTGCACTGCAGCTGTGAAGGCTTGGACCCAGCTGTCAAGGATTGCACCCAGCTGTGAAGGGCTTGCAATGCAGCTGTGAAGGCTTGCACCCAGCTGTGAAGTGTTTGCACCTTAGCTGTGAAGGGTTCTCACTCACCTGTGAAGGCTTGCACCCAGCTGTGAAGGCTTGAACCCCAGCGGTGAAGGTTGCACCCCAGCAGTGAAGGGTTTGCACCCACCTGAGACAGCTTGCACCCCACCTGTGAAGGCTTGCACCGCAGCTGTGAAGGCTTGGACCCGGCTGTGAAGGCTTGGACCCGGCTGTGAAGGCTTGTACCCCAGCTGTGAAAGTTTGCACCCCAGCAGTGAAGGGTTTGCACCCAGCTGTGAAGGCCTGCACCCAGCTGTGAAGGGCTTCTACCCCAGCTGTGAAGGGCTTGCACCTCACCCCACCTGTGAAGAGCTTGCACTCGTGCTCTATGCTCGCCTCTGCAGGGGTACACTGGGGTTCGCCAACCATGTTTCTGCTTTGCCAGCTGCTCCCTGTGAGCTCCGCCAAATTGGTTACCATAGAAGGAGACTAGCAGGCTGGAGAAAGAAGAAGGCACTTCCAGCTTCAGATTTTTCTCCTGCTCCTGACAAGTGGGGCTTCTTCATCCTGGTGGAAGCAGCTCCGTGAAGCCGCTCTAAATCCAAAATTCAGATTTTCAATCTTGCAGAATCGGGGGCTCTGCACCCCCACCGTGAGCAGCAGCACCAGCCAGGCAGGGCCTCCCCTCAGGGGCCTTGGGGGCTCCCCTTCCCAGCTCAGAGACCCCAGTGCTAGCTTCTGAGGCTCCCCCTCTGTTCCATGTGTTCCTGGCCCCACCGTGATGGTGTGTCCTGCACTTGCTGTCCTAGCATGCTCCTCACTCCTTCAGGAGGGAACAGCTTCCTGTGACAGTTCTTTAAACTCCCTCTGCTCAAATATCTGCAGTGGCTTCATCTCCTGCCTGGACCCTGGCTCTGTGACTGGTGTTTTGACAATGGACTCCAGGGGGCAGGGCACAGGGAGAAGTCAAGGGCTCCTGCAATAGTCCTGCCTGGAGGGCTGGGTGGTGGCTTATGCCTTAACCTGTCTTCAGACAGTGGTGTGAGGCTGGAGGAGGTGTTTCCTTCCTGATGGACACCTGGGCAGTTGGAACTGGCTCTTCGGAGACAGTGTCCTACATTTAGAGTGTGCCCTGAAGAGGTCCTAGGAAATTTCATTCCAGATGCTTCAGTGAAGACTGTGTTGCTACAAGGCAGGTCTGTGAAGAGCCATTGTTGTGTAGATACGGCCTTCCCCTCTCCCTGGGTGACTGAGTGACCACCTAGGATGCCAATTCAGGGAAAGTTCCTCTCTTTTAAAAACTCATGTCTTTACGTTAAGAGTTTTAGTGCATTTGCTTTAGGAAACTGCTTAAAATTTCTTCTCTGTTGCTTCGCGGCTTATGCAATGACTGAACAGAAGCCGAGTCTAACTCAAATTGATGTGGTCTTCTAGTGATGATTGTGATATTTTGGGAATCATTGTGGTGTGCTTTTGGATGAGAGGTGTTATATTAGGAAAAATGATTCTGAGGTTTCCAATGGGAAAATAACTGGTTTTACTTCCTGAAAATGAACATCTGAATATATATAATGGAATGAGAGGAGAGGAGCGTTGGGTTACGGGGGCTCATACTCTGTTTTAATAGCTTGTTCTTTTAGACTTCTCTTAAATTCTTGTCCAGTTACACACATACATTGAAGCGTTCCAACTAACCACAGCCATATGGGAGCTGCTGCTCATGAACTGTCGTCCTGCGAGTCCAGATTCAGGAGAAGCACACATTGTAATTGGCCTAAATGCCATATTTCCAGTAAAATATAAAATAGGTCATTTCTAATTTCTTTTAAGCTTAGTAACAGGCATAGCCACATTCGTCATGCATCAGTAATGCTCTTTTGTAAGCACCCTGGTGCACAGTCATTAAAATGATCTCTTCTGAGAGTCACCCCGATCGTTGTCTCAGTAATGTTGGACATGAGAACTTGCGTAACTCATTTCATCATCACATTAACAAGAGGACTGCATGCATCAAAAAATTACAGCCATATTTCCCTATTTTTAAATTATCTTTTCTATCATTAAATGGCTTACTTTAGAATGAAAATACGTAAATCTTTTATGATTTATTGATGCCTTTAAAAATCGTAGCAGGTGTTTTTTCTTTATATATTTTGAAAACTTGACTGGCCATTTCTCTTTTTTTCTATGTCTGAATAAGATATTTGCATTTTTTTGTGAATTTAGCTGTCTAGTATTATATATTTACACAAATTTGAATTGAAAAACTAAAAAATATGGGGTTTTTTTGTTTGTTTTTTGGTTTTTTTTTTTTGTGAGGAAGACCTATTTTATTGCACAAAAAGCTTTAGACTTTCAGAAATAATAGTCACTTAATTGATATGATTGCTTTAAATTATATTACTTTATTAGCTTTAGATCTTGCTGTGGTTTTTAAAATAAAATGATTATTGATACAAATAAAACTCTACTCTCTATCCCTCTATCTCATTCTTCTTTGATAACCACCACTGAATTTGGTGTGGATCTTTCCCGAGTATGCCTTCAAAAATATATACAGCATTGTTTAATGTGCTGCACTCTTTTACGTAATGGCATCAAATAAGCATATCTCTGTGCAACCTGTGTTTGACTCCACATTATATGTATGAATTTTATCCATTTTTATACGTTTCTAATATGTGCCCTTAAGCCTATAAATTTCCCTCTGAATACTGCTTTAGTTGCACTTTGCCAGTTTTAGCATATGGTATTTTTATTATTTAGCACTAACTATTTTATAATTTTCGTTATGAATGTTTTCAACCTAGGCTTTATTTAGATGTGTACTTTTAGATTTCCACATATATGAGCTCATTTTTGGTAATCTTTTTTGTTACTGATTTCTAATTTTACAGCATTTGTTCAGAGCACATGCTCCATATAACACTGATTTTCTTGGTATCTGTTGAGATTTTTGTATTTATTGAGAAACTTGGCTCTCTGGTTCATTTTTATAGATATTACACATGTGCATGGAAAGAATGTGTTCTTGCTAAATGTTGGGTGCGTGTCTGCATAGATGGGGTTCATTGACCCAACCTTATTAATTGTATTCAAATTATTCAAGTTTTCTTTATTTTTTACACGCTTGACTTTTTTAATTAGTGAGGGAAATGTATTAATATCTCTGTCTATGATTGTAATCTTGTCAGTTTCTTCATATAATTCTATTAATGTATTTGCAAGCCGTATTGTTGGGTATATTTAAGTTCAGACATTATATTTTCAGTTGTTCCTTTTATCATTTTAAGAAACTATTTATTATTAAGTGTTCTTTGCTTTACATTTATTTTTTCTAGTACGTATGCAATCAGTCTTGCCTCCTTTTACTTTGGATATGCTGTTTTTCCCCCCACCCTTCACATTCAACCTTTAAAAATAATCTGTTTTAAGTGTTTTTCTTGAAATCCAACCTGAGACTCTCTTCTTTTTCTTTTACTTGCTGAGTTTGGTCTGTTTGTAATTATTATGATCACTCACACACTCAATCTTATTTTATGCTTTCTCTTCCATCTTTTTAAAAAAACTTCTGCACTTTTATTTATCAGGACTTTTCTTTGCTTCTTCCTCAGCTTCTGTTGGATCAATCAAAAATTTTTTAAATTTTCCTTTTTTTTCCCTTGAAAGTTTTGACAATTGTGTATTGTTTCTGTTCTATTCAGTTTTTTACTGTTCAGCTACAAGAAACTAGCAATGTTGTAAGGTATTGTGGCTGTGCAATCATCTCTCTGTCTGTCTTTCTGTTAAACTAGATCTCTGTTTTCTTCTTTTTATACTCAGTGCCTTGCGAAGTGCCCAATATTTAGTAGACGATCTTGAAAAGTCTGTTGAATGTCTGTTGAATTGTTTGTGTGTTATATTACGAGTTGTCAAGCTCTCCTAACTCAGTCCCAGCTGGTGGAACACTAAGCTATGTTGATCTTAGTAGCCATGTGGCAATAAATGGACCCCTCTGTGTGTCATGTTTCTTACTGAAAATGGGTATAAAATAGTTCATACTTCATAAATTTGTTGAGAGGATGAAATGTACAGTGTTCAGATGCTGTCTGGCACAGAGTTAAAACTCAATATATATATTAGTTTGTTATTGTTACTATTAAATTTATGTAGGCCTTTATTTCCTGTTTGTAAATTAAGAACCACTTCTAGGTATGTGTACATTTTAATGTGTGTACGTTTAAAATGTACATCAATGCTTATTGATAGATATACCTCATAAAATTTGTCTTACTATTTTGGACATTCTTGACATAGAAGGAAGACAGAAATCATTACGAACCACAATATATTTAGGTAATGTTTGGGGCCAAACGGTTCTGCAGACAGAGTGCAGTTCAATTCCACTCCACGAGACATGTTAACTCACTACACTGTCTCTTCTGAGCATGCCAGAGGACCTTGATGATCAAATCGGAGGCAGGCCCTCAAAGGTACCAACATCTGAGGTGACACGGGCTGGGTTTCACCCGAGTCATCGCACAGGCACCTGCTCAGAGTGTCTTAGTTTGATAATTGGCAGATTAATAACTGGCCTCAAACTTTAAATGCCTAGTAAGGGCATCTTTCACGTAATTTATTTAATATGGATTATAATCTATACTTTAAAGATAAATTTTGGTGTAGTAATATCTTAGTCTTTTGATCTTTACCATTTGTAGTTCTATAACTTCCAGTGGCATTACATACATATTTTATAAGATAAAACATACATCAATAGTTCTTAGGGTCAAAATGTACTGTTCGTAATTACTCATGTGGAAGTTTTTGGAGTCCAATTCTGAAATTGTTGTAGATAAGAAAAAAAGTGCCTTGATTTCTTACTTTAGATTCAGTGTTGTTAGATATCATTAGTATGATGTTTATTAATTCAGCCTTTAAAAATACATCCTGATATTTCCCCTTACAATTATAGGGATCATCATTTACGACCCAGCAATCTCAGGTTTATAATCTTTTTGCAACCACAGCCGTTGGTGATGGGATGAGACTGTGGGACTTGAGAACCCTGAGGTAAGGCCATCCTGTTCACGGATCGCAGCTGGGATGAAGCCAGAGAGACCATATAAAACGTATTTCTGTGAAAGCTCACAAAGCACTTAGCTTTATCTATAAACTCAATTTGATTGTTTTTTTCCAAATATGACGAGGTTGTGGTGACTCTATTCACACTCACCAATCTAAGAAAAGTCTTGATTTATACACAGAAAAGGTCACATAAATTTGGAATGGTAAAATAACAGGTGCTAGTCTTTCCTATGCTACGTGTATGACATGTGGCCCCTGAGTGTCAGAGATGCACAGGGAGGTAACTGGATGCTCTTGAACTACAGTGACACGTATATATATTCTGATAATTGTATTATGACAAATAATCACTAAATATATAATGAATAAAACAAAATATAATAAATATTTATATATATGTGTGTATGCATGTGTATATATTCACAGGGGCAAAATTAGCAGTGTCTTTGCTTTCCTCTTTAATCACTGAACTAGTATAAAAGCCCCCAAGGTTAACCTCTGTGACGAGGGAAGGAGGCGTTGCCTACCCCACCAGGGCACCTCGGGCCGGGGTTCTGTTGACGTTGTGTTGCCTCGTGGAGCCCGGCTCAGTACCAGTAGATGCTTGCGAAGGCTTTCTCGGGAAGGCTCTGACTTTCCTCCAAGGTATCGGTGATTTTCTCAGTAGAACTAACCGCAACTCCCTGACATTTTTATAGTAAAGACATTTCAGATAGCTCTTTATAAATAGTCGGTTGTGAGACTTAACCTTGATAGAATGTTGCACTTTCCAAAAGTCTTTCAATCATTGACCCAAATAATTTATGATTTTAAAAGGTTTGTTTTTATATTCTTAAAGATCTCCAGAATATGTTAATCATTTAATATTCTTCATGTGTAAAAAGTTCATTTAATGTTAGTTTGGTCATCTTTGTGAATTTGTGATTTTGAAAAGTGTTTTAATTACTTTTAAAGATCTCCAGAATAAACTGCTTACCATGTAATAATCCCCTCATATAAAAACGTTCCTTCATGCTAGTTTGCTCATTTTTGTGAGGAAAAGCAAGTCAGTATCTTTCTCCTAATATGTATTAAACGTTAAAAAATTTTTTTTCTCCTGATGTTTTCTCCTCTTAGGTGTGAGCGCCGTTTTGAAGGTCATCCGAGCCGCTGCTATCCGTGCGGAATCGCTTTCAGCCCTTGTGGACGATTCGTGGCCTGCGGTGCCGAGGACAGACACGTATGTTGGTCTCTAATCGCAGGGATCCTGGACTCACTCCTGTGGAGGCTGTTTAATGTCGTTGCGCATTAGGACAAAAATCTGTTCTAGGCTTGACTACTGGCCAGCGTTGTGAGACTTGCACACAGGAACAGGGTTTTAGTAACAGTAATGTGCGAGGTACGAAAGGCCCTCATGGGTTTTTTAGTGAAGCATGATACTTTAAACACCAATCACTCATTAATTCATTTCTTTATTCCCTTATTAATCATTGCACACATTGCCTACTCTATGAAAGACATTGTGTTTCATGCTGTATTTCCTTTGAATTACAGGATAATAACATTAATATATAAAATACCAGAGCAGAGCTACCTAACTGGGAGTGCTCCTCTTAGATCTCTCAGGGAACAATGTGCTTATTTTAATGAAATTGCCTTCCTCCTCCTCCTCTCCCAACACACATTACACATCAGACACACATATCTAATGGTTGATTTGGAACAGGTAATAATATATCCATTTGTCTTTAACATATTTAAAAAGGTCTTCTATTAGTTTCCTAGGGCTGCTGTAACAAATTACCACAAACTTGGCATCTTAAAACAACAGAAATGTATTTTCTCACAGTTCTGGAGGCCAGAAGTCTAAAGTCAAGGTGTCGGCAGGGTTGGTTCCTTCTGGAGGAGAATCTGTTCCAGGCCTCGCCTACTCCTGGTATTGGCCTCCCATCCTTGGCATTCTTTCCCCTTAGTCTCTGCCTCCATCTTCACACGGCCCTCTTCCCTGTGGGTCTCAAATCTCCCTCTCCTTTCTCTTATAAGGACACCAGTCACTGGATACCCTAAATCCAAGCTTATGATCCTTAACTTAAGTAAATCTGCAGAGATCCTATTTCCAGATAAGATTACATTCACAGGTACTGGGGATTAGGACTTGGAAGTATAATTTTGGGGAACACAGTCTATAGGGTTATCTAAACAAAAAAGACATAAAGAAATGTCTAAAAATTCAAGGAAATCATAAAGTTAATTTGGAAAAAGTCACTTTACAATTTAACTGAGAGTCAGATTTATTTTTCTAAACTTTTTTTCTTATTCACTTTAACTGGTGAGATGGAATTTATGAATATTGAAAACTATTTTATGAAACTGTTAAATAGGAAGAGTTCTTCTAAAATTTTACTAGTTAATATCTAACTAAATGTGTTCTGTTAACATCTTTGTCATCTGCTATGATAGACAACTTGAGTTCATCTTTAAATGAGGTAGTTTGATCATGTGAAAAATGGGTAGAATGGATATTTTAGATTTTTTTCAAAGAAAACAATGTATTCTAAAACTTGAATACCATGCAGCTAATAATTTGCAAAATTATTAAGGCAACTTAAAAGATTAAAATAAGTAACATTTATTTGACAATATGAACTATTTGCCACCGTTTTGGATACACTTTTTTTGCAATTTTGAAAAAAAACCCTGCTGGCACCACCACCACCAACAACAAGATAATGGAATTTTGGTTTTTCCTCTAAATTGTTTCTCTGCATCCAGTCATGTACCCAGAACTCTCTTACCAATCCAAATTCATCTGTCAAATTAAGTTCTCTTTTAGAATTTCTTATTTTGTATAATAACTTCCTGGCTTTCAGTAGAATATCAAATCCTTATTTGCTTCAAAGGCTTGAGCACTACTTGTATATTATCTAAGAAATTCATGAGACAACTTAAATGTGGATCTATTCTTTTAGGAGCCAAATGTAAGTAAACTGTATACATTGAATTTTCTTGAATTTTTTGATCACTATTTTCTTTTATTCAACATATATGTGAATGTAGCTGAAAAATATAATTGAAATTAAGAGTATAAAGACACAGAAACCTTGAAAGTAGAAAGATGGGAAATGAAGAAGATGTGAGAATACTTAAGTGTAAAGTAGACTTGAAGGCTTAAAGCATTACTAGAGATAATGTGAGGGACACATTAATAATAATGCCAACCTATATAGAAAATGTCATAATTCTAAATCTGTGTGCACCTAATAATGCAGATTCAAAATATATAAAGCAAAAGTAATGTAACTCTAAGAAGAAAAAGAAACATCCTCAATTACAATAGAAGACTTGAACAACTTCTTTTAATGGCTAGAAGACAAATTATGGCTGATCATGATGGTTTTCTGTTTAAAATAATCTGCTGGCTCTCCAATATCACATGGAATATAGACCAGTATCTTTTGTGTGGCATACAAGAACCTTCACAATATGTCTCCAACTTGCTTATCTGATTGTGTCTCTATTTTTCCTGTATGTCCTATTTTCCATCCCACTGGGTCATACAACTTCTGGATACGATAGTCCTTTTTATTAATACAAAAAGATGAGGATGAACCAAAAACATTCTCACAGACAATGAGACCATGCCAGAAAAATGTGTTTTCTAGACAGATGAAAACCAGTAATATATTTGCAAATAAGCTGAAGGAAATTAAGAAAATACATAAACTTTAACAGAGCAGCTAAAGCAGAAACAGAAGAGTTCGGATATGAAATTGCTAGACAATAGGAACATGTGAAATGAAAACTGATAAAAAAGAAAGCATTAGAAAAAATTTTCAGAAGTAAAGAGCAAATTTGAATAAATATGGTAGAAAGTAGATACTATAGAGAGCACAATAAGGGAAAAAGAGAATATGAGGAGAAAAATAAGTAAATAAATGCACACATGAATAAAGAAAATGATGAAAACATTCAAGCTGAAAGGGAAGATATAGAAGTTTGACAAAAGAGATTCAACCTACATATAATTGGAGATGCTGAAAAAAATTTAAAAAAAAACAATTGAGCAGAACTAATATTTAAAATTGTAATTCAAAAATAGTTTTTCAGAAATTACTTAAATCTGTATATTGAAAGTGTATCTTGGAAAATTGACCCAGACTGGTCAGCACCAAAACATGGCTTAGTAAATCTATTTGACTATAATTATTAAAAACAACACCAACAAATATGGATTGTGTATTTGGATTGTGTATTTGTGGATCATGTGCTTTTGTGTATCCATATAAAATCTTCAGAAACTTATAAAGGAAAGAATATCAGATTGACGTCAGACTTCTATAAACCATCATTTAAGTTAGAAAACATATTTAATATACTCCAAACATATATTTACATATTTAATATACTCTAAAACAGAAAATATGTGTCAAGAAATTTTACATCCAGATAAATTGTCCTTTAAGTATAAAACCAGACACACTATTGTGAACATTCTAGAACTGAATGAATAGTGTTGCCTTGAATCATTATTGAAGAAAAAAGCTTCAGAAAACTGGTGAAATCGAAGAAACTTCCGTGAAAGTTTCAAGGGGAGCAATGAATATGTTCAACTGTATAAACTAAGACTGAAAGATGATGATGAGGGTGCCAAAATGCTTTGTAAATGTTATATTTGTGACAGTTTAAAAAATAATACAAACTTGTGAGATTTGAAAATATTCTATAAAGTGGAATAGGTTCCTTGATTTTCTCGTAGGTAATAATTGGGAGTAAAAAGCTATCACTTGAAGCTGACAATACAGTTGTACACTCTTAGATTTATTTAAGAATATAAATATTAAGATAATTCTAATGACTAAAATTGGATAGTAGGGGAGAGGGACTGACTAGAGAGAAGGGGTACAGATAAAGCAGTGCTTGGAGGAAATTTAAAGCACCAAATGTTTCTACAAAATAAAAAAAAGGGAAAAATAAATGAATTAAGTGTCTAACTTTTATAAAGCCAGAAATGGAACAAGAAAATAAATTAGAAGGAAGGAATTAACAGAGATAAAAGCAGATAACAAGTTAGAAAAAAGAAAATTAGTGGAACTAATAAACAAATGAAAATGCTTGATTTAAAAAAAATATATAAGCTACAAAATAAACTTTAGCTAAACCAAATTTTTGAAAAAGAGAGAAAACTCAATATATAATTAATAAGAAATGGCAAGGGGAAAAAAACATGGAACAGAGGAACTTTTGAAAATCATGAGACTGCTTTTCACAATTTATGCAGATAAGTATGGAAGTCTACATATAAATGGATAACTTGTAGGAAATGTAATTTATCAAAACTTTCCCAAAAAGAAAAAGAAATTAAACAGGCCAGTTTTCATAGGAGAATAGAAAAAATTTCCAAGAGCTTCTCTGCAAGAAAGTATTAGGTCCAGATGATTTCTCAGATGACTTTACCAAACTTTTAAAGATCAAATGGTCTCAGTGATTTTTAACTGTTTCAGATAAATAAGGAAAGCATCCAAATTATTATCTTTTATTTATTTATTTATTTTTGGTGAAGAAGATTGGCCTTGAGCTAACATCTGTTGCCAATCTTCCTCTATTTTATATGTGGGTTACTGCCACAGCATGACTTGATGAGTGGTGTAGGTCCTCACCCAGGACCCAAACCCATGAACCCCAGGCCAGGAAAGTGGAGTGTGCCAAAATTAACCACTACACCACTGGGCTGGCCCCCCAAATTATCTTTTGAAGTGAATATAACTGATATGAATGTTTGATAAAATTTCAGAAAAAAGCTACATTTCACTTATGAATGTAAATTCAAAACCCTTAAATGAAATAGGAATAAATAGGGTCTGATAGCACATTAATGGTAATTTATCATTAACCAATGTTCATGGAATTCAAGGGTGGTTCAATTATCAAGAAATCCATTAATAAATGCATCATATTACTAACTGATGTAAAAAGAGGAATTGTATGACCATCTTCATATGTGCATAAAAGCCATTTCAACAGAATTCCACATTCATTTATGATAAAACTCCTAGTAAAGAAGGAATCTATGAATACTTCTTTCAAATGATAAAATGCTTATCTCATCTCAAATGCCAGCATCTTATGAGAAAGCATTAGAGGCATTCACAAGAATGCCCACTAATCCCACTACTATTTTATAGAGTACTGGAGGCATTTCTCTATGAAATTAGGCAAGAAAACATAATTAGAGACATTATAATTGAAAAAGAATGGTTAAAACTATCTTAATTCGTAGATGATAAGATTGCATATCTGGAAAACCCAAGAGAATTAATGGCCATCATGAACAATAAAATAATTCAGGAAAGTATTAATAGTAGGATTTAAATTAATATATGGAATTCAATGGTCTTTATATATAAAGACAATAACCTGTGAGAAGATATAATGAAGAAGAGAATCCATTTAGAAGAGCCTTAAGAAAAATAAAATATTTAGGCATAAACTTAACAAGAACTCTGCAAAACCTATATGAAGAAAACTTTATTTTTTTTCCCCAGAAATGTAGACTTGAACAAATGCAAAGTCTTAACTTGTTCTTGGATAGGAAGATTTAATCTCATAGAGAAGTCAGTTCTCTGTAAGTAATTTGTAAATTTGGCACTGCCCCAACAAAAATATCGCTAGGTTTCCCTCTAGCTGGACAATTTCACTGTAAAGTTATTTGAAAGAATAAACAAGTAACAGTTGTTAAGACACCCTGGAAAAAAGAGCATTATGTTGGGAGAAACTTGCTTTACCAGTTAGTAAAACATTTAGAAAGCCTCTCTAATTAAAACAGTGTGGAACTGGTGCACAAATATAAAGACAGATGGTATTTCCAGCTCCAGCCACTGAAGACGCTTAGAAGCATTGACATTCCAGCCATCACCCTTAGTATCCTTGTCGTAGTCTCCAAATGCCATTCCCCACTAATGGAAACCAGGGTTTCTTGGATGAATAGCTGGTTTCAGGTCTGTCGCAGAAGGTTTACAGATGAGCCAGGGACGTCATGTGCCAAAAAGAAAGGAAGAGTAATGGAGTCATATAATAAGGCCACAGGAGGCAACATCAAAGGCTATTGGCCAAAGAATGCATAGTTGAGCATCGAAAGAATAATGACTGTAATTGATTTGAAAACATTATATATCTAAATTCTCATGATTTTTAAATGACATTCCAAAAGGATAACTAAAACATAAAACAAAACTTCATTGGTCCCCATTTGGAAGAAACTAGGGCACCAATTCCTTACTCAGAAGCCTTTTAAAGGGAAAGAATTTAGCATTTATCTTGCCTTTCCTGTTTGGATTCTGTTTAAAGTTAACCAAACACCCTATATAAAGAGGAAAAGTTCTTTTCTAGAGAAGAACTCCAGGTAAGTGGGATGGATGACAGAATTAGAAAGTTACCCTCTTGCAACCTCAAGTGAAGTAACTGATTTTGACAAGTGTCATCAGTAGAGGAAATTATCAGATAAAGATCAGTGGTTCCCAGGCAGCTTGAAAAGACCTTTCTCCAGAGAAGACATACAGATGGCCATTACCTACGTGAAATGGTGCTCAACATCCCTGATCATCAGGGAAATACAAATCAAAACCACTATCAGATATTAGTTCACACCTGTTAGAATGGCTATGAGCAAAAAAACAGAAGATGACAAGTGTTGGCGAAGATGTGGAGACAAGGGAGCCCTTGTGCACTGTTGGTGGGATTATAAACTGGTACAGTCCCTATGGAAAACAGTGTGGAGGTTCCTCAAAAAATTAAAAATAGAAATACCGTATGATCCAGCAATCCCACTCTTGGGTATTTATCCAAAAGAATTGAAATCAGGATCTTGAAGAGATTATTTGCACTCCCACGTCATTGCAGCGTTATTCCCAATAGCCAAGATGTGGAAACAATGCAAATGTTTATTGACGATGAATAAATAAAGAAAAGGTAGGGCCCAGCCTGGTGGCATAGCGGTTAAGTTCATGCTTTGGTGGCCCGGGGTTCGCAGGTTCGCATCCTGGGCGTGGGCCAATGCACTGCTTGTCAGCCATGCTGTGGCGGCGTCCCATATAAAGTAGAGGAAGACTGGCATGGATGTTAGCTCAGGGCCAGTCTTCCGTCTTCCTCAGCAAAAAGGAGGAGGATTGGCAACGGATGTTAGCTCAGGGCTAGTCCTCCTCATAAAAAAAAAAAAAGAAAATGTGGTCTATACATACAATGGGATGTTATTCAGCCTTAAAAAAGAAGGAAATCCTGCCATTTGTGACCATGTGGATGACCTGGAGGACATTATGCTAAGTGAAATATGCTAGTCACAGGAGGACACATTCTGTAGGATTCCACTTACGTGAGGAGTCTAAAATCGTCACAGTCGTAGAAGCAGAGAGTAGAATGGTGGTTGCCAGGGGCTGAGGGGTGGGGAAATGGGGAGGCGTTGGTCATAGGGCCCAGAGTTTCAGTTATGCAGGATCGGTAAGTCTAGAGGTCTGCCGTACATCATTGTGCCTGTAGTTGACAATACTGTATCGTACACTTAAACATTTGTTAAGACGGTAGATTCCATGTTGATTGTTCTTACTACAATTTAAAAAAGGTTGATGGGAAACTCTCCCAGGGAGCATCATGCTGTCACCACCTAAACCTTCTGGCCAACATTAGCATCAGTAAGTGGGGACAGTTTAGACACTGTGTTCATTTCTAATGCCATTGTGCAGTACACACCACATTAACATTCATCATAAAGTATTCTTGTAAAAAAAAACGTTGAACCTGAACCTAATTGAATCTTTATAGGTAATCTCTGGCCTACAGCAAATATGTAGGATAATGCAGTAAGTTGAAAGACATCACAAGGAAGCAAACAGACAAATCCTGAATATGGAACATTCTGCAGTACACAGAGCCAGATTCTTCAACAAGTCTGTGGCATGAAAAAAAAGGCAGGGAGGGAAAGAACTGCTCCAAAATAAAAGTGAGAGAAAGAGATATAACAACAATGTATGGATCTTATTTGGATTCTGGTTTACCCAAGATAACTGTAAAAAGACATTCGAGAACATTGGGAAATTGTTATAACTGGGTATTAAATATCAAGGAATTGTTTTTATTTTAGTTAGATGTAAAAATGGCAGTATGCTTATGTTTAAAATGTTCATATTCTTAGAGATACTTACAAAATACATAGGACATCATCTTGGCAATTTGCTTCAAAATAGTTCATACTTCTTCAACCACAAAAACTGAAAAGAAAAAGGAAAGAGAAACTATGGTGGTTGAAGCAAGTATAGCAAAATCGTGATAATGTTGTATTTGGGTTATGTTTTTATGGGGCTCGTTCTATAATTCTCCATTCTTTTGTATGCATTTGAAATTTTTCAAAATAAAAAGCCAAGCACAGACGTTGGAAACAGAACTGGACACAGGTGATCTTGACTGTTGTGCGAGCCCCTCCCCTTTGCCACGTGCCTCCTGGAGGACGGTGGCTGTGTGCTGGAAGGAGAGCTCTCAGGTCAGAGAAAGTCTGCCTTTGCATCCTCGTTCTGCTCTGTGAATTTGGGAATCACTGCTCTCTGACCTTTAGTGTTTTCCTCTGTAGCAGTGCACTGTGATGTCTACTGTAAGGGTAAAATGCAATAATATATGTTGTAGCTGCATTTAATAAATATTGCTTGAATCTTACTTTGTAGAAAGGTATTGTCATACTGCAATGACTTTATCAGGATAATGCCAAAGTTATGTGTTGACATAAGCTATGGTTGCCAGATCCCTCTGCCCTGACCTGTACTATCTGATCATATCAGCCAAAGAAATCAAAATGAGTGAATGATGAATGGATACTTAAAGATGACTAGTTATGTAATTGACTACAGGTTCAAAGATGCTGAAAAAGACCAGGTTGTTACTAGAAATAAAGTTGATAAAGATTTATTTCAAGACTATTTAAGCTACTGCTGCCCTAGGTATATGATACTCGTGGTTAGACAGTGGTCAGAGCCATACAGCGATCCACTGGGCTCTGTCTTTTCGAGAGGAAGCGGCAGGGAGAAGGGCAAAGTGTATCCCGGAGTTTGCCATAGTCCCATTGCAGACCCTGATGGAGGTTGAGCAGAGAACAGTGTGTGTCTGTCTCCAGACCTGGTGAGGAGACCCAGAGCTACGCCATTAACATCCAGTCATCCACTGGTGGCCGAGGGACTCGGTGTGCCCGAATCTGGGATTTTCTAGGGGAGTCTGCTTCCTACAGGTAGTAGGCAACGTTTCTTAGTGTAAGGCTCTGTATTAAATCTTGAGCATTTTGGTCTTCTGAGAAAAGTTTATTTTTCTATCAACTGAAAATTCAATGATCTGAAGAAATGTGCACAGTTCTCAGAAATGTCATTTCTGGAAATATTTTAAAAAGTAAGTCACCATAATACGATGGTTGATTCCCCTGTGGACAATTTCACTACTATTATGAAGCTTCAGAAATACAGAATTAACTTCTGTTTGCAATTCTTTTTCCCATTTCTTCTATGGGGATAATTCGAGTACAGGGAAAGGAAGGACATGTGTTAGTACTCTGTGAGACACAAAATGAAAGAAACTTCATCTTTGCAGATACGGTTCAACAGTTACAAAATAGTCATAATGAACCGGTCTAGTCTTCTTTGCTAAACATCTATCTTTTTCATTAGCACATTCAGTCCCTTACAATTTTTGTGAAAATGCTTTTGAACAGTAAAGCATTATTCCAGCACTTGTGTGGTTTGTGCCACATCCTTATGTTTTGCCTGAAAGAATATTGTTTCCTTTTTTCTTGCCCCCTTCTCAGGGCTTATTAATTTAGTTTTGGAGTAAGATTTACTTTATACAGGTTTTATTTTGTGTTTCCTTTGTTTCTTAGTACATTTTGGCTACAGCTTATTTCTCTTTGATGGAGAGAAGTTGCTTCATGAATCAAACTGTTGTTACCTCCAATTAAAACATTTTGTTCCCCATATGGATTGTAATGAAATTGAACCATTTGCAAAGTTATTCCTTACTTTTCCATCATATCATACTAGGTACATCTTGTCCTTTTGGATTGGTCATTGCCACTGGGTAGAAGTACAGCTCATGACGAATGTCTAATAAAATATTTCTGATATTTGGAGCTGCAAACTGCTGTTTTCATTTTTAAAGTTTGTCATGACCATAAGAGTCACTTGACTCAAGAACCTTCTGCACTAAAAGATGTGTTTCACTTAATACCATTTTCATATAGAAAATAAAAGCCTGTTTCTTAAATATCTCTTACCTAGACTTCTTTCACAATATTATGGTGTCATTTTATGTGTGTTTTGAGATTTCATGCGAGTATAAGCCAGTGTTAATTCCTGGGCCTCAGGAAGGACTTTTCAACAAGAGATAATTAATTACATAATAGAAACTGATTTGAAAAGAAAAAAAACCCTTCAAACTTCAAACACTGCCTCTAATTTTCAGACATTCTTTTCATCTCTCAACCTCAGCAGTTGTCTGCTCTTAACTTTGCTCCTTGGTTTTTCAGGGAGGAAGGAGGAAGCATCTTTCTTTGTACCTGTGTCTTCCGCCCATCCTCCTTGACTTGTCTGGGACCCTGTTGCATCAGAAAACTTTCTCTCTCCCTCCTTCATTCTCGATCATTTTCCGTTAGCCTATGAACAAGTCTAAAAATATCAACTTAAGCCTTCACCTTGAGTAAGACTTACCTTTCTAATTGGATTTCTGTCACCTGTTACATTGAAGCTGCTTCTTAAACAGTTACAGTTTTAGCACAGTTACCTCATCTGGCTCTTTTCTCTGTCCGTTTCTTATTTCTGGGAATCCTTTGCTATCACGGCTTTCCCATGGTTCTCTCTCTACATCTGTGTACTTCTTCTCTGACTCCTCTTCCTCTTCTCACATATTCTGTGGTAAATTCAACCCACTTGTCATGGTTTGAGTGACTCCTCCACATCACAAGTCAAAACAGGCATCGTCATCTCTGATGCTGGCCTCATTCCTGCTTCCTGAATGTGTCACAGCTGCAGGTCTGGTTATCACCTTCCCCACGGCACCTGCTTCTCGGAGCCCGGTGTCACTTCTCAGGAGGTTCTGGTGGTTTTCAGTGCCTCCGAGCTGCACTGTGGAGATGTCAATGGTGATTGGAAACCTGTTTCTCCTTTCTCTCAGTAGGCTGGAATCTAGAGGGATGTGGGGGATGTGTGTGTAATAATCTGCAATGTATTCCTCCAAAAATTATAATTTTTACTGACATATAATTTATATATAGGTGATAAAGTAGTTGTAGGGTTAACTTTTTTGAATAAAGTTGCTACGAATAGTTTTGTATGAGCCTTTGTGTGGGCGTCTGTCCCCATTTCTCCGGGGTAAATGCAGATGGGTGAGATTCCTGGGCCTGAAGGTCGGTGTGTGTTTAACTTTGCTGGAAGCTGCCAAAGAGGTTTCCAAAGTGACAGTACCATTTGAACAATTTAGCACCAAATGTTTGGCACATAGATATCTGTACAGAAAAGTACAATTAAGTGACAAATGATAAAACAGAGCTGATAAGTGGTAGGAAACGTGCTGATGGAGGCAAAGGCTCCTGTCAGGCTAGACTATTGGTGAGGAGTTCAGACTCTGACATAAGGCGGCTGTCGATGCAGCGCTGCTTCCGACTCCCGTAGCTGCGTGACCTGGGAAGATTGCTGACCCCTGAGCCCTGGTTTCCTCATCTGTAGAACTGGGGCAGTCATAGTATTTTCTTCATAGGGCTGTAGAGAGGATTACATGAGGAAGTCAATATAAAAGTTAGTGTTCAATAAGTGTTTGCTATTATATTAACTTCTATATTTTATAATTAGAAATAATAGATGCAAAAGGGGTGTGGTTATTATTATTTCCCTTATCCACTTAATCTAAACAGCAGACAAGAGGAGAGTCTTGAATCCTGAGAAACCCTCCAATTTAATTATAGCATCGATAGTGAAGTGGCCAAGACAGTTCTGAAACGCCTGTGAGACTAGAAGGACTTTGAAGATGTCCTGAGTCCTACATGACTGGGCATTGTCACTGGCAGCCCAGCAAAATAGAAAGCAAGAGTTGAGAGTCAGAAAACCAGTTTAGAATCTCAGTATAGACACTTGATGGCCATACTAGTAACTTACTCTCTCCGTGTCATAGTTTCCTCGGTAAAAATATGGGGATATTAATAATTTCAAGTGCACATACCTTGCCCAGTTGTTGTAAGTGATTTCTGTGAGAGCTGTGAAGTGTTGTGTAGACAGCGATATGTTGTCCAGCCAGTGGTTCTCAAAGTGGGATCCCCTGGGCCAGCAGCGTTAGTCTCCTTTGGGAACCTTTTACATTCATTCTCAGGTCCTCTTCAAATCTTGTGCCAGTAGCTGCATGAGAAATTTTAGAGTTAAGATAATGTATACTTTTCAAATAAACACATGTTTAGGCCAGAAGAAAAAAAGGCAGACTGTCTATTTCTCCATTTTACTTCAAAATATGTAAAACATCTATTTGTAGACTTTATTTCAAAACCACTGTTTGGCTAATGACAGAATCATTTGGAAGGTCTAAATTTGAAGGACTCATTTGTACATTAAAATAGATTTTTTTGTGGGAAAAGAAATCACCTTTGAGGTCTTGCTCCTGCTGCAATGTGGCATTTCTCTTTATTACCAGGAGAGTTCAGAAAATACTTATTTGCACATTTTGTTACTTAACTATTAGAATGGTTCTCTCTTTTCTTATGTCACATCAGGTTGGTACCCTGATTCCAGATCTTGTCCCTAAAATAAAGTATTTGATGCTACTCTAGAGAGATATATAGCTATGTGTATATATGTATATATCTATATCTATATGTATATCTAGATATCTTTTTATATAATAACACTAGAGAGGAATGTATATTTTTATTTTTAATTTTATCAACAGCTGTAGAAAAAATTCTAAATATTTGAATTGCTCAAATTCCAAGCTGATTAGTAGGAAGCAAAGTTTAGACAGCTCTCTCTCAAGTTTATGGGAAAGGACAATAAAACATAACCTTTTCACTCGATATGGGACTTCCGGGTAATGTTGCAATACAAAATCCATACTCCTTCCTTAAAATTAGTCATCAAATATGAGCATGTATTAAAAACTATTCATAAGGTTTTGTGAAGGCTTGTGTTAGGCCAGAAAGTATGATATAAGTTCATTAAGATGATAAAAATTCTAATAGGGAAAAGAGGAGAAATGCGTATTTCATAAATTTCTTTCTGTGACGTAGATGGTGTTTTGTCCATTATATCATTGCTGCCATGAGAGTTGATTAGCCATAGAATATCGTTCTACTTTGCATAATTGATAGTTGATTACTGACTCTTTCAACATAGAACACCTGTCTGTTTTGTCTTTCAGGCGTACATGTATGAAATGGGCTCCAGCACTTTTTGTCACAGGCTAGCGGGACACACGGACACAGTTACAGGAGTGGCCTTCAGCCCATGTGCCCCGCAGGTACTGTCTTCCTGTGTAGGTGCCTCTGGTCCCTACAGGTCTCACATCATATTTTTTGTATCTGTCAGACTTTATTTTGGTGAAATTTTGTAGTATTTAAGATTACATGCCAGTTTTCATTGAGTGTAGGGAGACGAACTTAGGAAACAGATCTTTATTGGGGAGAAAGAAATCTAGAGTGCTTTCTTTGACAGTGGAAGTATTTGTCCTTCAGTGCTGATGCACATTGGCTCTCACTGAAATCTAGAAAAATGTGGAAGTGCCTGGGAACAAAGATGGTGATATGTAGCATGAATATGGACACTGTAGTTCAGATTGAGGAAGAAAGGGAGAGAACAGGTAAGAAAAGGATTTTGAAAATTCTCATGAAGAGAATTTGGATGGAGAAAGAGGACCACAAAGTTTAAAGAAACGTTCTTAATTAGGAGAAAAGATGAAAAAAAATGACATCAGCTGCACATCAGTCATACAGAAAAGTGAATGGTCTTGTATTAACATGCAGAGGGAGGTGGTTTGTAAAAAATAGGAAGTATTAATGAAAGTTGAGTATTTGAGAATATGGATTTCATTTTTTCCCTTTAATTTGAAACTTGGATTCAGAGACTGATTATTGTGTGATTGTGTGCTTTAGGCTGACGTGTGTGTGTGTGTGCACTCAGTGGATGCTGTTTTGTTGACCTGCTCTTTTTCACCTTCAGTGGATTGTTGCAATCCAGGGCGTGTTATGAATGTTGAAAAAATGAATAAACAAAGCTTGTCATGTCACTGACTAGCTTCCATCAGTGTCACTTGAAGTCATCATGACACCCCTTTCCATTGTCGGCCCTAATTTAGCTTTTTGGTCCACTCCCAATGGGTATTTAGGTTTAAATATTTCTTCCCTGTTATAAACCATATTAAGAGGTACATTTGATTATGATTCACTTATCCCAAAAGTGAGGTCATGTGACATATACTATAGTGTACCTGCTTTTCCTAGTTAATAATATGTGTTGCTGTTACCTCTTCTGAATCATTTTAGTGTATTTTTAAAAATGATTGAATTCCCCTTTGAATCCTTTGAATAACACACTGCCATGAGACTGACGAGTGGTCATGAATGAAAGAGAGTCAGAAGATAAGAGCAAAGTTAATAGACCAGTAAGGTGTGTGGCAGGGAACTGGGTGTAGTGATTTAGAGGTAGAATATTGAAAATTCAATATTGGCATCAAAATATCTTTTAGCAAAACTGAACTGAGGAACTTTTTTGAATACTTGAAAATTTTCAATTAGAAAATACTGTGTAGATCTCTATTGCCATTGAGATTATTTTAATGAATAAAAGAAGAAAATACGGCCTGATTATAGTACAAGAAAGGAAGGGAGGAAAAAAGAGCAAGTAGTACCTTTCACGAACACTGATTCTTGACCAGGTGCTGTTGAAGAATGGACAGTGTGAGAAGTCGGTTTTCTGGTTCATCATCTCAGGAGATCAAGAAGCCATACAGAATAGGAATGAACATTTTCAAACATTAATACGTTCTGCCACCTTTTATTTTTATAAAATTTTATTAAATTTTAGGAATGATGATAAAATAATCCAGTGCTGATTATCTTTGTATATAGAAATTTCTAACAAAAAGTCTCATTGTTCCAAAAGTTTTACAGTAGACATTTTTTCTGATCACAGCTATCAGAAAGAATTCTGTGAAATAGCAATATTTCTTCAATAACAGATTCAAGATAAGTTTAAGGCCTTTGTTTTTTGGTACCATATTTATTTGATTTTAAGATACATGTTATCCCTTCACTAACATTTCTGAAATTGAAGTGGACCTTGGAATCCTCATGCCTCCTTTTTAAAGTAGTGTGTTCTTCTTCTGTTTTATTAAACCACGGGTGCACCTTACACCTAATGTTGCTTAAAATTGTGTCCAGAGAATAAAATACCAAACTCAAACTTTTGTTTTAAAAAAATCTATTAAATGGTGCATCAAAACAAAAATTTGAAATTTTTAATTTGTAGAAAAAGACCCCTCTGAGTTCCAGTGCAGGCATATTAACATGCAAAATGCATGCCTAGGCAAAGAGGACGGGTTTGCGTACACTGGAAGAACAGGTGATCAGAGCCCACCGATCTGGGTCCCTCCCTTACCAACAGAGAGGAGGCGCGGATCGTTGATTTCAACAGCCCAGGTTTCTGTGTCTTGGGATGATGATACTTAACATCTTGGTAAGGGTAAGAGGATAAAACATGTGCAAAGTGCTGGATTTGTGGTGGGCACCTTGTAAATGTTCCCTTTTCTCCATAAGAAGAGACAAAATGAGTAATACCATAGGTATCATTCCATGGGTAAAACTTACTGTTAACAGATTAGTGGGATAGGTGCATGGAGTCTCATTCCTCTGAATCTAGCAGATTTAACACTTCAGCTGAAATGGCTGCCCTCCCTCCCCCATCTCCTTCCTTGCTTTCTTATGATTTTTCTTCTTCTCATGAATTTTAGGTGACTTCCCTGGACTTGAATACATGCTTGTACTGATAAGCTATTATCCTTTAAGCTCTTTATTTCCTGGTTGTATGGTCAGCCCCAGCCCCTCCATGGTGGCTGGTTGTGCTGAGTCATGACTGGTTGTGCTGGGTCATGACTGGTTGTGCTGGGTCATGGCTGATTGTGCTGAGTCATGGCTGGTTGTGCTGGGTCATGGCTGGTTGTGCTGGGTCATGGCTGGTTGTACCACATGGCTGCCAGGACTGTGCATGCTGGACTGTGAGGAAATGCTGAGGAGAGGAAACTGAAGTGTACTGCACATTTACTGAGTGCTGGGTGCCCTGCCATGCTCTCTAAATTTGTGACCTCATTAAAGGTAGTGTTCATGAAAATCCAGCTGGGAAGGTGACACGGAGCTTACATGACTTGATTTAGGAGCTCTGATTCACAGTGGTTGGCATGGTGCAGATGAGGTGATAGCTGACTTTATTCCAGGGACATGGCATAACTTTTGGGAAGGGAGGAGACAGATTCCATGGCTAGCTTTTTTTTTTTTTAAATAAATTTTAATTGAGAGGGATAATATCCCCTCTCAAAAATTAAGTTTTGAGCTCCTCAGAATAAGTTACTAGACATGGCTTAAAAAGTAGTGTTTCTCATCACTGTTATTGCTCAATTGTCAAAATAAGACTAGTGAGTCTTTTGGAAGAAGATTATACTGGTACTAATGAAATTATTGTAACAACGCATGGGGCTAAGAGAAGGGCTCTGAAAATGAGCGAGGAATCTTTATAGCTCATGAGGGAGCACAGCCTCCACCGGATGACTCCGACTCCGGGGGACTATTACAGTGTTCCTCTGTGTCCTGCCAGGAAACACAGCTGTGCGACACATGGGCCTGGTCAAGTGTGGCTTCAAAGCGTGTGTTGTCAACTTGGGCTTATTGGACATGCAGAGGGCATTTGTATATCTGTCATAAGACAGATCTGTTTAGATACTTAACTGTTTAGGGTGGGAACACAAATTCAAGAAGGTTCATAGTTAAAATGATCCTGGCTGAGATTGTAGCCAGGCAAAACTGTTATTTCTAGCAAAAGAGATGAGAGGTATCTCAACCCAGAGGTGCAAAAAAGGAAAGAAGGCTGATGTAAACTGATGGGTTCTTGGGTTTGAAGTGTGGGCTTGAGGAGGGGATCTACTATTTATGTGGGAAGTTCAGGAACAAAAGTTAGGAAAATTGTAGGTTACCCTGGAGGAAAGCTGCTCCATAGGAAGATAAAAATAGATAAAATTTGTTGGAATGCATAACAAGTCACAAATGTAACTTTACCTTATGTTATCCAATTTATCTTACAACGTATCCCAATCATCAGTTTTATCTTGTGTCAATTATAAAATAATTAATGAAATAAGAGCATTTCTGTAAGATAGTATAAAAGCTCTTTCTTATCGATAGTGGGTGTTTAGGCTTTATTTTTTCCATTTTCCATCTTTGTATTGTGTGGGATTTATTATAGAAAGTTTTGCTTTGGTCTTTCCAGGTTTACTGGGTTGCATTTGGACCACATCGGTAATGTTACCCTAGGACACAAAGTAGAAACATGGGAGATCTCAAATAGTTTACGTAAAGAGGTAGGATATAGATGAAGGTAGACATATGCATTCAGAGTCCAGTTCACGGTATGCTTTAGGCTGCAACACAAAATATCCTGGTTAGGCTGCAACACAAAATATCCTGGCGAGAGAAGAAAACAGGAGTAAATATGGAACGTGTGCAGGATAATGTGACGGTTCTTCTTGCTCCTCAGGCTGGCCAGCATGCAGGCCTGGGGAAAGATAAGGAAAAAAAAGAAAGAAATGGAAAACTGAAAACTTTTTTTCCATTAAGATAATGATACTTTATAATGGATATTTAGATTTTTTTTGATATTTTGGTATTATAAGTAACGTTTTGATGTACATCTTTGAGTATACATCATTTTTTGTATGTGGATTTATTTTCTCAAGATAGGTCATTAAAAGTAGGGTAAAATAGCAAAAACTTTGGAAGGGTTATGATAGATATAGACAAGTGTTTCTCAAAGTGTTTGTTTCCTTACCAGCTTTGATTATTAACACTTCCATTAACTTTATTAAGTTCATTATCAAGAAACAGTACATTGTTTTAATTTGCCTTTCTTTGAGTACTGTGGAGATTGTGCATTATTCTATAGGCTATTAGCTATTTGAATTCTCCATTTTTAAGTTGCTTGTTTATATCCTTCATATCTTTATCTTTTGGATCCAATATTTTGCTTATTGATTGCTCTAGCTTTTATTTAAAATTAACATTTTGTCCTTTGTATTTACAGTAAGTGTTTTTCTTAGATTTGGTTTTGCTTTTTATTTTGTTGTTTTCTCTTTCATATACAGAGCTTTGATTTCTCCTAATTATTCCAGGCCTAGAAAAGTTTTTCTCTCCAAAGATTTATCTCTGTGATAAAATTACAGTAGAATCTTTAACATATTATTGTAATTTTTAGATTCCCTAGATGACAGTGCCAATATCTGGGTCATTTCTGAGTCTGGTTCTGTTGATTGTTTCATCTCTTGACATTTGGTTCCCCTCTCCTCTTTTTGGTGAGTGTTATAATTTTTGAATGAATGCTGGATATTGAATATAGAACATAAGTATGTCTGGATGAGCATCTCTTTTTCTCCTAGGCTGTTAGTTTGGTGGTTTGAGTTAGTAGAGTTAGGAGTTGAGCCAAGTGCCATTCTTTTTAATTATGAAAACTTTGATTATAGTAGGGTCATTAGAATTAATCTGTAGGGGTCATAATACAAATAGAAATACAAAGACAGTATTGTTACCTTCTAGGAACTTTGAAATATCCAGTAATCTTCCTCAAATCATCTTTTGTCAGACTTTTTAGAAAATTTTATTTACTAAAGCATATGAGGATGAAATTTAAATCCATCTGTAAAATTAGGTCATATTACTTTCAGAGTTATGGTTTAGCTCTGCCAAGAAAAAATAACCTAAGTCTATATCTGGAAAAAGTGTTATTTTTCTTGGCTTTTAAATTAAATAAAAATTTATGATATTTGTGATCATTCTATCAGGTTAGATTTGTAAGTTCAGGAGTAAGATTATACTATTTTCTGCTAAATACTCATAATTCAAATAAGCTGCTCTTGTGATGCTCTTGCACAACAAAGAACCGGCAGGAAGTGGACTTTGCTGGGAAAGGTAACAGGTGAGATGCTGGCTTTGCTGGCTGGGCCTGTGCTGACCATTGTTGTTGCTGAATCCCTGTGAGCGCATGGTGACCCCAATAGACGAAGAGTGGATGAGAAGGAAACCACATCCAGTCAGGTGATAAAGTTGAAGGGAGTCACAAAAAATTACATATGAGCATAAAATACCCGATGGAAGGACCTCAAATGTTTCCTCATTAATGTGGGATGACATTAACATGCCTTCAGAGGGCTCAGTACAAGCAAAGTCCCACCCAGAGGAGGACAAAATTAGCTGCCTGAAAACAAGGCAGAAGAATTAGGGAAAGGTGTTCCCTGGACCTCAGAGTTGCACAGCCACCTCCAAGGGTCATTGCAGTTATAGAAAGGACGCACCTGCCCATCAGGCGGGTATGTTCTGGCTCCCCTTGAATGTAACCCCAGCTTACTAGAGATGATGAGGTACATCAAACTTACAGTATTAATAGACTTTCATAAATTTAGGAATAATCTGAGAATAATTATATTTAAGGTATTTGTAATGTTTTAAGGATTTTGATATATTAAAATATCTGATTCTAATTTGAAATTGGATTAACCTTAGACTTGTGACTTTTTAGTTGAGAAAAATAAGAAAATTTTACCAAGTCTGTGATCAGCATTTGAAGTTTTAAGAGGACTTCAGATTTGTCATATTTATAAACTTATTAGATTTTTGAGAATTAAGAACTTGGGAGCATTTTGCTTTATTAATTTTTATCACTAAGGTATTAAAAAATATGTAATAAAGTTTGAAATGAATCTTGACAATGTTAACATAATTAACTAAGTTGTAAATTTAACTCATTGCCTAAGAGATTTTAATCCATTCATCATGAGTGAATTTCATGTGAATCAAAGGCCACTTGGCAGGTGATTGTTAAAATTTACTAGATTTCTAAATAAGATATTAAGTTGAATTAAAAGTTTAAGGAAACTAGATTTTAAAATTTGAACCTTTAATAAACTGAGTGATAATTTTAAAAAATCAAAATAAACCACATGTCATTTTCCTGTGTATGAAACCATCTTTTTTTGCAACAAAAACCCACTTTGCTGCAGCGTTGTGGCACTGCCACTGGTGGGTTCTTGCAGGGCGTTTGCGTCGCTGGTCCTTCTGGCTCTGATAGCTTCTCTGTGGAAGTGTCACTCACTGTGTGGTATGTTGATGAGAGCGGGGGCCACAAAGTCTTTGAGTAAAAAGAGTCTTTTCCTCCTGGGAATGAGCCCTAAGAAGAAATCCCCCCATTGTGCAAGAATGTGCACCCTCCACCACCCCACCCAACGCTGTCCCATGCACACTGCTGCTTTAAATTCTCCTCACACCACAGTCCTGTGACTTATACTCATTATGGTGCCATGTTCCACACAGAAACGTTTTACGTGGATGTGAGGCATGAAATGAAATAAGAGATGTTTTCTCTCAATTCGGCTTTTTAAACAAGATTTGAAATCTCTAAATAAAACAGCTAAGCATAAATGAAAAAACCAGTTCAGCCGCTGTCAATTATTGCACGGATCCATGAATTCATAAGGAAACGTAAAATCATTATTCCGTTTTTATTTCCCCTTCAGGAATATGCATTATTGAAAAGTTGGATCTTTATTGTGACCCATCTTGATCTTATTTTTTTGGAGAAGAGAAAAGGATCATTTTAAGGTCTCTGTTCCCTCCTTCAGCATTCTGAGAATGATTCTCGTGTGGCTCCCATGACGTCCATTTTATCCTCCCAGCCTCACATCTCTCCTGATTGTAGTGAATTTTAGGTGTGTGCTTCCATCTTTACTCTGTGCACTGTGATCTTATTTGACACACAATCCCCCCATAATTAGAATAGAGTGATCCACCGTTTTAACTTCTCTTTTTCAAGATTCCGAGCTTATTCTTGGAGTTGTGGCCTCCAAATTGATATATAAAAAGAGGTGCTGACAGGGGAGGAGGAACTCCTTGGAGCCCCCTACAAAAGCAGGACCCCACTGCCCAGTGTTCTGATATTTCTAAGCCAGATCAGCCATGTGGCTTCTGGGGTGGAGGAGCTCCCTAAAATTCCTTCCTGCCCAGGACAATTGCGCTGTTTCAGAGGGTGGCACATGTGTAGGCCAAAATTTGTTTCTTAATCTATCTCCTGTAGTCTTGTGGTTATTGGAAAATATCTTCCAGATTTTTGCGATTGAGTGTCTGTGGCTGGTGCTTGTTTCTCATGTTGTAATTTTAATTTTTTGGGGGGGGGGTGTTGGGGAGTGTTAGGGAGGCCCTATTTGGGATTCCTAGCAGGGTTCCATTGTAACCTGGACACCTCCATAAGAAATAAAACTACCTGGACAGCACTTAAGGGTATCTCCAGTGATGCTTAATTCTGTCGACTTGACTAGGCTAAGGGATGCCCAGATGGCTGGCAAAACATTATTTCTGGGTGTGTCTGTGAGGGTATTTCTGGAAGAGGTTGGCATTTGAAACAGTGGACTGAGTAAGATCGCCCTCACCAGTGTGGGTGGGCGTCATCCAATCCCTCGAGGGCCTGAATAGAACAAAAAGGCAGAGGAAGGGAGAATTCCCTCTCTCTACTTGAGCTGGAACGTCCATTCTCTTCTGCCCTTGGGCTTCAGAGCTCCTGTTTCTCAGGCTTCCAGACTCAGACCAGGACTTACACCATCACTGGCCCTGCCCTCCCTCCCCTCCCCACTCCCCATCCTCAGGCCTCTGGACTTGGACTGAATGACACCACTGACTTTCCTGGGTCTCCAGCTTGCAGATGGCAGATCATGGGACTGCTCGGCCTCCGTAAATGCATGAGCCATTTCCTATAATACATCTCCTCTTATAGATATCTATATCTATCCTATTGGTTCTGTTTCTCTGGAGAACCTGATTAACACATCGCCTTATTGGGAATTTTATACTGGCCAAGAAGTGTTACTCCTAAACTAGTTTATATACTTTATGGTACCAAAATAGAAACGTGCTCTGTCCTCCCCTACAACCATTTTACTCTGTGGCCACTCATGCCCGGATTTCTTATTTCTATGGGAAAGTGCATTCAGATGGTGTTTCTCATGGGACAAACCCAACATGTGCATGACTGTCCATACACTGCAAAACTTGTAGCAACCTGGTCCTTCCAACAAATGCCAGATATGTCCCCCAGCAGTAATGTCACAACACAGAGTGCCATGATTCATTTCCAAATGCCCCCCGCTCCGCCCCCCGTGATTTGAGTGATGACGTGTGTAATAAAAGTCCAGTCCAGAATTTGGACTCGAGAGACTGTGCCTTATTCTTAACCACACTCTTCTGCCTTTATCTGTGAGGACGGCTCAGAGGTTGAGACGCTACCTTCCTTTCAGACATACTGTTTGTGTTACAGCTGATAGAAGAGCACATAACATCCACATCTGATATCAGTGGCACCACAGCGGGAGGCTGACTCACGCCGGAGGTGTTCAACAAACCCCACTTTTCTGTCCCCAATCCTTTTGTAATTATCGAATTATGTGAAGGATAATCTCTTCCATTTTGCTTTCAAGATACATTTGCGTTTGTGGATTGACTGCAAATAGGTCTATTTTTTATTTAACTTAAGAGAATTTTTGAATTTTAGTTGAGTTCAATAATCAGAAGGCCTGTGTTTTTAAAACAGTTTAGAAATACTCATTTTTTTCCCTTAATTTTAGTTGTAGAGATGAAAAGTGAAAACCCATGATGTTGGGTTGTTTCTAGAGTGCTATTCCTTCCCATGGTCTTTAAAGAAAATCTGAGGCTATAGGAAGTTTAATATGACTGATGGAAATGAAAAGTTAATCTTTTTTAACAGGACTTTTTAAAGTGAATTCCTTATTTACAAGCTCTGTGAAGGATAGTAATTTATGCTGGTTCTGCCAGCTGGGTTGTTGAGGGAAGAAGAACTTAAAAAATGATATATTTTGGAACTATTCTCCCACCAAAGCTAATATAAAAGAATATGAAAAAAATTCTACCAGGCATTTACAGTAGCTCAGTTTATCAGAAATAGGCATGCAAGTTATTTTCTGAGAAGAATGTATTATCTCAATTCAGTCCAATATTTGAATGCTACTAAAATTGCACTGAAGATACCATTTAATGTAATATAATGCATCTTTTCCCCATTTCTGTGGTGACATTATTTTGTTTTGGGGAACTTCTAAATATAGTTTATAAAATTATAGACATTATGTATATATACATATACACACATATATACATATTTTATAAAATTATAGACATTTTTCTGGGAGAAGTGACTCACCTTTTATGAATAAAATGACTCAGCTCTGCACAGCAGAATGGTTAGACTTTGGGCTTGACATCGTAACCTTGGTCCAGGTGTGCCTCGATCACTCACTCAGCTGTGGGCACCGATCTCGTTGTCTGTGCGGTGGGGGACAGACGCTCATCGCAGAGCTGTTTGTCCTCAGGACGTGATGTGTGCGTGGTGGGAGGGAGCACGAGGCCCAGCACCGGGTGAGCACTTGGTCTAACTTTTCTCTGACTCAAGGTGGAATCCTAAATCCCAAATCCAGGTTCCTTTGCTGTTTGACTTAAACAACAAAGATGCTTCAGTGACTCATGGTGCCATACGTGCCCACCTCTACCGAATGACAGAGCAGTGAAAATTAACAAATGATCATCATCGAAATGTTTCTGTAGTTCTCTTCCCATGTGGCATGTTTTGAGGCCAGGGATGCAATGAGAATCTGCTCAGGGTCTGTGAGGACAGACAACTGCTTTTGGTGACTTCAGCAGGTGCTGGGGTCCCCAGGCACCTTCTTGGGAGTGGGACTGTTTTCCACTCACAAAGCCCTTCCCTGCTGTCTCTCAGAATTCACCTCAAGATGTTTAGGAATCCAAGCAGGGCTTTATTAAGTGGTGCTATTATTTACAGTACAAATTGCTTCTTTCTTCGTTATCCTGGGTGATTGAAGAAAAATTGATAATAAAGTAAAAATTGAACTCATAATACTGGTTAATGAGTAAATGGTACTTGGTTTAAAAATTCATTTCTTAACACTCGACTCTTTAGGAACAGATCAGAGAAGTAAAGTGGCTTCTCTGTGTGCATACTCAGAACTTTCTAGCATTCGTGTGGTTAATGAACACACACTGTGGAGGGAAATAGTGTCTCCACCGTTTAAAGGAAGGAAGGAAGTAGATATATACTATAGATTGTAAATATCTAGTAGAGGGGTTTCTAGTAGGTGAGACATAAGATCCCCTTGAAATATTAAATAGATAAAGAGGGTGGGCAGTGTTCTTATTTGGAATAGAGTATCAGTTTACTTGGGTGTTTCTAATTTTGAATATTTGAAAGGTAGATCTTAATATTAAAATTCCATCTTCTGATGATTGATTGAGGGTACAGTTTCATCTTGGTATAAAATTTGATGAAAAAGAATTCGACTTTTCATTAGGAATTGGCTTTAAGTCCAGGCGAGAACACGTAAAACAGTGTTAGCATTTTGTTCATTGGGAGGGAACACTTGCATTTCTCTGCCAGTTCTTAGTTGCTGACTGGCAAAATATGTCAGGACAAATGCAGTGCTGTTTAAGCAGCATGACAATCTGTCTCCCAGATCTACTGTCTTCTAAAATGTCATATGATGTATTAAGCTCAGTGGGGTTGAATGAAATTGGCTTTATTTTCTCTAAATATAGCAACTCTTCTGGATCATTTCTTTAGTGAACACAGCATCTGAAAGAATGGCTTTTCCTTCTATTTTTTTTTAAAACATGGATTTCAAACAGACTACCATTCATTCATACATCTGTGATCTTTTGCTGGAAGTACTCAAAACACACAATGTTTGGGTGGATAGCAGGAGAGAGCATGGACTCTGGATATGACGTAGTTGGACTTGAATCCCATTAGGAGCACTTGTACATGTGTATGACCTTGAAGCTGTCCTTTCACCTCTCCAGCCTCGGCTTCTGCATATTTGGCTGTGTGCAATGGCGTTGACTCTGGCTAACTTAAGTGAGAGGAGGTTGATTTATTCATTTACTGGAAGTATATCAAGAGCTCACAGGACTGGTGTCAGGGCCAGAGAACCAGCTTGGGAAACAGGCAGAGGCCAGGGTATTCCACAGGCTGAGAAGCAGGAGCCATGAGAGCATTCTAGAAGCTGGAAGAGTCTGGTCAGGGCTATGCCCAGGACAAGTGGATTCCCATTGAGTCCTCCATGTTGAAGTTCAGACAGGAGAGCAGGTGTGTAACCATCTGGGCTGCATTTGACGCCTGTCCTTCTCTGCACTGGGGCGATGTGGCCAGAGCCGGGCAGAGGGGCCTCTATCTGCTGGTTGGCTTCTTGTCCAGGTGTCTCAGCTCCTGCTTGTATAGCCCACCAAGACCTCCTGGAATGGGGAAGAGCTAATAACCCACAAATATCAGGGTGCAGTGATGGAGAGAAGTGGACCCTGGGAGCCAAAGAACAACAGAGATTCCCAACAGTCTTTACAGTAAGACATTGCCCTCTTGTTGTGAAGGTTAAATCATGTCATGGATGTGCAATTTTTGGTGCTGGGCCTGGCTCTTCTGAAGTGTTCAAGAAATGCTGATTCTTCCGTCTAAACCTTCCTCCAATCCACCTCGTCCTCCCCGCAATTTGGCGTGGAGAATTGCTTTAAATTCCTTCAAATGTGGATCCAGAGATCATAACATTAAGCCAAATTAAGAACTTGGAAAGTAGATATTCTTATCCTCATCGTTTGGATTTTAAATTTTAATGTAAGAAAATAATCTATTTTGATTAAACTCAGTCCTCAAAAATTGTGTTGAAGGGAAAAAGATTTTTGCTACCATGCTTAACTCTTTGAAGAGCTTCTCCTATCTTTTTATCTCTTGTGAAAAAATAGGTCCATACTTACTCCTTTTGCTCTCAATTACAACATTTTTAAAAATTATGCTTGACATTTTCAGTGGAAAATAACCTTTGGTTAGCTAGAGATGTATCGATGTTAGCAGAGACATATTCTTGAAATAGAAGCCAGTTCAGTCAGACTTGATACAGTTGAACATTGGAAATGTTCAGGATCACCATTCATCAAAGATATGCTCTCCTATCAGACCTGTGACCACCCACCACTGCTCACACAAAGGTTAGCGATCACCTTTTTAGTTTCGTTTCTGTTTTTTTTTTAAATTGACTCCATTTTCTCTATCTTTAAGTCAGTGATTCTCCACCCTGGCTGCACTTTGGAATCGCAGGGGAACCCTTTACAAAATGCCAGTGCCCCCAACTCTCCCGAGACAGATTAAATCAAAGTCTTGGGCATGGGCATTGGGGTGCTGCGGGTGCGAGGCTTCCAGGGTGCCGGGGCAAACACTTCCACTCTAAGTGCAGGGTTTCTGCTGTAAGCTTTTACTCTTTTCTCACTCTGTGTACTGCCTCTGAATTTGTCATCTTTCCCTCATCTTAAACTGCTGTCTCCAAGCCTTTGCCAGAAGCTTCAACTTATCTCCTCCAGACCCAAATTCCATGTGTTGCTGGGCGTTTCCCCCCTGAAAGCCCTGTAGCACTTCAGACTCCATATTCCGAGTCCAGACAAAGTACTTCATTCCCAGGGCCTGTAGCCTGGCTCCTTCCTCATTTGGTCATTTGACCACCGTCCACCCAGTAGCCAAAGCTGGGACTTTGCAGTTAACCTGTGTTCTTGCTCTTCATCACCACCATGTTCACTTGTCCTCAGATGTAATTCAATTGATTGCCAAATCACTTCTCATTTCTTCTCTACCTTTCTCTGCTCCTCGTTTCACTTCTAGGTTGTACAGACATTTCCTTACTAGTTTCTGGTCTCCAAACTTCCCCACATCCAGTCTTCCGTTCCGCCACAGATCTGGTCTCAGTGTCCACCAGTGCCTTACCGCTTCTCTTTGTTAGTGCCATTCACCTCACCGACTGGAGACTATGCACAGCCTGAGATGGAAGTGGAATGACCTGACCTGCTGATTTCCCTGGATGGTTGTGGTGTATGCCTACTGTCCTGGAGAGAGTCTTCTTTATTTTCTGAAGTATCCTCATATAGGTGTTCAGTGCTATGAATTCCCCTCAAGGTACTGCTTTAGCAGCATCCTCCCAATTCTGATATGTTATCTTTTCATGTTCATTTAGTTCAGAATACTTTCTAATTTCCTTTTCAATTTCTTCATTGGTTCATGGGTTATCTAAAAGTGTGCTACTTTGTTTCCAAATATTTGGAGACTTCCCAGAGATCTTTCTTTCATTGATTTCTAATTTAACTCCATGTGGTCAGAGAACATACTTTGCATGACTTGAATTTATTGAACTTTATTTCATGTTCTGTGTTCACTTGAAAGAATATGTATTCTGCTGTTGGTGATGGAGTATTCTACAAATATCAATTAAGTCAAGTAGGCTAACAGTGTTCTTCAAATCCTCTGTATCCTTATTAATTGTCTGTTTGTTCTATCAACTATTTAGAGTGGTATTGAAATCTTTGACTATAATTGTCAAAGATTTCCTCTTTTTCCTTATAATTCTATCAGTTTTTGCTTCTGTATTTTGAAGCTCCTTTATTAGGTTTAGGATTGTTATGTCCTCTTGATGAATAGACCCCTTTACTATTATGAAATGGTGTTCTTTCTTTGATGTGAAATATACTTTGATATTAAGATAGCCACTCCAGCTTTCTTTTGATTAGTGTTAGGATACCATCTTTTAAAATTCTTTTCCTTTTAACTTGTTTGGGTCTTTATATTTGAAGTGCATTTCTTGTAGGTGGTATTTAGTTTTGTCTTGCTCATTTATTCAATTTGACTCTCTCTACCTTTTAATTGGTGTGTTTAGGCCATTTACATTTAATGTGATTATTAATATGGTTATGTTTAAGACTCTCATCTTACTTATTTGTTTTCTATTTGCCAATCTGACATTTGTTTCCTTTATTTGCTACCTTCTTTTGGCTCATTGGGATATTTTTTGTATTTCTATTTTATCACTTTTAGGTGTAACTGCTTGCTTTGTTCATTTGAGGTTGCTTTAAGGTTTATGGTATATATATCTTTAACTTCTGGCAGTCCACCTTCAAGTGATGTTACACTACTTTATCTATAGTATGAGAACCTTGCAATAATAAAATTCCATTTCTCCTCTCCAGGCCTTTGTGCTATTATTGTTATGCATTTTAATTTTCCATATGTTATAAATTCCACATTATGTTAGTATTAATTTTGTTTAAACAGTTGGTTATTTCTTAAAGAGATTTAAATAATAAGGTTAAAATCCTATATATTTCCTAATTCCTCTCCAAACCTTTTAAGCCTTGTTTTTCTTATTTCTAAAATTAGGTTGTTGAATTATATGATCTCTGTGATTCTCAAATATCTTTCTTCTCCACTAAGAGGATTGTTATATTGTGGAACTCTATGTGCATGTGTGTGTGTGTGGTGTTGTTTTTGTATCTATATATTCTTTATTTCATATTATACAAAATATACATATATGAAGTGTATATATTATACAATATACAATAAAGCAACCTTAATGATTACTGTATGTGCAAGTAGGTAACTGAGGATTACAGGGGCAAATTGACAAAGTCTGATATCCGATAAGTGACAGAGCCAGTATCAAGCCCATCTTCATCTGGATTCAAACCCACAAGGCAACAACTCTCAGTTTTGATTTGCCTCTGATGCCTTGTATGTTTTCCTGTCAAGTCACATGCCAACCTTCCTGCACACTGGGCTAAAGTGGATCTCATCAAGATTTTCTTTTTTTGCTACATACCCAAGCTTAATTTCTTATTTTTAGCCAAAGACAAAATAGTTTGAGTTAACTTTAAACATTTACTTGTACTTATTAGATATTTACTGTGTAACAGTCACTATCCTAAGTGCTTTATTTAATCATCACATCCTTAAGAAGTGGGCCTTTAATTATCTTCATATTACAGATAGAGAAATTGAGGCATGAAGAAATTAAAATACTTGAACAAATCCATACAGTTGCTAAATGGATAAGCTAAGATTTGCATTTCATTGAACTGATCTCAGATCCCATATTCTGGAGCACAGAGCCCAGCATTGTTACACACCCAAGGAGCTGTGTGAGAAGAGAAGAGAGGAGTCATTAGTACCACTGGTGAGGACCCAGAAGCCTCCTGGAAGAAAAGGAAGATTGAAATACATAGGACTTAAGAGGCAGATATGCAAGTGGAGACCACATCTTACTCGTTATGGAGACATAGGGACTAGCAAAATATTTTCCATCTTAGATTTATTGACTAGGGTGGAATTCTAAATCAAGATTTCAAAAAAGTTGCTTGTTTCTATTCCATGAGAAGCAATATATATTCTATTTTTATTAATGTGGCATTAATACTCTTTTTTTAGCTGTTGAGTGCTTTTAAATGTGTTTTCATATACAACGCTCTAGTTCTGAAGAGTATATCATTCCCAGATATTTCCTGCCTCTCTCGTCATGCCCACATCATAAAAGTTAATTTCACTCCTAAGAAATCTACAGTACCTTCCTTTTGGAAAATTCTGCATATTCGAGCAAAGTCAGCAGCCAACCGTAAATTTAAATGTAACACAGACTAGAGGACTAGGAAGCCTGCTATTGTCACATTACTTATTTTAATATTCAAGTAATTTTCTGTAATAGCCAAAAAATTGTGTCACAAATTGTTCTTTCACTATAATGCAGGCATAACCTGTCCAAATGATAAATTAAGAAGATGCAACATAAATAAGATATTGACTTCAAGATTTCTGGTTGCCGACAGAATTTCTTCAACAGAAAGTATAGTAAACTAAACTATAAGACCGGTGGGGTGTTATTGTTTGTGCTTCAGACCTGTGATTCAGTCACAGTCAGGCCTGTGATTTCCACATGGAGAGTGCATTATGTTCTACAGTGCAAAACAGAAGACTTTGAACTTGAACCATTAGTAGCAGAATTTATTCCAGGATTCAAATGTGAATGGCTTACCTCTCGCCAACAGTAGTCAAAATAAGTCTGTTCTGCTATAGATTTATGGCTCATGTAATCTGGACAAGCGCTGGATTTATTTTGGCTGAGCAACAAATACTTGGATTGGAAAATTATGGTACACAAAATGTACTCTCATGAAAACCTATTGGAGAGTTTCTGAAAAAAACAAAGATATTTGGGCTCCTACCCCAGGCGTTTAATTTCCATGGATCCATGGAAGAGGCTGGAAATTCGAGTTTTCATAAGAACGTCAGGATTTTGTTGCTGTTGGGTCTCAGATCACGCTTTGAGAGCATCTACATGAAGTTACCTAGAAGATGGAGTGCTGGCTGTCTGCCAGGTGAGCTGTCTTCCCAACTGCCCAGTACTCAGCTGTCCATACTCTGTGTTTCAACCACCGACTTCTACCCGTTTTTCCAGGAAAACCCATGTCTATCATTTGATAGCAAGGACTCCACTGGAATCTGAGCCCGATGCTTATTCCTGAAGTCAGTGGTCCAGCAGTGCACCCTGACTGTCTGCAGTCTGGCTGAGGACAGCACGAGCACTGATGACCTGCAGGAAATCCTGCTGCCTGACGCCGGTATATCTTAGGCTGCACTGACCTGTTAAAACAGCAGTGAGAAAATTCTAAACTCAGACATTCGCTAAAATCACTAATTAACACACTTTAAACACAATCATACTTCAGGGACAAATCGTTTTATGTCCAGAAGCCATCACTAGTATGTAGGAAATGGAAAAGACAAGAGGAATATTGGATTTAGACCAATTTCTGATGAAATGCAGGTCACACTTGCTTGTTTGAACCCAGAACATTTTAAATCCTGTGGGGAAATATGGTGATGTGATTCATCCAGTACTTTCAGAGTGTTTAGAAATCACAAACATACATTAATGTTAAAAGGGTTATATAGATATGAGGTTCCTATGAACACTGCAAAAGACATCTGTGCATGTTTACACCATAGTTAATGTATTTTTTTGTCTAAAATACAGTACAATATGGAAAATGACAATGCAAAGTCTCCTTTTTCATTTCTAACCCTCCTTCCTGACCATTTTTTTAAGTATGTGGAGGGGAAAACAAGATGTTTTTCTATGCTTTGATATTTTTATTTTATCTTTTTAAATTTATTATTATTACTTTTTTTGTGAGGAAGACCGGCCCTGAACTAACATCCGTTGCCAATCCTCCTCTTCTTGCTGAGGAAGACTGGCCCTGGGCTAACATCCATGCTCATCCTCTTCTACTTTATATGGGACTCTGCCACAGCATAGCTGACAAGCGGTGCATCTGTCTGCACCCGGGATCCGATCCTGTGAACCCCGGGCCGCCAGAAGTGGAGTGTGTGAACTTAACCGCTTAAACCACCAGGCTGGCCCCAATATACTTTGATATTTTTAATCAAAATAAAAGAAATATTTTTTGAATAATAGTTAAAAAGGGAAGATTGAAGATAAGTTGAAGTGTTGGCAGTGTATCTATAGTGGTATTAAAATACCGTGTGTTCTGGGTCATGGAGGATGACTGACTCCTCTCTTTGTGTCGAGGTGTAATGATCACACAGTAAAAGGCCCAGAGCTTCAGGTTCAGATGCACATGCCTGTGTGATGCAGAACTTTCCCTTCACCCTGCAGTCTTCCACGTGCCCCTTCCCAGGCAATCCTAAAGTCCACACCCCAGAGAAAGTGTTCTAACACCTATCACAGAGATTGGCTTTGTCTTTTCCAGGTCTTCACAGTAATGGAATCTCTGGCTCAGTCTATTGGTTGTGAAATTTGTCTGTGTTGTTGCATGTACTGGTGGTTCCTTCCTGTGTGTGGCAGAGAGGTCTTCCACTGTGTGCGTGTAGCACAGTTTGACCATTCCTCAGTTGAGGAACTTTTGATGTTTCCAGCTTTTGGTGATTGCGAACAAAGCCACTATGAAATTCTGGCACGAGTGCTTGTGTGGGCATGTGTTCCCACTCCTCTCGAGTGAGTGTGTGTGCCCAGTGATGGGCAGGTGCATGCTGCACTGGAGAGTCACTGCCCATGGGCTTTCCAATGTGGTCGGACCATTGACACTCCCACCAGCACTGTGTGAGAGCCCAATGGTTCCAGTTCTCAGCTGCATTTGGTTTTATTAGTCTTTTTAATTTTAGCTAATTGTGGTTTTTTTATTGTGGTTTAAATTTACATTTCTTTAATAATGAGTGATACTGAACACTTTATCATGTGTTTATAAGCATATTTTTAATTGTTTTATTATTATTGTTATTAAGTTGTAGAACTTTTAAAAAATGTGTTTGGATGCTTTCATATGTCAGATACACATATTGTGAATATTTCCCCCTCGTCTGTTGTTTGTCTACTTATGTTATAATAATATCCTTTAATGAACTTAAGTTTTAAATTTTTATGAAATCCAACTTTTATTTTATGGTTAGTGCTTTCTGTGGTCTAAGAAACCTTTGCCAACCCAAAGGCTGCAAAGATATTCCCTATGTTTTCTTCTAGGAATTTTATAGCTTTAATTTATATTTAGACCTATGATTGATTATATTAGTTATCTGTTGCTCCATGACAGTATTAGCAAAAACTTAATGGCTTAAAACAGCACACATTTATTATCTCACAGTTTCTGTGGGTCAAGAGTCCAGGCACAGCTCAGCTGGGTGCTCAGCCTAGGGTCTCTCAAGGCTGTGACTGAGATGTCAGCATTCTTATCTGAGGCTCTACTGGGGACGAATCTGCTTCCAGGCTCCCTCACATTGTTGGAAGGTTTTGGATCTTTGTGGTTGTAGGACCGAAGGCCTCAGCTTCTTGCAGGTCATGGGCTGGAAGCTGCCCTCAGCTCTTAGAGGTCACTACAGCCCTTCATCACGTAGGGTCCCCAGCAAGGCCACTTGCCTCCTCAAAGTTAGCAAGGGAGAGAGCCTCCAGCAAGACAGCACTATGGTCTCATGTGTGAAGCATGTACACATAATCTGCTGTATTCTGAGTTCAGGAGCAAGTCACAGCTCCACTCGCATGCATGAGGAGGGCTGGGTCTTGCCCTCACATCCGTCTTGGATTAATTTTGGGGTATGGAGAAAGGTCAAGATTCATTTTTTTCCATGTGAATATCCATTTGCTCTAGGAACACCTGTTAAAAATACCTTCCTTTTTCCATTGAATTTCATTGGTGTCTTTGTTGAAACTCAATTAACTCTGTGGGTGAAATCTCTTATTTAATACTTAATCTTTTTATAATTTTAAAAGATATTTTAAGGTAATTAATTTGGTTTATTCTCCCAATGGTATGGTTGTCATTGTAATTGTCTAGTAAATACAATTATTGTCTCTCCTAATAACACCTCTGAAGTGTTTTAGGATCTTTTGATTCCATTATAAAATTGAAGGCTCATTAATATTATCCCAGAAAATTACTTAATATAATCAGTGTAATTGTATTCCTCAGTATATATTGTAATTGACCTCTCATGCATAGTATGGTCATTGTTTTGCTCTATTAGTTTACAATTTTTATTTTTCCCCTTTTTGTGAAAAATATAAATGATAATTGTTTTGCATCCTCCCCACTGCCCCTAGGATTTGTTCAAACTCCTTAGCTTGGCCGACGAGGTTCGTCTTTCTTAGCTAGTCTACTTTCCAGCCTCATCCCCCTCTGAGCTTCTCCTGCACAGAGGGTGCCATGCCCAGCCCAGGGAATGCTTCGCTCCTCTGGGGACATGCTCTGCCCCTGACCAGTCCATGTTCTTCGCTGCTGGGATGTGTTTTTCCTGCTTCTCTCTGTATAGCCACCTACTCACCATTTAGGCCTCATTCCAATGCTGTCTTCTGTGAAATTTCCCCAGAATTAAAGTCAGCTTCAGATCTCAGCATTTCAATAACAGGTTTTAGATACTAATGTAAAGCGCACGTGGGTGTTACATGCTTAAATTATCAATTTATATGTCAGCTTCTCCACTAGAATTTGAGTTCCTCAAGGGGAGGATAGTTTTTCATCTTCATTTTATTTTTATTCTTGGTACTCAAACTCATCACCAATATAGGGCAGATGCTTAATGAATTCTGGTGAAATAAATCAATCTACATTTTTGTGTGTTATGAGAGCGTAATTATTTCTAACAACTACTTATTTCTATATTGCCTAGAAATTACAGTATTTTTCATCTGAGGGTATTTATCTCATCATGGAGACAAAAGTACACATGTACCACCCAGAATTCTAGAAAACTAACCTATGGAGTCAGTCTGCTTTGGAAGCATTTTTTAAATGGTGAATCATCAGAAACATGGAGTGAGTTTTATGTTTAAAACGTAGGCTGTAATATAACCTAGGATGATTTCTTAATGTCCCAACTTAGAAAGTACAGCTAATCCTATTTTGTGATTTCACATCACATTTGTTGACCAGAATGGGGGCTGGTGGTGCAGTCACCACAGGAGCTGAAACGGGAGGATCGGGATGACGAAGGAGCTGTACTCTGTGGCTCCAAAAGTTTGAGATCTGGATCCTAAGATGTTTTTATTTTCTAAGGATATACACTGCTTCAAGATTTTTATTTGCTTATACCCCATGCTATTTTAGTATTTAAAATTGCATTTTTTCAGCAATGATTTATAATAAAATCTGAGAGTCAACAAGTAGGGTCCTTCATCACAGCACATCAGTGATGTACTGGCAAACTGCTGGGAAGCTGCAGCTCTTTTTTATATTTTCTTTTTTTTTTTTTTTTTTTGCTGAGGAAGACTGGCCCTGGGCTAACATCTGTGCCCATCTTCCTCCACATTATATGGGACGCTGCCACAGCATGGCTGACAGGCAGTGCGTCGGCGGGCGCCCGGGATCCGAACCGGCGAACCCCGGGCTGCCAAGCGCGGACGAAACCGCTGCGCCACCGGGCGGCCCCTTTTATATTTTCTTGATCAGAGGAATCGCTGGTGTTAACTGCATACCCCTTTCTTCTTGCACAAACCCATCAAGTTTTCCTTTAAAGGCTGAATACATTTGTGTCCATCTGCCACTCCATCCTGCCAAGCCACTAAGTCCTTCCAGATCTCAAGGCTTGAGGAACATGTGCGTTGCGCCGTCGTGAACTAACTGCAGAGTTCTAGCCTTAGCTACGTGGTTCGCTATTGAATTTCATCGATTGCCCTAGCTAACACCTCCATCACATCACATATTTACCATTTGTTTTTTGTGGTGAGAACATTTAAGATCTACAACTCCTTCCTAATTTCTGTTCTAAGGTATGTTATAAAGATCCAATGAAAATTTGGAAGAGAATATTTTAAGATTGCTCTTACTTTCTAAAAGGGAAAATAGCGCCAGAACTTCCTTCTGACCTTTGTACTAGAGAGAGAAGGAAGGTTTACTTAATCTTCAGGGAGACGGAGTGTCGTGGAAGGAACTAGAAAGGCTAGGAGAACCTGGAACAGATGTCACGTGAGAACCAGCACTTAGAGGAGGTTCCTCGAGCACACTCAGAGCAGGTGTGTGCTGATGGCAGCTGTGGGACAGTTTTCACGTGGACTCCACACCTGCCCTGTCATGCGGTCACCAACACACCCAGACTCCACCTTCAGGACACACAAGGCACTGGCCAGCACGTGAATAGCTTTCTGTGAGTGATGACCTCAATGAAGGGCGGCTATTTTAGCCTCAATGGAGAGACAGAGGTCTTTCAGATCAGTTAAAAAGCCCAAACTACAGACTGCAGAGAAATGCAGTTTCATTATTTTTACATATATGGTGATAAAAATTCAACTTACGATGTGTATGTGTCAGTGTTAGGTGGTAGGAAAGTGATGGTTAATCGTATAACAGTAAGTGAGGTTCAAGGGAGGCCCTTATTCAGCTGGATGGCATGAACCTGGCCTTCAGCATGTACTAGCTGTGTGACCTTGGGTGATATATTTGACCTCTTTTATTGCTCGTTTCCTCATTAGTGAAATACAATTAAGTGAATTTATTCAACAAATATTTATTAAGCACCTATTGTGAGGGGTAGGACTGTTAAAAATAGGTATTATCCACCCGACCTACATTTATGAAGTGCGTGTTGGTGGTGGTAGGCAGCAGGGAGCTGACACTGAGGTCCTCCTGGAGTGGATGCTGTGGGGGTGCCTGGTGTGGAGGCTCACGATAACTGAATGGATAAGCCAATGACAAGTCACAAAGGTGGTGAGATCCATGGATAGAAATGAAGGCAGACACAGGAGGCAGACACTGAGCGGGGGGCCGTGAGCACGCCCGTGATGGGAGAGCAGCCTAGGCAGCAGGGACAGACACAAGGTCCCCCAGGTGGGAGAGCCTGGGGGGCTCAGAGGTCACAGTGAACAGCCAGGGGGGTGAAAGAGAGTGAGGGCAGAGGGGTCGTGATGAGGTGAGGAGCAGCAAGGCAGATGCTGCAGGCCTGTGGGCTTCTCCTACACTGAAGTGGGGCCCCTGGGTTCTGGGAGGGTCTCTGAGGAGAATCTGACTTCTGTCTGAAGGGGGAGGTCAGCCAACGAGGCTCCTGTTTGTGATGATGTTTTGTTGGCTCACGGCCAGCCAGTGTTTAAGTGCCATCTGTGGGGGCATCCTGGTAACAGCAGCAGACTTGAGTCGTCCTGACACAGGCCCCAGGGCCTTTGAAGCCGAAAGTCTCTACGTTCTGGTTCATCACAGAAACATGGCCCCCTCCTGTGTTACGAGAATCACTCTGCTGCGCTGAGGAAAGACAGTGAGGAGGCCGTGGTCACAGGAGACCAACCAGGAGGGGACTGTGGAAAATCAGGGGAGAGAGAGAGAAGTGACGGAAACTTAGACCTGATGGGGGCACCAGTGAAGGGGGTGCAGGTAGGGATGTGATCTGTATCTAAAATACTAACAAGGGAGAGAATTAGAACATTGTAAGCCCCAGTAATTCAGTTGCTGTTGTTGGTGGAAACCAGTTTGTTTGCTGTAGTCATTTATTCCAGCTGAATTATGATTCATATTTATAAAGTGGGTCCTCATTCACCTTCCAAAACAGCGTGAAGAGATGTGCTGGCCCCATCACCTCTGGAATTTCATAATAGTTTTCCCCATATATTTATTTTCCTGAGAAGAGTCTTAAGTTATGTGCGTTATTTTAACTTATGCCCACATAAAAATAACTCAAAACAATTTGCAAACATTCAGGGATTTTTGGGGGCAACATGCTCTAAACCACCATTTCCTCCACTTGATGGTGGGGCAGAGGCGGCAGTAATGTGGCTGCACCAGTGACACTGGTGGACAGCAGAGCTGGGGCTTGACGAGGGTCTCACCGGTGCCAGATGGTTGTTGAGAAAGAGTCCCTGAAAATTCTCCTAATGGGACCTGCTGCTCTCCTGAAAGTTCATTTTTATGAGCATTTCAGTTAACACCCAAACAAGTCATTTACATGACACAAGTGTGTCTTCCAGTCAGTTCAGAAAGTTACTAAAAGGGTAGAAAGAATCTTTTTTTCTCTGATTTGAGAAAACACATCTATTGTCCCCTTTTCAAGATGTAGTGGAATTCAGGGAAGTTCCCAAAGAGAAGGGCGTTGGGGCTCTCAGTGTTAGAATGTGAGTTTGGATGTGTTTCCCAGCTTTCAGGACAGCTGAGGGTATGTGGCTCCATTCAGAGTCACGTCTGAAGATCCAGAGACTTCTCTGTGAGGGCACAGCCATGGAGCCCTGAGATCCAGAATGGAATTCGTGTTCTCAGAGGATGTGTTTTGAGCTATCAGGGAAGAAGCACATCATGAAATGCCCTCAGTGAGTTCTCATTGTCTTTATTGGTAAACTAAACAAGGTCTTTCCTCTGGAGGCTGAGGGGAAAAATGAAATCGTAAAATACAGGCTTTGAGGTAGTTATGGATGTTCTAGAAAGACAGAGCATTGGGTTGGAAATTGCATGATTGAAACCAAGCTTAGAGATTTTGCTGAAATCAGCTATGTTCTCTGAGTTGTCTAATCCTTGAGGTGTGCTCATTCTCTATCGGACTCGAGCTTGCTTCAGTGTGGGACACTGTCTCCCTCTTTTCCTCCTTAAAAGATTCCCTTTTCTTGATTTCCACAAGGGCATGTTTTGTTGGCTCTCCTCCCACATCTTCATTCATGCTTCACGCTCCTCTGTGGACCCGGCTCACACACCCAGCTTCCCAGGCACGTTTCTAGCTGGGCAGTCCATTCACCCCTCACATTCAGCTTAGCATCCTTCTGCCACCAAATCCACTTGTCCTTGATGCTCCTGAGCTCAGCTGCTTCACCCAGATCACAGGTGTAACTCTGACAGTTACTCAAAGCACTTCCTTCCCGCCCACGCCATCCCAGTGAGTCCCCATGTCTCCACAGTTTAACTGGCTGTTGTTTCAACTCTGCACCTTCCTCCCCATCTACAGTTCCTGAAGCAATTAATGCCGTGGGCTCCGAGGCAGAGTGTGCAAGACAATCATTATTTCAGGAAGCAAATATTGGAACTTTGGTTTATGTTTCTATTTATTAAATGACAAAGAAATGCCTGTCAGTATTTAGAATACAGATTGACACCAGTGCCCTCCCTGCGTGGGACAGACACGTGGACACGAGGACAGGCGAGCAGTCCTGCAGCAGAAGCTTGGCGGCGCGCTCTCATTCTCTATAGCTGTTAGCACGTTGCCGTGTGATGTAATTCACGTGTGGTTTCTGCTCAGTGGCTTCATGGGTTATGTTGTCTCGTTTAATTAACACTTATGGAGTGGACACACGTTTAAAAGGACTCCTGCCGGGAAGCAGCTCTGTAAAGATATATTCACAAGGGGACGGGCTGGAAACTAAAACATGGTTGACGCGGCAGTTCCACTGCCAGGATTTATAGCACATGCAGGGCAGTCTGTGAACCTGATTTCTTCATGTGAAATCACATTCAGAGACTAGAGTCTAGACAGTGTGTTGGTACCTGAAGTGAACAGAAGCAGTTTTAAACTTTAAAGAATTACCTGTTCAATTTTATGGTAGTTTAACTTTTATTTTCTAACCAAAAACTTAACTTTGATGGCTTGAGTGGGATCAAGAAGATAGGTAGGAGGTGAGAGCAGAGACAAGGAACACAAGAGCAGGTGAGCAGAGGGTCGCTCTCCCACAGAGGAATGGCTTGGTGTTAAGGCAAGATACAAAGTCGGATTGATGAGATTTACCCACGCTCAGCAATGGGGATATTTTTCCACTGGTGTTCTCATGGAGCTGGTTTTTCTGTTCCTGGACTCCAAATGTGTCTGTCGTGGCTTGTATGATGTTCCTGTTGTCCTTCCCCTAACCAAGACCCCATGCTTGCCATCCACCCAGCCCATCCCTGCACTGCCCATGAATCACTGAAAACCTTCCTTGTGGTTCTGCATCTGCCATGACAAGAAGCCGGGCGCTGTGTGCCCCTCATCAGCAAATGTCTCCCACAGGTGGCAGTACCGCTGTGGCTCATGAAGTCCCACTCTGGCACACATGTCCAGGAACAGTTCTGTGGACGCAGAGCCTAAAATTTAAACCTCTCTCTCAAGGGCCAAGAGACTGTCACGTCCTGCTGCCATTGGAGCTTGTTGTCAGCACAGGTGTGGGGGCTCAACTTGTCTGCCATGGCTGGGGAGGGCACAGCACAGACAAAGGCTCTGTGACCAACAAAGGCTCACAGACCCAAGTGACCAACTTGGGTCATGATTACTTTTTGTTTAATCAGGCAAAATATTTGGCTCGAAGGATACTGATTACCTGAACTTTTGGAAGAAGGTGCTTATAAGTTGAAACTCACACTCTCAGCTCATAGTCGTGTGTCCTGTTGTCACGGCGCTATGTCCCCTTGGGACCTGCCTCTCTAGAGTCCCAGCTGAACATTTCCTAATGTTGGGCACTGATGTCATTAGACCACTACTTAAGTACTGAATGCCATTTTGGACCATTGTGTTTTGGAAATGCTTTCTTGAAATTTTTAAACAATCATAATTACAACAGTGTTTATTTCTAACAAAAATATAGGCTTCCAATTGCTTCTGGAGTTGACTAACAAGAACTTTGGTCTCCACGGAGATGAGATGTTCAGTTTGCAAAAGTGCTTTGTAAGTTGGACGTGGTGGTCTCATTATGCCCTGATGAAAATAATAAGAAGAATGTTTTCACATATTGAGGTATAAGGGGAAGCCATTCTGGTTTAAATCTGATTCAGCCTAAAACTTGTTTTTCCCAGAACAGCCTGACTTACGGACCACCGAACGTGTATTATACGTCTGCTTCAAACATTTTCCCAAAGCACTCTTTAAAGATAAGGATATAATGTCTCCCTTCCTCTGACGCCGATACTAGTACTTCTTTGAAGATAAGCTTTTCTTCCCAGAGAACCAAGGTCAAGTTGACCTGCTGTGAATGTGCTCAACTGCAGCAAAACATCTCCTTGTGACTTCAGGGGAAAAAGTTGTATTCCTGCTATGCTTGATGTATGTTCTTTGTTCTGAGACGGTACACAACCACGCTGTAAACATGCTTCCCAGGAGTGCTTTCTTCCCTGCAGAAGAGAGCACTTCTAAGCTAGTCCTCACCTTAGGCTCAATAAATATCACTCTGTCTTTCTTACCTATGGATTGGTTATTGATTATTTGCATCAACAGTCCTCAAGAGGTTGTCCTCGTGAGGTAGGGGTGCTCTGCGTGGCCCCACTGTGCATATGGGCCAGAGCTCAGAGCAGAGGCAGCGATGAGCCTCAGGGTTCAGCGTTCTGAACAACACGTTAAATGTTGATTTTTGCCATGGTTGCATGTTATAAACAGCTGCTTCTGTAGTAAATTTACAATTTGGTTTTTTTTAAATTCCAATAACTCGTTGACAGGTAGTAGCACTGAAATTAGTAACTGAAACAAATTAAAATGTTAATCATTTTCTTTATTGTCTATAAAAACTCTAATGATTTTTCTCAGTTGATTGCTTAGAGGATAGTTGCATTGATTTATTTGTTTCATGTGCTGTATATCCATCTGTACTTCCCTTTTGGATGAAAAAATTAGAGTATTAATACTGATGAATGAAGTTCTGCTGCTTCCACCAGAATTCCTAAAGTTGGAAACTGCCTAGCTGCAGAGAAAAGACATGGACTTCACACTTTTTTTCCTTTCTTTTGTTTTTTTATTGAAGTCACTTTGGTTTATAACATTAGATAAATTTCAGGTGTACATCGTTATATTTCGACTTCTGTGTGGACTACATCATGTTCACCACCAAAAGTCTAATTTCCATCCGTCGGTCTATTTTACCTTCATACGATTTGGATGGAAAACAACGTACACATGTTAATTTAGGGTAAAGAAAGGGTTTCAGACATTTTATGTAAATGACTCAGTGCCAAAGGTAACTATTTTGGAGCTGGATATAAAAACAATGATATAGAATAATGTTCACTTAGTCAAGGCTTATTTATCTACTCACTTTGACTCATAAGAACATAGCCAAGAATTTGGTGGTAAATAAAGATAGTCCAGGTAGGTGCTGGGAAGTCCATGCTGCAAAGTTCACACGTTTCACTCAGCACTCAGAGTTCATATATTCTTGATTAGACGTATGGCAAGAGAGTTGGAGGTTTTACATGGAAAGTTTTCTTTCCTAAAATTATTCTCGTGAAGTGGCAGCTTTGCTTAAGGCATGGAAACTTCCATGATATGGTTGAGGATCCGAGGGCAGAAGGATTTGTACTCTAATTCCCTACTGGAAACCAGGGAAGAGATGGCCTCAGGCCTGCTCAGTGGCAAGACTAGGGTGGCTGCAGTGGGATTCATAGTTAGCCAAGTCTAAATAGTAGGACTATGGGATGCTCTTCTGCCCCATCCTGGTACCCTGAAAATCTCCCTCAGCTTCTGAGGGGTGCAGGGAAGTGGAAGGTAGCTGGTGTGGCGGCTGGTGAGGTATGTGAGCTTTCTGGGGGGGGGGGGTAGGGTGGACCGCCCCACTCTGAGGGGGACAGATGGGTGTGGCAACCAGAACTCAGCTCCCCTATACACATAAGAGCATGGGTGGACGGGACATGGCCCGGGAGAACTATCCTGGGGCAGCTCCTGCCAAGAGATCAGATGCCACATTATACCAGGGTCACTCATGACAGGGACGGGACTGACCCCCAGGACTTGGGGGGCCAAGGACAGCTGGCTGGAGTGCTGTCTCCAGCCCAACCCTCATGCCTCTGTGGTCCTGGGCTTCCAGGTGCTACGTGGAGAGTAGGGAGGGCAGAGTTGGAAGGAATGTCCAGAGGAAGATCTGGCTGAGTACACCGAGTCTAGATCTTGAAGTTGGCTGAGTATTTGTTCAGAAGAGGAGGTTTTAAAGTGGAAGTGACTAAGGGACGTGAAGCAGCGAGGTGAGTGGTCTTTCTGCAGAGCTGGTATCCCTGGAGAGCTGAGCTGACTTCAGCTAGAAAAACAAAGCCATGTTTCTGCACATTTGAGGTGACAGTGAGGTAAAATCAACTGTCTTAACATCAGTGATTCCACGACAACTCTTGGGTTAGCGGATTTGGTACCAGTGATAGGAACTACCAGGAGAACGAGGACATATCCAATGTGGGATGAAGCAGAAAAACCAAACAAACAAGACAGCCAGCAGAGCCATCTTTTGTTTGGTGAGTGGACAACGGCCCATATCCAGTGTGTTCCAGCTCATAGTGTTAACTCACCTGCCTGCTGTCGCTGGGAATAACGGCGCTGTCCATCAGTGGTTTTGTCACAGAATCACACAGTTTTAGGAGAAGATGATAACATTGGGAGTTCCTGTTGCTCTACCACTCTCTTGAGTAGGTGATGCTCAGTGATTGCCCAGGGTCACGAAATTAAGGGTAAATCAGGACTAGAAAGAAGCCAGCTTCTCCGCACCCCAGCCTGGTGCACCCCCACACGTCCGAGCAGCCCTGCGGCAGGGAAGCTGGGTCCCCACTTACACAGCGGCCCTAGCGTTTTCTTTTACATGTAGTGGGTTCAAGTTTACCTGCTGATTTTATAATCAGCTCAGTGTCCTACTTTTTTTTTTCAAAGCTCTATACCAGTAGAAGGCACTGGGACCATGTGGACAGAGAGAATGGGAAGTGGCCGTGGATGAGGGCATTCACAAACGAAAAACATTTCAAGTTTTCATGTACTATTAACACAAAGTAAGTTTTCTGAACCATGGAATGACAATGTGTATCCTAATCAGTTGTGAATTATGTGCTGAGGTATTTCTTACTAGTGATAAGGTACTCAAAATGCCAAATTATTTTAATAAATTAAGGAGGATTCCAGTTTGCCTCTCAAATAACATCTTACTTATACTGAAGTATGTTTTCTTCATTAAGATAGAACAGGGTTAAATTACAGCAAGAATGCTAGAAATTGTATAGTCTGAATGTTAGTTTTGTACCTATAATTTGTTCATGGGTTTGTGTCACAGAAGTAAAGTCAATCACTATGTGCATTGAAGAAAAAAACAGACTGAGAACTATTACTGAATATGGCTAGGATAGACATATATTTTTCAATATGTGGAAGCATGACCATGTTTACAAGCATATGTGAGAAAACCAATGAAAAGGGGAGACCTTGACTGAAATTGCGAGGTCCTAGAGGGAAGCTCAGAGCACGTGGACTTGAGAAGAGAAGAGGAGGAACAGGACAAGAACTATTTCTAAAGAAATTTCTCCTTTCAGTTTTAAGAATGATTTAAAGGATAAAAATTTTATCATGTAGAAGACAGGGTAGCTGTCCTTAAATCTTTAAAGAATTATCATGTGGGAGGAGTTCACCCATTTCCTTGGCTTCCATGTTATTAACTAGGTCCCATGGTTGGAAGTTTCAGAAAGATTGATTTTAGCTCAATGTAACAAGGAGCTTGGCTTAAAAAGAGCACATTCTGTTCAAAAGAAGTTTCCTCCTGTTGTAGGCAGAGACGGAAGCATCTCTTGGAGATGTTACGGGGGCTGAGCATGGGGTTGGCGGTTCCACTTACAGGGTGTTTTACAACCCCATGACCATCAGAGTTCTGCCACCACTTTTCAGTGTCAGATATCTTATTATGGAAAGGTTTAAGCATATATTCAGTGTATCTGGATCTCTGTGTGCCCATCACCTGGCTTCAACAGTTATCAACTCATGTCTTGTCTATCTCATCTCCCCCACCCTCAACACACACCCTCTTTATTTTGAAGAAAATCCCTGGCATGGTATACTTTTGGCTGTAAAAGTTTCAGTGTATAGTAATATCCTCAAAAGATAAGGACTCTTGGCTGTATATTTTGAAACAACTTTTTTGAGATGTACTTTACATGCTCCTGGCCATAGTTTTAATACACAACACAAATCCCTCTGTTCCTTGCTGTGTTTTTCTTCTACCACCTTAGTCCAAACCACCGTTATCTCTCATCTGGGCTACCTTCCCACTACTGCCTCTTCTCCACGCAGCAGCCCGATGGTCTTTCTAAAACGTAAATCAGAGCAGGTCCTTCTTCTCTTACTCCCCACCGACAGCGCTTCACTCTGCCCAGAATGAGATCAAAGCTCCTCACCATGGCCTCCAAGGCATCATCTGATCCTGCCCACTTCCCCAGCCGCCATCATCCGATAAGCTCCATCCGTTTCGGCATGTTTTTAAGTCTCTCAGTTGTTTCTATTTTACTCCAAGCTTTTCCACTTCAAGACTTTTGCACTTGCCATTCTTCCTGACTAGAATGATTTTCCAGAGATTTTCTCATGAATGGCTTCTGGTCTTTCAGATCCCACTTCACAAATCTTATCTTTAGAGAAATTTTCTCCTACCACCCAATTTAAAGCAATCCTCTCACTCATTCTCTATCGTATCCCCCTATTTTATGTTCTTCAGAGCACACAATTCTCTAAAAGCATCCTAAAAAGCATCTCTAAAAGCATGTTTATGAGTCCACTTGCTTATTGGCTGCTTCTCCCAGCAGAACATAAGCTACATGAGAAGAGGGATTGTGCCTGTCTTGTTTAATGCCAGGGAGGAAAGTGTTAAGGCAGCTGGCCTGTGATCTATTTCTCTCTCAATCACTAGGAATACCAGGGGGCACTGCAGGAATAACAAAGAAGGCAGGTACCTGGACTACTCTCTGTTAATGTGGTGATACCAACCTCCTGGTAAACAGACTCATGGTATTGGCTGGGAAGAGAGTCCTTATCTATGAGATGCTTTTAGCAGGATGTCTCTGGGTTAGGACTGCATATGGTAAATAAACCTGGTCTATGGATCTGTGAGTTATGGCTCCCTGGGGAATGCCATGTGAGCTATACAACTATCTGAGGTATGAAATGGAGATATTTCATAACCTGAAGTCTCCTCACTATGTGAACTGAACCCTGTGCCTTACCCAGAGGCCAAAGAGGGAAGGAAGGACCTGGAGAGCTGCACAGGGTGTCTCAGACCTCTCCCTGCTTTTCTTGTGCCTCTCGATGGCTGCATCCTTGAAACTGTTAGTAAAATTTGATCCTGGGTAAGATCTCTGATTCATGTGAGTCCTGTTTGACTATCTGACCAATTTGTTAGCTCAACAAATCCCCAGAACCTACTACATTGTTTGGCTCAAAGAGAATTTAATAAGTATCTGTTGTGTGAATGAGCATGATCGGACATTTTGGGGAGGGCTAACTGGAATTAAAAGAGCCATCTTTTTCGTAGCATTTTTCTTCATTTTTAAGCAATCCATGTCAGAATAAACCAGTTTCATTTGTTCTATACTTTAAATGGGATACTTTGATATCTATAAATATATCCAGATTTATAGTGACAGTAGCTAGAATCAAGGTTCTTAAAAATAATTGACATAATTTAGAAAATGCTTCCTTGCAAATATTTAATGACCATGTATGGTAGCTGCTAGAATGAACATGCAGACCTGGTGGCCCATGTGGAATTGATGAGGAAGAGGGAGGGGCCCAAGTGTGCTGGCGTTACACAAAGCACACGGGAGATATGGTCCTGGTATAAGGCTTATGATGATTCTAAAAGCTTCTCCTTAATGGAATCTTTAAAGGAAAAAGTCCTCAAGTTAGAAACCACAGAAGGTTTCACTCCCGTTTGAACTGTTAGCACAGCTCTTCATTTTTACTCCTTTTGAGCCTGTTTTTGTTATTGGCACAGAAGGATAATTTAATATTTTCCAGAGATGAAGTCTTACAGGCATGCTGGCAATTTCTGGATTTGCATCTGTAAAGTGATCCCTCAGTCTTGTGTGTGGTTATTGGCCTTAATTCCTTTAAATGAAAATATGTGGGAAAGGTATTGGGTTTAATGGAGATGAAGTCTGGAACTCTGGATTAGTGTTGCTGTTTTCTCCTGCAAGCACTACTCCAACATGGGCATGAAAGCTTGACAATATTTGCCTTTATTTATCATTACAATGTGTACAGATGTGCATGGAAAACTCCCTTCTCTAAACTTCACCTTTCACCTCTCTTGTTGTCTTTGCCTCGCTTACCACGGTTTGCTCTGCACTGACTTCAAGAAAGATGGAAAGTTCTCAAGGATGGGTGGTCTTGGTTCAGGCAGTTAAGTTACTGCACCATGTGTTAAACCAGAGCACAGTGGTTTTAAGCTATATTAAGTACATCTGGGCAACGGTTAATAAGCCTCATTTCCAAGGATAAGGTGAACTGCTGGAAAATATTCTATTGCCTCTTAATTTTGCCCTTGGCTTTCCATGATTTATGTCAGATTATAGAAGAAAGAAAGAAAAAAGAATTTCTGATAGATGTCTATTTTTTCCGCTGTTGCCGACTTTAAGAATTTGAAATATTTCATGGTCTCCTGTGTGGCTCTGATACCTTTTAGTTGTCAGACTCAAGAAAATCTAATAATAAATCTTTGAGTTTTAAAGGCAGTTATGAAAAGGGAATATGGGCACCAAGCAGCACTACCTTATGACTGGTATACCGTGAGACCTGTATTCATTCTTTGGCTCTGAGCAGTTTTACTTGCTGCTCCTTACATCTCTGACACTGATGTGAATGTATTAGCGCACTAATGGCCAGGTGATACCAAATAATGATAGAACATCAGTACTAGAGCAGACCGTAAAATCTTCTGATTCCATGTGTGGTCTAAAGAAAAAAGTGACGTATTGAAAAATTATAGAGCTAAGTCATAGCAGAGCAAGTATTATAGGGGTCTCTAGAATCCTAGATTGGTGCTATTTTCCCAAGATACCGTGGTAGCCTTTCAGTACACTTTAGAGTTTTACCTATGACTGATTAGCTATTTTATTTTCTAGATGTCACCTTATAAAATTGCACTTTAAATAGTTCACAGAAGAATTCAAAACACGTTCATAGATATCTTGCATACTGAAATGTTCTCATAGATGGGTATAAAATACAAATTATTCAAAATTTTACCTGGATGGGAAATTTGTACATCCAGATATTAGAATATAGGAAGTTACCAAGTAGAGAGGTGAAGAATGAGAGCTAGAGCTGACCACGAAAAAAGAGAGAAGACTTAAATTATTAAAATCAGAAATGGAAGTGGGGACATCACGGCCAACCTTATTACTGAGTTACTGTAAAACAGTAAATTAGGTAGCTTGGATTAAATGGAAAACTCCTAGGAAGACACAAATTATTGAAATTGACTCAAGAATAAATAGAAAATTTTAATAGATTTATAACAAGTAAAGAGATTAAATAATAATAACAATAATAACAACAACTTCCCACAAAGAAAATCCCAGACCCAGATGGCTTCACTGATAACTCCTACCAAACATGTAAAGAAGAACCAGCATCACTTCTTCACAAACTCGTCCTGGAAATTAGAGCGAACACATCACAGCTCATTCAATGAGGTCAGTACTACTCTGATAAAAAAAATCAAAAGAACAGAAAACTAAGACCAGTATCTCTTATGAATATAGATGCAAAAATCCTGAACAAATTACTAGAAATCAAATCCAGCAATATATAAAAAGGATTACACACCATTACCAAATGAGATTTACCCCAGGAATGCAAGTTTGTTAACAAAAGAAAATAAATTAACGTAATACATCATATCAATAAAATAAAAGAAAACATACGATCATCTCAATAGACACAGAAAAATCATTTGACAAAATTTAACACCCATTTATGAGTGATTCAAATGATAGCAATAGAGGAACTTCTTCAACTGATAGTCTATCTATGAAAAACCCACAGTTAACATCATTCCTAATGTTGAAAGACTGGGTACTTTCCCCCAAAGATGAGGAAAAAGACAAGGATGTCCACTCTTACTGCTTCTACTTGTGATTGTCCTGGAGGTTCTAGTCAGGATAATTGGGCAAGAAACACACAGGTACACATACATGCTTACCTCTTGAGAATCATTACCATGGATGATCCATGGCTGCTTATGGGATTGTCATCTCCCTCCAGAGTCTCAGGGTAAAAACAAATGCCAATCATTGCAGTAAATGGATCTAAGGTCTTTTCTACCCATGTGGCTCTATGGAAACAGAGCACCTTTCCTTTGGGGGCTGTTCCATGTGTTTGTGGCTCCATTGTTTGTGGTGCCCAGATGTGGAATCTCAGTGTATGCCGCTTTGCCTCTGACTTTTCTGTCTTTTGAAGATAGGGAATGTGTGACTTGTTAAAACAGGGAGCTTGTGACCTTCCTAGAGGCCTGCTGTCTTTAGGAGATCCTCAGATTCCATCACTGTCTTAGGGATCTTTCTCAGGAGATAGAAAGATTGTCCATGAATCCCTATCTAGTCATGTTACTCACTCTCATACAAAAAAATGTTCAGTAGTTCCCAGTCGCTCCTGAGCATGGGACATAAGACTCATTTTATATCTTACTTGCTCCTCTCACCCCATCTCCTATTTTCCTCCAAAATCATTTACCCCAGCCACACCAAATTTCGTGCCTTTTCCTATGCTGTGTTCTCTCACACAGCTGTGCCTTTGCACATGCTATTTCTTCTTTCTGGAAAACATCCTCTCCACTTGTCTGCTTGGCTAATTCTGATTTGTCTTTCAAGACCCTACCTACCCAGGTATGTTCTCCTCTGGGAGGCCCTGTCTTCTTCTGAGTGAGTTTTGTGCCTTACTCCCGAGCTCCTTTGTAACCTGATGATTTACTTTCCTGTGTCTGCTCTACACTTTCTTCTCCTTTGAACTCTATGTCTGCATGTCTAGCATATTATTTGGCAGACACTAAAGGTGCTCAGAAATATGTGTTGAATTGATATCAATAGTTAGATGGCCTCATGGTGACATGAGTCTGGCAATAACTCCCTTTCAAGGGATAATGCTTCATCCCAAGCATCTGTTTTTTCCTAAGTTTGCCTGTCCTGGGGTCTAGGTTGAGGCATCATCAGAAGTCAGAGCTTGAAATTCTTATTTCAGTTAAGAGACTGTGAAAAGAACACATTTTATCCATCTGCCTTGACAAATACACTTTTATCACATCAAAATTGAAAAACACATGTAAAGCTATGAGTTTTATATGCTGAAAGTTAGCAAAATTTTGGCAAGTTCGGCAATAGAGTTAAATCCTCATTTAATAAAAAATAGGAATAAAACTAGGAACCTAGGCCAGGCTTGGTGACAGAGTGGGTAATGAGTGTATGGCACTGCGTCTACATGTTGTTCACTTCCCAGATTGAAATCTCCTGTGGGTGCATGAACCTAGGTCAGAGCAGTGTGCTGTGCAGGGCCCTGGGGCAACAGTCTCCCAGCCTCCATCCGGAGACGCACGACTTGTAAGGTGAGGGATTTCCTAAGCATGTGGAAGGTTTTCAAAAGGTGCTTGACAGCAAGAAAACATGAGAAGTATCCGTTATGGAAGAGGGACAAGAATATCTACCATGTGGACGGGTGATAAATGTAATGCCACAGTGATAGGGTTTCATTAGAGGGATGCCTGATAAAGAGCTTGGTAGAGTTCACTTCCTGCTTCTCTTATAGTTTAGTAGCTGCATGAGGATGTTATTCTGTTTATATCTGTGTTAGAAAAGAGAATTTTGAAGAAAATTACTGTAAAATCAAGGACTTTAAAATGTAGGTAGGTGTTATTATGTGCTGGTTTCAATGCTAAGAGTTAGTATTGTAATATTTATTGGTTCAAGGAGAGAGTTGGCAAGGATGAACTCCAATAGCAAAACAGAATGAAGGTTGAATGTTGATTTTAATTCCAGAAAACATCACTGCTTCCTAATTCTTCTAGATAATATAAAACTGCACTTGAGAGAGTGAAAACTGACCTACAAAAAGTAGCAGCAATCCACTTTTATTAAAATAATAAAGACAAGAGAATATAATTTTGTGTATAAAATGTAATCCTTCATCCATTCATTCACCCGAAGTTACTGAGTGCCATGAAAACCAGTAGTGCACGAGGCTGGTGAGATCCTTGTTGTCACTGAACTTAATCTACTGAAGAACACAGACAATAAACTTGAAAACATAAACAAAAGGCACTCTGACAAAAAACAGCAGAATTTGGTGTGGAAGGACTGTCATGAGTGGGAGTCAAAGCACATATAAACTTTTTAAAATGCAGAAAGATGTTGCTGTTATTTCAAAAGTGAGTTGTGCCTGCATGTTATGTTTTAGAGAGATTTACAACACTTTTCAGAAAAGTAATTCTCTAATCATAGAATTTAGCCCTTTGGTTCAGGACAACTTGAAAATCCAACCGTTTGGTAACTGATGTCTTATTTTTATTCAGTTCACAGAAGAGAGAGGTCTCTGCACTGTGAGTGAGGGAGGATGGGGAGGTGTGGCCGCTAGAACGCTGCCTCCTGTCAGAATTGTCCTGGATGGTACCAGCGGCACGCGTCATCAGCCGGGCACTCGCGGGAGCCAACTGCACAATGCGAGTGGGCGAATGAAGTCACAGAGTCAGAGCCCAAAACCTGGGCTGTGTTTGTGCACAGCCGGGGCCATCTACTTCCCTTCCTACAACCCACACGGAGACGTGTGCTGTGGAGCAGACATAGGGACTGACATGGGTAACTCATGGAGAATAGAAGTGTTTGTAAATTTGGATGCAGAGAACAAGAAACTTATGATGGAGGGAGGAGAGACAAGGCTGTCTCGGACTGCAGTCCCTCAGGGCTTGTTGTCGTCCTCCAGTTTGAGAGGCCACGGGGTTTCGAGAGCTAGAGCCGTGGTGCTCCCTGCAGCACGTGGGCCCGTCGGCATGAGGGGACGCTTACACTTCCAGTGACATATTTGCAACTGTTTGTATTTGCAGCTTTTGAGTCATGGCCACGGAAGATGGTTCATATTATACTTAATGGTTGTTGATCTAATATCTGGCGAGTGGAAGCGATTTGTTCCTGATGCTCTGGCACAGCTTTCGGCTCTGCAGAGACTCAGGGCTGTGGCCTCCAGCCCCAAGCACACTGTGGTCACATTAGAGGAATGTGACAGTTGGGCTGTAATTTTAGTTCTGCTCAATTTCTTTGTAAATAATTTATAAGCCTAACTTGAAAAATTTATCTTTAAATAAGTTGCAGCATTTTGGTTATCCTCAACACATAGGATTCCTATTACACATAATTCTATTATTACCAGTTATTGCACAGTGCTAATGAAGTTTGTGAATTACAAAAATATGGCAACTATTATTATTATTTTTTTGCCTTCAAGGATAAGTAGTATTCAAGAGAACAACTATATGGTTCCAAGGGAAAAGATACAATAATGAAATTTTCCCCACAGACTTTGCTGCATTTGCGCATATGGTAATCCAATAGAATTTGTAGCTTGGTGGTCCATTTCAATGAGCCTGGTCCAAAGCTTACTTTTTGATTTATTCACTGAAGAACAAACTAGAGTTGAATTAAAAAGTGGAGCATAGCTCTGGTTTAGTGAATATGGTTTGGCCATGATTTAAAAAATATCTGTTCTTAGAATCTGTGGAATATGCCATCATTTTATGGGAAATTTAAAATGCAGATACACAAAAATAGTATGTTAGTGGCATTATTTTTTTAACTTCAGAGATGATGTTATTTCTAAATGCTCTAGCACTTTGTAAAGAAACAGCATATATTATTTTGGTAAATAGAAAATATCCATGAACAAAACAGAATGAACAAATAAAAGGAAAAGATAATATGGCTCTTGGTCATTAGTTGTCCCACACCCAGAGGATGGAGGATTTAGGAGGGAGATTACTTTAATGACCACGTGTCCCATCATCAGCTTAAATGACCATCAACACCTAGCCAGTCTCTTCATCTATTTCCGTCTCTTACCTCGAGATCATTCTGAAGCAAATCCCAGGTAGTGTTACATCTGTAAATATTTCAATATGTATTTTTATAATTATTGAGCTATAATTTCCATGTCTTAAAATTCACCATTTCTAACTGTGCAATTCTGTTGGTTTGAGCGTATTTATATATTGTGCAACTGTTAGCACTATCTGTTCCAAAACATTTTTATCACCCCAGAAAGAAACCCTGTACCTGTTAGCAGTCAATCCCAATTCCCGCACCCCCTCATCTCCAGACAACCACTAATCTACCTTCTATCTCTTTGGGTTTGCCTTTTCTGAATATTTCATCTAAGTGGAATCTTACAATACGTGGCCTTTTGTGGCTGGTATCTTTCATTTAGCATAATGTTTTCAACATTCATCCATGTTGCCGTATGTATCAGTAGTTCATTCCTTTTTATGGCTGAAAAATATTCCATAGTATGGATATACCACATATTGTTTATCTATTCATCTGTTGATGAATTTGGGGGTTGTTTCCACTTTTGGCTATAGTGAATAATGCTGCTGTGAAGATTCATGTACAAGCTTTTGTCTAAACATATTTTTTCAATTTTCTTGGATATGTACCTCGGAGTGGAATTTCTGGGTCATATGGTAATTCTACTTTTAACTGAGGAACTGCCAAACTTTTATATACTAGCTGCATTATTTTAAATTCCCACTAGCAATGTGTAAGGGTCCTGATTTCTCCACATCTTTGTCAACACTTATTATTTTTAATTTTTTTATTGTAGCCATTCTGGGGGTGTGAAGTGGTGTCTCGTGGTTTTGATTTGCATTTCCCTAATGATTAATGGTGTTGGCATCTTTTCATGTGCTTATTGGCCATCTGTATATCTGTATGTCTTCTTTGGAGAAATCCTTTTCTTTGAAGAAATTCTATTGAAATTCTTTGGAGAAATTCTATTCAATCTTCTGCCCATTTGTGTGTGTGTGAGGAAGACTAGCCCTGAGCTAACATCGTTGCCAATCCTCCTCTTTTTGCTGAGGAAGACTGGCCCTGGGCTAACATCCTTGCCCATCTTCCCCTACTTTATATGGGATGCCGCCATAGCATGGCTTGACAAGCGGTGTGTCTGTCTGCACCCGGGATCAGAACCTGCGAACAGTGGGCCGCTGAAGCGGAACACGCGAACCTAACCACTATGCCACGGGGCTGGCCCCTCTCTGCCCATTTTTAAATTGTTATTTGACATTTATTGTTTAATTTTAATAGTTCTTTATATATTCTGGATTCTAGACCCTTATCAGATATATAATTAGGAACTATTTTCTCTCATTCTGTGGGCTGTCTTTTCACTTTCTTTATAGTGTCCTTTAACACAAAAAGTTTTTAATTTTGATGAAGTTCAGTTTATCTATTTTTTCTTTGGATACTTGTGGTTTAGGTGTCATATCAAAGAGTCATTTGCCAAAGCCAAAGTTATGAAGATTTACCTGTATGTTTTCTTCCAATAGTTTGTAGCATTAGCTCTTACATTTAGTTCTTTGATTCATTTTGAATTAATTTTTCCATATGATGTGAGGTAGGGATCCAAATCCATTTTTTTGATTGTGGATATTCAGTTATCCCATATTATTTGTTGAAAGGATGATTCTTTTCCTCCATTGAATAGTCTTGAAACTCTTGCCAAAAATCAATTGACCATAGATTATGGGTTTATTTCTGGCTCTCAATTCTATTTCATTGTTCTCTATGTCTGTCCTCATGCCACTTCTATGCTATCTTGGTTACTGTAGCTTCATAGTAAGTGTCGAAATTGGTAAGTGTGAGTCTTCCAACTTTGTTCTTTTTCATGATTGTTTTCACTATTCAGGATCCCTTGCATTTCCATATGAGTTTTAGGATTAGATTGTGTTTGTGTGCATAACAAAGAAGTTGGAGTTTTGACAGAGATTGCATTGAATCTCCAGTTTAGGGAGTATTGCCATTGTAATAATATTGTGTTTTGTTCAATGAATACAGGATGTCTTTCTATTTATTTAGATCTTATTTAATCTCTTATAACAATGTTTCATAGTTTTCATTGTAAAAGTCATGCACATCTTTTGTTAAATTAATTCCTGAGTATTTTATTATTTTTAATGCTGTTGTAAATGGAATTGTTTTCTTAAATTTCAGAATGTTCACTGCTAGTATATAGACATGCAAGTAATTTTTGTATATTGATCTTGTATCCTGGAACCTGGCTGAACTAATTTATTAGCTGTAATAGTTATTTTTAATAATTTTTTCAACTTTCAATATATAGGATCATGCCATATGCAAATAGAGATAGTTTTACTTCTTTTCCTTGCTATATGGCTTTTCTTTCTTTTTCTTGTCTGATTGCTCTGGGTGGAACCTCCAGTACAATATTGTGTGGAAGTGATGAGAGCGACATCCTGCTGTGTCCCAGATCTTGGGGGGAAGTTTTCAGTCTTTCACACATTGTTCAGTATGGTCTTAGCTGCGGATATTTCATCAGTGGCCTCTATCAGGTAGAGGAAGGTCTCCTCTATTCCTAGTGTGTTGAGTGTCTTTATCATGAAAGGGTGTTGCATTTTTTCAGAAATTTTTTTCTGCGTCTATTGAGATGATCATATGTTTTTCATTCTATTGATCGGTGTATTACATGAATTGGTTTTTCTACTAATCTTGCATTCCTGGGACAAATCCCACTTGATCGTAGTGTATAATCCTTTTTATATGTTGCTGCATTTAGTTCTCTGGTATTTTGTTGAGGATTTTTGCATCTATATTTATAAGGGATATTGCTCTGTAATTTCCTTTCTTTGTGTTGTTGTTGTCTGGCTTTTGTGTCAGGCAAACACTGACCTCATAGAATGAGTTATTAAGTGATCTCTCCTCTTCTGTTTTTTGGAATATCTGAGAATTATTGGTATTAATTTTTTAATACATATTTTTAGCAGAATTCATCAGTAAAGATATCTAGTCCTGAGTATTTCTTTGTTGGAAGTTTTCATTATCATTATCATCGTCATCGTCAACTCAATCTCCTTAACTCTTATAGGTCTATTTCTTCTTGACTCAATTTTCATAGTTTGTGCATGTTTAGGAATTTGTCCATTTCATCTAGGTTATCTGATTTGTTGGTATATAATTGTTCATGGTATTCTTTTATATTTCTGTAAGGGCAATCATAGTGTCTTTCATTCCTGATTTTAGTAACTAGTGTCTTCTCCCTCTTTTTTACATTGCTTGCCCATCAACATAGATTTATAGTTACTGTTTATAATTATTGCTCTGTGCACCTGGCTTTTAAATCAGATTGTAAAATAAAAGGGGTTACAAACAAAAATACATTTATATCATCTTTTATATTTACCTGTTTAGTTACTTTTACTGATGTTCTTCATTTCTTCATGTGGATGTGAGTTATTATCTAGTGACTTTCTATTCAGCCTGCAGGGCTCCTTTTAGCATTTGGTGTAGGGACGGTCTGCTAGCAATGGACCCTCTTAATTTTTATCTGGGGATGTCTTAATTTCTTCTACATTTTTGAAAGATAGTTTTGTTGGATATAGAATGACTGGTTGAAAGATTTTTCTTTTCTTTCAGCACTTTGAATATGGCAGCCCAGTGCCTTTTGGACTCCACAGTTTCTGATGAGAAACCAGATGCTAATCTTATTGATGATTCCTTGAACGTGATGAATTGCTTCTGTCTTACTGCTTTCAAGATTGTCTCTGTTTTTTCTTTGCATAGTTTCATTATGATGTATCTAGATGTGGATCTATGAGTTTATTCTACTTGGAGTTTGTCGAGCTTCTTGGATATGTAGATTAATGATTTTCATCAAATTTGGGAAGTTTTCACCCACATTTCTTCAAATTTTCTTTTTAGTCCATTCTCTCTACTCTCCTTCTGGGATTCACATTATGTATATATTGGTACCTTTGATGGTTACCACAGGTTTCCAAGTCTCTGATCCTTTTTCTTCATTCTTTTTCTTTCCAGTCCTCAGATTGGATACTCAATTGACCTATCTTAAAGTTCACTCATTGTTCCTTCTGCCTACTTGAGTCTGCTGTTGAGTCCCTCTAATGATTTTTTCATTTCAGTCATTGGACTTTTCAACTTCAGAATTTCTATTTGGTTCCTCTTTATAATTTCTAACTCTTTATTGATATTCTCATATTTATTGATATGCACATTCTCATACATGTCTCTTGGTGTACGTATGAATATATTTCTGTTCTTTATGTATCTAGGACAGGAACTTATGGGTCATAGGTATGTGTATTTTTTTATTATAGTAAATAAAGCCAGTTTTCCAAAAATGTTGTGCCAATTTAAAGACCCATCACCCGTGAATGAGAGTTTCAGTAGCTCCATATACTTACCAATACTTGGTGTTTTAATTTTAGTCTTTCTGATGTGCATGCGGTGGTATTGCTTTGTGGTTTAAATTAACATTTGCCTGGTTACTAATATTGTTGAGTGCTTTCTAATGTTTATTCCTATTAGGGTGTCATCTTTTAGGAAGTGTCTATTCAGTGTCATCCATTTTATTTTGGCTATTTATCTTTTTTGTTGTTGTTGATTTGTAAGAAGAATTTTTTATAAATTTTCTTAGTTATATATGTTGCAAATATCTTCTCCAAACTGTTGACTTGTCTTTTTACTCTATTTTTGGTATGAATTGATAAGATATATGTATATATGGATAGATGAACATAGTCCAGTTTATTAATTCATTTTACGTCTGTTCTTTGGGTTCCATTTAAAAAGTCATTCCTTATTGCAAAGTCATGAGGACAGTCTCCTTTATCTGTAGAAGCTTGATTGTTTTGCCTTTCACATTAAGAGTTTCAGTCTGCTTGGAAGTTGTTTTGTAAATGAGGTAAAGTAGGTGTCAACTTTAATTTTTTTCTTTTTCATTTTGGATAAATTCTTGTCCCAGCACCATTTGTTGAGAAGATTGTCTTCTCTCCACTGCTCTGCAGCATCCATCTCTCCTTTCCTTTTTTAAATGAATGAGTGGGTCTCTACTCCTCCCTATTCTTCAAGGCTATCTTGGATATGCTTTGCCATTTTTGTTTTTGGTTATTTTTTTGGTGAGAAAGATTGGCCCTGAGCTAACATCTGTTACCAATCTTCCTCGTTTTGCTTGAGGAAGATTGTCCCTGAGCTAACATCTGGGCCAGTCTTCCTCTATTTTGTATGTGGGTTGCTGCCACAGCATGGCTTGATGAGCAGTGTGTAGGTCTGTGCCCAGGATCTGACTTGATGAATCCCAGGCTGCCAAAGTGGAGTGTGTGAACTTAACCACTACACCACCAACCTGGCCCCAACCATTTTTGTTTTTATATAAATTTTAAATAATATTGTTAAATTCCATAAAAGGTATCTATGGGGAATTTGGCTGGAAGCAAATTGAATTAATAGATTAATTTGGGAAGACATTTTTACAATATTGATTCTTCTAATCCATAAGCCTGTCATTCCTGTCTATTTATTTAGATTTTCTCTCAGTGTTTTACAATTTTCTGTGTAGAAGGTTTTACACACCTTTTGTTAAATTTCTTTTAGGTACCTGATATTTCAGATGCTGTTCAAAATGGTGTCTTTTAAAATTTTTATTTTCTATATTTTTGTTCATATATAGAAATACCGTTAGTTTGTCTATATTGATTTCATATTTAGCAATCTCGCTAAACTATTTTTATTATAAAAATATATTAGTAGAGTCTATTCTACATAATCATATAATCTGTAACAAATGATAATTTTATTTCTCCTTACACATGATCTGTGAATGATGACAGTTTTATTTCTTCCTTTAAAATCTTGTCACCTTTTGTTTTTCTTTCGTTTTTTACTGCACTGGCTAAATCCTTCAGTACAATGTTGAATGCAAGTGGTAAGAACTTGTTCCCAGTCTCATAGGGAAAGCTTTCAACATTTCGTCAAGTTGAATGTTTATTGTAGATTTTTTTATTATCATTACTTATTATAATTTCTCTTTGTCAAATAAAGAAGTTCCCTTTTATTCCTTGTTTGCTAAAAATGGATGCTAAATTTTAACACATGCTATTTCTGCAGCTATTGAAATGATCATATGTTTTTTCTTTTTTTTTGTCTGTTAATTTGGTAGGTTAGAATGATGCTTTTAAAAATGTTATACCAGGCTGGCCTGGTGGTGTAATGATTAAGTTTGCACATTCTGCTTTGACAGTCCGGGGTTTGCTGGTTTGGATCCTGGGAGTGGACCTACTCACCGCTCATCAAGCCATGCTAAGGCACCGTCCCATATAGAAAAGCTACAACTCTACAGCTGTGATACACAACTACGTACTGGCGCTTTGGGGAGAAAAAAGAGGAAGATTGGCAACAGATGTTAGCGCAGGGCCAATCTTCCTCAAAAAAAAATTAGTAAAAATGTTAAACTAACCTTCATTCTTAGAATAAATCCAACTTGGTCTTATTGTATTATCCTTTTAATATATTGAGAGATTTCATTTGATAATATTTTATTTTGCATTTAAAAAATTTGTGTTTATGATTGAGTGGGATTATATATATTTTATTTATTTATTACAATAGTATGGTTTTTATTGTGAAAGTGCTGATTTTATTGTGTTCTCTCCTTATCCTGAAATAAAGCGAGGCTTCTCTAGACACGGGATTTGTCAACAATCATGCTATGTGAACTTAGCCAACTGACCTTACGGTTTTCATTTATTATGTGTCAAGCAGCTGTTAAGATAACAGCTAGAAGCCACTGTGAAGTGCAATGTCCGACAGGGGATCTGCTCTACAAAAGGGTTACTTTTCCCTCCCTGTGCTCTCTGGCACTTTAATCCTCAGAGTGGTGAGAGCAGAGATAATGCCCAATGTCTTTGCTGATGTGTCTGTATCCACTAGTACAGGACCTGGCATATAGTAGATGCTCGATACGTAGTAAGTAGTTCCACAAATGGATGACTGACTTCAGTTTCTAGCACATCTGCTATCAGAGGTATTTCTTCAGAACCTTGTGTATAAGTAATGTACTGTTCAAAATGTCATATTCTATTCCTAGACTCCTCTACTAGGCCTGGTTGTTTTCTGGAAGTTGTTGTCTCTGAATGTATGTGAATATGTCAAAGTGGATAATTTCTGAATCGGGACGAACAGTGGGGTTCTGAATCTAGAATTTTAAAACATGGCTACAAATCCTTTGATGCTTCTTTCATCAAGAGGGGAGTATCTGTGTCCCTTCCTCTTGAATCCGGGTGTTTTTATGACTGTTTTGACCCATTAAGTATGACAGAAAGGATACCCTATGATTTCCAAGGCCAAGCCATGGAATCCCGTGCAGCATCTACTTTGTGTGCTAGAATGTTCACTCTTGGACACTGAGCCACACTGTAAGAAGCCCCACCATGCTGAGGCCACCATGCTGGAGAGACCGTGTGGGTGCCCCCTTCAGCAGTCCCAGCTGAGTTCAGTAGGTGACTGCCATCAGTGCAACATGGAACAGAAGAGTCACCCAACTGGACTTGCCCAGTTCCTGACCCACAAAATCATGAAATATAAGAAAATGGAGAAATGTCTGTTCAGGTCTTTTGCCCATTTTTTAATTGGGTTGTTAGTTTTTTTGTTGTTGAGATGTATGAGTTCTTTATATATCTTGGAGATTAACCCCTTATCAGATATATGGTTTGCAAATATCTTCTCCCAATTGTTAGGTTGTCTTTTCGTTTTGTTGATGGTTTCCTTTGCTGTGCAGAAGCATTTTAGTTTTAGTTTGATCCCATTTGTTTATTTTTTCTATTGTTTCCCTTGCCTGGTCAGACACGGTACTTGAAAATGTGTTGCTCACACCGATGCCAAAGAGTGTACTGCCTGTGTTTTCTTCTAGACGGTTCATGGTTTCAGGTCTTACATTCAAGCCTTTAACCCATTTTCAATTGATTTTTGTGTAGGGTTAAGACAAGGGTCTACTTTCATTTCTTTACATGTGGCTGTCCAGTTTTCCCAACACCATTTGTTGAAGAGACTTTCCTTTCTACATTGTATGATCTTGGCTCCCTTGTTGAAAATTAGCTGTCCATAGATGTGTGGGTTTATTTCTGGGCTCTCAATTCTGTTCCATTGATCTCTGTGTCTGCTTTTGTGCCAGCACCATGCTGTTTTGCTTACATAGCTTTGTCGTATATTTTGAAATCAGGGAGTGTGATACCTCCAGCTTTGTTCTTTTTTCTCAGGATTCCTTTGGCTATTCAGGGTCTTTTGTTGTTCAATATAAATTGTAGGATTTTTTTGTTCTATTTTTGTGAAAAATGACATTGGAACTTTGATAGGAATTGCACTGAATCTGAAGATGGCTTTAGGAAGTACGGACATTTTAACTATGTTAATTCTTCCAATCCAAGAGTACAGAATATCTTGCCATTTCTTTGTGTCTTCTTCAATTTCTTTCAGTAATGTTTTATAGTTTTCAGTGTACAGATCTTTCACCTCTTTGGTTAAGTTTATTCCTAGGTATTTTATTCTTTTTGTTGCAATCGTAAATGGGATTGTATTCTTAATGTCTCTTTCTGCTACTTTGTTGTTAGTGTATAGAAATGCAACTGATTTTTGTATGTTGATTTTGTATCCTTCAATTTTAACTGTATTCATTTCTTATTTCTAAAACTTTTTTGGTGGATTCTTTAGGGTTTTCTATATATAAAATCATGTCATCTGCAAATAGTGACAGTTTAACTTCTTCCTTTCCAATTTGGATCCCTTTTATTTCTTTTTCCTGCCTGATTGCTCTGCTAGGTCTTCCAATACTATGTTAAATATGAGTGCTGAAAGTGGGCATCCTTATCTGATTCCTGTTCTCAGGGGGATAGCTTTCAGTTTTTCACCATTGAGGATGATATTACCTGTGGGTTTGTCATATATGGCCTTTATTATGTTGAGGTACTTTCCTTCCATACCCATTTTATTCAGAGTTTTTATCATAAATGGATGCTGTATCTTGTCAAATGCTTTCTCTGCATCTGTTGAGATGATCATGTGATTTTGATTCTTCATTTTGTTAATGTGGTATGTCACATTGATTGATTTGCGGATATTGAACCATCCCTGCATCCCTGGAATAAATCCCACTTAATCATGGTGTATGATCTTTTTAATGTATTATATTCGACTTGCTAGTATTTTGTTGAGGATTTTTGCATTGATGGTCATCAGTGATATTGGCTTGTAATTTTCTTTTTTTGTGTTGTCCCTGTCTGGTTCTGGTATCAGGGTAATGTTGGCTTCATAGAATTACTTAGGAAGTTTTCCCTCCTCTTCAATTTTTTGGAAGAGTTTGGGAAGGATAGGTATTAAATATTCTTTGTATCTTTGGTAGAATTCACCAGGAAAGCCATCTGGTCCTGGACTTTTGTTTTTTGGGAGGTTTTTGATTACTGTTTCCATATCCTTACTGGTGATTGGTCTATTCATATTCTCTATTTCTTCTTGATTCAGTTTTGGAAGGTTGTATGATTCTAAGAATTTATCCATTTCTTCTAGATTATCCAATTTGTTGGCAATAGCTTTTTGTAGTATTCTTTTATAATCTTTCGTATTTCTGAGGTGTCTGTTGTAATTTCTCCACTCTCATTTCTGATTTTATTTATTTGAGCCTTCTCTCTTTTTTTCTTGGTGAGTCTAGCTAACAGTTGGTAATTTTGTTTGTCTTTCAAAGAACCAGCTCTTGGTTTCATTGATTTCTTTTCTTTTTTTTTTTTTTTTTTTTGGTTTCTATTTTATTTATTTCTGCTCTTATTTTTATTATTTCCTCCCTCCTCCTGATTTTGGGCTTTGTTTGTTCTTCTTTTTCCATTTCCTTTAGATGCATTGTTAGATTGTTTATTTGAGATTTTTCTTGTTTGTTGAGATAGGCCTGTATTGCTATAAGCTTCCCTCTTAGAACTGCTTTTGCTGTATACCATAAATTCTGACATGTCGTATTTTGATTTTCATTTGTCTCCAGGTATTTTTTTATTTCTCCTTTGACTTCTTCATTGACCCAATCGTTGTTCAGTAGCATTTTTTTTAATTTCCACATATTTGTGGCTTTTCTGATTTTCTTCCTATAGAATATATACAGATAGCCAACAGGCACACGAAAAGATCTTCAACATCATTAACTATCAGGGAAATGCAAATCAAAACTACAATGAGATATCACCTCAAGCCTGTCAGAATGGCCATAATTAACAACACAAGAAACAACAAGTGTTGGAAAGGATATGGAGAGAAGGGAACTCTCATACACTGCTGGTGGGAGTGCTAACTGGTGCAGCTACTATAGAAAACAGTGTGGAGATTCCTCAAGAAATTAAGAGTAGAACTAACATATGATCCAGCTATCCAATGCTGGGTATTTATCAAAGAACATTAAAACATGAATATGTAAAGATACATGCACCCCTGTGTTCATTGCAGCATTATTCACAATAGCCAAGACTTGGAAGCAACCTAAGTGGCCATCAAAGGATGAATGGGTAAAAAAGATGTGGTATATATACACAGTGGAAGACTACTCAGCCATAAGAAAGGATGATATCCAGCCATTTGTGACAACATGGATGGACCTTGAGGGTATTATGCTAAGTGAAATAAGTCAGAGGGAGAAGGTCAAATACCATATGGTCTCACTCATGAGTAGAAGATTAAAAACAACAACAAACAAACACATAGAGACAGAGATTGGATTGTTGGTTACCAGAGGGGAAGGGGGGAGGGAGGAGGGTGAAAGGGATGATTAGGCACATGTGGGTGGTGATGGATGGTAATTGGTCTTTGGGTGGTGAACATGATGTAATCTATGCAGAAATAGAAGTATAATGATGTACACCTGAAATTTGTACAATATTATAAACCAATGTTACCACAATAAGAAAAAAAAAAGAAAATGGTTATTATCTTAAACCCTTAGGTTTTGGGGTAGCTTGTAATGCAATAGGCAATAATTAGAACTTTTAAAATATTTTTTTCACGTACTTTTTATTTCATGAAGGTATATTTTCTAATCTATTTCCGTTTCCTTCAGAGTTGGTGGTGATTTCATCCAGACTTTGGCATCACTGTTTCTTGGTTTTTTACATTGTCTCTTCATGGATTTTGCTTTAAGGTGAAGAGACTACATCAGGGCTGCCAGCCAGGTGCTATTTTTCCATGTTCTTTCCTGAAACATTGAACATGACCTTCTGTTAATGCAAAATCAAAGGTGGTTCAAGCCATTGTCTCTGATATGCAAAGAAGCAAAAATAGACAAATCATTCTATTGCATCCCAGTGTTGACATGCACATGTTTGCAGCCTCTAAACTTTAAGTAATGTAATTAAAATCTGGCTTGTGTGTAGCCTGGAACAGCAGTGTAACTGAGGATGGTCTCTTACTAGTTGTTATTAAACTTTTCCTTGCTTTACTCATTTTAGCTTCCTCTGAAATAAAGTGGCTAAATGGAATAACATAATTTGAAATTTCCTTTGGGCTCTATGGTTACACTTCTATTTTGTAGACTTGTTAGATTTTAAAATTTAACTTAATTTTTGGGTCATCTAGGATGTCAAATTATGTTTTTAGTTTGACTTTTTGACTTTCTGTCTTTCCTACATTAAAATAATCTGAACAGTTAATTGTTGAACTTAAACACAAATCTAGTGCCTTAGGTGAAATCTTCCATAGATCTCATGGGATAGAGCAACTCAGAGTAACACACATCGGCTTGACCCGCATGTAGTGACTTCACTGGGTTGTTAGTTTCCGGAAGACAGTGTAATTTGATTATAGAGAAAGCTTCCCATTAGTTTTTTGTTTTGTTTTGCTTTTTTAAGCCACAGTTGAAAATTGGGTGTGAACTGCTAAAGACTAAACCTGATGTTTGGTATTTTCCTTTCCTCAGGGAAACGAAGCAGCCAGGAGTAAAAGATTTAGTGTTGATAATTTCATAATTTTTAAAGACTGAAGCAGCAGAATGATTTGCTTTGTTAATTTAACAATAAAGTATTACAACAGAAATGACTTGCTTAAAGTTGTCTCAAAATGTATCATTGGAAACTTGAAAAATTGATATCGAAGAATCCACTTATTGGCTTCTCCTTTTGTTTTATCAGTTTAGCTCTTAAGAAAAGTGAACACGTTGAGTTCCCTGATAGTTGACCGACTGAGATATGCTAGGGATGACTAAGACACTGCCTGAGCTGCTGACCATTCCAGGGTGAAGAGCTCTTTAAAAATCATAACAGGTAGGGGCCGGCCTGGTGGTGTAGCGGTTAAGTTCGCACACTCTGCTTCTGGTGGCCTGGGGTTCACAGGTTTGGATCCCAGGCATAGACCGACACACCACTTGTCAAGCCTTGCTATGATGGCGTCCCGTATAAAGTAGAGGAAGATGGGTACGGATGTTAGCCCAGGGCCAATATTTCTCAGCAAAAAGAGGAGGATTGGCAATGGATGTTAGCTCAGGGCTAATCTTCCTCACCAAAAAAAAAAAAATTGTAACAGTTAAATTTTATTTAGGAATTTACTTTAATTACATTTAGGCATAAAGTTGAAATAGTGTTTCATTATCTAAAATTGAAGTATCAGATTACTGAAAAGGTAAAGACTCAGTTTTTTGGGTGAATTAACAATGGTTAATTACATTTTCAAGACCTCTAGTTATAAAAATTTTCACACTTGGTAAGAAGACACCATAATTTGGCAAACCACAAGCTATTACCGTTTGAAGGGCAGTTTTTCTTCTTTTTTTATTGATGTCATAATAGTTTATCACAGTGTGAAATTTTAATTGTACATTATTTTTTGTCAGTCACCATATAAATGTGTCCCTTCACTCCTTGTGCCCACTCCCCAACCCCCTTGCCCCTGGTAACCACCAAACTGTTCTCTCTGTCTGTGTGTTAGTATATCTTCCACATGAGTGAAATCATGCAGTGTTTGTGTTTCTCTCTCTGGCTTATTTCGCTTAACATAATACCCTCCAGGTCCAACCAGGATTTTGTCTTTTTGTATGGCTGAGTAGTATTCCATTGCATATATATACCACATCTTCTTTATCCAATCATCAGTTGAGGGACACTTGGGTTGCTTCCACTTCTTGGCTATCATGAATAATGCTGCAGTGTACGTAGGGGTGCATAAGCCTCTTTGGATTGTTGATTTCAGGATCTTTGGATAAATACCCAGTAGTAGAATAGCTGGATCATAAGGTATTTTTAATTTTTTGAGGAATCTCCATACTGTTTTCCATAGAGGATGCACCAGTTTGCATTCCCACCAGCAGTGAATTAGGGTCCCCGTTTCTCCACAACCTCTCCAACATTTGTTGTTTTTTGTCTCAGTGATTATAGCCATTCTAACCAGTGTAAGGTGATATCTTAGTGTAGTTTTGATTTGCATTTCCCTGATGATTAGTGATGTTGAACGTCTTTTCATGTGCCTGTTGGCCATCTGTATATCTTCTTGGAAAAATGTCTGTTCATATCCTCTGCCCAGTTTTTGATTGGGTTGTTTGTTTTTTTTGTTGTTCAGTTATGTGAGTTCTTTATATATTATGGAGATTAACCCCTTGTCAGATATATGATTTGCAAATATTTTCTCCAGGCTGGTGGGTTGTCTTTTCATTTTGATCCTGATTTCATTTACCTTGCAGAAGCTCGTTAGTCTGATGAGGTCTCACTTGTTTATTTTTTCTTTTGTTTCCCTTGTCCAAATAGATATGGAATTCGAAAAGATCCTTCTATGACCAATGTCAAAGAGTGTACTGCCTATGTTTTCTTCCAGGAGTTTTATAGTTTCAGGTCTTACCTTCAAGTCTTTGATCCATTTCGAGTTGATTTTTGTGTATGGAGGTAGAAAATGGTCTACTTTCATTCTTTTGCATGTTTCTGTCCAGTTTTCCCAGTACCATTTATTGAAGAGACTTCCCTTTCTCCATTGTGTGTTCTTAGCTCCTTTGTTGAAGATTAGCTGTCTGTAGATGTGTGGTTTTATTTCTGGGCTTTCAATTCTGTTCCATTGATCTGTGTGTCTGTTTTTGTACCAGTACCACACTGTTTTGATGACTATATCTTTGTAGTATATTTTGAAGGCAGGGACTGTGATGCCTCCAGGATTGTTCTTTTTTCTCAGGATTGCTTTAGCTATATGGGGTCTTTTGTTGCCCCATATGAATTTTAGTATTCTTTGTTCTATTACCGTGAAGAATGTCATTGGGATTCTCATTGGGATTGCATTGACTCTGTAGATTGCTTTAGGTAGTATGGGCATTTTAACTACGTTTGTTCTTCCAATCCATGCACGTGGGATATTTTTCCATTTCTTTATGTCATCATTGATTTCTTTCAATAATGTCTTATAGTTTTCATTGTATAGGTCTCCCACCTCCTTGGTTAAATTTATTCCTAGATATTTTATTCTTTTTGTTGAGATTGTAAATGAGATTTTCTTCTTGAGTTCTCTTCCTGTTAGTTTGTTATTAGAGTATAGAAATGCAACTGATATTTGTAAGTTGATTTTGTACCCTGTGACTTTGCTGTAGTTGTTGATTATTTCTAACAGTTTTCCAATGGATTCTTTAGGGTTTTCTCTCTATAAAAAAATCACATCATCTGCAAACAGCAAGAGTTTCACTTCTTTGTTGCCCATTTGGATTCCTTTTATTCCTTTTCCTTGCCTAATTGCTCTGGCCAAAACCTCCAATACTATGTTGAATGAGAGTGGTGAGAGTGGGCACCCTTATCTTGTTCTCAGAGGGATGGCTTTCAGCTTTTCCCCATTGAGTATGATGTTCACTGTGGGTTTGTCCTATATGGCCTTTGTTATGTTGAGGTACTTTCCTTCTATACCCATTTTGTTGAGAGTTTTTAATCATAAATGGAGGTTGGATCTTGTCAAATGCTTTCTCTGCATTGATTGAGATGATCATGTGGTTTTTATTCCTTGTTCTGTTAATGTGGTGTATCACATTGATTGTTTTGTGGATGTTGAACATCCCTGTGTCCCTGGTATAAATCCCACTTGATCGTGGTGTATGATCTTTTTAATGTATTGCTGTATTTGGTTTGCCAATATTTTGTTGAGGATTTTTGCGTCTATGTTCATGAGTGATATTGGCCTGTAATTTTCTCTTTGTATTGTCCTTGTCTGGCTTTGGTATCAGGGTGATGTTGGCCTCGTAGAATGTGTTAGGAAGTGTTCCACATTCCTCTATTTTTTGGAATAGTTTGAGAAGGATAAGCATTAACTCTTCTTTGAATGTTTGGTAAAATTCTCTGGGGAAGCCATCTGGTCCTGGACTTTTATTTTTTGAGAGGTTTTTGATTACTGTTTCAATCTCTTTACTTGTGATTGGTCTATTCAGATTCTCTTATTTCTTCTTGATTCAGTTTTGGGAAGTTGTATGAGTCTAAGAATTTATCCACTTCTTTTAGATTGTCCAATTTGTTGGAGTATAGTTTTTCATAGTATTCTCTTATAATTCTTTGTATTTCTGTGGTATCCATTGTGATTTCTCCCTTTCATTTCTAGTTTTATTTATTTGAACCTTCTCTCTTTTTTTCTTGGTGAGTCTAGCTAATGGTTTGTCAGTTTTGTTTATCTTCTCAAAGAACCAGCTCTTTGTTTCATTGATCCTTTCTACTGTTTTTTGGGTTTCAATTTCATTTATTTCTGCTCTAATTTTTATTATTTCCCTCCTTTTGCTGACTTTGGGCTTTGTTTGTTCTTCTTTTTCTAATTCTGTTCGGTGTAGTTTAAGATTGCTTATTTGGGATTTTTCTTGTTTGTTAAGGTGGGCCTGTATTGCTATGAGTTTCCCTCTCAGGACTGCTTTTGCTGCCTCCCATATGAGTTGGTATGGTGTATTTTCTTTTTCATGTGTTGTCAGATATTCTTTGATTTCTCCTTTAATTTCTTCAATGATTCATTGGTTGTTCAATAGCATGTTGTTTAGACTCCACATCTTTGTCACTTTCCCAGTTTTTTTCTTGTAGTTGATTTCTAATTTCATAGCATTGTGGCTGGAAAAGATGCTTCTTATGATTTCAATCTTCTTAAGTTTATAGAGGCTGGCCTTGTTTCCCAATATGTGGTCTATCCTTGAGAATGTTCCATGCGTGCTTAAGAGGAATGTGTATTCTTCTGTGTTTGGATAGAGTGCTCTCTATATATCTATTAAGTCCATCTGGTATAGTTTTTCATTTAAGTCCACTATTTCCTTATTAACTTTCTGTCTGGATGATCTACTCATTGATGTAAGTGGGTTGTTAAAGTCCCCTACTATTATTATGTTGTTGTTAATATCTCCTTTTAGGTCTGTTAATAGTTGCTTTATGTACTTTGATGCTTCTGTATTCAGTGCATATATATTTATAAGTGAAAAGTCTTCTTGATGGAGTGTCCCTTTTATCATTATATATTGCCTGTCTTTGTCTCTCATTATCTTTTTTATCTTGAAGTCTACTTTGTCTGATGTAAGTATGGCAGCACCTGCTTTATTTTGTTTTCCATTAGCTTGGAGTATCATCTTCTGTCCCTTCACTGTAAGCCTGTGTTTGTCTTTAGAGCTGAGATGTGTTTCCTGGAGGTAGCAAATTGTTGGGTCTTATTTTTTAATCCATCCCGCCACTCTGTGTCTTTGGATTGGGGAATTCAATCCATTCACGTTTACTGTGATTATTGATATATGAGGGCTTAATGCTGCCATTTTATCGCTTGTTTTTCAGTTGTTATGTATTTCCCTTGTTTCTTGTCCCATGTATTTTGGACTACTAATTCAGTTTGGTGGCTTTTTATGATGGTTCATTTGTGTCTTTGTTCCGATTTTTTGTTTAGTGGTTACTGTGAGGTTTGTATAAAAGATCTCATAGATGAGATCGTCCATTCCCTGATAGCCTCTTGTTCCCCTAGTCTAAGCAGATTTCATCCCTTTCCTCTTCCCTTTCTAAGTTGTTGTTGTCACAACTTATTCTATTATGTTTTGTGAATTGGTGATTAAAATGAAGTGATAGTATTTATTTTTTATGTGTTCCTTCCCTTTATCTTTAGAGTTATAATTAAGTGTTTGCTAGCCTGTTCTGGTAGAGTGTTGCTATTTTCTGATTTTGTCTGCCTGTTTATCCCCTTGCTCAAGGCTTTGTACATGAAGGACAATTTTTAACTATATGTGCGTCAGTTCTGCTGCTCTTCTCTATTTAGAGGGAAATAATTCCTAATATTTTGTGTATACTAGGTAAAGCTGTTTTTGCTATTATTTGGATTGAAATCCTTTGAAGAACAACAGTGTAAACTGCCATCTCCAGATATATGAGCATGGTAGCCTCTGTGTGGGTGAAAATCCTTACTGAGCCTTCTGCTCCCAATCATAGTATTTATAATGACTCCACTTCCCTTGTAGAAGAGCAGTAAACTAGTGACCATGGATTGTTGTGTTTAAAGATTAAAAAATAGAAAGTTATCTATCTATCCATCCATCCATCCATCATCCATTCATCCATCCATCCATTTATCCAACCATCTTTCATCCATCCACCCATCATCCATTCATCCATCCATCCATCCATCCATCCATCATCCATCCATCCATCCATCCATCATCCATCCATCCACACATTTTTCTGTAAATGATAACTTAAAATAATCTGATGACAGATATGGGCATTAGCTAAAAATGTTAAGCATAATTTGGAGACTAAGGTGATAACTAGAGCAAGGGTTGGAAAACATTTTTGGTAAAGGGCCAGATAGTAAATATTTTAGGCTTTGTGGGCCAGGAGGAAAAATTGAGGATATTATGAATGTATTTATATAATAAGAAAGGAAACAAATCTCTACAATCTTTTCATTGGCAACTTTCAAAATATAATAATAAAAAGTGAGTGTGATTTTATTTTGTAATACAAATCTATGAGTGAGAAAAGTGAAATTATGTTTTTCGGGGGTAACATTTTGCTTAATTGGGGTTCAAAGTTAGCATTGCCTATCATCAAAATTAATTGCAAACGTTCATCTGTTAATGCTGATATGTAATGGAATTCTACATATTTCATCTTTGAAAATGTCTTTTTGCACAGATAAGTACTGCCAAACACTGATATCAGTCTATAAACACTTGACTTTACTTGGGCATATTCTTTGCATGGCAGGCATTTATAGAGTTCTATTAGACTTTACTCTTGGTATTTGTCTGTTAAGATTTCATTACATTGCAGATTAATTGCTTTCAACTGAAGGGTAGGTGGAAGCTTCTAAAATGCAGCTAAGTGGATTTTGCAATGTAGAAGTTTCCTCTGCCCTTGCCTTGATGTTTGAAAAATGCTGCTGGAACTGGAACTGTAGTCTGAGCTTGGGAAACATTTTTGTTTCAAATGTGTGTGGAAATGCAGATCTTGTGCTTGTTTTGGCTTTGACAGCATGAAAAGTGTATAAAGCTGCTAATGTAACTTGTGGTTCAAACATCTGTTGTCTTCAAAATGACTTTACTGTAGTATAAGCTTTGCCTGTAAGTACTGTTTTGCCTTGTAACTTTAGGTTGAATTCATTCGGACATGGTATCAAGCTAATTCTATACTCATTTGGTATTTGATGAAAACGGTTGAATGTGATTCTCATTTAGAAAACTTTCAGTTTCCACCTTGAGCTGAACGTTGGGCAGCTGTGTGGTGGGGCAAGTCAAGAAACTCAGCTTCTATTTCTGACAAAATTTCACAGAACGGATGAGGGTTAAGTACACCAGAGTGAATAAAGTTCATTGGTGCTACACATGACAGATTAAAATATCTTCTGCAAAGTACCTACTGACAAAAATACAGTAAGTAACCCTAAGCGCTAAACACTTTACATTTTCAAAAGTGTTGTAAAGTTGTATACCTAAGCCTTTTTCTCCTCCACAAATATTTTACCACCACCACTTATAACACATCTTAGCAGATTCCACTTCAGCCTGTACCAAATCTATGTTTTCTCAACTTCTTTTAAAATATTCTCATTTGTAGTTGTTCCATGCAGATTATTTGTAGGGACTAATTCTTCAGTCAATTTAGACTACTGACGTCTTAAATCAACAACAACATTTGAGCAAATGTTATCAGTAACATTTGTTGACTCCTCAAGAGTCAAGGTAAAGCACTTGAGATAATTTGCCTCATTTTGATGAACTGTCTATGTTGCCACCAGTGTTCTTAGCTCTTGCATATGTCATCAAGCTGAAAAGCTAACAGTCTTAGATGAGCTTATTTTCTCGGGAGCTCATTTCTTTGGCTGCTGCAATCACCCATGATTTAATCAACTCACAATTTGTTAATGGTTTTCCTTTTTTGGCTAACAAATAAGCCATTCATAAAATTACTTTGGTTGCAGGCTGATTTTCATTTTGTTGAAGAAATACTACTCTGTTGAGATATCCTGTTTTAAATTTTCTTACTTTTCTGACCATGCTGTCCATGAGTCGTGACAAGCATTCAGACTGGTATGTGGATGGATGTCATATCCTTTGAACTCAGCTCTAGTGTCACAGCATAATAAACATGATGCTATTAAGATCATATAATAAAACAATCCACACACCACCCTGCCCCAAAACATGGTATATGGAGTCCACTTTTCTCTTCTTTTCTTGTTTTGATATGATGAGTATGCTCTGGAAATAGAATGTCATGGTACAGCAGTGCTTGGGGCACTCGAAATGCTGCCAATTTATAACTGCGTTGCTATGGCCTGTGGTGCAGCTGGCACAAGTGTGAAGCTATGAGAGCACCGCATACGATCCTTGTCACAACCACTCCACTCTGCATTGTGGCAGCAAGCAGCCACTGACAGTACGTCAGCAAGTGGATGTGACCGTGCACCAATATGACTTTATGGACACTAGGATTTGAACTTCCTATCATTTTCTTGTGTCACAAAATATTCCTTAAAATTTTTTTCAACTGTTTAGAAATGTAAAAGCCGTTCTTAGCTCACTGGCCACACAGAAGAGAAGCAGGCAGTGAGTGGGTCTGGTGCATGAGCCACAGTTTGCTGACTCATGGAGGAGAGTTACAGATAAGTCAGTGGGGGTTGCTATCAGCAGATGAGAAAGATAGAATTCCCATCCCAGGTAAAGGAACTGGGAGCTTCAACTTGTCACCCACGCTCCTGGTCACACGTCCCATGTCACGCCTTCACTCAACTGAAAGGTGAAAGGCAAGCTGTGTGAAGATGGAGTGGCATCATGGGCAGCCTGTATGGAGAACCTCAGTGGAGGAGCGCTTGCAATTCCCCACGCCCAGAACCGCTGTGAGCCTACAAATGTATTGACGTTCCTTCCCCAATCTAAACACATCTCACAGACACTCTGCCTCTTCCTTTCTCCCCCTTTCCTTTTTCCCTCTTTCTTTTCTCCATCTCCTTTCAATGAGTCAGTCAAAAAAAGACCAGAAAAGGTGGAAAAAATGCTGCTTTTGGAAGTCACATGTCCATATTTGTGCTTGCCTTATTCTTGAACAAGTCTGTTAAGGAAAAAAGAGACCCAAAGTAGAATTTGGAAAATCAAATCTGAAATGGAAAGAATAGTGTTTTTAATTTTCTTTTAAAAACCCTAAATGATTTACAGTAATGTTCAATCAGATGTTATCATATGTCATTAGAGTGTCAACAGTGTTTGAATTCAAGTCTAAACCCTATATAGATGCAACTAAATGCAGAGTTAATATACTGTATACTAAGATATTTTTAAAGCGCATTTGCCTTAGTAAGTAATAAAGATACACATTTTCAGTGTACCAAATCAATGATCCTACTCAAAACAGAACAAATATGGAAATGGTCCAATAAGCGACCCATGTGAGGAGTTGTCTGGTTCCCTGTTTGAGTATCCCCTGCTGTAAAGAGCACCTACCCTGTCTGTGGCATTCATCTTCACTTCAGTACAATCTATTAATACAAGGTACTGGAAGATTTAGTGTACAAGACACACACCTTTTGAAGATGATAATTGTAGGTATACAGTTAACCTGTAATAACTATATTTTTACCTATTTTACCTGTAATAGCTCTATTTTTACCCTATTAATGTGCTTCTGTAAATTTATGGTTCTCTATTGCTTTCATTAATTCTTGGAATCACTGCATTTCTCTCCGCCTTATTCAATCGGACTGGCTCTTCATTTGGCACAATGTTTTGGTTTCTTTGGGCTTCTAGACATAATTACTAGGGGAGGCAGGATTTAAGATTGTAAATCCAGACGTTTAGGAAAGCTACTAGCCCTGTTAAGATAGGTACTAACGAGACCCTTGATTTTTTCTTTTTTATCACTTACTCCAAGTTTTGTCAGCATGTAAATGGATTAGAATTTACAACTGCTCAATATTTATGTAAGGCAGAGTATTTTAATGGCATATAAATTATTACATGTATCATGATTACTGTTTGCCTGGAAATTTCAAATGACTGTAATGTGTGCCAGTTTTCTCCCATCAAAAGGAAAACATGATTAAAATGGAAAACATGGAAAAATTAGTGCTTGGAAGGCCTCCAGGTATAGCTTCTGAAGTTGCAGCATTTCAATTTTTAGCTCAGATGAAATCCTGTACATTTGCAGAGAAATCACAATTCCATTGAAAACAGGAAAATGTCGTAAAATTGCAAATGTGCACCATAGACTTAGTTTCTGGAAGCTTTGTTTATCAGCTTACCAGCTTGGTTTTAGCTAGCATGTATATTCTGATAAATACAGCACCTGAGGTGGTGTTGGGAGGCAACAGAGCAGAGGGCAGTGTTTCTCAGTGTGGTCCCTGGACCAGCAACAGCATCCCTTGGGGACTTGTTAGGAATGCAGATTCTCAGGCCCACCACCCATCCTACTGAGTCAAAAAGTCTGGGGAGAGGGGCAAGCAATCCATATTTTAATCACCCTTCCAGATGATTCTGATCACATGGAAGTCTGAGAACCACTGGTATTGTGGTTAAGGGATTGGATCTGTCAACACTTCTCGAACTTCAATGTGTCTTCCAAGCACCTGGGATCATTTGAAGATGCAGACTGTAATTTGATAGGTCTGGGGGGGCCAGAGACTCTGCATCTCTAACAAACTCACTCAGAAGCGATGGTGATTGTTGCCCATCTGGGACTGCACCTGGCGGGGGGGGGGGGGTGCTGTCAGTCTGCTTGTGTTTGATTCCCAGCTCTGCTAGATAACCTGGTAAATAAGTTAGATATCCTGGAACATGTTACTCAAATGATCTGAGTGCTGTTTCCTGTGCACAGAAGTGGGATCCCAATTGTGTCTGCCCTGTGGTGGTGTGGGTGTGCGTGCCCATATGTGGGAAGAGCTCAATGGACGTGAGCTTTTACCGTTATTGCTCAAGCAGGTTGAGATGGCAATGGACGTATCAGGGAAATCACTCACACTTTAACTTTCTCCTTCCCCTCCCCCTTTCTCTCTCTCTCCCCAGAGAGACCCCATGACTCGAACTAGATCTTGACAATTAGCAAGTGATTTTTAACTGACTGGAGCTCACCAAGATCTTAAGAATACTCCGCAATAATTTAACTAGCAATATTAAGGCTTATATGGTCCTATATACTCTATATTCATTGCCAAAGGAAAATTTGCTCAACTGTAGCATGGACTTTGTGGGATGGAATACTATATGACACTTATTAATTCACAGGCAAAATGATAGCCAGGTAATATTGTCTTTCTTTATAGATCTCGTGGAAGGATCTGTGGTAAATTACACAAAAAGGAGATTGTAAAGTTGTCACTTCTTTTGTAGAAACCCTACAACCTAAAATAATTGATTTTCATAAGAGCCTTGAAAGAAGGTAAAGAGAGTGGGTAACAAGATACCTTCTTAGATGAAGTCTAAGATAGAAGTCTATGATGTTTCCCAACATTATGATGAAAATATTCTAAAATACAACAAAGTTTTGCAGTAAACAATTGAATTCCCATTATTTAGATTCTACCATTAATATTTTATCACACTTGCTTCATCACATAACTAATCATCCATCTATCCCTCTATCCACTCATTAATCCATTTGATTTCTGACGCATTTCAAAGTCAACTTTATACATCAGTGCACTTCCCCCAATACCTCAGTATTGAGCATACTTGTAATCTATTGCTACCATTTTAAACCAGAATTTTGTCTCACTTATTAATAAACCTTCCTTTTAATGGCATTGGAGCTCAGCATGCTATACCAAGGACATAATTAAGAGTAGGCTGTTTGACCTTTAATTTTGTGCCTTTTTGGCTGAAATCTGTGAGTGGCAAGCTAGACTGACACAGGTTTAAAATAATGGGAAAAGGATGTGTTAATTACTAGAGTTTAATTGAGAAATGTTTCTTCCACTTTACGTGGCTGTGGGAAGACTCGGCAAACCCAGGAAATTACAGCAGAAATTTAAAATGTTAGCAACCCCCATGCACTGGAAAGTCCCCAAAACATGTAGCTAACATGTCTACATCTGCTTTTTTTTTCAGTCAAATTCTCATCTTCCATCCAAAAAAAGAAGCATGTAATTTACCAATAGATGACAGGCTGTAATGTCTGGGGACAGCTCTTGGAAGCCTAGAAAGAGAATCCTATTCCCTGAACTCCTTCCCTCGTATTTCTTCCCAGAAATGTTTACACAGTGTATGGGTGAGGACTAGGTCATCTGTCGTTACATTGGTAAGGGTCATCCTACTGACTGAGTATCAATACATTTATAAATGGCTTCAACTTTGGACCCATTATTACCTACCCTTTATCTGAATTTTTCTTATTTTTTCATGAAGTTACATTGTGACAACTGGGTGCACAACCTTTGGAGTTCTCTTCACAGTTCTTGTGTGTGTAGGGTCTCTGTCAGTGACCCCATTGCATTAATTAACCTTGGGAGCTGTTACACTCCTGCATTTCTGGAACTCAAGCTCTCATCTGAAGGCTTGAGAAGTTCTACCAGATGGACGTCCTGATATGTTCAGCCCAACTCCTCCACTTCTGGTTGTTCTGCTCATGATATGGCCAAAGTATGTCTTATTTAAGGACCCAGCCAGGGACAGACCTTTTAGATGTCTTCTGACACATGCGTTTTAATAAAGCTCATGACTTGTGATGATACTCTGATTTTTATTTTGACTAGGAAGACATTTCATGGAATTAGCTACTGGTATTTCAGGGAGACCTGCCAAAAGATTTTTTGGGGGGCCCATAGAAGAAATAGTTCAAGACCCAACTAACCTCCTCCATCTACTCAGTTGTTAGCTCCTCTCCAAGAATGGGCAAAATAATGGCCCCAAAGATATCCACATCCTAATCCTCGAATGACCTTGAGATGAAGAGATGATCCTGGGTTATCCAGGTGGGCCCAGTGTAATCATCAGGGTCCTTAAGAGGAAGGCAGAACAGTCAGAGAAAGAGACATAGTATTCCTGCCTTTGAAGACAGAGACAGGGACCACAGGCCAGGTGGGAATGCAGCCCTGCTGACACCTTGATCTTAGCGCAGCGAGACCCATTTGGACTTCTGACCTGTGGAACTATAAGATGACAAATTGGTGGTGTTTTGAGCGACAGAGTTCGTGGTAATTTGTCGTGGCAGCAAATAGGAAGCTGAATACAGTGTGAGCACTTAACCCCCATGGAGGTATGTGGTGTGGGTTGGCCGTGTTCCAGGCACTGTGGTGAGCTTCAGTTTTCAGGGCAGAACTTTCAAAGGGATAAATACCACAGGCACATGAATCTAGGGTCTTGTTCTGTTGTCTCCTCTACTGGCACTGTCACTTCACCCTAAGAGGACTGGATCCTACCTGAGTGAGGGAGGGTCTAGCCATGTTACTTTCCGTGTGTGCAAGTGTGCACTACCCTTTCTCTCCCTGTCAATTGGACCACTCGCTCAACCATCCCATTACAGATGTCCTCCGGCTGCTGCTTCAGCCTGTGAGACACACTGGCGATGTGGCAGCAGCACCGCCTGGGCTCCTGGCTCAAGTGAGCGTCTGGTTGGCTGGTCATCATGTTGACATGGCTGGTCCTGTCTTTGGGTTGAGTTGTGGGAAAGTGTCAGGTGTTTAGTACTTCCTAGTTTACATGGAGCCATCTGGAAAAACTGGATCCCGTACCTAAGCACATGGGAGGTACCACTCTATTGACATGGCCCTTGACTCCCCTCCTGGGCCAACTCACAGGCAGCGGCCATCAGTGTTTATTCTCCAGTTAGCTTCCACCAGGTGGGGCAGCATTTAGGCTACCCAAGGTTATCGATCAGATGACCTCAAAATACTGCCTCCATGTTATCCTCGTGCGTCCACAGTGGTTATGGAACAAGATCTGTAAGGTGAAGGGTCAATTAACACCTCATGTAGTCCAGATTCACCTCATGAGAATGTCCAAATGTGTCCTACAGTTCCTGACAAGAGTCTGTTTCTTTATATGTCTTCACCCATTTTGGCTACTGCTTGTCAAAAAGTGGACTGTGTTTTCTTGTGTTGGCTAGATTCACTTTTGTTAAATATCATTAAGCAGTAACTTTTTTCTTCCTGTGTTTTGCCTGATGGTCGGATTTGTGGCATAAACACTTTGTTCATTTTGGCACAATGCCTGACATATGGAGGGAACCTAATTACTGTCTGTTAAGTGTGTGGGGAGCAGGGATCAGTCCGCTGTTGCTACAAAGAAGCTGTAGAAGCCACCACCCCAGAACTCAGTGGCTTAAAACAAAGCCATTTGTTCTCACGGCTGTGCAGGTTGGCCTGAGGGGCTCTGTTCTGCCTGGGGTGTAGGGGGCAGGGAGGCACTCCTTCCCACTAGATCTGCAGGTGGGCTGGACGCCAGAGCATCCAGGCTGAGTTCGGCTGAGCCCTCTGTGTCAATCTACAGGTAGATGAGGTGGATCTGGACCACAGGACAGTAGGAAGATGCAGGAATCCTAGGAAACCGCCGCAAGGATTTTAGCTCCCGCAGCATCAAAGCGGTGAGAATGCGCAGTTGCCAAGTCCCACACACCTGCTTGCCGAATTATGGGAGCAACCAGGCTTCTCTCTCCCCTCCCGTCCCCATCCCACAAGATGCCTCTCCTTGATGGATTCTGGACTGGAACCTTGCTGGCAAGAAATTCTAGGAAACCTGGAACCCCAGACACCCGACTTCTGTGGTACAGGGGAGCAGAGAGAGCAGTGGGGAGGATTTCTGGTCTCCATGAGCGTCCTGCTCTGTGCAGATCTCCACACGCCATCTGACGGCCCGTCACAGGCCCTGGGCTCACACTGCTGCCTGGAGCAGCTGGAGAGGCTCCCTTCGTTACCTCAGGGCCAGCAGACTTGGGCATCTCTCAGTGTGTGAGCTGAAGAGTAAGTGACTGTGGTCTGTGTCGCCTCCACAAACAGAAGGCCGGGGGCCTTTTCCTTATTCTGGGGACAGCAGTGAGGAGCACAGGTTTCCACTTTGGAGGAGAGAGCCCTCCCTGAGAGCCCTCCCTGAGAGCCCTGGACATGAGACATGTTGGGAGTGACTCCTGAATTTTGGGGTTTTTTCTTCCACCCTCTAGCACACATGACTTACCTGCTTTGTCTCCAGACACTATCTGCACAAGGCCCTCAAGGTCATAGACCAGGGTGAAGAGACAGTAATGTTTCCTGCTGAGCGAGAGATGCCCCAGCTCAGAAAGCTGGTGTGGCCCCGAGGAACGATGCTGAAGGTATGCTGCTGTCCCTGAGACATGAGAACAAGTGACTTCTGACACACACACACACTCCCAGAGCATCTGCTAGAGCATGAGTTGACAGCCTGTGGCCAGGGGCTGCACTGGTTCATCCAGCAAGTACCGAGCTCATCCAGGGCAGCTAGTTCCATTTTAGTCACCGTACGGCAAAGCAGGTAAAATGTGCCCTTGTTTTCCAAGAAGCCTGTACTTCAAGCAGGCCAAATCAGGATTATAGGAAATAAAAGCTCTCCTCTCCAAGTCTTTGACAGTGGCGCTAATCCCTGCGATTCCCCTGTGAATGCAATATTGCTTTTGGCTTAGGATTTTATACTGAGTGGAACTCTCTTTTCCTTTCCTAGGATGATAGCCCATATCCCCAGAGCAGGGAGCCAGGTGGGGAGCTGCCAGCTGCTGAGCATGGCTGTTCTAAGTGTACACCCAGGAGCTGGGGAATAACCGTGGGTGCTCACAGAGCCAGCGGGTCCCCCGTGACACGGGGCAGGCCGACGCCGTTTGTCACCGACACCCTCACCAGCCTCTTCTTGGGGGAGGTGCGTAGGGATTGAATGGGTCCAGCGAGTGTGTTGGGACAGGAGCCTGCGTGGTCAATGAGCTGCCCTGGCCTCGCTGCCATCAGACCCCTGGATCCTGACCCATCTGTGATGGAGGCTGTGCCCTCTGAGTCTCGAGCTCACGGTGGCCACCTGGTCTCTGTGAAACTGTCTCCTGGCATCTCCAGTGAAACCAGCAGCCTGTTTGCTGGCAGTGTCTTCCTCGGCGGCCCTGGCCACCAAGGCTCCCTGCACAGCGCTGCTTCAGAAATGTGCTCCTGTCATGGCGAATTTCTCAATCCTGCGGTGAAGGGAGATCTTCTGGGCTGTCCTAGGTGGGGAGGGTCATGATCTGGGTGTGGTCTAGGTTACAAACGACTCCGCATTCCAATATCACAAAATGTTTGGATCTCTTTCTGGATAATGTTCCAAGACACTTCTGGCACATCCACCCCATTCAGCACAGGCCACCACCGGGCACTGGTGTGACTCAGCTGCTCAGAGAGCAATTAGAACCATGTGTAGCTGCTGGAGAAAGCACGCCAGGTTCTGCCTCTGAGGTCGGGATGCCGCCCCCGGGACTCTGCCCACGGCCCCGCCTCCCTGGAGGTCCTCACACGTGTTCCCCACATGATGCCCACACGAATTGGTAAGGCTGTGTAACTCTGTGTGTACAAACCTCCCTCTCCCAACCCTGGTGCATGCAGAAATTTGACTCCAGGTGTCACAGTAAAGGGACATGCTGGGGTGGATCCTGAGGAGAATTGGCTGTCTCCTGGAGGAGATATTGTCACAGTGTCTCTCCACCTTGCAAATGAGGCTTAGGGGATTTGAGCTTAAATTACTCTGAATCCCAAACGAGGTGGTGTGTCTCACACAAGAGAAGGCATGAGCTGTGAACACAACCTCCATCTCAGCTTAGAAACTTCATGATGTTTTCACTCTGTCTGTCCTGTCACACAATGTTTTGTACAATTTCTGCTTCAGCATTATGTTGTACAATATAATACTTAGAGGGGTAAATGACATCCTGCAAATCGCCGCATAACTGGAGTGTTCTCATAAATGCTTTCGTGCTTGTTTTGGCAAGAATATTGATTACCTGGCTTTCAGATTCATGCCCAACAAAATATGTGAAAGGAAAATTGGTCTCTGGTCAACAGGTGGTCCGATGCTCACAGAAGGTCACTAGTCGCCAGTTTTCCCACATGGTGCTGGGTCAACTTGCTCGTCCTTGAAATGGAGGAGAGTCGCACTGGCCGGCAGGCAGCCACTTCCTGGGGAAACCTTTCTGTTCCAAGAGGAAGTGCGGTAACTATTTACATTCTGAATCCACTTTTAACAGTTTTCTTCTATTTACTAAAGGCAACTTCTGTGTTGCAGCAGATATAAAGAGCCAGGGACGTACATTTCTGATGATTTGTGTGCATATTATGTTTGGCTAATTCTCCATGCTGGGTTTTAATCTCTACTGACTCAAACCTGCCGTTCTTCATTTTATCTCGACTGGCATGTACCGAGAACCTCACACTTATCAGCACTTTTGCACATCATCTCATTTAATTCCCTGCTGACATGATGGGAAAGGCATCCTCATCACCATTTGTCACAAGGGAAACGAGATTCATGAAGGTAACCTATCTTGCCCAAGATCCCACATGGAACCATGACCCAAAGGCAGTTTCCTTTTTCTTTTTTAAATTCCAAGTGAAGTATAGCCACTCCCTGGTTGTTACATGCCTAGCTACATAGATTCATTTAATGCTCGTCCTCTCAGAGCATGATTAGAAATGCACAGTGATAACAAAGTTTAGCAAATCATTGTTGGATTTGGATTAGCTGATTAAAAATGAAAAAAAAGACTACATGCCACTGCTCCTTTCCCCATGTGTGTAAACAAGAGAAAGAAACAAGGCCATTTTGTATCTCACCGTACCTGACAGTTGAAGGTAGCAGATTCAGAGGAGGTGAGAACCGCACATTTGCATCTTGCTGGAATCACGTTTGTCTCACAAGGGGAACTGCGTCCTCACTAGCAATGGGGCAAAAGATTGATTTGTCTTTCCTTATTTTAACAATGTTGCTTGCTGTGAGCATCATTTCTCAGAGCCTTTGCAGAGCTCACACACACTGACATAGGCATGTCATATATATTACATATATTATTTTAAAACTACATTAAACATATGGCATATAATTTAACAGCATAATATATGCAAAAATGTAGCTCTTACAAAATTTCTTCTCTGTGTGCGGAAAAATACAGGTTTTTAGCATATTGCTAGTTGTGTAGTATCTTTAAGATATTTTAAATAATATTGGTCTTTATATTCATTTACCTATTATTGCACAACAACCCAAAGACAAGAGTCAAAGAACTTACTTGGTTTGTGACCTATTTTAAGGGTGAGTGCTGATTTCACTAGTGGATTTGGAGAAAAACAGTTTTGGGGTGGGAATGAAAATAAAAAATTAAGTTTGAGATTTCTGTGAGATATTCAGTGGAGCTGTCATAGGGACAGGAGGACATATGCTTCTGAAGCTGATCTGTAAACTTTGTTGCTGTTGGCAAATCCCGTTTATTGTTTCAGTGTTGTTTACTTATGTGTTCCTTCTTTCATCTTGATTGACTTTGCTAGAAAGGGTGTGGATGTTATTAGTAATGTCAAAGAAACAGCCTTTGGTCTTGTTGATCTTCACTTGAATTTCTTTACTTTTTCCTTCATTAATTTTTCTCTCATCTTTTTTTTTCCTTCTACTTTTAGTATCATTCATTTGTACTTTTCTAGCTTATTGAGTTGACTATTTCATTTATTTATTATCAGACTATTTTTCTTTTAAATTTATTTCTTTTAAATTTCTTTCAAAGTACAAGTTTAGTTTCAGTCCACAAGTTTTGACATGAAGTACTTTTGTTTTCATTTAGTTTTTAGGACCAGATGGCTTCACTGGTGAACTCTACCAAATAATCAAAGAATAATTAATACCTATCCTTCTGAAACTCTTCCAAAAAACTGAAGAGGAGGAAATGCTTCCAAACTCATTTTATGAGGCCAGCATTAGCCTGATACCGAAACCAGACGAGAACACCACAAAAAAAAGAAAATTACAGGCCAATATCCCTGATGAACATAGATGCAAAAATTCTCAACAAAATATTAGGAAACCAAATTCAACAATACATTAAAAGGATCATACACCACGATCAAGTGGGGTTAATTTCAGGGATGCCAGGATGCTTCAACATCCACAAATCAGTCAATGTGACACACCACATTAAGAAAATGAAGGATAAAAATCACATGATCATCTCAATACAGGCAGAAAAATCATTGAACTTTTTAAAAATTTCCATTATGGTTTCCTTTTTACTCAATGAATTACTTAGGAATGCCTTTTTTTTTTTTTTTTTAGTTTCCAAACTTGTGACTTCTAATTAATTATTTCCAAAGATTATGATTAATAGCATATTGACCTAGTCCCTGGGGTAGTGACCTACTTTCTGGTTAATTTTCATAAAATTTCTACATGTGTTTGAAAAAAAGTATATATATATATAGCATATGTTTGTTGTTAATGGGATTCTACTTAATATCTAGTATATCATATCCATTGCATCAAACTTGTTGATGTTGTTTTCCAAATCTTCTATAGCCTTAATATTACATTTGTCCTTTGATCTGTAGGTTTACAACAGGGATGAATTAAATACTGCCACTGTGTTTATGAGTTCATCAATTTTTCCTTATAATTTTTCCAGCTTATCTTTAGGTGTCCTTACACTATACTGCATAAAGTTTGTGATTGTTGATCTTCCTGGTGATTTTCCTTCTTATTACTATTTTGCATTCATCTTCATCCCTACTTATGTTTTTGGACTTAAATTAATTTTCTTTTATCTTTTATCAACAGTGCTAAACCAGCTTTATATTGGTTTGGATTTACGTGGCATATCTTTTCCCATCTACTTACTTTCAAACTTTCTAACTGAACTTCTTAATTCAATTTTATAGTTGCTGTCTTTTAACTGGAGAATTTAGCAAATTCAAAATTTTTTTGGACCACTGATATATTTCTGCTTATTTTTACAAATGAATTTTGTTGTTTCTTACCTGTTATACTTTGATTCTTTTATCTCTTTTGCTGGCTTTGCAAGATTGATTTAATTTTTTTATGTTTTTCCCAGTGTTGGGTGGAAGCTAAAGATTATAGCTCTATTTTGTTTTAATTATTACTCTTAATATTATTACATATACTTAGCTATACATTTTATTTAAAAAACTGAAGTTATTCTGTATCTCTATTTCCTCCTGGACAAGAAAAAGATCTTAACAGACTTATATTGTGCCCTGAACATTGTGGTTATTGTTGTCTCAAGTTTTGTTATTATTGTCCAGAGTTTAGATCAATTTCTGTAGTCACTGTTTTTCTGTATCTTGTTTCTTCCTTCTAGATTCCCTTCTCTTGCTGAAATATATCTTTTCATAATATCTTTTCAGTAAGGTACCAAAAGTAGGTAACAATATCTCTTGGTCTTTGTCTATCTGAAGATGTCTTCATTTTGCCTTCACACCTAGATGATAGTTTAGCTTGGTATAAATTTCTAGACTGGCATATTACTAATTTGAAAATATTGTTTTATTGCCTTCTGGTATCTAATGTTGCTGATAAGGAATTTGCCTTCCTTTACCTCTTTGAATATTTTTTTTCTCCAAAATTGCCTTATTTATTGTGTTCTGGATTCCATTAGATATATTTTTGAAACTCTCAGAGTATCATCCATGGCTCATAACTGATCTTTCATGTTTTTAAATCAATTTGTCTCTCTAAGCTGAATTTTGGGTGATTCCTTAACAGTATGTTTCAATAAACTAGTTCTTCCTTCAAACGTGTTTTGTGTAGGCGGGCAAGGTTCTGCCTCTTTTTCCAATATCCATTTTTTATTTCCAATATGTTCTTTAACATATCCACCTTCTTATATTTTATTGCAATTTTGTAAAATAATTTCTTGATTTTTATTTAGCTTTTGTCCATTCCTCTCTTTGGAGACTGTAAGCACACTTATTTTAAATTGTTTTTCAGACTTTGTTTTTATTTCAAATGCATCTGGAATGCATTTATCTTCCAATTGTTATTTGTTATCTCTTCTTAGCACTCAATATAAATATGTGTTTTATAATTTTAATGTACAGATTCATTTTTAGTTGGGAAACATGCTGAGCATTGCCCTTTCTCTTTCTCCCCTGCTCTCTCCCTGAATTTGGATTCTGCATTTGCTTCTTTCCACATTTGGTGGGACCTCAGTGCAGAACGTTGCAGCAATATCTCCTTCCCCACGATGGAAGGACACCCAGTTCTAGACATCTCACCATTTGGCAGCTGACATCAGGGTCTTCTCCTGTGATGAGTTTTGTGTCTCCCTAGGCGTGTATTTAGTTCCAACTGCAATTCCAGGTCCCAGTGTAGAATGTCAGCCTCTTGTCAGGAACAGGGGAGTCCCCACCATTTCTGGGCTCCTGTCTTTTTGTGGAGCATGCACTTCCTGCCGCAAGCCAGTGGGCTGAACACATGAGCTTGTGTTTCTGTTTCATTTCTGTTCTCGGAGAACTTTTCTTGTTTTTGAGCCTGGCTGTGTCAGTTTATTTTTTTCTCTTGTGGTATTTCATATGTAATTTCTATGCATTTGCAATAAAGGAGATGCCTCAAAGCATGGATTAAAAATCTGATCTCAACTAGAAGTTCTGTCCTGCAATAGTGAGCAGATTTTCTACTTGACAAAATATGAAAGTCATTATGCCAGTCCAAATTTTTATGCAGGATTACTTTTTTTTTTGTGGATGACCCGTGGTAGATGGATAATTTAAAACAGCCCATAATGTCGATCAGCTGTTTGGAAGTTCAGACACTGAACGTGGGCCCTGTCAACACAGGTGAAGTTTCAGGCATTTCAAGGTTATGATCCTTCATCTCTGGAAATTTCCAGTCCAGGAAAATACTCTAGGGCTCTTTCGAGGTATAGGATAAGACAGAGATCCTACATACACTTCTAGTTATTTGAAGCACACTGTCTGTACATCTGAACCAGAGGCCAGGGATGCCAAGGAAAACCCCAACCAGTCGCTTGTCTGGTTCTCCTGCTGCATCTCTGAAGGGAGTGAGGTGTGCAGTTCACGTGTGTAGAGAGAGCGGGTGCTGGGACGGCACCTAACTTTGGTCTGTAGATAAGTTACGGAACTGGCAAAGTATTTCCCCACCCCATGAATGGACTTTGGCAGGTCTGTGGATTCTTTCCTTTCAAAGGCAGAAAGAAGAAAATGCATGCTCAGCATCCAGCTACTGCGGAGGAGGGGGTGCTGGGAATCAAAGCACACACTGAGGCACGGACTTTTCCCACCCCCTAATCTCTACCTTCTCACACCGAACAGTAATGATTTGATGAGCACTTGCGTTGTTACAGTCGAGTTCATCCTATAGAATCCCAAAGCTTCTTGGAGACAAGCTGAATTATTATATAAGCCTCACCCAGGGCCTATCTGCTCCATACTTGGAAAGCAGCCAGTCCTTGGGTTGACTACAGTAACGGCCTTAACTGCTCCTGCAGGAGCTCACAGTGCGTAGGTTCACCTTATTCTAATAACAATGCAAGGGAGTTTCAAGGTCAGGAAGGACATGGTGGCTTGAATTCCATTCTTGCCAGGACACCTGGGCTGAAGCCTTTGTGCTGAGGAAATATGCAACGGAATCTTTGATGGAGATGCGTGTTCTGTGATCCTGCCCTGCAGCTTGCCATGAAAATGGTGCAGATGGAGCCTTCCAGAGTGAACACTTCCCTGGGTTACTGGTTCAGCACTGACTCATGGGGGAGCGCCTACCCTGGGCAGACCTCTGTGTCCCATCCAGATCTAACCAGCCCAGACCTGCCTCACTGCCTGCACACAAGGGACAGAAACGCCAGCTTAGGATGCAGTTTGGATTACTGCAACCACTTATGGGGAGAAGCCAGAAGGACGACCACAAAACATTTCCACATGTTGGACTTCAGCAAATTTAAAAGAAGTGGAAATATTTATTCTGGATTAGAGATGTTTGAAGAGTAATGAAATTATAGAATTTAAATCTTCGGAGAGCTCAGCCGTGGCTGCACGTTGGAACTGTCTGGAGAGATTTCAGAAACAATGGTGCCCAGGCCCATCACAGAAACTCTGAGTTAATTGATCAGGAGTGGGATCTGATCCATAACCAACTATCCTTCATGACATCTGAGTAATCAAGACAATGGGCTGAATCGGAGGCATTATTTTCTGACCAAATGTTAAAAATGCCTTTTAAGAGCTGCTGGTTCAATCAATCCTGGGGAGGCATATAAGGCTACCTCATGGGGTTTTCTTTTCTGAAATCCATAAAGCCAAACAGGTGACCACCTAGGCTGAAATGGGAAAATGATGGTGCATTCTCCAGCTTTCTCTGCCATAATGGCCATGAAGCTAGTGCTTTCAAATGTAAACTAGTTTTAGGCTTTTAATCTAAATGAAATCTTTGCACTTAAAATGCCTCTGTCAGAGCAAAGTACCTGTGTGTGAGACACTGTTAAAGGTGTCTTTTGCAGGGGTGACGCCTCACAGCCTGTTAACATGGAGGGACTGACCAAGTGCCTACTCAGAAAGTGAAACGCCTCCTCGGGAGGTCGGGACACCAGGTCCCCGTCCAGTTCTGCTCCTCACACCTCTGCGACTTTTCACAAACTAGCATAAGGTCCCTCCATCAGTGTTACCATCGGGACACAAAAAAACAAGCAGACTTTTCTGTAAGGTTACCTTCATTTCTGAAATCATATGGCCCGACTAAATGATTCTGTATCGACAGAAGCAGATACTGGGAATTTATGAAGGCTTTGATTAAGGGAAATGCAAATAATAATATGGGTATAAAAATGTCTTATATTCAGGTGCTTAAAGTGTCCCGACACTGATTTCCCTTAAGCTTTGGAACCAGATCCCTTTGTGGGAACAGCTTCTGCAAATGATGGGTGATGGGAGAATTAAGGACTGACAAAAACAGCTACCATTAGTGGCTTTACATTAATAATGTGTCACATACATTATATACATTAGTTTGCACTATGGAGTGACTGCATATTAATATATGTGTCAGGCATGTCTATACATCACCCACACTCTGAAGCATAATTACCTTATTGTCCCGTTTGATGGATGATAAAACTGGCGGTACAGAGAGACCAGATAATTTACCTGAGCTTACATGACTAGTAACTGGTCCACTAGCCTGTGAGGCTGTACCATTTCTACCTCAATCACAGTGAAATCCTACTAGCCTCTAAGTTCTTTTTGCAAGGTTAAAAAAGGGAAGAGAATTGAGGAGTTCTCCTTTTGATTGTGTGTTGACTACCAGACAGACAAAATTCAGAAGGATCACAGGCAAGGGGTTTTAATAGTGGATTAAAAAAGAAAGCCTTGTGCTATCACCTAATGGAAGGTGATTTAAATTGGCTGTGGACAGATGATCCTCATATTGCTATTTTTCTCCTTGGCTGCCCACGATCATGTTTGAAGCAATTGGATAAGAACAGTAGCATTGAATATCGTTTTAACATTCTGCTTTAGAGAACATTTGAAAGTCTCTTCTCATTTCTAAATTTCTCCTTTTGATGGATGAAACTGAACAGTGATTCCTTTGTGAAGAAATTTCAGACCTTTCCCCTCATCTACCACAGAGATCTCCCAAAGCACGCAACAGGCAGATTCTGGCTACCTCTCAAGCACAAAGATAAACAAGGGCTGTGCCAGAGAGTCTGGGAGCTGATTCATTCAATTACCAGTACATGCCTGTGTTTTAATTAGGCAGGAATCCAAGTCCATCACAATCAAACAGTGACATGAATTTCTCTCTTCGTTCCAACTACGTGTTGCGGATTTTTCTCCCTTCACGCCTGTTCTGTGAAATGCAGTGTTAATGGACAGGGACATCTCCAAGTTATAGGGATTATGGAAAGTGGATTTCTCCATCATCCAGGATTTCTTACTTGGTGTTCCTTTGATTTTCTCATTACCTGCAGCTGGGAGAGATGGAGATGGATTTTCAGAGAAGAATAGAGGATAATGGGTCTTTGGGAGTAAAGGCTCAGCTGTTGGGACGATTTTCAAATCCAAGAGTTTTAAGCAAATTAGACTAAACATATTTCTTTTGCGAAATTTTTCATCAGTTGTCCTTAAAACTCCAAACTATTAACCATGATTTAAATATTTACTCATGCTCATTGCTCAGAGTAAAAATGATGGTTTTTCTAGTTTCTTGTAAGGATGCTCTGAGTTTGGGGATTCATTTACTTTTAGGAAAGATGTCTAGTGAAAGGATGGTTTGTAGATAACCACAGGGGCTAGATTTAAAAAAAAATTATATCTTAGACTGTATTCATGCAGGAAAAATGGTGCATTGGGGCTTTTGGATTTTGTTAGAGTGGTAGTTATGGCTCGCTTTTGGTTATTTCATGTTAATTCCCCTAGGCCTCACACTCACCTATTCCCATTGACCACTTGGGGCCTCCTCGCAGTGTTTACTCCCTTCACAAGCAAGGCCCCCTACTGTCTAGGGAGGGACAGGCCCTCACAGCAGGTGAAGCCAGAAAGGTGGGTCCAGCTCCTGAAAGGCAGACAAGGAGCGGGATCAGTGCCGACATCCAACAAGCCAGGCTGGTGCCTTCGCCCTCTGTGCCTCTTCTCTCTGAGATGCTTCCTTTCTTATTTCCTTCAGAATGCACTTGGAGCCACATACAGATACCGGAGCTGGTAATAGCACCTTCTCACATTCTAATCAAAGTAGAGGAAACATATTCCTAGTTGTCATAGAGGAGGGTGACATTTACATCATAAAAATAATAGTAATTACTGTACACCAAGTGCTGTTCTAAACTTCATTTATATGAACTAACCTAGTTCTCAGATTGGTCCTTTGAAGTGGATGCCATTTTTATTCCCATTTTATACATCAAGAAGTTGAGGCAGCAGAGATCATGTAACTTTATCCCCATTTCATAGATGAAAACATTGAGACAGATGAGGTTGGGTAACTTGACTAAGAAGATGCAGCTAGTACACGGCAGCCTGACCCAGTCTGTGCTTGGCTTGCTGCTTCCTATTACCAATGGGCTATATCAACTTTGCATGGGAAACAAGGAAAGTATGAAAGGTCTAAAGAATCTTGAGTTTAGAGAAAAGTGGCTATTCTCAGACCTGATTAGACAATAAAATACTGTAGGCAGAATGTTATGATTTGCCCCACCTGTTGCAAACTTGGAAGATGGCTCTCGGTGAATGAAGAAATGGATCTTAGTGTCTGCGGAAACACTGAGAAAAAGAAAACATTTAAAAAATCGTCTCCTAATGGAGGAAATCAGGACAGATGGAGCCTGTGTGCTGTTTGGTGATTACTGGGAAAGCAACGAATGGAAACATTTAGCAATTTAGCAACCTGTGTTGTTAGAACCAAATTTACAAGGTAGATGTGTATGAAGTATGAGTAAATTCTGGGATTTATAATCTAGAATAGTTGTCCAATTTTTACTATATTCTTAGTTACTGTTGGAAACCAAATTTTTTCACATCTGGTTATTAATCATTGTTTTGCAGGATTACTCCCTTGTGTGCACATAAGATGTGTGATATCGAAAAGTAGGTTTTTTTTTTTTTAATTTTTATGCCATGGGTATTCGAATACCTAGAGTTTTGTAAACTAGGTTTACAAACATATGCTGTTAATTCTTCAAATGAAAGTATTACTGTACAAGTAAATCTCCCATAACCTGAGATATGAACATCGTAATTGGCAGCTTTTACATGGCTTAGAAGGCAAAGGCTTATTTTTTCACTCAGTAAGAATTTTTGACATGATTTATTTTGAATAATCTTTTGCCAACTCCCATTATCTGCATCACTTTGTCCAACATGTGGTAGCATTTATTATTATTTGTAAATTGAGGTTTACTAATATATAATTTACATGCTGTAGAGTTCATCCTTTGTGGTGTACAATTAAATGAGAGTTTACAGATGTATACAGCCATATGACCTCCACCACAGTTGAGATGGAGAATATCCCCCTCATCTAAACCACCACAGTCAAGATGGAGACTATCCCCTCACTCAAGTCCTATCACAGTCAAGATGGAGAATATCCCCTCACTCACGTCTTATCACAGTCAAGATGGAGAATGTCCCTCCACCCAAACCCACCACAGTCAAGATAGAGAATATTCCTGTCATCCAAGGTCCCTTGAACCCCTTGGCAGTCAACTCCCTCTTCCCATCCCTGATTTGATTTCTGTCCCTACATGTCTTTGTAGGAAGTCAAATAAATTGAATAATTCAATATGTGTTTAGTGTATGGGTTCTTTCCTTTACCATAATGCTTTCTGAGACTTTTTCAGCTTGTCGCATGTGTCAGTAGTTTGTCGCATTGTGTGGATATCACACTTTGTGTATACATTCACCAATTTGTGGACCTTTTGATTGTCTCCGGTTTTGTCTATTGTCTAAACATCCATGAACAGCAATTTGTGTGAAAGTGTGTTTTTATTTTTCTTGGATAAATACTAACATGTGGGATTTCTAGGTCATATATTAGGTGTATGTTTTACTTTATAAGAAACTGTTAAACTGTTTTCCAAGTGGCCACACAATTTTGCCTTCCCACCAGCAATGAATGTGTGAGAATTCCACTTGTTTCACGATGAAGGTGGGGTAGTTCTTATTCTAACACCAGCTGAATATAATTCAAAAAGTGATTATATGCCAATTTCAGTTATAAACAAACCTGTATGTATCCTAAATACAACATGAACTGACCGAATTCAACTGTGCAATTAAACATACATCTTGACTAAGTAGGATTTATCCCCAAATGCAAGATTGGTTCACCATCAGAAAACTCTCATGACTTAATTTGCTACTTTAATAAAGAGAAAATATTTTGTGTTATCTCAGTAGATGCAGAAAAATCATTTAAGTTGATTACTATTTAGGATTAAAAGGAAATCTAGCAATGTAGGAATAGAAAGAAGATTCTTAATCTGATAAAGGTTATATGCCAAAATGTACAGCAAATATGAAATTTTACATGCATTCTCTTTAAGGTTAGGAACATGACAAGGGTACCTATTCTTACAACTACATTTAATATAATATTGGAGATCCTGGCCAATAAAACAAGGAAAGAAAAATAAATGAGAGTGAAAAGGCTTGGAAGAGAAAAGACAAAACTCTTATTATTTGCAGATGATTTGATTCACTTAACTGGAAGAACTAATAGAATCATTAAGCTATTAGAACTAATATAATTCAGCAAGGTTGCTGCATGTAATATCTAGTTACAAAAATCAATAAACCAATAATAACTAACTAAACTTAAAATAAAAATAAGATTTTCTTTATAGTAGCAAACAACACTTGAAAGTATCTAGAGCTTAACTAAGAAAAACAAATAACTATGGAGAAAATTTTAAAACTCTAATAAACTGCACAGAAGACGATCTGAATAGCATTCCATATCCTTGCAAAATTTAGCTTCCAAGTTAATATTATAAGGATGCTTATTCTTCATTAATTTATAAATTTATTGCAATCTCAAAAACATTCCAGTAGGACTCAATAAACTTATTCCACAAAACATATATTGGAGAAAAAAGATCCATAAAAGGCTAAGTCAACTTCATATTTTCCCAATTAGATAATAAGAAATACTTCAAAACCATAGAACTAAAAACAATGTGGTATTGGTTCAAGAACTGAAATAAAGCCAGAGGAATGTAATAGAGAATTCAGACATAGATCCATGTATATTTGGGGACTTAATACATATTAAGTACGACCCACAAAACAATGGGAAAAAGATGGATTATTTGGTACAATGTTTAGGAAAATTGGCTGTCTATACTGAGAAAAAATAAAACAGTATTTCCATTTAAACATGCATATATCTGGTGATTTAAATATGTAAATGTGAAAGGTAAAACTGTAAGTAAGTAAAATAAATTGTAGGAGAATAGCTTTGCAACCTATGCTTGGGAAAGACTTCTTAATCAAAACTTGAGAAGTGTGAAACACAAGACAAAAAATTGGGGGAATTTATTTTCATCAATATTAAAGATTTATTTTCAATGAAGGACACCATGACAAAGTTAATCATCAGTAATTGACAGTAATTTTTAAAACTGAAAATTGAGTAATGTGTAAAAAAGTAGGCCTTGATTCTTGCTGCACCTCTGAGTCAGGTGGGGTCTGCATTTTAGTGCCCCTCCTTGTGCCTCACCCACCCTAACTGAAACCAAATCTCTCTGAGTTGAGCAGGCAGTTATATCTACCTAGAGCTCACTCCTATGTGGTAAAGGTTCAGAATGAAGCCCACTAATTGACAAAGATTATTGTGTGTACTATCCTGGAGACTGACTATAAATTTAGGTGTAGGTTTATTATTTTTTGTCTTTCCTAGAACTCATTTTGCTCCCTTAATGACAATTTGATTTTTGCCTGATTCTGGATAATTCTAACTATTATCCCTTCAAATATTCCCTGTTCTCCATTCTCACTGTTCTCTCTTTATACAACTCCTATTAAATAAATATTGGACTTAGTCTGTCATCTAAACTCTCTTTCACATTTCCCATCCCTTCAACTCTATGATTTCTTCATATCTGTTTTCCAGTTCACTAATTCTCTCTTCAGCTGTTTCTAATGAACTCAATCCATTAATTGAATGTTTATGTTCACTGACTCTACTCTTATTTTTGGTTTCACTTTGGTTCTTTTCAATCTTCCAGTTCTTTATTATAGCACCTTATTGTTTTATCGTGTTTCTAACCATTCTTGACATACTGATTTCCAGACTGTGTATGATGGCTCTATTGTCTAAAGTCTTTAGTACTCTGTTTCCGTTGTTTATTGTGCCCACTAAGTCTAAATCATGGGGAAATATCCAGAGATGATCTTCAGCAGAGTTTATCCTTGAGGGTCCTGCATGGCTTTAGTCGAAGGAGTGGTCCAGGGAGGTCTTAGGTCTGCTCTGCTACATGCTCCAGGAATATTACTAGCCAGGACTATATTTTTCATTTTTATTAACTCCTTGATTTGGATATCCTTGTATCACATAGCACGAGTTGAAACTGCAAACTCTCATAAGGGCAGCCCTGTGGTTGTGGATTTTGGAGGTGATTTCCTACCTCAGATATCCTTGTCTCTCTGGGAACCTGGGTGATCCTTCTAGTCCATGCATCACTCAAACTTTAAACACATGAACCTTCTGGCTTTGTGTGGGTTCCTCAGTCCCAACTCCCTTCCTCATGAGACCCCAAGTCTTCATCTTCTGTGTCCATATGGCCATGAAAGCCTAAGTCCCCCATGCCTGTTTTTTTTTTTTCATTTTTAACAGAAACCAGGGATTTCCTTAGGGCAGACACAGTGTGACCTCATAAACTTATCACTCTGGCTTTCAGTCTAGTTTTTAACTTTTGCCTTTATTTTCTCGCCAACTCAACGATATACATTAGTGAGTCCCATGCAAGCCTCAGAATTGTTAGTCCTTTCAATAATAACTACCCTAGAGTTTGCAACATGCAGTGGTGAAATAAATACCCCTGCTCTGGCTGAAATCAAACATTCACTCTAATGGGGTAGCCTAGTTTTATTTTAGGAAAAGAATCCTCCCTGTCCCTCTTAGTTTGTCTTTCAGTCTCACTACTTTTCTGGGAACCTTCCACCCACAAGGTTATCATAGGAGCATCAAGTACCAGGACACTTGACCCGACTTGGGCTGAATTTTGAAGCTGAAATCAAGAGGAAGCAATGGCTGAAGCTGAAACCTGGGAGCTTAAGTGAGCTAGGATTGCTGTTGCTGTTTGTTTTGTCTATTTTTTTTTTTTCTGGCCATGTGTACCAGAGAATTAGAAACACATGGTTTCCAAAGAGAACGAAGAAAAAGGAAAGCATATATCAAGGAGCAGACACAGGTGTTGCCAATAGAGCCCTGGGGACACTTAAGTCTATGGCTTTTGCTTTTCCTGACTCCAAAATCCACTGTTGTTCATTCCAATAACCGTGTAATAAATGCCTTTCTGCTAAACTAGTTCAAGTGGGGTTTCTGTCCCTTGCAACCAGAAGACTTAGTCATGTCCTCCTCTGAATTCTCACAGCACCTCTGTAGTCCTCCCTGCAGAGAAATCAGGAGAATTTTCCTTTCCCCATTCTGGGTTGCATTTGTCACCTGGCTCCAGGGGGACTCATCCCAGGCCTTTAAAATAGTCTCTCTTCAAGCCAACTCATTCACTGTCTTCCTGCAGCTCCATTTTTCGTGAAGCTCCAGCAGTCCACCCTGCTGCCCTCCCCTCTCTCTCCAGCTACCAAACCGCACCTGCTCCTCGGGGACCATCTGGTACAGGCACCTGGGAATGTACAGCATGCATTCCGTTTATATTGCTGGAGACCTGACATGAGGAGGTTAAATTCCTAGCCAAATTCAAACTAAATTCATGTGACTAGGATAATGCGTTTACCCACTGGACTTTGGTGCTTTTTCCTTTTCTTAATGGTTCAAGAGTTTGGAAATAGAAGTGCCACAGCTATCTGAAAATTATTTTTATGTTGTTTCAAGATCTGTTCTAAGAAAAGGTTATTAATGTTCTAAGATGTCATTAGTATGAGATTTGTAGCAGTGTTTTGCAGGTCGAGTTATTTACAACAGATAAACCTCACTATTTTTATCCCAGATGTGTGTGGTTTATCATCATTGTCTCTGATATAGTCCAATTGAAGAGAAATTTTAAAATAAATTTGACACATGTATATGAGTGTAAAATTATTCTGGGACCTGTAAATAAGCTCAGTTTTGCTCCAATGTGAAATCTATGTTTTAGCATTTTCTTTGAAATAAGAACTAAATTCCCCCTTCAGAACAATATACATTCTCAGGCCAAAATCTGCCCTGCAAATGTCCATTTATTACTCTTAGGATTGTGTGAGTTGTGTACTCAGTCTGAATCACACAGACTTTTAACATCTGTGTCTATCCATCATCTACTGGTTCCATAATGATTCTAACATTTGTGGAGTGTGCTCTGTGTGTCTGGTTCTGAGAGGTGCTTTCCATACATTAACCGATCCAGTTCTTACAACTCCTCCATAGGTAACATTACCCAATACTGTTACTCCAGTATTTACCCCAAACTGAGATAAAGAGAATTTGAGTGACATGCCCCAGATCATACAGCAAATCTGTGGTAGAACCAAGGTTTGACTTCAAGCCCATGTTCATAATCACCACTCTGGAACCCTGGAGTGTATTTACAATTTTTAACCAAGTAATAGAAGTTCTAGATGCTTCTCTGTGCTGCTTCTAATGGCTCTACGAGTCTCTTCTAATGGAGGATATCAATATTGATATTGATATTGCCCTGTGTAATAAGCACTTAAAAAGTGTGCTTATTATTGTTTCTGATGTTTGATTCACTTAATCATTGGTGAAAGCAAAGATCAATCAAGGAAGCTATTGATAGATTGATGATACGTCACCTAAGATATTATTGGAGAATCTTGAATCTAACAATATTTAAAAAGAGATGAAATGTGGTAGTTTTAGAAAAGCCGGGGTGATTGGGGGATACATTTCCTTGAGAGAGCGTGATGTGCGGGATGCCGGGGCCGCGGGCACAGTGCAGTGTGTGAGCCAAACCCTCAGGTTGCGAGTGAAGGTGGCACAGAGCACTGGGCCAGCCCTAGAACATCGTGATTGCTGAACAGATGTGGTATCTTGTGATGGGAATCAGTCTCAGCCCACAGACTCGGGTGTGTATCATGTGCAACCTTTACTTGTTAATTTCTCCTACGTGCCCTGTTTACTGATGGGCAGGAGCACCCATAGTCAGTGTGGCTCCACTCCAGGCCCCAGACCTTGACTTGAGCTCTGCAACAGACAAGAATGTTTGCACACCCCCGATTCCTGTGTTGAAGCCCTAACCCCAAGGTGATGGGATCAGGAGGTGGGGCCTTCCGGAGGGGATTAGGTCATGAGCCTGGGGCCCATGTGAAGGGGATCAATGCCCTTATAAAAGAGACCCCAGAGAGCTCCCTCCCCGCCGTGTGAGGACACAGTGAGCAGTCTGCAGCCCTGAAGCGGGCCCTCACCAGAACCCGACCGTGCTGGCACCCTGATCTGGACTTCCAGCCCCCAGACTGAGGAATTTGTGCCTGTTGTTTATGAGCTGCCCAGTCCATGGGACGTTGTTACAGTGGCCGGAGCTGACTGTGACTGGCTCCTGGGTTGTTTGTAGGTTTCTGGAGCACACATGAGCTAGACGAGGATTACTGGACCCTCATCAGTGACCGTCCGTGCTGCATCTGCAGAGGTGTCCCTCTTTCTTGGCACCAGTCCACATAGGCCCCATGGGGCTGAACCATGTCACTGTCACTAAAGTGTCTCTGGGCCCAGGGCTGGGGCATGAGGTAGCTCCCACTCCCCATGCAACTGTGAGAACTTGGAGGGCCCATCTGTCCACCCCCGCTGGGCACAGTATTCATTACCTTGCAGATTTTGCTCTGGGGATGGCGTGGTAATCCCTAGTTTGAGATCCCGCAGATGTCTGGGGTGTCTGTCATCTGCTTCTCCAGGGCATGGTCAGGAAATGAGCAAAGATGTGATTCCTGGACCTTCACAGGGGCCCATGGAGTCTAAGGAATCTGGACCCTGCTTTCCTCTCCTCTAGCCAGAGATTTTAAAAAAATCTAAATTTATGGAGATGGAAGCAGCAAAGTCTTTTCCTACTGACTGTTTTATTCCAGATATATTACCTGTTCTGAGGCAGAGGCTTTTATAAATCAAAGGTCACAAATTCACACATTGGCCCCTCATCTCCTCTTTATCCAGCCGGTGGACGCAATGGGCCCTGGCTTCGATCTAACCGAGGTTAATACAAAACAACATTGGTTCAAATATCCAAACTGTATTTTATTACCTTACCATAATAACAATACAAAAGAGTGAGAAGAGAAAAGTAGGAGAGGCCGACTGTGGAAGACTTTGGAAATAAGGGGCTGCCCAGCAGCTGCACACACCAGGGCGCCAAAGGAGAGATGCACCCCAGGGGTGTGCAGACGCCAGAGGGGCACACATGTAGACGGGAGGGACACTGCACCTAAGATCGAAGTCAGCCTGACCTTCATACGGCTAATGGGTTTTGTTTAAATTCTAGGCCACAACATTAAAGGGAGTAAGGCAATGACTTAGGAAGATATATTGGCAGATGTTTGCAAGACAGGCTAGAAGGAGGGTGGACAGGACTGGGGCGAGAGCTAAGATGCAGTTCCCATGATTCCAGCATGAGATAAGAATGACTTAGCCTAATATGGTAGCTATCTGAATGTGGTGGGGAAGGGCAATGTTGAGGCACTGGAGAGCGAAAGATGGCTACTTGAGGTAGTTGGTGCTGAGTCTGTCATTTGAATGAAGAGAAGATTCAAAGATTAATCCAGATGTTATATCATATGATGGATGAGGGTTACAGTATCTTCTTTGGGTAGGATGAGTATGAGTTAATTGGATTTGAAGTTTCCCTGTGATATCCAAGTAGTGACATAGTGTAACATTTAATAATACAGAATTTCTGTGCAGATCAGATGTCCTCGAGAGGCACTTAAAAAAAAATCAAAATAGGGCTGGCCCGGTAGTATAGTGGTTAAGTTTGCTCACTCCTCTTCAGCAGCCCAGGGTTCGCAGGTTCAAATCCTGGGCGCAGACTTACGCGCTGCTTATCAGGCCATGCTGTCGCAGGCATCCCATATATAAAGTAGAGGAAGATGGGCACAGATGTTAGCCCAGGGCCAATCTTCCTCAGCAAAAAGAGGAGGATTGGCAACAGATGTTAGCTGAGGGCTAATCTTCCTCATCAAAAAAAAAAAAATCAAAATAGCAGACCCACTCATGGTCCATACAGAAATGACAGTTGAAGTCATGGACGTGGCTAAGGTTACTACTGTTAAAATAATTCCATGTTAATCGTTTGGCAAAGGGAACACTTACTCTGATAAGTTGAGAAGCTGACATGTGTGTCAAACCACTCTGGTCCTTGTTATGGAAGCCTGTTCCTAATCCTAAGAGAATTCAAGCTATGGACTCTGTAATTGCTTCCTTGTCCTTTAGAATGAAAATCACTGTACTGATTTGTTTATTAATCTAACTGATGAAAATGGCCTTCACCCTGTTGTATTTTTAAAATAAAATCCACTACTCTTGGGGGAAAAGAGACACTGAGGGTCTCTGAAATAAGCCTGTCCAGGGCTTGGGTAATTAGGACATTAAAGCCAACCTGAGACCTTGTGGGAGGTGACTGTTGACTGTGGAGGACCAGGTGAACTCACTGTGGCCCCTGGTAGCCCAGAATGAAGAATGGAATATGGAGCAATGGACCTAGCTCTGTGTTCTAAGACCTCGCACTAATTCATACCAGGACCCCATTTGGATTTGAGTGATCCTGGGACTCATCTGTGTAGCCCCCAAATTCTGATGTTGCTGAGAAACCTAAGAAAGGATGAAGCACTGCAAACCACCATGGCCAGCCGGGGCCACCATCCCGCCTGGGCCAGTTTTTGCGGCACTGAGCGTGCTATCACCGGTTATGCAGACAGCCCAGCCCCACATGTGGTTTGCTCTCCACCTTCCACCGAGCCTCTTGGCCAAGTCAGTGCCGGCTGGATTTCAGGGCAACACATAGTGCTATTTCTACCCTCTGGTTCAGAGGCTGATAGGTAGACACAAAGTCAGGCAGATGGAGGATGACAAGCACCTTTGTTGCTGAGAAAGCAAATCGAGAAGGTATGGCCTATGTCTAGTGCTGTGGACTGAATTGTGTCGTCTACCCCCTCAAATTCATATGTTGAAGCCCAGATCCCCAATGTGACTGTATTTGGAGACAGGGCCTTTGGGAGGTAATTAAAGTTAAATGAGTTGTAAGGGTGGGGTCCTGATCTGATATGGTTAGTGGCCTTATGAGAGGAAGAGATATCTCTCTCCATGAGCATGCAAGGAGGAAAGGCCACGTAAGGCTGTAGTGAGAAGGTGACCATCCACAGCCAGAATGAGGGACCTCACCAGAACCTGGCCTTGCTGACACCCTGATCTCGGACTTCCAGCCTCCAGAACTGTGAGAAAATGAACTGTTGTTAAGCCAACCAGTCTGTGGTGTTTTGTTATGGAAACTGGAGCTGACTAAGACATCTGGCAAAAGAGCTTGCTGGCTCTCCTGAATTTACTCCTCAAAATGCAGACCCTGCCTCACAGGGCTAATGTGGGCTGGCAGTGGCTCTACCAAGCGGACGTCATCAGAAATACAGAGGAGGAACCATGCTTGCCTTGATTTTTGTCCTGACCACCTGCTGAATGAGCCGCCCTCCCACCCTGGGCAGGAGTGGGTGAGCAGTGGGGACACAAGCCCACAATGTCCTGGGCCCTCCCTGCATGTGAGGCCCTGTCACAAATGACAGCAGGCAGTCAAAGTGATGCAATTTGTCCCTTAGTTCTCATGATTGGTTGAGAGTATGCAGACATTGATAAAGGACATCTTACCCTCTTTTGGGCAGTGTAGACAGATTGGTTCTGATCACGGCACTCACAGATATTAGAATAGCAACTAAATGTTTGCATTAATCAAGTATAAGGATGTACCTGTCGTATATACAGACTTTGCTGTTTCAATGCATTTTGTTCTGTGGTCTAGAAAATTACAAATAGGAAAAGGTGCACTGTAAGCTCACTCTTCTCATAGGTTTCTCAATGAATGAAAGGTGACTGAAACCACATGGTATTTTGTTTTCAATCACAGCTCGCCACAGCCACCTTGGATGGCAAACTTCAGCTGTTTCTAGCCGAGTAACCACTGACCTGTGGGCTACGCCCGGACCACTGGGAAGAGCGACGTGAGGACCGAGCCCCGGACCAGGGTGGGGCGGGGTTCAGGCGTCCTCTTTGCACACGCTGCTCTGCTGCATCCACGCCACACTCACATTCGTAGGTATTTTTGCTCCTCAAAGGGGATCCCCCTTATTAGAAAAATGGAAGTGGCATCCAGTACTTCTGCACAGAATTTGGTAAAGTTAAACAGAATATTCTTCAATAAAAAATAACCTAGTGTTTGTGTCGCAACTTAGACTTTGCAGGGAGCGAGAGAATGAATTGACCCTGGGGTGGTGGAATCACAGTGCGGGGAGTCCTGGCCCGCTGGTCTTCTGGTTAATGTGCCCTAACTGGCCTCTGCCCAGGGCCTCCATCTTTGCTCACAGTTTGCTTCTTGGCCTTTCCTCCCATGGTTGGTGGCTGATCAGCTGAGGCAGGGTCCAGTTGCCTCCTTAAGAGGAACAGTTGTCCTGGGAATCGACTCTGCAGGTATCTGCCTCCAAAGGTTGCAGAACCAAGTCTTTCTAGGATCCAAGAGGAGTCAGGATGCTTCTAGAATAATTCCAGATTCCAAATGACCACAACACACAATGCCACCCATATTAGGGCCTCTTAGGGCCAGCCTAGAAATGGCCTAGTAAGATCCAGTGTTATCTGTCCCATTTGGGAAGTGGGGGTTGGTGGGGGGCTCCATCTCACCTGAGGCACTGCCAGCCTCTGTTCCCTCTTTCCTCCCGAGAGATGCAGAGTGCTGTCGCTGCACCCCCTAAGGAACGTCATGGGCTGAACTCCTGGGCTCCTTATTGGAATTTTCACACATTGACCGCAAATAGACATACTTTTCCTTGCAAAGTTTTTGAGAAGCAAAATTTTAGAATAATTCATTTTTATATTTCTAACATTTAGAGTTTTTAAACATTTTTATCCATTTACAGTAATTATATTGTTTCCCTTTGTTAAAATGAAATTTGTTTAAAACTTGTTAAAATAGGTAAATGAAGCAGTTTTAGGGCAAGCAAGCCCCATAGAATGTTATTTAATATTCTTAACGTCAGTTATATTATTTAAATTTTTTCATTTTATTCTTAATTGTAGTAAAATACACATAACATAAAAATCACCATCTTAAACCATTTTTAGGTGTACAGTTCAGTGTAACCATCACCACCATCCATCTCCAAAGCTTTCTCATCTTCCCAAACTGAAACTCTGTCCCCATTAAATAATAACTCCCCATCCTCCTCCCCCAGCCCCTGGCCCCACCATTCTACTTTCTGTCTCTATGAATTTGACTCCTCTAGGGACCTCACATGAGTGAAATCACACAGGATTTGTCCTTTTGTGACTGGCTTATTTCACTGAGCATAATGTCTTCAAGGTTCATCCATGTTGTAGCAGGTGTCAGCATTTCCTTCCTTTTTAAGGCGGAATAATATTCCATTGTATGGAAACACTACATTTTGTTTATCCATTCATCCATCTATGGACACTTGGGTCATTTCCACCTTTTGGCTATTGTGAATAATGCTGCTATGAACATGGGTGTGTAAGTATCTATTTGAGTCCTTGTTTTCAATTATTTTGGATAAATACCCAGGACTGTTGTTGCTATATAATGTGATATTTCTATTTTTAATTTTTCAAGGAACCCCCATCCTGTGTTCCACAGTGGCTGCATCATTTTACATTCACACCAACAACACACAAGCATTTTGCTGTTTTTAACATGCCAGTTTTGTGCGTGACTTTCATAATAAATGTTACTTTCATTTTTATATAAATTTTCTCCAAAGTAAGTCCCGATTCCAGTTATGTCAAATGTGACTTGAAGAAAAGGAAATTTTAAATTATTTAATGTCAATAATAGGTAAATAATATCTTAAAGAAAAACTGATGTATAAAAAAAATCATTAGAGAGCTTTATCGAGGGAAAATGTAGGAGAAAATAAATTTGGAAAAGCTACTGCTGAGATGAGAGCTGTCAAGCCTCAGCACAGACTCTGCTCAGGAGGAGCGGCTGAGACAACAGTGGCCAGAGCAGGGAGAGAGCGGAGGGTGTGAACGGCAGAGCTCTGGGGCCACCAACTCGGGCTGGAGGTTGGACAGTTTGGACTCAGGAGGCCCGGCTACTCGGTGTGCAGGTGCGGCGATGCCGTGATGCTGTGCTCAGGCCGGCGAAGAGCGGCAGGTACTGGTGTCCTGGGTGCTGCAGGAATCGGTCCGCTGAGGTGTGATGTATAATATCTGTGCTGTGTCAGCATTGCAAAGCAACTGCACCTTTTCAAGCAATGAGCACCTACACTCTAATGTAAAAGTCACTGGTTCTTCCGCCTTCATCAGAGAGCGGTAATAAACGTAATGATTTTATATAGAACTTTTCATTTTTAACTTGATTTCACTGCATTATCCCATTTTTTTATAAAACTCTCTAAGTTCCATTGGTATTATTATTACTATCTTCATTTTCCAAATACTTGACAAAAGTTATATCACAGGGGGAAAGTGATGAAATTTCATCTTGGAAATCCCATTTAAAGGCATTCTTTTCATATAAAATTCGTAGATTTAGTCAGGTTGAGAGGAACCAGCCTTTTTTGGGGTGTATGGGAAGAAATCTGTTGCTCCAGGGTTTCTAATGATGCTTCACCCAGGACAGAGGCACTGAGATGGTGAGCAGGCTCAGCCACAGGCTAGTGGTGTTCACCTGCTGGAATCGGGACTGGGGAAGAGCAGGTGACTGTGAGAGCCCAGGTCATCATGGCACTCCCTGGTCCAAATGCAGACCCTAGAGTGATGGAGGGCGTCCTCACCCAGAGAAAGAGGACCCACGGGATGCTCCTGAGGAAACCTGGCTGGAGAGAGAGCCAGGGGAGATGGACAGAGGGGCCCAGATGTGACCAGCCCAGGGGCTGTGGGGAGACATCATGTAGATGACAGCCAGCAGTTTCAAAAGCACTTTATAGTTTGTGAAAGTAGGTTAATCTGCCCATCCTCCTGGTCCCCGTAAGGATGTTGTGAGGTAGGCATGCTCCATCTCACGGGTAGGTGGGCTGAGGCTGGGTGCTGCTTCCTGGAGTGGTAATGTTTCTGCAGCAGCTGGGTGAGTGGAGGCAGGATGGTGAGGAGGCTGGTGGGCGGGCATTGGCCGGGGAAGGGGCACTGTCCTCCAGCGATCCCAGCCTCTGATGGAGACGTAAGAGGAGACGGCTCCATCCAGCCTGCTCGAGTCTCTGTAATTAGACGGCTATTAAGATTCCTTTCTGGTATTTGAACGGTGAAATGATTCATATTATGTGGCATATGTCATGGGGTTTGCACAACTGTTGGCACACCCATGTTTTTGTAGACAACAAAGCAAGAATGTGATCATGGTCCACCCAGGCCCTGCCGCAGAGGGGGTGGTCGAAGTGAATTCTGGAGTAAACAATTTCTGTTCACTTTGACATTCTGTTGAAAGGCATTCTTTTCAGATGTGGGAGCTCATTCCTTTCCATTACTGAAGCAGAACTGACCTCATATCTCAGACTCTGGGAGGAAGGTGCCTGGGTGTTTCCACAGTGAGGGTGCTGTTGTGAGCGTCCTGCAGTGTGGTTGACTGAACATGTGTGGGACATGCAAACGCCTACAGATCCGTCAGCCTGGAAGAAGGGGTTTAAGTGGGGTCAGACAGTTCAGCATTTGGAAGGACATCTTTTTCAGATGTCTAGCAGATCTGATGTTGATATTAGGTTGAACCATATCAAATTACCAATATTCAACTGTTTCTGACCTACAAAAATGGCAACTTCATATGATTTGACTGAATATGTTTTTCAAAAGAGGGATTTAATATATATTTAATCTTGCCTTCCCTCTGTCCCTTCTTTCCTCTTTCTCTTCTTTTCCCCCTTTCTTCTTTCTGACAAAAATTTATTTAGTGACAACTTCGTTTCAGTCCCTAATTAGGAAGAACTTATTCAGCTTGTTTCTTCTGTATGTTCCCAACTTAATTTTAATTTTACTGCTAGTAACAGCTTCACAGTACTCTGAGCGCTCTGAAGCTACAAACTCAAAAGAGACGGTTCATGAAAGTGCAGGGTGTTGTGGAGAGCTGATCCGGGTGCTGGTTTTGTTGGGATTCTTCTCAGGTGAGTGAGTGACAGTTAAGGGTGTTTCTGCTTTGCCATTTGGGTTATGAGTTGCTTGGGGTGAGAGACTCAAGCTATGAAAGTACCTCACACTGTCCCCAAACTCTGGAAAATCTGCTTGTTTCATGTGTAGTAGTTTGAGGTTTTCAACAGAGGATTAAAAAAAAATGAATCGATGCAATTTCATGGTATCTTTTCCTGGCATTTAAGGCACATGGTAAGAGGACAAAGATTCCAGAAGAACAAGAATTGAATGGAAATAACGTGAGTGATATTGAAGCAAAATGACAAGTGTTTGACTAGGAACAAGGGTGGTTGTCTGCGATTTTGGAGTTAATGGCAAGAAAATTGAAGTTGTGTGGAAAAGATGGCCACTTATATGGAGGCTTCAAAGGGAAGGGTGGGCAGTCAAAGCAGCAGCAGAGGGGCTGCTGATGTGCGGCAGAGAAGTGTGTCCCCAGCAAGGGTGTGCAGTGCTGGGATGGGGATCCAGAGCAGCGTGTCTCTTCCGTGGAGCACTGGGGACAGCTATGCCTCGGGGAGGTCACAGAGAAGACAGTCCTAGATGTCTATTTTTTCAGCAACAGATGACTTGGACATTGACTTTCTGAAGTTGCATCAATAGCAAATTTATATTCTTCATACAAATACTCTCATCCCCTCTGGGTCTTAGAAAACGGGGTCAACTTAACCCTTCATATGTAGGATCCAGGGAACCTGGGGCTTCTGAAGTCCAGCTACACAACCTGCAAGACATCTCTGTCCAGGTCAGCATCACTCCACTTTGTAGGATTCTGGAGGAAGACATTTCACTCCACTGTCCGTGCTAAAGTTATTAATATGGTCATGAGAGTAAAGACTTCTCTACTAGTTCTTTCTACTTTTGAGGGAAGTAACCTGGGTGGAGTCCACGCTGACGCGCCGTACAACCTGGGAGCCTGCAAGTTGTATTGCTCTAACACACCACTGCTGGGACGACTGTGATGGAAGGCACGGCCCTGCAACCTGGGGCCTTCACGGGCCATTGTCACTTGTCACTTGAATCGCAATAGCAGCTGCGTAGAGAGAGAAGCTCCAAGTTGAATCACTGTGTACTAAAATTGTGGTTACCCATCTGGATAACAAAACAAGCCATTGGCAGGAAGAAAAGGAAAATTACAAGAATTTAACAGGTAAGTGCAACTGTTTGTACTGTTTGTACATCTCTTTTCTCCTCCATCCCAGGAATGCCTTTCTAGGTTGTAATGCTCGCCTTTTCATCCACATGTCCTCTGAGACCTTGCTCTACTGTCCATATGTGAAAACTTGCTTCCGTCCCTCTCCTATCTTCTTTCTGATATCTGCAGCCCTTGATGCTAAGGGGCTGACTGAATGACATTCAGGCAAGAGATGGTGGGGCTCGGATCGCAGGAGCCAACTGCACAGGCTGCGTCAGAACCACAGGCAGCACGGTATCGCAACACACGGTCAGCAGGCATGGCCAAGAGACCTTTGTGTCCATATTGCCTAAATGTTAATCTTCTCCCCACATGTGATGTCATGTCTGCTGTGCTGTTTCAGAGAAAACCACCACTTATTGCAAATTTTTCTTTTGCCTCAACACTTTCAAACATTATGAGGTTTCTTAGGAATTCCCTGGAATTTGTACTGAATCTTTGTATCTATTCTTCTTCACATTAGACAAACGCATTTGAAATCAACTATTTCAAGGACTGGAAATAGAGGAGAGAGAGGAATGGATGGCTGTTACTTCATGGAAAGTTAATGAATCTCAGAATGTAATAATCTATGCAGAATATCATGAAGCTGAGTGTTGAATCTACATTTTATAGCCTCCATTCCACGTGACAGATTTTCCAACCCCAGACACTCATTGCACAGATTGCCATGAAACCAGGACTTGAGGGAAACCACATCAGCTTTTGAAATGATACAAGCTGTAGGCAAATTATTTGACTAATCATAGAACACGTGGCTCATATTTTAATTCTTATCATCTCAAGCTAGTGATAATTTTTGTATTGGTTGTGAATCATGAGGAATAGAAAAGGTGGAAGAAATTTGGAAAGGGAGCATGATATTTTACCGTGATAATGCTACAAAATCCCCACACTATTGACTCGTGGCTGGGTCTGATTCAGGCCAGTGTGCCCTCATTGTGAGACCAGCAGCTGCCTGGATCGGCTTTTCCTATGGCAAGGGCAGAAGCGCAATGTGCCAGGCAAACTCTGCAGGCCATCTGTAGCCTCTGCTAATGTCATGTCTGTCCATAGTCCAAAGTAAATGATGTGACCACCCCCCAATTCAGTGAATGGGGTGAGAAGGGGTATTCACCTCTTTTCATAGGAGGCTCTTGTGCAGGCCTAGTTCTATTAGAGTGCAGGGGTGTAGCAGGGGAGCCATGGCATGATCCACCACGTGCTAGAGCATCATCCAGGCCTGCGTGGAGTGCACAGCTCAGCTGAATGTAAAGGTGTGTGGCTCATCTGTGACAGTGCATGTACTGCTTTTCTCTGTGAACCTCACATGTATGTGGGTGATGGTAAAAAGAAATCTTACTGGAGAAGAAACACCATCAACAACAGTAGCCACAGCAAAGAAACCATGTTCTCCTTTCCAAAGGGTAGCGATGCTGGAGAAAGAAGAAATATTTGTCCAAAGACTACTACTCCTAACGTTAAAAAAACAGATGATTCTGCTGCTTGCCTGACAGAGAATATGTGTAAAATGTTAGTATGTTATAAAATGTTATATAGTTCAAAATTATTAATAGCGTACTAAAATAGCATTCTTATATTGAATGATGAGTTTGGACTAAGAAAATAGCAATCCCATTTCTGCATATTTATTCCAAAGAATTAAAATCAGGATCTGAAGAGATATCTGCACCCCCATGTTCAGTGCAGTGTTAGTCACAACAGCCTAGATGTGGGAACAATCTTAAGTGTCCATCGTTGGAGGAATGGATAAAGATAATGCGGTGTATACACACACTGGAATGTTGTTCAACCTTGAAAAACAAGGAAATCCTGTCATATGTGACCACATGGACGAACCTAGAGGACATGATGCTAAATGAAATAAGCCAGACACAGGACAAATACTGCATGATTTCATTTATATGTGAGATCTGAAATAGTCACACTCATAAAAGCAGAGAGTGGAATGGCGGTGGCCAGGGGCTGAGGGCGGGGGAAATGGGGAGTCATTATTCTTGGTATAAAGTTTCTGTTATGTGGGATGAGTAATTTCTAGAGATCTACTGTACACATAGAGCCTATAGCCAATAATACTGTGTCGTGCACTCAAATACTGGCTGAGGGTTGCGCTCATGTCCAGCATTCTTAGCACAATTTTTTTTTAAGTAGATTTAGTTTAAGTTCTGAAGCATCAATGGATGTTATAATTAGGCCCCCATACTTTTGTATCATTTTTGGTGAGGAAATTGGGTAAAAGTCTAACTCATTGACTTCCCTTAACCCTGCGGACAGGATTTCCTGATAGGACAATTACATCCCGTTGTCTACCCACCCTCTTCTGAGCCCAAATCCCAGTTCCAGGACTAGTCATCAACCTTCCTCTGCCCAGCGCTTTCCTCCAAGTCACTGGGTTCCCACCACTTGTCCATCAGCACTTTCACAGTCCAGGTGGGTGGCTGGTGGTCCATAGCGTCATACTGGACCAACTCCTAAACTCAGATGTAGTTTCTGAGAGGGCAGGCTTTTGCTGCTGGTGCTCACTGAGTGTCCTGGTCAAACTGGACAGTGTGAGGGTGCCTCATATCTCTTGGCTCTTAGCAGTCCATGGTTACCTGTCGGTTCCTACAGGAGGTTCCACATGCCCAGTGTCTGGTGCCACATATCTTACAGCCTCTCAGAAGTTGTAAAATGGACTTTTTCTGTCGTTAGATTAAAATATATGTTACAGAGACTGACTTAGAAGGAATGAGCTCTAAGCTAAAGAAACAACTGATCCAGGCCCCTGACTTCATTAGGTAGGGTGGTGATTTCTCATGTGGCATTTTTTTCAGTTTTACAGATGGGATGATGAGGTCAAGAGACACACTCAACATAGAACTTTCTCAGGACCCCCAAGAGACCATACTGAAAAAGAGTCCCTCCTTGACCAAACTTTAGTCAGGCTCCTCTGAGCCCCTTCTTGACTAGGCCTCACCCTCAGCCCGCCTAGCCCAGTTTTAGAAAATAACCCTGCAAGTCAGTTTTGCAAGAATCTCCCACCCTTGATGTCTCCTCTTAGTAATTTTCCATCCACTGACCCCCTTGCTCTGCTCACTGGCTATAGATCCCCAGCTGTCTTTGCTGTATTCGGAGTTGATCCCAGTTGTACACTGAGGTCTCTCCCCTATTACAGTAGCTCAAATAAAACCTGTCTTGCCATTTTAACAAGTGTCCAGTGCATGATTTTTTCCTGTACAACACCCAAGTGATGTGTTCAAAGATTGTGTATGTCCTGCTGATGTACAAATTAATTCTTTTCATTTCCTTAATATTCCCATCTGTCAACCCCACAAGCAATTCAAACTGACATCCTAAACTGACTCATTATCTATCATTTCTAGCCAACTGCTATTTGGGTTTCCCTCCTCAGTAGCCCCATCATCCATCCATTCACCAGGCTAGAGACCTCAGAACCACCCCTTGCAACTTTGTCCTAAGGCTCGCCTCCATCCTGTCCACTTCTCTATGTTACAGCCCCTGTTGGAGTCTGCATCAGCTTTCATGGGCAGGTGCAAGCAAGCCTGGGAAGGCTGCTCCCTTGCTTCCCTCCTAGCCTGTCTCCTGAGTCCATTTATTGTGATGACTTCAGAAATTTGTCTTTCAAAAACACAGCTTTCTTATTGTCATGCTCCAGAGTTGAAATAATTAGATACCCATCACCTGGATCAGAGCTTTCTGTGTGTGTGTGGGGGAGGGGGGGTGGCCATGAATGGGCCACAGGTGTGCCATGAGATTTTAATGGTGGTGAATATTTACAATGCCAAATTTTTTATATCTGTTTTTAAAAACCACTCCAAAATTCTCAGCTGCTAAAATTGTAGTTGACCCCATCTGCACAGCTCTCTCTGTGTTCTGCTTGAGTACAGGGATCATTTATTTGGTGATAAGACGTTATTCGTTGACCTTTCTGCCCTTCATCTTCCCACCCCTGACAGAGATGACTTGGGTCATGAGTTTCTTTCATCAGCAAGGTTGGTTTTAAATGTGCATCCTCTATAAAATCCTTAGTTTTGCCTTTGGCTTAATTTTCTTATATATTTTTACCATGATATAGTAGTAAGGCATTTATTATTATTATTTGTATTACTTTCTGATACTAGGTGTTTTGTATAGAATTTCCTTATGGTCTTTGCTTCCTTCCTTTCCACCATCAATTTATTAGCTTTTGGTGTTAAAATTAGCTACTTCGTTATTCTTGATGTAATTTCATAATGAATTATTGTTTTATGAGGAGATTGTAATGTTTATGTCTGAGAACAAAAAATTAAATTGGTTTATTAAAGGGTACTGTAAGCTTTTATACAATCAGAAAATCAATTTATCAACATATTTTGATTACATATGAGTGTAAATAATATATATTTTGTGACTTTTCAGGTTTTAATGATCAATTAAGTGAAGGTTAATATTTTCATAATTACTACTTTGCTTACAATATGCTTAATTTGGCAAATTTTAATGCATTTTATTTTCAACCATTCTTCAAGATGCAAATGACTCAATTTCTTACTGAAAAAATCAATTTCCTGATGTTAAAAAACCCAATAGTAACCTGGAATCCTTTACATTTAGATCCATTTAATAATTACCAATATTTATTTTTCACCCCAATGAACAACTTTCTGGTTAAAGAAGGAAATTAATCAAGTTAACAAAACAAACGCACACTACAAGCAAGGTCTGAAGGCACATATTCGGTTACATAAAGAGGATCTCTCTAAGGTGGATTGTGTGCCCCATGACGTTTCTTCCTCAGGGTGAGTATTTGATTTGCATGAAAAAGTTGTGAAAAGGAGTGAACTCTCTCCACGTTACTAAAATCATATACTGCACCACAGAACAGAGTGAACTTTTAGTGTTTGCAAGCTCGAAATAAGAAACAAAGTTATTTTAAGAGATTAGTTACAAGATTATCAAATTGAATTTAAGAAGCTAGAAAGGAGGTCATCCGTTTACTAGCCACAGCTAAAATGCCTCACGCGATTGTAGAATTTTTACCGTGTTTGGGACCAATGAGGTGAAGGGAATAGAAAGGATGTCCTTTCTGTATAATACTATTGAGAGATGCACATCGGATGACATGGAGACTAATGCTGACCCAGAAGATCATTAAATCCAAAAGCTTTTACTACAGATGGATGACTCTGTGTATAGACGTTAGTAATGGGTTCGACTCCCCGAAGAGAAATTCTTGGAAGAACGTAATTTGTCCTGAAGGCAGAACCAAAACAGGCAGCTAGATGAATATTCAGTGTTTGAAACAAATGACATTGATGGAAACCCCGCCTGCATGTGCCCGCCAGTCCTGGTGATGAGTGAGAGGAGCTGGTGAGGCTTCCACTCGGAGTTCGCTCTGGAAATCCCAACATTCAAGTTGCACAGTTTTAATCACAGAGAGAAGCTCTTTATATTAAAAAAATTCCTGTAGATCTAATTTCACACTACAGGTGTTATGTAAATGATGAAGTGGTAAAATCCAAGCCATTATTGGTCCATCCATTTTTAGCTTTAAGAGAAGAAATGGAATCTCTAGACCATTTTCGGAAATTTCTTACTAAGATGCCCGACTGCCTGAGGAAGTTTTATTGAATGTTTTTCAGAAAAGAAAGAATAAAAAAAAAAATCTTTTCGTGAGACATTCTTACTTTGCAGATTTGTTTAGGATAGTATTGTTTTCCAAAAATTGTTTACTTAACTGACATGTTGGAGAATCAAAGTGCCTATAACTGAGATATTTTAACGTGTAATGACAAGGTTCACAAATATAAAGCAAAACTCCAACTTTGGAAGAGTGATGTTAAAGATGGGTTTCTAGTCACATGTAGTTGGTGCTATCATTTGAATCCTAAAGAACAAAATTAGAAAAGAAACATCTGCATATTCTTGTGGAAGAGTTTCATTATTTTGAAATACTTGTATTTTAAAGTTCCATTGAATTAGAAATCCTTTTGCATTATCGTAAGAAATTTCAATTGTGTCAATGAGAGGAAAGAAAAAGTTAGATTCATAGACTAATCACACACTTGAAGTCCATTTTAATGAGATCAATTTTTCCAACTTTGTTTGATGACAAGACAGGACCTTGAGTCTATTAGACAAAGAAGCCATAACTTGTCTGCTTTTGGAAACAAAGACTGTGGTTGTTTTCTCACCAATGGTGATTATCAGAAGGATGCATGAAAAATTCTGAACTGAGAGATTCCTGTAGCCAATTTATTTATGAAGCCTGATGTAAAGGAGTGATGTTTGCAAGCACACGCTAAAGTTTTCATTTAAAATTTGAAGAGATTTTTGTTAGAAGTGTTGCTCAAACTCAGCATTTAAAGATCTCCTAACGTTTGATGTTCTACTTTTCTTTCATGGTTTTATAATATAAAGAAAAAGGAGTGAGTTTTCTTTCACTGTGCCCATGTAGATGCCCCCACATCCTCTGGTTTACCCCAGACAGATGTTTCCAGATGTCTCACGGCAAAGGAATCTTGGAAGGTCCTGGTGCCCACCACAGACGCCAGACCAGCCTTGTGGCCTGGCCCACCCGCCTGCAGCACACGGGTCCCTCCCCAGCCAGGATCCCAACCACCCTCCCCTGGACAGTCCCCCCTCTGCTCACAGCCCCTCCGCTCGTGAGAGCCCCTGCCTTCAAAGGTCAGCCCCAGTGCATGACCGCCCTTCCCGTCCAGCGACCCCAGCAGGCTCCTGTCCCTTCATGTCAGCCGGTCCCTCCCGCCTCCCAGCAGCCCGTGAGCTCCCTGAAATCAAGGCTGTAGGTCCTGACCCATGTCTTCAGCTCCTAGTGCAGGGCACTGCCTATGTTCAGTTCCTCTTTGCTGAGTTGATGAGGCCAGAGCTCCAGCCCCCTCCTCAGGGCCCAGCGCTCCAAGCAGCCCTCCTCACACACAGGAGAGGCCAGCTCTAAGTAACAGAGCCCTTTCTTTAAGTAAACCACATCCCACTGTGAAGCTTCATATAGGAAAACAGATCTGGGGGCAGCCCAGGTTGCAGAGGGAGTGGGAGCTTGGATACTGCGGCTTCTCCCCTCCCACCCGCCCAACGTGCAAGGACTCTGGGGCTCATGAGTTCATGGAAATTAAACTTTCTGTTTGCCTGGTCCAGGTCGGGGGTTCAGCCATCCCCTGCTACTGCTGGATCGCATAGGGCCCAGGGGGCTGCGAGCATCCGCGGCCCCGTCTCCAGCTGCAGGCAGGGAGGCTAGGCCGCCAGACCTCCCCTGTGAGGGAGGGATGCAGGAGGCAGGTGTGGTGCTGGCCCAGGAGCAGGGAGGCCCAGGAGCAGCTCTCGGCTCATTTCATAATTCCATTTTGCCCCTGGAGTTTCAGTCAGGGCTGACAGGAAGGTTCCATGGTGATGACTAATCTTGTTTTAAAATTTCCATTTGTAATAATAATAACAGCATCCGATACGTATATGGTGCTGCTAGCTGTGGTGCTGCTAGGTGACGGGCACAGTTCAAAACCTGTCCTGTCTACATAGCAACTAATTCAGTCCTCTCAACAACGCCATAATACTGTACCTAATATCAATCCCGCTTTACAGCCATGGAGACTGAGGCTGAGGAGGGGCCTGTGGCCCAATAGCCAGTAGTTGACCAGGAATTAAACCTCAGACAGCCTGGCTCCAGGGTCCAGGCTCAGAGTCACTACCCAGCAGCAGAGACCCCAGAAACGTCTCCAACAGGCATTTATTAGGGATTTTCCAGCAGTAGAGGGGAGCCAATGGGCTCAATTCAGTCACATTTGAGGTATTCCATTTATTCAGGATCGACTTGTTACCAGCAAAGTCAGAAAACGTATGAACTAGAACATAAATCTATAGTCCACACACGTGGCAACTCCTACGATAGGATCATACTTCTCCGATGGTGATTTGGTGTTTTTAATCATCCGAGCTCCAGCCAGTTGTGGTGGGCCTGGGGTTGTCTGTACCCGAAGATGACAATGATTGCCAGCACAGACCGCTGTCTACATGCTGGGCACTCCTCTACCTGCATTAACTTGTTTAGTCCTTGCCCCGACCCTGTGAGGTGAGGCCGCTATTGTCCTCTTTCCACAGATGTGGGAGCAGAGAGCATTAGGAGGGTAACAGCCTCTGCTGGATGGCAACGAGCTGAGATGCCCTCCTCTGTCCACCCAGCTCTCCTGGAGAAGAGAGGAGAAGAAGACGAGGTGAGGAAGGAAGGAGGCCACTGGCAGCCTGGGCATCTGCCACTGCTGGTCGAGTGTCACCTGAGCCAAGAACAGGAACAGCGCTGGCCTCACATCGTGGAAGTGTGGCACCCACCCTCCAGGCCTCTTTACTGCTGTGTGCACATGGCGCCATCCAGATGCCTCCAAAGCTGCAAAATCAAACCTGTTGCAAATAAAAGACCTGTCCTCTTGTGAAGACTAGCTCCCAGGTCACCCTCTACCACGAGGCACAACTCTGACCTGGGGCTCCCACAATGCTGCTTGAACACGGGCAGCCTCGCAGATGGCCTCAGATGTGTGGCCCCTGCAGGCTCTGGCCAGCAGCGATGGCGCTAGGCGACCCCCGTGACTCTCCAAAATGCTTCTTCAGTTTCGCAATGAAGCCCATTTCACACTTGAGCGCCACTGAGGCATCTGACCTGGGAGGCCTGGACTTGAACGCCCTTGGCGGCAGACACAGGCTCGTGAAGGACAAAGATGAGTCAAAATCTAGAGCCAGATGTGTTCTTTTTAGAAGAGCCCATCCTTAAATGACGCGTGGACAGGGTCATTACTGGGCTCAGAAGAGGGAGGTTGTGGGCGGTGGGAGGAGGTCGATGGCAGAATAATCACCCAGGCTCGTAACATGTAAAGTTAGTTACAGAGTGAGATAACGGCCAGACGTCCACAACTGGGCAGTTATGTGGGTGTGGGGGGATCAGGGCCCGGGGTGGATATACTGACAATGGTCACCATGCATTAAACACACCCAGCACGTGGCCTGGTGCTTGGTGCACATCAGCTGCACCCCGGGGATGGGGCGGGTGCCGCTGTGGAGCACGTGACTCCTTACGTGCGACTGCACAGCTGAACGCAGGAGCTGCAGCAGCAGAGCGACACCCTGCCCCTGCCTGCCATCCTGCTCCTCCGTAAACGACCAAAATGAGGCTCAGAGTCCCTGAAGGACTTGCTGGGAGGTGGCAACGCCAGGTGGAAGCCCAGGTCTGCAGGACACCAAGGCCACTGCCACAACACCCCTGCCACCTTTGTCTTTTCCGGGGCTTTATGTCTTACTCGGAGAAGGCCAAGCTCTCTGGTGGCCCTGGGGTCTTCTGCGGATGTGGCAGCCTCTCTGCTACTGAGACCCAAAGCTGCAGGCAGCCGCCTTTGGGGGCCCGTCCTTGGTGCCCGATGAGGCCAGGAGCTCCCCACCTCACCCCTCCCAGCCTGCCTGGGTGGTCCAGGGCCTCACATCGTCGTTAGTGTAGCTCCAGTCATCCTGTTCTGATGGCTGCAGACAGAATCCCTGCAGGACGCCCTGCTGACCAGCGTGGCCAGAGCATGCAGCCTTCTAGAGGTCTCTATGTGTAGGGACATAAATATTTCCCTCATGAAATGTTATGCCCCTCTACACATGTCCAGTAGCAACTTCAAATAGCACAGCACCAAAATGTGTGCCCTGCATGCACATTTCCACGGATATTACTGTAAACCGGTGTTTCCTAGACTTGAAAAGATGCCCATTAAAATAAAGCTAATATAACCATGGTCTTAATATCAAAGTGAACCATTGCTACCAAAACTTACGTTCCAGATGAGTGATGTGAGGATAAGCAATCTCCCAGCTCAGTCAGCCCACGGGAGGTAAGGGATCCTTGAAGCCTGTGGCCGGCACACATTGCCACACATCCGCTCTGAGGCTAACGGGCAGGCTTCTGGGACTAGGAAGGGCTTGGGGACGTTGAGGCCAGGTCCGACTTCACCCTACACAAGCCATTTGGAATCGTGAGCAGGATTCCTCCTGTTCCCAGCCTGAACCCTGTTTCCCCTGCATTCGCTGTGTTAGAGGTCTCCCTTTGGGGGTGACTAATTTTTTCCTTAAATGCCCTTATTCTGCCTTTTGGGATTTGGTCCCTCTCATTGCCTCGGTCATCTGAGATCATTGACTCTGCAGGACTCTGTGAATGTGTGATTTTTGGCTGCAGGACACGGAAAATACCCCTAGAGTAAGATTTGGGGAAAGGGGACAGTACTGGGAGGAGAGCAGGGTGCTGAGTCCACCATCAGCAGGAAGGGGAGCTGCCTCAGGTGGGACAGACGCAGGGCAGCTCGGGGGCCGGGGCCCTGAAGAGCACCCCCCGGGCTTCCTACCCACTCTCCTCTCACTCCGGACTCGAAGCTGCAGGGGAGAGGGTCCAGTGGTCCAGCTTGGGCCTCATGCCCCTCTGGGTGAGGGGAGGAGAGGCAGGAGGCCCTGGACAGAGCTACCACGCTGCCTCCATGGGGACGGCTTCTTGGAGGGGCCACGTGGCCACAGCTTGTAGAGGATTAAAAAAAATGAAAAACACTTTCCTAAAAGTAGAAGATTTTAAGGAAATAAAGAGATAAAAACATGATGTTTTACCTGGAAAACAAACACCTGAGGAAGGTTTCCTATCCTCCACGGTCCCGATACTGGGGGTGTGTTTGTGAGGTTCTTTCAGGCAAAAGAGAGTGACCAACATGTGCAGATATGGTTTAGTATTTCCAGCAGCCTTGGCAGTGGCTCGAGTCTAAATTATTAGCCTCAGGGGAGCCTATCGGGAGGATGTGAAGGCGTCTCGGGAGCCCTCTCGCTGCAGACGGCCGTGACTGACCCGTCACGCGGGAGGCGGGGCTCCCGGCCCAGGCACGACCCTGAGAACCAGCGCTGAGGAGCCCGTGCCTCGTGAGGCAGGCTCAGCTGGGCTCTTGAACCAGGGAGACGGTCCTCCTGCTTGTCGACGACCATACAGGGCAGATGAAATGTGCTGTCTTGTTCGTTTTCACTGAGTATCACGACCGTGTGTGGAGGTACATGGGAAGAGGATCTCCTGGATGGTTCGTCCACAGCCGACACCTTGTCTGCAAAGACATTTGCTTCTGGGTTGGTGTTTGCATGTCAGGGGCGACGGATGATGCGATAGCAGCAGCCTCTCCCCACCTGGAAACACTGTCCCAGCTGGTCACGGGGCTCACATTTCTACCAGGAAAAGATTCATTTCTGCTTCTTTGAATGATTTTGTAGTATTTATTGTAGACGGGGACACCTCTGTAACAGATGTGAGCTGGAACCTGGTTTCACAGTGTCGTGAAGTTCCTCCCGGGCCATGCTGAGCCCATTTCTCCTCCCCGTTGTTCTTGGGGCAGCTGCAGGGTCTGTTGGACCTGCCTCCTCTCATTCATTCTTTCAGCAGATGTTTAATAAGCTCCCACCAGGTCTTGGGCACCAGAGGATGGAGAGAGAAGGAAGGAACAAGACAGCCGTGGACGCTACTTGTGTGAGCTTGTGTTTCTCCACTTGCTGAGTCCCCAGATGTTGATTCATCTTTGATTTCCCTCTTTCTCTCACACCCCATGGCTGATTCTCCTGCAGATCCTGCTAGCGTTGCATCAGAGTGAGTCCCGAGTCCAGCGGGCACCCCTCCTCTGCAGCTGTGAGCCTGTCCACATGCTGCCACCTCCGCTGGGACATCTCCATAGCCTCCTCAAGGGTGTCCCTGGTCCCTCCTCCTGCCACAGAGACAGACTGGATGCTCACATCCTTTGTCATCCTGGGTGCACAGGCTTCTTTCTGAGCCTGAACCTCCTTTGCAAGTAGGTGTGGCTCCACGGCTGTTGAGGCCATGGATATGGTGGCAGTGACATGAGCCCCAGGTGCATGACTCCACGCTCCTTCCCTTCTGCAGCTTGAATCAGATGACCCCGTTGACCTTGAGCACCACGTGTTGGGTTGGGTAGAGTCACGACACATGACAGAGGGACCCTGATCCCTGAAACATGGCTTGGCAGAAAGCCATCTGGAAACTGGTTTTGAGCCACCGTGCAGTGACAAACATGTGGCAGAACTGTGTTCTGAAACTACTGGGAAACAGAAACAGACACCTGCGGACTGAGCTGGAGCCCTGGGGGGTGGGCACTGGACTGCAGCCTTACCAGGGAACTTGTTGAAATGTACATTGTTGCACCCCACCCCAGACCTACTGGATTGGAAATCGTGGGGTGGAATCCTTGTTTAACAAGCCCACTAGGTGGTCCTGCTGCTCAATAACCTTCAGAAACCCCTGCTCTGGGGATGTGACCGGGTCTGTAGTTGAGTTTCCTTCATACTTTAACAAAGCACAATGAGAGAGAGAGGATCCCAGCAAGGAATTTGCCAATTTTCAAATAGGAGTGACAGAAAATAGCAACAGTCCAATAACGTGAGGTCTTGAAATGTTGGAGAAACTCATTGCTTCTAGATTCCAAACAATCAGAAATAAAATTTGAAAAGGCTTTGAATGATAAGTAAGCCTTCTGAATTGAAAAGGAAAAAGACTCAGGCTGTTGGGAGATGAGGTTGAGGGGAGGTCTTCTCACAGACACCAGCAGGAAAGACACACGGGGCAACAGAGCACAGCACGTCCTTGCGCTTGAGAAGACCCTGGGAAGCCACCTGCTGCGGCTGCTGACCCGCGGGCTCACCGGCAGCAAACGGATCGGAAGCCACTCCATTTTCAAGGGAATTACGTCGCCAAATAGACCAAAAGCCCTAAAGCTGCCCCTGAGGCCCCAGACTTGCGTCAGCAGGCAGTGGGCTAAGACAGCTGTCTGACGCCCACACGGTGTGGCCACGGAGAAGAGCGACCACACACCCTCTGAAGCTCATATTCTTGGAGTGTGCATCCTGGGGCTTCAGGAGTGACCCGCTCCCTAGGTGGGGTCACCTCTTTTGTGGGTTCATCCACTTCCAATATGCTGTCGGCTGCAAATCCTTTTCCCTCCTGCTTGGATCCTCCGTACCCACTGACACTTCAAAACACATCCAACTCAGCACCTTCCGGACGTAGCTCACCTGCTTGCCATGGATCTGACCCACTCTCGTCTTTTCTGGGTTGGTGGGTGGTAGCCGTGCCTCACGCTTGGCCCCATGCCGTCTTCACCTTCCACACTAGTTCCATTCCAACTCAAATAGTTTGCAAAAGTGTTTCTCGAAACTTCCTCACCTTTCAGTCCTCCTTATCTGTCTCTTGGATGAGACGTCAGATTCTTCCAGGCCTCCGTGTCTCCAAGTCTTCTGTCCCGCCCCAAACCCCACAGCTGGGCATCAAAGTGTGCATCGCTATGCTAAATTACATGAGTATTGTAGGGACATGAGTGAATATTTTCACTCACCACTGAGGGCTTCATCGGATGCCAACAAGCTCACCTGTCCACTGGAAGGACTGGCCCTCACCCGCGCAGCTCAGCGAGGAAGTCCTGATGTGTGGCCCACGGGACAGCGGCCCTGTGAGGTGCTTTGGGAGGAGAAACCCTGTGACTGTGTGTGTGTTTGGGCGATGCCGCCCATTTCTCTCTCTCGTAGCTTCACAATGTGTGTTGGCACATCAGAGGAACACACACCCTGCAGCAAGGGATGCTGTTTTATTTAACAGGTAGTTTCCCAAATATTTAAGCCACTAATTCGTTTTCTCCTTGAAACATCTGTTAACATCGTCATGAAGGGCTGTGTCGTGGACTTTGGAAAAGGCACCTATGTTGGGAAAAGCTAATGCACGGAAAGCACGCAGAGCAGCACTAAGTTCCGAATCCCGAACACTTCTTGAAACCCTCGGAAACGGCTGCACTTTGGTTTCACAGCTGGTTAGCATTTGATTCATCCTCTCTGAGGCCACTGAAGGGCGAGTCCAACAGACATCAGAGAAGATAAGAAATAAGAGATGGGCCTGTCTGCCAGCTCTCTGCTGGAGGAAAACAAGCTAAAAGGGCCAGAGCTGTCCAAGCTGAATATTTAATTAAAAAAATAGAAATAAAAATAAAAGTTGCCATGCTTTCTGAATGACTCGATATTTCTCCCCTAAGACTTGACCGAGGCAATGATTCAGTCATCTCTTTTGTGACTGCAGAGATTTAAAGTGGTTTAGACCTCTGGTATTTCAGAAGACGTCTAATTTGCCGTGTTGGGGCTCTCCCACTGGACTCCTTGGGTCCTCGCCACCTTGCAAGCCTACTGTAAACGGGACAGCGTGGTGAAGAAATGAGCTGTTGGCTCCCCACGATTGGCCCAAGGTTATCAGGCAACGTGGAGTTTGCTGGAGCAAAAGGCTCATTTGCCTGGAAATGGGCTTTTGTTTCTCTGCATTTGTCCAGGGGAAGGAGAGCAAGATAGCAGACTGTCTCCCAGCCCCGTCTCGGCCACAGAGGCCACCCAGGTGGAGGAGGTCAGTGGGATTCAGATTCAGGCAGAAACAGTTCAGCACGATGTTATGGAGTCCGGTGTCAGCAGAGCTTCAGGAAGGGACAGCTTCCTGAAGCTGCCCGCAGATGTAATGAACATAACTAGGGAGTCGACCTGCACCCTCTGCAGGCATCGTCTTCCAGCTCCCTCTCCCGGACGTCGAGTGACTGCGGGAAGAACACAAGTCTTTTTCTGGTGCCAGATCAATGCGCTCCCGCAGCTTCAGGACAGACAGCTGTTGTTCTGCTGGTCGTGGAAATGAGTGTCTTCTACTCAAAGTCAGATGCTTTTCAGATTTACCACAGTGCAGACTTGAGGACAAAAAGGGGGATTCTCACTCAACACCCGTGAAGCTGCAGTCCTCTGTCCTGGATGACTTAAGGCCCAGCTGTCAGTCAGCCAGCTGGGAGCCCCCCGCCCCAGCTTCTGGGACCCACAGCCTCCAGCATCAGGCAACTTCTTTCAAACCTTGCAAGACAAATGGCTCGACCTAATTCCTCTTTTGAAGACTAGAGCTTGATGTCTTCTAGGGAGGGTCCAGAGAGTAGCCCACTCATCGTGCCCAGGAGTAGAGTGCCTCGGGGATGGCAACTGACAGCACTCGCATCATGGCCGGAGTCCTCCCCACAAGCACTGGGTAAGCGGGGTCCCTGAGGTGCTCCCTCTTCTGAAGCACTGAGCGCGTGTTCTGTCCAGTCACACAGGCGAGCCCGTGCTCACATGTGCCAGGTGCTCCCTTCAGTGCACTGGCGGTGTCACCGCACTACACAGTATTTGTCAACGACTTGCCAGCACAGTGCTGAGCACAGAGAATACAGAAATAAGCACAGCCTGTCTTCATCCATTGATTTGGCGGGTCCTTGTTGAGTGCCTACTCCGTGCCGGGCATGGTGCCAGCACAGGGACGTGAATGTGGCCCAGCTCCTGAGCCCGGACTTGTCACAGATGAGTGACAAGCTGTTGGAGCAGCCACATGAAGCGGGCACAAGTTGTCATCTTTCAGCTGAAGGCCTCGCAGAGAGGACTGGGCAGAGCTTTGTGTTGCACACCCAGCACTGCACATGGGATGGTGAGGGGGACACACAGGAGACCCTCAACAGGGGGGCAGGATGCAGCACAGGGGGCACCTGTGGGCGGTGAATATTCAGCCTAGTGAAGACACGATGACCCACGAAGTGTAACACACCTGGCGGCGTCAAGTAATACAGAAACAAGGCTGAAGCAAGCACCGTCCTATCGCACCACTTCTGGAGCAAGACCCAGAATGCCAGCATCTCCCTGTACCGGTACATCCTGTAGACGTGGGAAAGGAAGACAAAAGAAGAGGGAGCTCTTCTCAGCGTAGTCACAAAACACCCCCATCACAAGGAAACCTCAAACCTATTGTGAGAAAAGGTTGCAAGATGTAGGTGCCCCTGGCATGCGTAAGTCAGAGCAAACTTTCCCCACCCATTCACTTTTCTTCTGTGTTCACTTGACGCGAATCTGGATGCCCTTGGAAGATTGTCCCCACACTCTCTCTACATATTGCTCTTCTCAGTCTGGACCCTCAGAAGATGTTTTTCGAATGATGGGCATTCAGTTGGATTCAACATTGATAAATGCTCTGACCCAAGTCCTGTTTGGTGATGGTGTCACCCCACAGCTTCTTTGGCCTAAATCCATACCATTCCTCAGAGTCACCCCTCAAAAGCTTAAGTGTCATCACCAGCTTTCCTGCTGCGTTCGCCCCCTGAGTCATTCGTTGGCAGACATTGGCCTTTTCGGTTTCCCTGGACTCCCCGCCTCCAGCTGCCCAGCAGCAACAATGCCCCTTTCATTCTAGAAGGTCATCGTCGTGTCAAATGCTGAGGAAGCCTGAAAGTTGCATTCCCTTCTACCTGACAGAGGATGTCCACGCACCCAGAGAAACGTTCCTTTTCTTCTGACAGAGAGAGAGACAGTGTGGACTCTTGGACCTTGGCATACTCTAGTCGTAAGAGGTCGTGGGAATGGGCAGAAATGTGTATTTCTCACAATTTGCTGTATGCTAATCACAGGCTTCTCAAGTCTCCAGGAGGAAATGCCTCTTCCTTTAGCTGTAGCTGTGCACATTCTTGCACTGTGGGAACAGGTTCAAGATGTTTTGAGACACCAAAAGGCATTCTTGAGGCAGAAGCAGGTTGGGAAGGACATAGAGACTTCTGGGGTCCGAGAAAATTGAATGGGAGCCTTGCAGACTCGTTTAGCAGAATAAAAAGGATTTTAAGGTTAAGAAAATTATCTTCTCCTTGTGTTTTGCCAGAAAAATGTCAATTACTGGTGAGGAACTTCTTCTTCTTTCTCCAATGGACTTTTTCCAAGATGAAGTTAGTGATGAAATGGCTAATTTGCATATTTGCAGGGAGTAAAAACTGAGTCAAGAATTTTTCATTGGGTTCACTCTAGCAACTTTTAAAACAACTTTACTCAAAAGGAATCCAATATTTCTTTCATCTAATTATAGAAAGCTTTATTAATTAAAAAGTTCTGCCATTCTCCATCACATCTGATTTTTCATGTATGATTCGACTCTTCAAAATGTCTACTTTATTCCCTGTCCAAGTTCAAAGGCACTTTTGCTTTAATTTGGGTAAAGCCTGTCTGTGGAGCACATGCCCAAGGGTCTATCACTGGCCATCCTTGCCTTCTGTCCATTCTATTATTCCCTGTTGACCCTAATTACATTTCCCACAGCAACTTCCCATCCCAGGATTCAGACTTCGAGTCATATATCCACTTCTGGCTGTCCTCAGTTTCAGAAGATGGTCTCTCCTCTGAGTTTGCTGAGAACTTTGAGGCAGTCTGCTACTGAGTCACAGGCTCTCCCGTCCCTCAGCACTTGGGTATGTGTTGCTCTTGTTCCACATCCTTCCTGCCTCCCAGTTATGTGTAGGCAGGTGTGCTCAGCCTGCTTGATTTTGGGTTTATTAAAGGCAATGACCTTTCTTCATGTATTATTTCTCTCAATCTGCAATGCTTTGTAGGGGCAGGCAGCATTCATCCATTCACTCAACTGTGCCACAAGTATTTCCTGAGCGCCTGTTGTATGCTCTGTCCTAAGTGCTGGTGTTCAACAGTGAACAAAACATGGAGCCATGTCTTAGGGAGGGAGAACATGAAACAGCAAATGTAAACTTAGACGTGTTTGGAGAAAAAACAGGAGAAGGGTCAGGAGTACTGGGGATGTCTATTTAGGGTTTTTAGGGATGGCTTCACAGGCAGGATGGAAGTTTAGGGGAAGTTAGGGAAGTTCTGAGGAAACAAGGGACAGACAGTTGGGATGACTGGAGGAAGAGCAGAAGAACAGGATGTGGAGGAGATGGATGCAAAGGTCCTGAGGCAGGAACCTGCTCAGCACCATCAGTGAACAGCAGGAAGGCCCCCGGGGATGCAGAGAGTAAGGAGGAGGGGGAGGAGGGAGGGGATGACCTCCGAGATGACCTGGCAGGCAGGGTGTGGCGCATACTTGTAACGAGGCCACAGGCGGACTTTGGGTGGCACAAGAAACCCTCGGAGGGTTTTGAGCAGAGAAGTGATTCCATCTGACTTAGTTTTCCAAAACTTTACCCTGATGCAAGTCCCCTCACTCTGACACCACCTGCAGGTTCAATAATTCCCCAGGACTCACAGGACTCGCTGAGAGGAGTTGTCTCCAGGGACAGGACACGGACTAGCAGCAGCCGCAGGAAGGCGTGAGTGGGGTGGAGTCCAGGAGGAGGCCCTGCGCGGAGCCTCCAACACCCTCTCCCCGTGGGGTCAGACTCTGCCAGCGCCTGTGTGACCACATGCGCAGGGCGTCGTCAACAGGTCAACCGGGGAAGTCACCCCCGCCTCGGTGTTCAGAATTGTTACTGGGCTCCATTATATAGGCGTGATTGATTGCCCACTTGGCATATCTGTCCACAGGTCCACTGCTCTGGAAGGACCAGGGCCCACACCCTACATCACATTGTTACCGCCTGGTTAGCCCAAGCCCCCCAGACAAACACAGGTCACGCCTCAGGAGCCAAGGAGCAAGGCCAGCCCTCTTTTTGGGCAAGGATAGATTCTTTCCTGCTCATCTGGCTACTGTGTTAGTGACCAGTGAATCTCACGGAACTTTGACCTAAACATCCCTTCTTAGCCAGAGCAGGAATTGTAAAGGATAACTAACTAATATTTCAACCTCTCTTGAAGAAAAGTGAATTCTTATAAATTGATAATACGTCCGTATACTCTAATTGGAGAAACAGTAAGCAAAACACTGAAGGTTTAGGCAGGTCCTAAAGAACTAATTTTAACTCAGGCCTTGGCAGTATTATTTTTTAGAAAAAAAAATCATTAATTCTCTCGGTGCCTCATCACTTCTTTGGTCCAAGGGAAGATACCAATAACCATTGCGGTGATTGGTCATCGAGTGAGTGGGACGACTGAGCTCACCACAGTGTGTGTTTTTCCAAACGCTGTTCGATTATTGATTGCAGATATTTGCATACTACTGGAGTTGTTGGGGTGCTGAAGCCTCCCAAGTGCTGTCCAAGAGCACACTGACCAGGCAGGACCTTCAAAAACAAAGTCAGAAGAAGTGTTTTCACTGTTGTGGGGAAGCAGCTGTGAGTGACCACAGCTTACAGAGAAGTCTCCCACCACAGAACACAGGTTAATTACGTGGAGTGGAGGATGCCCTGTTTACTAGGGAGAGTCAATCACTGGAGGGCCTGGATAAAGAAGAGGAAGCATACACATTGCTGATGACTCAGGATTGGCCACAGTCCTTAGTGTGCAATGAGTGGGGACTTTAAGATGGTGCAAAGGGGACTCTTGCCTGGGAGAGTCCAGAGGAAGAAGATTTTGCTGTGTTCAACCTGAAATGGGAGCTAAAACAAAAGTCATATGTAAAAGCTGTGGTGACTCCTGCTGAGGTAGTTTATAAAATCAATTTCCCTGAGAGAAACACGTGGAAGATTCGGAATAGTGCATTAAAACCAATGTTCACTTCACTTAGATGCTAAACAATAAGAATTTTCTTCTCCTTCATCCTTCCTTCTCCTTCGATGGTAGTTCTTTCTTGCCCAGTTTCCCAGTTTATCAATTTCAAACTGAATCTTCAGTGGCTGTTGAACCGTAGAACGACCAGTGAAAGGAGGGCTGTGGTGTGTCTTCTCTCATCCTGCAGGTGGGACGGCGAACTGAAGACATTCCCCAGCGTTCTCCAGACAAGAGACTCTGTTGACTAAAGCAAAATGTGATCCATATGTAAGGTTAGAGAGGACTAAGTATTTGCTGGTTGGAATTCTACAACAGATGGAAGAATTGGGAAGGATCCCTCACTTTCCTGGGAAAGCAGACACAAAATCTCTGAATCCCATAACCTGAGCACAAATGACTTGGCTCACGGGTTCCACCCAACAGCCCTCCCACCTCCCCTGCATGGGGACAGGCGCTCGGGGAGCCAGGCCTGGCCCCGACTCATGTGTGACAGTAGTGCTCAGCAATGCCTCAGAAAGCTGCAGCCTTTGGGCTCTCACTCAAATCCCTCTTTGGAATCTTTAGAGCAAAACCATATTGCTAGAAGTCATTCCCCTTCAGGTTTGTGAGTTATGAGGCTCCATTGGATGAAACAAGCCTCAAGGGCCAATGACTTTGTTTCATCCCAATTTGTCCTATATTTTTACAACTGGTTTGTTTCCTGGACTGCCAAGATTTACGAATTGCGAGTATGCTTGTGAAGTGGTAGAATCTATTTGCACATTTGTTTCTTCACTATTGATTGTCAGTGCTAGTAAAATTCAACTATTTGCATAAACTTTAGAAGCCAAGGGTCAGTTCAGTGAATGTTTCTTGGTGTTATTCCCATAATACTTGAAGGTTGAAAATATCCATGATTTCCATCTGTGATTTCTTATTATCATGTTCTTACATACGTTCTGAGCATACGATTGTTTCCAGTAACTGTTTTTGAGTACCTACTAATGACATGTCTGATGTTACCAGGTCAATTGATTTGTTCAATGTTAAATTACTCAGTATTTTCTAAACAGTTGACATATTATTTTCTCTAGTAAGCTATTGATAGGCACTTTTACATCTGATAATTGCCCATATTTTCTTCCAGCAGCCTGGACCCAAGGCCTGAAACAGCGTTCTTTGCTAAGACAACACAAGTTTTAATCCTATTAATCCGTGGCATAACAAGAAACATGCCTTTTATGTGTTTTATCTTCCGCAAGCAGTCTCGATGTTCCACAGGCGGTGAAGGGTGCATGGCTCTTTGGAAGCAGAGCTTAAAGTGAATGTCGTTTCATTAGAGTCAGCGGCAAAGGAGACAAGAGAGTCATCTCCTAAACACAAGGCCATAGACCACTTCTCATGCGAAAATCATTCACATTGCTCTCTTTGTGCTTTATTTCCCTGTAGTCTTAGTTGAATAATATATAATTACACTCTTCTGGAGGGACTTCCAGAGTTCTTCAGGTTCTTTCACCAAAGCTACATGTGTATCTAATAATTTATTTGTACTTGTCCACAATTTTTATTATCCTTTCCAGGGAAGAGGAATGATGGGGCTTGAGTTGTATCTATAACATTTTATTTTTCAAAAATAAAAATCCAAGGGGCTGGCCCAGTAGTGTAGTGATTAAGTTCATGTGTTCCGCTTCGGCGGCCCAGGGTTTCCAGGTTCGGATCCCGGGCGTGGACCTATGCACTTCTCAAGCCACGCTGTGGCAGCATCCCACATATAAAGTAGAGGAAGATGGGCATGGATGTTCCTCAGCCAAAAAAAAAAAAACCTGAAAGCAATATTACAAAATGACATTCAATAGAGGTAGGTGGAATGGTGGGTACATGAGTGTCTGTCATATTTATCCTTTCTGGATTTATATTTATTAGATCATTTCAAGGGTGGCTTCTGGCTTGTGCATGTTTGTGGGGGCAGGAATGTTCTATACTTTCCTATCTTTTGATCATCAACAGTAAATATAATCTTTGCTTCACTCTAATCAGTTAGCATGTTTTTGGATACAGAGAATGACTTAAAGAAAATATAAAAGTTATTATTTCACATGTCTAGAAGTAGGATAGCTTCAAATTCAGTTAACAGAGTTGCCAACAACCTTAATTAGGTCCCGGGGTCTTCCTAGGTCCCCACTCTACCCTGATCAGCACGTCTTCCTGTCTTTCGTCTTCCATGGCCATAAATTGCTGTTTCTGGCATCACATGTAGCATGAGAACACACAGGTGTGAGGGCACGCAGCACGGGGACACGCAACCTGACAATACTGTGCAGAGAACAAAGAGGGTTTCTCTTTGTAGGTGTTTTTTCCACAGAAGCCCCCCAGCAGAATTTTCCTCTCATGCTGAAACTGGCTGAATTGGTCCATCTGTTCCTTCTTACCCCAACCTTTGCAAGGGGAGTGAGATCTTTGTGTTGTGGAGCAGTCATGATACGCCCCAGGCTGGGGTGTGAGTTCTGCTATGTTTGAAGTAGAGAGCAGAGGGGAGATGAAGCAACGATGTCTCTGCCATCAAGGAGAACAGGGAGGTGGGAGCGAATCTTGATGGGCTGCCAGCAGGACTTCTCACCTTTGCTGTGCTGTCTCTATATGGGGGGGGGGCAGAGGTCAGAGGCCAGAGGGCATATGGAGGCCAGAGGGCAGTTGAGTGCATGCTTTCCTTAGCTAAGACATCTTTCCACCCTTCCTCCCAATGATTCAAAGCACATATGGCCCTGCTTGAATGTGGAGCCCACATGTATGTGTGTCCTCCAGGCATTTAGAACATTCAAACTCATGATATCAGAAGTATGAAAGGCCCAAGACTTATTAATTCCATTTATTTATTTTCCCTGGGGTTTTGTAACTATTTAATAGTCATCCTGCATATTTTTAAATATTAAGTTTGCTGCTTTTTGGCTCTTATTTCTTTCATTCTAGCTCAAGGGGTACTCCATGCAGGAGCTGGTCGCATTTGTAGTTTATTTTGGATAAGTGGGTACCAGATGTTAGGGGAAAGTGCGTGGCAGGCCCAAGATGCCAGAAATACCTCCTTGGACACACAGGTTGGGAAGCAATTTCTTTTCCCAATTCTGAGGCCCATTCCTCATGTCCTAAATTAAGAGCATCCTACAGTGATGCTAATGACTTTGAACCTAATGACAGTAGTAATCTTAGATTTGAATTGCCATTGATAGTGGTCCAGGCATTTAAGAAAGAACTCTTATATATAGTCATTATAACCTTATGAAGTGAGTTGGATGGGTTCTATTCTACTCACTTCACAGATGAGAGAGCTGTCTCTTGGGAAGTGGAGTGAGTTATGCAAGTTTGCAGAACTGAGATGTGGTTCAGGAAGGAATTGGACTCAGAATTTCTCTTTGTCCACTACTCCTTAAACTCCAAACATTTAGACACAGGATTCCCATTTTGCATTATTTGAAAGAGGAGAGGAAGTGGAAGTTTCAAGAAGAATGGTGGGAAGGGGTTATTTGATAAATTAACCAATGCCTGGGACTACTGACTAGAGAGACTGGAGCTGAGGCATCTTAAACTCGCACCAGCTCACTGGTCTGCCCTGTGGGGTGAATGGAAGGCTTATAAGCTTAAACTGTGGGACCAGGGAGACTTGGGTTTAACGTCTGCTTCTGCCATTTGCCTGATGTGCAACCTTGACAACATTCTGAAGGTATCTGAGCCCCAATTTCCTCCTTTATTAAGTGAGAACAATGAGGCTTTTCTGGTAGAATTGTGAGGACTAAATAAAATAACGTAGGTGAAGATTCTGGCCACAGGTGGTAGCTGCGCAACCCTCACACTGACAGAGGGCATGGAAAGTAAATGTGAGCACAAATGTCCCAATCACCTTGCTCCTAAGTCTACACCAAGGTCAACGGCAAAACGGAAAGTGCACGTTCATGAAGAGCCACTATTTCTTATGGCTCTTCTGCTTGGTGACACTTCCACTGCCCAAGTCCAGTGTTGAGCTTTGGCAGCACCATCCTGTAGCCTTTCCTCAAACACTCTCCTGAGCAAAGAAAGCTGATGCCCATCGATCAGTTCACTGTGGTCTCGGTGTCTGTGTGTGCACGTTGGTCCAGGCGTACTGTTCCCCAAGCCTCCTTAATAAAAAATAGTTATTTCCCCTAGACTGTTCCAGGAGAAGAATGGGCACCCCAGGGGGTGGGTCTTCTCTGATTTGGCATCACGTGGATCTGGCATTGGCTTGGCCTCCTCAAGGAGGGATTGTGACTCATTCCTCAACCGGTGCGTCGGGCTTTCCCTGAGGAAGTTTTCCTGTGTTTGGTGACGGAGCGGAGCTGCATCCCTTCCACTCTCCTCTGGAGCTGTAATTGCAGCCCGGCTCTCCAGATGCTTGGCCGTGCATCTGCTCAACATCAGAGACTCTCAGGCACAGGGCCGGCCCGTGCGAGCTGGCGAGGGGCCCTGCACAAATCTGTCACAGGTGCTGCATTCCACTTCGGGAATCGGCACTCTCCCAGCCCGGCCCGCTCACCAGTTCATCTGGTTCTTGCCCCACTGGCTCCACTGCCACGGCTCTGCTCTGCATCAGGCCCCTGGATGGACAACACAGAGCTGTGCTGTTTGCTCTGCTCCGACTTTGTTCTTCTTCAGAACACCGACAGCTGCAAAAGGCTCTGTGCCTGGCCCTTCTGGGTCAGTGTCCATTGGGCCTATGTCTTGTTCTGCCTTTGCTTCTGGGATGTTACCCTTGGGTCTGCCCCTGGCTCAGCTGTCTAACAAGAGAGGTGGTGCAGCAAGGGTTCCACACTTTGTGTTTTGAATTTAGGTACGTGTATTACCATCACCTTCTTTGCTGGAATCATCCCACAACTAGCGCTGGCTTATCATCCAGTTTTCGGCAATTCCAGATCTGACAGTTTGTGAGAAGTAAGCGGAAACTTGGGTTAGGGCTTAGGACCCCATTTTAGATGATCATCTCTCGGGAGTACTCCTCACAGTAAACCTTCTCCTGGCTGGTTCCTTTCCTCTGATGTGACGAAGAGAAACCAAGCAATTACAAATGAAAAAGAGGGGCTCAGGCCCACAGAAGGCACCCCCAAACTAGTCCGGAGTCAAGGACGGTCACCGAATGTGCAGGGAACTGGGCTTCTGAGCATCCCCTGAAGATGCACCAAGAGGAAAGCATTCCTGCTGCATGCTCTCACTCCGTCAGAGGCTTCTGGTGAAGACTCTCACGGTTCAATTCTGAAAAATGTTACCAAATATGAATCCATACATTTTGCTGTTGTGAAGCAGCATCTCCCACACACTTGGTCAGGGGACCAGTTATTCTCTGTGTTACTCGCACTCAGAACCAGTGTCCAGGGAAAGCATTATGACAATCGCTGCCCTAAACCAGTAACTTGCTTCTGATCCAGACGCTAGGCCTCTGACACCGAGTCTGCTCCTGTTTGTCTTGGAGGCTGGCTATGCTTTTCAGACTCCTTAATACAAACACTCTAGTTCCCTCTCTCTTATGGAAGAGATGTCTTCTCATATAATCGTTAATGTGTCCCCCTCTGTCCTTTATAGGTTCTGGAAAGCCTTATCCAAATTTACATCAATCCTCAGATAAGACTGGCTGTAAAGTGGTCCTGACGGTAGGCACACACAGATGGAGTATTTGAGGTGGATGGCTGATCTACCAGACGAGCAGACACCCACAATAACCTCTCTAATATTAGATTGAGTTCCCAGCTTATTTTTTCCAAGAATTCAGAAACTCCCTGGGAGTGGGGTCACCACAGAAGGCAAGAACGCAGCATTTCTCGCAAAGCTCCCTGTGGCTCCCACTGTCCCCAGCAGTGGCGTTGCCCTCGAAACGACTAGGATCCCAAAGGATGGGAAAAACAAGTTTGTACGTTCACACTCATGCCTCCCCCCCCCCCCCCACCATTCTGAACGACCTCGCCACGACCTTCAGCGACCTTCAGCTTTAGGGAGGACTTGGCAACATGAGGTCCCCTGGCTCCTGGCCCACCAGCGCAGAGCCGGGCCCCACCTGGAGGGCGGGCTCGGAGCCGATGCACCGGGCGGCGGGCGGCCCCAGCGGCTGGACGCCGGTTTCCTGACACCCACCTGATGGACCTTACTCTTCCGCCCCCGCCCTTCCGTTTGGTCCAAAGGTCATCGTACCAAACAGATTTCCCTCGAATCCACCGCCGAGACTTGGTGCGGCTCATACACCCAGCCACTTTGGTCATTTATTGTATTTTCCCATAACTGGGCATCAGTCCTTTGATTTTTTTTGACCCGGGACATTTTCTCCGGCACATTTGCTATCACTCGCCCATTTTAAGCCCTCTAATTGACGGCTTGGCACGATCTTTTGATAGAGGGTAACCATCTGTTTACTCAACAAGACAGTGTCTCATCAGCATCCCCTGACTTTTTGGCAAGTCCAGCCCTCACCCCCGACAACCACCACGACGGGACTAGCAGCAGACCGGCCGGGGCAACCGCCCCTGCGGATCGTGGAGACGCGCCCGCGCTCGGGCTCCCGGCGCGGCGGGGGAGCAGAGCCAGAGGGAAGTTCACGGCCATTGTCACAACAAAGCAAACCTCTCTTTCTAAAAAATGTCAGACTTTTTGTCAACATTTCTGATTTTACTTCTGTCTTTACTGAGATACTTTTATTCCTTCTCATGACAGGTTATTAATCCAATTTTCCTTCTCCTTTATCTCTGAGTTAACACCTTTTTTTTAAAACTAACTTTGATGTACCACGATTTATAACGTCACCAAAACATGTATTTTAATTACAAGGTTTTCCAATATCTAGAATCCTCCCCCCCCCCCACCCTCCATTGGACTTCAGCTCAAACGTCCTGGAATAAGCTACACAGTCTGAAGTCGGGTCATTTGCGCGTCAACAGTCTGAAAAGAGAAAGTGTGCCGACCCCCTTCGGTGGAAACACGAAGGCGCAAGTCCCGGTGACAAACCGACCACGGTGCCGCAGACACTGACTTCCGCTCTGCATTTTACGATCGTCTTTATCTTTTCTTCCGTTTGATCTGTTGTTCCTTTTCTAGCTTCTTGACGTGGAAGTGTAGACAATTATTTCTCAGTATTTTCCCCGAATATGTGTATCATAGATATAAATTTCTCTCTCACCACTCTAGATGCAACAGATGAGTTTTGATTTTGTTTCCAACAGCTTTATTTAGGTAACTGATATATAATAAGCTGCATCCATTAGAATAAAGATACTCAGTGAAGTAAGAATAGAATTTCCTAAAGAATATCTTAAAAAAACTACACCGGATCCTGTACTTAGAGGTAGCTTATTGAACGCCCATTTCCTCCTCGGGGAGAATGACAAGCTTTGTCCACTGTCCCCGAAAAAAATGTCAGCTCCTTGCAAAAGCCAGGGTCACTTGGACCTTAAATAATTAGTTGGTGCATGTGACCCAGTTATTTGGGTCAAAACACTAATTATGGGCGAGTTATCTCCATTGTTGCCTGCTCACCTTTCCTAGCAAATGCTCGTGGGTTCACTTACACCGGATATACATACCTGGACCTAAAGGCCTCTTACCAGAAAGTATTTTAGGATATAAAAATAAATATTACTTGAACAAATGTCATAAGACTGTGTGGATGGAAATATGAATTTTCAAGTTCTTTACTACTCATTATTTAACCTAGCTCAAAAGTTTCCTAGAAAATAAATTCCAGTTTTGAATCTTGTTTCTTGCAAAATCATATTTAATAGAATTTTCCTTCCCACTTACCTTGATCCATCATGGTTCTGCATCATTTTGCTGTCGTCTGGCGAAGCAATTGCAAAGAACCATTTCTCAAATCAAATCTTTTGAAACAGTATGCACTCCCCAAAGTAAAATAAAATTAATAAAAACTAAATCAAAACCTGAATTAATATTCCATTCTCCTTGTAATCTTTAATTTTTAGTGTCATCATTGCAAACCGTCAAATCAAATGGGCTGAGTAAACGTGAGTGACCCCTGGAAAACTAAAACTATATATTTAATGGACAAAAGGTAAATTAAACAAAATAAAACTGAGCATGCTGAAAGAAAGACTGTAGGGATAGCTTTAGTCATCCTGTCAAGTTTTAGTTTGGTTGGAAAGCAATGGAAAATGATGAAAGCTGCATTTCCATCCCAAGTTTTAATAGATTGTTGGTCAGGATCAACCAATCCACCATTTTATTGACAATGTTTAGATGTGTGGTGGAACTGCTTGAGATAAAAATGAAATATAGCAATATTCACAGCGCTTTGGCTGTAGGAGTTTTTGAGCTTTTTGGTGCTGGTGAAGGAGTGTGCAGAAGCCAGCCCCCGCTGTGTCCCAAGCCCAGGGGGTGATTCTCACGCCTATTTCAGTTCCTTTACTGCTATTAGTCCTCCTTGTATTTTTCAGTAGAGAGAAACATTCATTTAAATTGTTTTTCCTACTTCTCACTTCTACTAAAAGACACGTAACATTTTGGGGAAGATGATGAAATGCAGAGAAATAGATCTTCCTATAATAAAGATGAGGAGATATTTTACTCAAAATGTTTATAAAGAAGCGCACACATGTCTCTCTTTACATGGTCAAATTGCAAACCTTCACCCCTTAAATCCACACCCGTTTAAGATTGCCATATGCAGAAAAATAAGCGCAGCCTCCAAACGTAACAGCAGCATCTCGCATTCTCTCTCTAGTTTGACAGGCCAAGGAAGCAAAATATTTTCCACTTTATAAAATCTTTAAAACCACCAGGGGAGATGTGCTGGCGTGCTCCATGCTGGAGCGGAGAGAGCTTCAGCTAACCACATGGAAAAAGCATACGGAGACCAGATTTTTCCAGGCCATAATTCAGCAAGAGCCAGGCCTCCCTTCCAGCACCAGAAGTCTTAGGAGGTGACCGGTGACTTCACACACAGCCAAGGTTTTGAAACTGCATGAAGGATGAGGGTAAGGAGGGTAAACCTCGTTTCCAGCAGCGATTATGCTTTTTCCTACCGTTTTCTCACCCCTTAAAATAGCACTAACACTGTTTTGTGTTGCCTAGGAAAAATAATACAAAGCGACTTTTCTCTGTAGGTGCCATTTATTTGGATAAGAAACTTCCAAAGAAAAAAAAGATAGCACCCCACAACTGGATTCAGATTTTGTTAAAAAAAAGTCTAGTTCCATTGTTCATTCACACTTTTGCGAATTTGTTAATTAAGTCAACAAACACTGATCGTGTCCGTGTGGGCATGTTCCTGACGGAGGCAGCGCATCATACAAATTAGGAGCCCAAGCTCTGGAGTCAGCTTTCCTGGGTTCAAACCCACATTCCACCGTCACCAGCTGGGCCCCCTGGGTAACGTCTCTTAACCTCTCTGAGCATCTGTCTCCTCATCTGTGTGGTAAAAAGACTAACGGAAGCGTGTCATGGATTTGTTGTTGTCGACACTATTTGGCAGAAAACACAGGGATAAGCAGTTCTGTTCACCAATGTCTACTCCTGTTGCTAAAACTCATAGCCTTATAGAGAATGTACACGGTAAAGTCCCTAATCCAACGGGGTTACCACTATTTCAAATTTTTCTCTGTCTGCTCCCCGATATTATTGTAATTTTATTGTATTCATATCAATCTTCTGGCCAAATACAAACTTCAGACGTGCCTGCCTTCTGTTTTTAATTCAGCAGAATGTCTGAGGTTACCAAAACTGCCGTATTTGCCATCATATCTACATCAAATATGCCTTTATCATATTTGGGGTTTTCCTACATATGTGATCACATAAATGATCAAAATGAATAAATGATAGCAAAACTTACCCTTAAAATTATGTGGATACTTTTCACCATTGTATCAAGTTCTCCCTAGAATACACACACACGTGATTTATACATATAATTCCAATTATATTTATTCCCTGGAAAGTATATTCAGTTCCTCTTGCAGGTGAAGAGCACCCTCCACCCAGGGTGCTGCTGACATCTCGCCCAAGAACCAGCCTGATGTGTCACCCCTGCCCGGGGCCTTTTGGCCCCCTACTGCCCATCGTGAGGCCCTGGGGACACACCCTGGGTGTGCACACCACATCGTTCCTGCCTCTCTGCTCCCAGCTCCGCAGACAGCCCCCACCGAGTGCTCACAGCCGCACTGTGACCATGACCGTCTCGTGCCCCTGAGCATCTCCCGGGGACGCTACTTGCTTGGCTGTGAAGAACCCCTCTCTTGTTCCCTGTCGCTGGCCACGAATCTGAGAAATTCTGTGGAAGTGGGTTTTGTGGAATTTGGAGAAGGTCTCAGGCACGCTCCAGGGTGGCAGGTGCGGGGCAGAGGCAGTAAGCGCCAGTGCAGATGCTGTGACACCAAGGCCACTCTGGGGACAGGGCCTGGAATGTCACCTGGGCCAGCACTCCACCTTATGCCTTCTTTTTCCCGTGGCTTCTTAGGAAAGTCCTTCCCATTGAAATTTTACAAAAGTATTGGCATATTTTTCTAATACATTTACACTTTTAAGTTTACATTAGGTTTTTAAAAAATTAATTTAACAACTATTGTTAAGGGCTGTGTTAGTTTGCTGTTGTTGCTGTAACAAGTCATCACACACACAGTGGCTTAAACGTGCCCATTCCTGATCTTACTGTTCTGGGGTCAGATGTCCTGTGTGGGTCTGACGACTCACGTCAGGCTGTCAGCAGGCTGTGCCTCCCAGAGGGCTCTAGGGGAGACGTTTCTTCCTCATCCAGGTTGCTGGCAGGATTCAGCTCTCTGCAGCTGTAGGACTGGGTTATTATTATCATGAGTTTTTGCTGGCTGTAAGCTGAGAGTCAGTCCAGCGTCCAGGGGTTGCCGCATTCCTTGGCCTGCGGCCCCTTCATCTGCCTTTAAAGCAGCCGTGGTGGGTTGAGTCCTCCTCACACAGCATCTCTCTCACTCACTCTTCCGCCCCTTCTTGTTCCACTTTTAGGAAATCATGTGATTGTCTTGGTTCCACCTGGATAATCCAGGATGATCGCCCCATTACAGGGTCAGCTGATCAGCAACCTTACTTCTAACTGCAACTTTAATTCCCTCCTGCCACGTAACCTGACGTGTTCACAGGTTCCAGAGGTCAGGATGTGGACGCCCTTGGGTGGGCCATTATTTCACCCACCACAACTGCCCCCCTGTGCTGGCAGATCTAGGTATGGGTGTAGTTGTGACAGCACAGACCAAGTCAAAGCACCTGCCTCATGGGGTGTAGGTTCCAGGGCGTGTTTGGTCCAAGTGCTGTGGAGATTGGAGAAGGATGAAAACTCTTTGCTGCCCCTCGAATTGTGAAGTGGGGTCAATGTTCCCTCCCCTAGGTCTCGGCAGGCATTGGGCCTCTTAAACCACAGAACACAACAGAAGTTCTGGGCCCACGCCTTAGCAGACAGGCAGCTTCCTCGGCTCTTGTGTGTGAAGACGACCACGCCGTGAGGGAGCCTAAGCCACCGTGTGGAGAGGCCCATGCTGGGGGAAGCAGGGGCTCTGGCTGGAGCCCTGGCTGTGTTACCAACCAACCGCCAACACCAACTCACCGACCGTTACTGCATTTGGGGGAGCCCCTCGAGGGCTGTACTTACTTCCCACTTGTCTCAGCATCTCCAGCACCTGGTCAAAGGCCCGTAGGTGTTTAGATATTTGCTGAGTTTAACTGACAGGTACGTTCCCTAGGGCAGCGGATCTCAGACACCATTAGAGGGAATCCTCCAGCCAGTGCTTCATAGGGAAGGGACAGGCCATGCAGCTGAGCCCTTCTCAAATTCCTGACCTATGAATTCCCGATCACAATAAAATGGTTGTTTCAAACAACTAAACTTTGAAGTAGTCTGTCGTGCAACAACAGAGAATGAGAACAAGTATTTAATCAGACTAATATTTATCTGCATTTTGGAATGAGGTGGTGAGCTAAAAGATGTAAATGTAAATTTTTCTTTAAAGTCAATTATCCCAGCACGATTCAGTGGGTAGAAAACTCTTTCTCTACTGCTTTTAAAGACTGTATATACACTGCTCATGTTTGTGGGTCTGTTTTTGACATGTTCACGTTCATTCACTTATTGTGTCTATTTCTGAAGGTCCTGTTGAGGCCACTCTTGTCCAGGAAACTCTCTCTGCCTCCTCTGTGCAGACCCACTACCTCCTCATCCTGCTCCCACGCACCCATCGTACTCCTAATGCTGTTATAGCACTAACCTCAAGGAACTGCAGTGGTCTTTTCATGTCTTGTCTCCCATTTGACTGACTCCATCAGAGGCAGCAATTATTTCTTATCCATCTCAGCGGCTCCAGTGTGAAGCACAAAGGTTTGCATGCGGTAGATGCTCAAATATTAAGTTGAAACAAAGTGCACATTGTCTAGGCCAGTCGATCCCAGGCTTCTGTACATTTTTGAACAAGTAAAACGTAAAAGTTTGGGAAACGGAATCTGTTGCCAATTTTTTATTTTTCAAAGTAAGGTTAATAAAAAGAACCTGCAAAACAGCCTTTAAAAATCTGCCGTAATTAACATAACATCACACAGCATCATCCATGTGAACACTACATCTAGGGAAGCTCTACTCTGAGAATGAAGGGCTGTCATTTAAACAATGTATTTTGACTTACAGGAAACCCACTCCATTGTCTGAAAATGGGCATTTTGTAACAACCATCTAGCAGAGGAAACAAAGAGCTGGGTTGTTTCTAGATTGAAAGTGCCAAGAGAGTTGTTGAGGGCAATGGGCCTAAGGCGAGGGAGGTACAGAAAGGACGAGCAGTGGGTATGGGAGCTGGGAGGAGTGAGGTTCTAGGAGAGCACAGGGATTCCAGTGAGGGTGGAAGGAAACCTCACAGCCAGTGTGCAGAGGGAGCAGGAGACACAGAACAATGATAGTCGGAGAGCGGAGGTTTTGAGTTTACGATCTGGAAGCAAAGCGGTGCCTGGTGATGTCAATGTCTCAGACATGAGCCATAGCCAGGTGGGCAGGTCTGATTATGTGCCGCGGACTGTCTGGATCTCTTGGGATTGGGAAACACGCCACACTGGCTTTTACTGGTGTGTTTTCTCTAGACACCCAACTTGCGTTGCTGTGGGATGTGGACACTTTCTCCTTGTCCTCCTGATAAATCTGTTTCTGACGTCCAGTGATGTTGGGCTTTGCTTCAGCTCCTGGCCAGGGCGTGGCTTTGCACCTGTCCTTGCACACAGAAGGAGGTGCATCGTCTGCCCCCCGCTTGCCTCCACACATCCTCCCACAGGGTCCTGAGCTGCAAGACTCTTGCGTTTCCATCCTGCAGAACGATTCCTTCTCTCCATCCAATGCCCTTTAGTCTGTCTTTCACCCAGAATAGAGGATCCCCAGGTCCCTTTTGATCTGTAACGCTGGGTTAGGATATGCAAGCCCAGTCATTTAACGCACCAAAACAAAACACACAGAACTTCCCAAGCAAAGGGCAGTCTCCCAGACATCAAATACACAGGGTCCTTTCTTCTCCTGTCGCTCCCCCGGGAACTGCTGGTAATCCTGTGGTATCTAACACATGGAAAAACTCGTGAGGCATCCGGCACGTGGAGAATAAAACAGTAAAGAGCAACTTCGTGAGGCTCTCATGGAGCAGTGGCTCAGGTTGCTGTGTCCTTTAGGAAATAATTTCACGAGACCTCTGCTAACAACTTTGTGTGGCTCACAGTGGCCATGTAACAGGAAGAAGACCGAGGGGTTGGTGACTTATTTGAGGTCAAAGGCTAATGAAAGAGCAAGTGTGCCTAGCCCGGCACTGGACCACGACCCCTTCATAGGAGTAAAAGAATCTGTTCACCGCATGGCAGCTGCGGGGTTTTCCTTACCACCCGGCCACAGATCCCGCCTGTCAAGATGCAGTAAATTCATCCACACAGTCAATACGTAACTGATGTTACTGTTATTCAGATGCCCCTTATCTATTTTTTCACAAGATGTTGAAGGGAAGAAATTTACTTTGTACTTAAAACAGCATTATTTAAATGTTGGCACTTCATTATTGCTTTTATGTGTAGTATGATGATATTTAGTAGGCAAAAATTGAACAAGAATCATTGAATTCAATCACTGAGTCAATGAATTATTTTCCATTAAATATTGAGTCCATATTGAAAAGAAAAATTGGGACTTTCCCCCACCCTCCACCTCCAAAAGAAAATGCGACTTAGAAAATCACTCTCAAAGAGAAAAAATACTTTGAGACTAAGGCAGTGTTTTGGAAAGATACTTTCAGAAAAGGTAGGTTTTATAATTAAATAACACATTTTTCATGACCAAAGAAGGAATAATGAATTCAAGTAAATTATGAGAACGAAGTAATACTCTAAACAGAATTTCCTTTCCAGGATGGAAAGGCAGTGTGTAACACATGGGCATCACCTTGTATTATGAAACAACGTTATCTACAATCTGGGAGAAAAAAATAGGTACCGAAAAATAGATTGATTGGCAAAAGAGCATATATTGGACATGATTATAAATACTGGACTTTGTTTAGCTCAGCTGAAATAATTGTGTAATAGGCAGAAAAGTCTTAAAATGCAATGGAATGGATATCCGAATGCAGATTTTCTGAAACTTTGTTGGGTGGAGGAGAAATTAGGAAATATTTTGGGAGCAAGGAATGTCTCACGTGAGAAGACAGAACCCAGCAGAGAGATGGCAGAATGACGGAGACATGGCTGTATTTCTAAAAATCTGTGGGTTTTGTGCTGCTGCAGGTTTTCAAGAGCCAGTGAAACTAGATCTTGAAACTAGTTTAACTCCCCAGATAAACTAGGGCGGCTGTTCCCCTGAACACTGACTGTACATCCAGACCTAGTCCATTGCTGATGTCGGGAGCAAGACGGTCTTGCAGATACACAGTGTTATTTGGAATAGGATCCATGAGAGGGGCGGTGGTGACTTCTTTTTTCCAACACAAAAGGGAACCTGGTTCTTTGTACGGGCTTGACGTGCATCTGTGGTGAGATAATATCAAACTCCCAGGGGCTTGCTTGAAGAAGACAGAATCGCTAGTCTGTTTATATTGAGTTGTGCAGAGTGTGGTATACACAGCTGAACTGCTGGCATCCGAAAGGGGAATTTCAGAGGGATGTGGGGAGGAGAAACAAGAGAGATGGACCAGCCCAGGCAGGGAAGACATTGGGGGAAGATTAGATTTACAAGTGGAGAATCGATTAAGAATCTGCTGGGTGGTACGCACCGGAAATGCCCTCCCTTAGTCTCCCTGTGAAGTCTTCGGCTCCATTCCTCCATCACTCCTGACGTCTTGTAAAGCTGGATCTTTTTGTAAGGAAATAATGAAGCACTGAATGCGGCCCTGACGTAGACGTGAGTTAAGAACAGGGGAGATTCAATCACTATATCTGTTGAATAAATTGTTTATTCCTTAGAGTGCTGGATGACAGTAAAATGTCAGATTTTTAAATTTTCCTTTCGTTGAATGAGCTCGGGGCTTCCACCCAGAAAAGACAGCAGAAGGCGGACAGCACGCAACAATTAGACAAAATAAAGAAACCACTCCAGAGACTAGGCTCCTGGTGCTTGAGGAGACAAGACTGGGTAAAGCACAATGGGTAATTCATCTTACGTGTTTATCCAAACTTTCATCCAGACACTGACGAAATCAACCCTGCACGTTAGGAAATACATGCGCATATTAGGAAAGCACGCGGGTCCTGCCCCCGGGACGTTCCTAGGCCGGTGAGGAACTGGGGTGAGGCAGCAATGACGCGGAATGGCTCAGGGGAGGGTCTGGGGTCGTCCCGGAGCCCGGCAGTCTGGTACCGGGTCTCCAGACAGAGCCTTTCCTGGAGGAGAGGACAGCAAAGGTGGACAGAGAAATCGATGGTGTGTTCTAGAACGTGCCAGGGCCGAAGGTCAGTCCTCCAAGCTGGGGCACGAAAAAGGAGAGAAATCTGCCCAACTCATGAGCCTGCTTCACAGCTCCAGGGACTCCTGCCGACGCGCTGTCCCCCAGGGGAACTATTTCCTTTTAAGAGCAGACGCCTCTGACTTCACAAGGGGTTATCAGATGCAGCTCTTTCTCACTGTCCTGACATTTTTCTTCCTACTTGGCCCTAACCTTCCATCACGACCTCCCCCTAATCCCTGGTGCACCGTGGATTAATTTCAGGCCTCCAGCTGCCGGGCTCAAGGCTGCTGGCCAGTGCCGCGTCTCAGTTTCTGCAGAATGCCCTGTGACTCTCAGGCTGGCCACTCTGCAGCACACGAGAGAAAACGTCTGTTCTCTTTCCATTTCTGCTCATTTCAGATTGCTGACCCCAGTGAAACCTGACCTGTGTGTTCTCAAATCCAGGCTGCCGGGGGACAGAGCTGCCATAGTACAGGGCTGCAGACTTGGCTTGAGGCCCAACTGGAGAACGAGGTTTATGGGCCTCTGGATCATCCATCACCACGTGCATCATCCGTCTTGCGGGGGTCTGACATTCAACCATGCAGGGCGGGCTGGGCCCAAAAGCAAAAATGGAAAATACATTTTATGAACAGATAACACATTTTTGGAGTGGCTACTTTAAACATTTTGGATAAAGATTCACATACAAGACTATTTTTAGATTTCTTGGGGGAAAGAAATATATTTTACAAAAGGGAAATTTTTTTTTTAATAAAGAGCAACTCTAAATTTTCCCTCAAGAGTGAAATACTGACTGCCCCACCCCAGGTGCTGCCCTTCTACGGGAGGATCCTCTCAGGCCCTCTTGAGCTAAGAAATTCTGGGAACTTCACATCTCAATCACAGGACTGGCCCCCTGGCTGATGAGACCCAGCCTGCCTCCCTCGCCTGGGCCACAGCCAACTGGATGAGCCTGAGCAACTGACCTGAGCAGGCACGTCAGATCATTTGCCCTGGAAGTGGGGGACTAAAACTCAGCTAATGAGTGAGCGGGAGCTGTGGTGGGGCTGCAGTCTACCCCATGGACAGGAGACGCGAGCAGCTGGGCTTGCTTGTGGAGGGAGGAACGGAGTGGTCATTGTAGGGAGGCCCAGCAGTGCTCCTCCTCCAGGTCTCGGGGGTGGCCTTGTAGCTCTACAATAAACGCCCAGCTTTGTCTTCTACCAGTGCAAGTGGGTTGCTATTTCTTATAACCAAACGGCCCTACCTGATATACCCATTACACTTTTGGGTGAACAGAAGAGATTAGAAATTCACAGACAAGTTCCTATGGACTGGACTTTGGGTTCACAGTTGACAAAACCTGGAAACCCCACTCCAGCACTCCGAGCTTTCTCTCCTTCATTATGGGGGGTGGGACCCAGTGACACCGGGAGGTCTCAACCTTCACTCCTGCATTTGGGGATGGGATGGGGTGTGGTCCTCATGTTTTCTCTCCCTGCCTTTCTCTCTCACAAGATTGAAAAATATAAAACTAGGGGCCAGTCCTGTGGCATAGTGGTTAAGTTCGGCACCCTCTGCTTTGGCGGCCTGGGTTCAGATCTCAAGTGTGGACCTGCACCACTCCTCAGCCATGCTGTGATAGTGACCCACATATGAAGTAGAGGAAGATTAGCACAGGTGTTAGCTCAGGGCTAATCTTCCTCAAGCAAAAAAAAGAGGAGGATTGGCAGTGGATGTTGGCTCAGAGCATATCTTCCTAAGCAAGAATAAATAAATAAATTTAAAAAACTAGATCATCTCTCTCTTTGCATTTCAGAAGACCTTAAACATTTGAAGGACGTACACGGAGGCTTTGGAAATGAAGATCGCCGGCTCACTTAGTCCCATGTTTCTCTACTGCTGAGCCTTCAACCCAAAGACCTCCTCTGTCTTCCACTGCCAGTTCGAGAAACACTGCCCTTGCTGAAATCTTTAGTGTGGAGATTTCAGAGCTGTAAGAGCTTAGGGATTATATGCGTTGGCCTCTGCATTTTAGATGAAGAAGCCAACCCTTCGAAAGGATAAGTCAATTCCCTAAGTTATAGAACTAATTAAAAGCAGATTCTGGGACTAAAACTCAATTTTCCCAACTTGCAGTCCAAACTCTGTTCACCGTCTTAACTATTTTAAATTACTTTTTAATCATATATCTTAGCCTTCACTGGAATGCCTCTTCCCAACTCATCCTGAATCATCCCTGTAGGCCGTGTGCTTAACTGGATTGCTCTGGTTCTTCAGGGCAGCTTAGAATCAAAAGCCCTTTCTGGCATCATAAACCCACAGTTTTCAGAAGTTTCTCTCCAACTCAGCCATCGGCAATTTCTTTTTCCTGGACTGTAGGAAACAATTAAAATTTCTCTGTTCCTTTTGTCTTTTCTTTCCTCCTCTCTGACCCAAAGGAAAACAAAAATGATATTACATCTGATCACGACTAGAAGCAAAAGCATTTCCACATCAGCAACACGAATCCCCAGATTTGTTTGCTCAGGAGAAATCACCTCCACCTTTACTGTTTACGCATGTATTTGTCTTTTGTTTGTTTGGTAATGCTCGGGCTGGTTACGACACTTGATAAAGTACTGAATTTGGGCCTGGGGCGATTGCCCAAAATGCCCTGGTGTTTTGAATGCTTTTGAGATTCAGGATCCTGGGGGAATTTCTACAAACTGTTGAGCCAAAACTAGGCTAGTGTGAGAAGAACTAATTGGTAGTCCACTTGTACTGTGCTTCCTAAAACACAGTGACTTACACACTTGGAAGAAGTCTGCTGTCTGTCAGGACCCAGAATAACTTGCAGGGGGCAGGCAGCATCGCTCCACCAGCTTGGTGGTGCCTCCTGGGTGACCAGGGGGCTCTTCCCTCTACCCTCCCTGTAGTCTCCCTTCCTTCTCTCAGATACTCCAGGAAACGTCACCTCAGGAAATGTGTGTGTGCATGCCTGAGTGCTTGTGTGAGAGTGTGTGCATGTGTGTGTGTATGTGACTGTGTGAGTGTGTGCATGCGTGACTGTGTGAATGTGTGTGAGTGTGCCTGTGTGAGTACGTGTGCACCTGAGTGTGTATATGTGTGCACATGAGAGTGTGCACGTGTGTGACTGCGTGTTGGTGTGCATGTGTGCCCGTGAGTGTGTACGTGTGCACATGAGTGTACATGTGTCCACACGAGTGTATGCGAGTGTGAGCTCATGTGAGAGTGTGTGCATGTGTGAGTGTGTGCACGTGTCTAGCACACGTGTGTGTGTGTTTTGGAGAGTACTGGTATGAGAATTGACTTACAGATCACTGAGAGGGGATAGATGATCTTAAAATAGGCCTAAACAGAGTTAAGAACTTAATTAATAATGATGGCAGCATCCCACCTTAGTGTAGGAAAGAGTGAATGGTTAAAAAATGGTGTTTGAGACAGTGAAGCTCTGCTTATATACGGTTAGAATATTATCTTGGCCATCCACCAAAATAGTCTCCGGGGAAGTTGAGTCGTATGTGAAAATCTGAATTATCAATTTACGTATTAGAGATGGTAGGTTGAAAATACACCTCAGCTCACATGCCATTCTCCTGTGAAAATGCACCAAATCTAAGACAAGGGAATTTTGTTAAAAAAACAAATAAATTCACAAGGATGAGATATATAGGAGGGGATAAAATAGCAATAAACTTCTGGAAGACAGAGAGCAGTAGATTAGTGGTGACAGATTTAACAGATATGAAGGAACCACAAGGCAGCAGGGGAGAGCAAAGAGCAGCCTGAGTCCTGCTGCAGAATCTCGACACCGCATTGCGGCCTAGCCACCTCTGGGTCGGGGCTGGGGTGGGGCTGAAACAAGCATAATGGTGAGGACTGTTTGCAAAGAGATTCAAGAGCTCCCTGGACGCCTTCCTCCACCCCTGCCTTAGGGCAAGTGCCGGACCTCGCAGGTCAGATGCCTGTGACGTTTAGGGGACCCCCGAGGCTGTGCTTAAGTGTAATTCAGTTCCCAGTGCACGTTGAGTGCTGCATGCAGGGATCCCCCTACCCCAGCCCTCTCTCACCATTTAGCTCCCACCATTGCAGCCCATGAGCACAAGCAGTAATTAGGAGACTTTTTGCCCACTGGCCTCTGGAGAACTGCAGATGCAGATATCAGGGGCTCCCCAGCAAATGGCTCAACCAGGTAAGCCCCATGAAGGCCAGATGGAACAAATACCACTCATCTCCTCTGAGCTTCCAATCAGCCTTACATCCCCTGGTCTTAACATGACCAGACCACCAGGATGGAATTGACACCTAGTAGAAAGCTCTAGCGTGAGAGATGAAACCCAGAAGCACAAGTAGAAAAACACAACTTGGAAGGAGCAGAAATTATGCTGACAGAAGAAAAGGAACTCTATCATTAACATATTCAGAGAGATAAGACGATGCTGTATCCCTGAACCAAGAACAGGACTCCATAGAAAAAGAACATTCAGAAAAAAGAACTCAGGAAAAAACAGGTTTTTTTTGCTAGCAGAACTTAAAAACTCGCTGGAAGATTTGAAAGATAAAAAAAAAAATCACAGCAAGGTGGAACATAGGAGAGAAAAGATTAAAATATTGCGACATCAGCCCAGAAGTTTCAACATTCAAATAAAAGGCGTGATAGAAGGGGAAAGTAAAGAAAATGGAAAAATTGACAACCAAGTAATTCAAAGAAAATTTCCCAGGCCCATGAGACATGTGTTGCCAGATAGAAAGATCTCGCCAAGTGCCAGGCACAGTGGATGGAGGGAGCCACTCCAGGGCACGTCTGTGAAACGTCGGAACTTGCAGCGACAGGAAGATCCCCGTGAGACAGGCAGGTGAGCACAGGGATCTGGCCCTGCAAGGGAACAGGAGGGTCGTGCTGGGGGGAACATCGCTAGGACATTGCTGAGACAGTTAACCTAACATGCTCATGGAAATTTTAGGCTGGATTACAGTTGAAGCCGTTATAGCTCAGGTAACCGCAAGTTCCCAGACCCACTGTCTCTCACTGTCTTGATGTGCAGCCTGAGAAGCCCCAGACCCTGCCTCTACAGGGTGGGCTCCACCTAGGTGTGAGAATAAGAAGTTAACACATATACCACAAATGAGGCAGCTCGACATTTCTGAGAAACATCTAAAAAATCTAGCAGTGAGGGCATTGAGAAGCAGGATAAGACCCCCTACCCAAAAGCAAGCTTATAAAAGATGCGATAGCAAAACCACTCGCGCAGCTCCTCCCTTGGAGTGTGCCCGCCCTGTCTGTGGAGTGTATCTTTCTAATAAATTCTTTACTCTTTGTATGCATCCTTGCTGTTCAGTACACTCTTTTACAGTGTGACATCAAGCAACCTGGATTCACAGTGTGGTAACACTCAGAGTTTCAGAGAAAGACAAGTGCGCACAAAGGCTTTGGACTTCTCAAAAGAAACACTTGAATGTAGGAAGACAATGGAGAAACGCCTCCAGGATTCAGAAGGAAATCAATTTCTAACATGAAATTCCACACCCAGTGAAATTATCCATCAAGAAAGAGTCAGGATAGAAGAAAAATCTTTTTAGATGCATGAGGTCTTAAAAACTCTGCTGTCTGCACACCGTTTCTCAGGGAACTGGTAGACAATATGCTCCAATAAAATGAAAGAGTAAACGAAAAATAAACTTCATGGGAAAGAAAGTGGGACCCACTGCTGAGGAGAGGCATGCAGGGGACCCCAGATGACAGCTGGGCACCCGGTCCAGAGCCCTGCAGCCCTGGTCACACGCATTTCACTCCAGGATACAGCTCTGGACAGCACTGTATCTGGTTTGCCTGACGGGGTGGTAAATTCCCTGCTCTCTGCCACATGCGGTGCCCTGGATGGGCAGAGGACACTCACTCATCCTAAAAGCCCGTCTGCTCGACCCACAGCTCGAGGAAGGCGGAGGACATGTTCCCTTCCGCCTGTCCATGTCATCTGCAAAGGTCCCATGGCTATGGTCATGTTTGGTTTGGTTATTAAAACTCAGTTCAAATGGAAGGTCTGGGTTCAGAGTGGTTTTAATCCCACCTCCTTTCTCTCTTCTCAGGCCAGGCTCAGGGGCGCCCCCTGTCGGGCCAGAGCCGGGAAGCACGGGTGGGGGCTGCTCCGAGACACCTGTCTCCCCTCTCTTGGAAAGCCTGGCTTGGAATGTTGGGCTGCGGGGAGGGTGGGACGGGCCTGGTCTCACTTTAGGTAACAGGGTGTTGCTGCAACCCTCTCTGAGACCGTCCTACTTCTTGGGCCAGCAGTGGCAGGTGGGGTGTGCCCTCTCTGTGGCAGAGCCAGCATCTGGGCACACACGGGGGCTCTCGGTGGGGCCCTGCCTGCCTCTCCACTCTGCGTCTCCCTGGCATAGGGGTCCCTCTTTGCTGTGACTTCTTTCTCAGCCCCGGTTCTCAGTCCTCGCCATCAGCAGACACCCTGCAGCCCCCTTGCTGAGGCCCCTCACCTGCAGGAGCTCCTTGCAGTCATGCTGCCTGGTGCTCTTGGCTGTGAACACTGGGTGCTCACTTGTTTTTCATGCCCAAAGGAGAGAGTTGATGGCTGTCCTGCGCCCCTCTCTCCAGCTGCCCGCCTCTGTGTCCCTGATTGGATGGGCACAGACTGAAGTCCTCAGTAGACACACAACTGGGAAAGGAGTGCTGGTCTCCCCTTCATTACCCATCCCACTGCCCACAGTGTCTGCTCCCCTGGACCTGACCGTGCATAGAGCATCCTGTCCCTCTGTGGTGGCGAGGCTTGGGCTGCCAGGAACGTGGCTCAGCAGTGGTTTGGAGTGGCGTGGCTTTAGCTGTGCACAGCTGCCCCAGTTATGGGTTCGTTTCTCTGTGGGTTGTTGGCCTCCCCTGGCTCAGAGATGGCTGCAGCATCTCCAAGTGTCATGTCCTTCAGGCCTGAATGGGGCCCGCAGCATCTCCCACCAGCACTACCTCCTGCCAGCACTACCTCCTGCCAGCACTACATCTGGTGTTGCCTTGAACAGTCACCTTCCTGCCATGTCATCGTCAGACGGGGTCTGGGCTGAGGTCAGGGGATTCTGCCGGGGCCTGAGCGAAGTCGGGTCCTCTTAGCAAGGAATAAACATGGGCAACAGGCATGTCCTCACAGGAGAGAGGCTGTTCCTTCCTCTCATGTATGAAATTGCAATATAGTCTTGCATTCTGTAATATAACATATGGATAACGTTTAAGGTTTTACTGCAGTTCGGATGATCCCTGAAAGAGTGGACATGTGTTTATAAAATTCAAGCTCCAAAGTGCATAGCAACTGCACATCAACATGTCATTAATCTTTTGCCTCTTGACTGCGGAAGTCGTCGGCCCGGAACTGAAATGGAGCTGGACCGGGCAGATGGCGTGAAGCTCAGGCAGCGGGCGGCCGTGTGGTGTGGAAGGTGGCACTGGGGGTATATGTCACCCGCTGCCCAGAGATGTCTGGGGTGTGAGGGGCCACCCTCACCCCACATGGGGCACAGCCGCTGTGACCCCACTTCTGGACCTCGGCTCAGTCCCGGCACTCTCCTATGTCCCACCTCGCGTCCTGGCCCACCGATTTCCGCAGGGATCCTTCTCTGCACGGCCGTCTCGGAAACACCAGCCTCTCGTTGCAGCAATGGCGTGAGATTGTTCTGGACACAGCTTCCATTTTAATTGTTGTCATTAATCATACTGACGATAAAATGCTCATCTCTACTTTTTGCAATATAGGCAGATTTCCCATGAATACTTTCCATTTAATGCCCTTCCGGCATTTTCCAGATTTCATTTGAGAGGGTGTGAAAATGCAGGACTTGCCGTGTGTCTCCTAAAAAATCTAAATTCAGAGGAGGTAAAAGTGGGAGACCAGGGCACACCGCAGTGAGACTCTTCTCTTCCCGTCAGAAAGCTGTGTCGGGACAGAGTCCCCCACGAATGCACTTGCTCGGTTGCAGAATGATTAGTACAGAAAGCCACACCTTCACTCAGTGGCTGCTGTTTGTAATGTCACTCTTCTGGCCTTTTGCAGTGGGGATGTTAAATTCCAATCTTTCTGACCACCTGTATTCACATTCATAAATAATGCTACTTAGGTTTTCCTAGATGATATAACTATCAATGAACTATTTGTCATAGTGACCTTAATCACTAGTCCATTATTCACTTCATTTTTGGTTTAAAAGCTTTTGAAATCACATGCTGAAGAAATATTCCAATGTATCAAATTATGATAGGGAAATTTTGCAACATAGTACAGTTTTATTAAACAAGATAATTATGTTGCATTACACTTTTATAAGTTTAATTTTGTGGTTGGGTGCTAGTCAGATGTGATTTTGTGTGTTTAGGAATATTCACGCCCTGTCAGCGCACGTCCCGCTCTTGTCGTGAGCAAGGATCTCTCCCCCGGAAGACCCTGCATCGGGGAGCGAGCAGGACCCTCACCCTGAGGACTGGGGAGCACCGTCCTGTCGGTCACCAGTTCTGCCTTTCCTGGTCGTCTCAACAATAGTAAAGAAGTGCGGAAAGACCCAGAAATTTACCCCACAAGAGGGTACTGCTGAGCGAGTGGTGCTTCTTCCCTGTCATCTTGGTGCGATTCTGGCCCTACGGTGACAGAGGAGGGATCACGGCCAGGGACTTGCAGGTGATTGTGTAGGAACAGAACTGCACGCCCAGGACGGCCTGGTGTGGGGTTCTGTGGTCCCTTCATCATGAAGCCGACCATTCCCGCCACTGCCCCTGATGTCACTGGTTCCCTTCCTGCTGAGAGCTCTTGTTTTATTTGACTGAGAGATTCTCTCTTGTTTCTCTTTTATGTTGAAGTCTCTTTTCCATGATGGTCCCGAAGCTGATCTATGCAGGATATGTTTTGTTTTTTGTTTTGTTTGCCAAAAGCTTTCTTCTATTTTAGAAGACAATCCAGTTAGTTTTGATGCTCAAGAAATATTTGGGGGATACATATTTTCACTCATCCACATGTGGGTGATGTTTGAATGGCAGGTGAGGCCACCTCAGAGGGGTTTAGAGGGACCAGGGTGAAGGCCCATGATTGAGCTTAAAGGAAGGCAAACACTTTAATGCCTTGAGAAAGGAAAGAGAGGCCTTAGAAAAACTGGGGAAAAAAACAAACAAAAACCCCAACCAGATAAGTAGAAGGAAAGCCACAATGCTGTGGTGTCGCAAACGCCAAGGAGAGGAGAGTTCTGGAAAAACCGGGAGAGGCGGATCATGAGGAATGAGGCTGAGATGAGGACTGAACAACATGCCTTGGGTTGAGCAGATGGAATCACTGTGGTGTTAACAAGAGCTGTCTCACGGGGTGTTGGGGACCGAGGAGGAGCTGGGAGGCCCAGGGCTTGTAACTATGCAAACAGACCTTTGAGCGGGTGGCCTCTGGAGCAAAGGAGAGAACGGGATTGGCGATGAGAGGGCCACGTGGGGACTGGAGGGAAGTCTGAGGTGAGAGGCTTGAACAACAAACGTGTCCGTGGAAGGATTCGGAGGAGGTGAGGGGTGGGGCCCAGCACGGGAGCCCTGCGTGTCCCGCAGACTGCAGGGGTGGAGAGGAGCTGGCTGGTGTGATTTCGTGCACAGGTCTGGGAGGAGCGCAGGAGACCCTGGGAAGTGCCCCAGACTGTCAGGGAGATTTAGAGCCCATTCAGGGCTGGTGACCGTGGTCCATGGTGGAACTGACCTCTGCACGGTGAGTCTTCTCCAGGAGTGCTGGCTGCTCACACCTAGGCAAAGAGAAAGGAATGGTTGTGTTCACCTAGGGTTGACTTTTCTTCAAGTGGATGAGACAAAAACTTAGGGAGAACCTTGTTTAGGGCATTGGAGGGCCAGGACCTTGATTGTAAGCTGGATAACGACTGGTGAGAACACAGCACAGGGCTGATGCGATGGCTGATTTTACCTGTCCACGTGGACAGGCCATGGTGCCCAGTGTTTGGTCAAACACCAGTCTGGATGTTGCTGGGAAGGTATTTCTAGATGAGATTAACATTTAAATCAGTTGACTTTGAGTAAAGCAGATGATCTTCCCCAGTGTGGTGGGCCACATCCAAGCAGTTGAAGATCTGAAGAGAAAAGACCGAGGTCTCCTGAGGAGGAGGGAATTCTGCCTCCAGACTGTAACATAGAAATCTTGTCTGAGTTTCCAGCCCTCTGACTCCAGACTGCAGCCTCAGCTCTCCCCTGGGTCTCCAGCCTGCGGGGCTGCCCTGTAGATTTTGGACTTGCCAGCCTTCACAATCTTGTGAACCAATTCCTTAAAATAAATCTCCCTAGTTGATAGATGATAGACAGATAGATAGATCTCCTCTTGGCTCTGCCTCTCTGGAGAACCCTGCCTCTACAGCTGGTTGATGGTGAGCATTCCACTGGGGAGACGGGTATGGAGGAGGGAGGGAAGTTGCGACTAGACTGCAGGTGGGGCTCTGTGGGTGATCCCAGGGACCAGGGCATGTCCACAGGAGGGAAGGCCGAGGGCTGCTGGGGATCGGCAGGCCAGCGTGAGCTGAGAGGACAGGGCTTGGAGCGCATGTCCCTGTGGACACTGAGTCATCCAGGAAGGTGGCAGAAGTCACGGCTGAGAGGAGGATAGTGAGCCGATGGCAGAGCATCTGGTGAGCAGTGAGAGAAACCAGGAGGCTGAGAGAAGACAGCAGAGAGGCTGGGAGGCTCCAAGGGGTAACCCCATTTTATCGTATTTGGGGGAAAAGGAGGGACATGGGGCATTTTTGACAGAAAGGGAAAGTATTTTGCAAGGAGAGCAACACAAGGACTTATGACCAGGCCAGTGACTGTGAGTGGCTTGCGAAGAGCAGGAGTATATGAATTACCTACAGAGACTCACAGAGGAGACTGGAATGTGCTGCAAACGGATCTCAGATTAACTCTACAAGAGCAAACGTTTTTGAAACAAGACTGGCAATATCGACGGAACTGTCAGAATTAAAACCAGGTTCATTCAGTGGAAAATAAAATGAGAAGAAAATTCTAATTCTAAGAATGATGACATCAGTGAGAAGTAATGACACAGAAGAGAGAGATTAAAAACATCTCATAATTATAAGTGTGTTGTAATTTTAACATGATATGAAAAAATAATCCACATGGAATTTAAGAAGGCGGGGATGAACTGACCGTGTAGGTTTTTAATGTTTTAAAAAGACGTTATAATGTCATTGTAGGACTCCCTTTTCTGAAGTGTTTTTCTGATAAATGCTATTAGTGAAAAATAATAAAAATGGCAAAAGCAATTTTGATTTAAGTGCCTTGATAATTCCCCAAAAGGTCGATATTAAAACGTCCTAAGCTCTCTTCATACCTTTATCTCTGGTGTCTTGTGTGCAGAAGGTCTGACACCTTGGACAATTTGATTTTGATTGCATAAAATGAACAATCATTGCTCCATCTGCAGTGGCGGGGGGGGGGTGGTGATCAGAGCAGAAACGTTTTAGTAAAATTAACTCTGCTCACATTTTCCTCACCAGAAATCCAAATCATTCCTTTTGCAACAAAACAATCACAGTAGAACGCATTTTCCGGGATTTTGGAGAGAAAAGAAAAATAAAGTTCAGAGGCAAAATTTGGTATAAATTCTGAAGCTGGGATGATAACAATGACTCGTCACCATCGGAATGTCACAGGCCCTGCCTGGTCATGCACTCCTGGCGCGAGGCGGGATTGTTTATGCCAGGCTCAAGAAGTCACTTGAACTCATGTCCTTTGACTGAACGTTTCTTATGAGACCTGCATAAATCATTTCTTTAAAAATGGCATCCTGGGCATGGAGACAGTCTGCTTTTCACAGGGAATTTTATGTGCGAGCGCACTTCTCTTTCTTAGGTGAGAGAGACTCTGCTTTTAGTTCCTTCTGCCCCCTACCCCTGTGCAAGCTCTCTGTCTTCCTAAACATTCTGGTTTTGAACCCAGTTTGTGGTTATCTTTTAAACCAACATTTTGCCCCATGATTAATCAATTGGAAGATGAGAAACTAAACAAATAAAATGAAAAGAACATGTCTTACTCAACTTGTCCCTCACTGTGTCCTCGCATCTTTGTCAAGTCAAATTTAACCACCTTCTTCTAGAAATTCTTCTTGTAAATATCTTCATGATCTTCAGGAAGCCAATATTTCTGAGGTGGGCAAAGAAAGCACTAAAAATAATTTAAAAAAGATAAACTGGACTTCATACAAATTAAGAACTTCTCTTCATCAAATGACAACATTAAGAAAGTGAGAAGATAGGACACTTTCACTTGCGTCCACAATACAGAACCCCTAGAAATCAACCACAATCAATCAAATCAAAAGGACAATCAATCAAAAAGACCATCAACCCAATTTGAAAGCTGAGCAGCAGCTTGCATAGGATCTTCACCAAACAGGGTGTCCCGACACCACTGAGCACATGAGAGGCAATCAAGATCAATAGTGACTGAGAAAACATAGATTAAATTCACAGTGACCAAGAACTGCATACTCACCAGGATGTCTAGGACTAAAGAGATGGAAAACACCAATTTTTGGCAAAGATGTGGCAATGAGAACCCTCACCCACTGCTGTGAGACTATAAAGTGGTCCAACCATTTTGGGAACATTTTCAGCCATATTTACTATATTTAAATATATGCCTACCCTGTGATCCAACAATTGCACTCCTACGTATAACTATGAGAAATGAGTGAACAGGTCCACAGAAAAACAAGTAAGAGAATGTGCACTGTAGCTTTATTCATAACAGACCCCAAATGGTGACAACCCAAGTGCCCATAACCAGGAGAATGGATAAATGAGTTGTGGTATAGTTGTGTGGTGGAAAACCGTGGTGTTTTCCAGTGTACACAACATGACAGATGAATCATACAGATATTACATTGTGTGAAAGAAGCCAGACACCAAAGAGTTCACAGTGTGGTTCCATGTCTATGAAATCAGAATAACAGTGGTTATCTCCACAGGGGAGGACAGACTAGGAAGGGCCAAGGGAAAAATAGGTGCAACATGTAAGACAAAGTGTGAATATATACAGCAGACATGGTAGATAATAAATAGCAGCTGAGTGAATAAATAAAGCGTTTTGGTGCATGTACAGTATGTCAGGTATTGAAATTCTAAGATAAAATAACATGGGCTATTTCATTTAACACATGCAGAAACCTTGGGTTAGTTATTAAATCACTTTGTGCCTCGGTTTCCTCATCTGTTAAAGGCGGTAATAACAGTATCTACCCATAGCTACTAAAGTAGTCTTTCACATTATCAATATCCTATTCATGTTTTCTACTTTTCCTCCATTTTTCTATTGGAGTGTTTGCTTTTCTTTTTCACTTGTAAGAGCTCTTTACATATGAGGGTGTTAGTCCTCTGCCTGACATTTATTGCCACTATTTTTCTTGTCCACTTTAACACTTGTAAGCCTGGATGTTGCTTTGCTGCTGCTCTGCAACTGCTTAGGCAAAGTTCACTGGGGATCTCCTAATTGCCAAATCCAATGGATCCTCTCAGACTTTAACTTACTCCCTGTAACGTTGGCCCTGATACGTCTCCATTCGTCTTTAGTTATTTTCCTACCTTGTCTTATAATATAGCACTCTCTACCTGGTTCCCGGCTCCTTTTCTAACGGTTATTTCTCAGTCTCTTATATAAATTCCTTTTCCTCAAAATACCCCAATGTCATTAAGTGCTTCAAATTGAGCATCTTTTCTAAGGATATCTAAATTCCCAAGAACAACGCTGTGTGGTGCAAGGGTGTTAAGGAAGGCATGCAATAAATCCCAGGTGTGGTGGCCCTGACATCTGAGAGAGATGGGAGAAAAGCCATCCGGAAGGTCCAGGGGAAGGAGAGGAAGTCAATGGCCAGCTCTAATCCAGTTTGCATTGACCAGGAAAAGGTGCTCCCTGGGCCGGGACCTCACAGAGCTGGCAGGGAAGCTTGGAGCTCTGGGTCGTCACAGGCCTTGGCTCCCTAAGAGATCACGATGGAATGTCCTCAGGTCAATGCTGTGATCATCCCAGTGCCGGGAGGAAGTGCCAATGGCCTGTCCTTGAGCATGTCCAGGCATGGGGAATCCTGGTATGGGGTCTTTCGGCTCATGATTTGGGGAGCTCAAGGAGTTGGATTCTTTCCTTCCCTTCTGGACAAGCAAGTCCTTCAAGGCTGTAGTCCTGGGTCTCCTAGCCTCAGGGACATAAGGTTGCACCAGCAGCCTCCTCGCTCCAGCTGTGCTGTGCACCCAGGATTCGTCAAGGCTCTCCTGATTTCCTCTCCTGTTAATTCTACCAAAGCCGGTGGGTGGAGTCCCTCAGTCTGGGGAGGAACAACCACTGGCTGATGGGCTGGGGCACACATACTTGTCAACCATCTCATCCTCTGTTAGACGCAGCTCCAGAAGGAGCCAGGCTCTCGCCCTGTGCCAGCCACTCTAACACACGTCTGTGTTCACAGACCTGCAGTTCCGAGGAGCTGAGTCCAGCAGGGCTCACGAGAATCTCCAGCTCCTCTCAGTGTCTGTTCTGCATGTGTTCTCCTGCAGTGGGGAACACGGTCCCGCCCTCCCGGTGTGCACCCCTCACTTCTTCTCACACTGCACCTGCCCTTGGAGGCTGCTGTCCACATGGCTGCCACAACATCCACCTGCCCACATCTCATGTGTTTATCTTCAACATGAGAGCTTCGTCCAGATACACACTCGTCCACGGACAGCTCCACTTGGCCTGTCCCACAGACACTTCCAAGTCCAGGTACTTGAACAGAAATTGTTTTTCCCCTCAGAGCTCCTCCTCCTCCATCCACTGTCTTAGCAAAGCACAACTATGCAGGAGACAGCCATGACTCCTTGGGGATACAGCCCTTAGTCTCAGCAACCCCACCTAATCAGCAAGCACACTCTGAAGATCTGATGTTCTAGGTCTCCCTTCCCACGTCCCTCCCTCCCCCTGTCCTCAGTTTTCACACGGACCAGCCCAGCCATCCTCTCCCGCAGCCCCCATTTTCCCAGAGTAACTGTTCTAAAACACAAATCCAGTCAGGCTGGTGTTGGGCTTAAACTGTAAGTAACTTTCCAGAGGTTGTGAGAGAAAGTCCAGATTCCCGAGGGCGGGACAAAGTGCTGTAAGGTGGGCTCAAGGGGGCTGGCACAGCTGCTCCTGGGAGAGGAAATGTCTTTGTTCAGGAAATGCCCTGGTGGGGTGTGGAGGGTGAGGCCCTTGGGCTGGGTTTTAGGGAGCAATACAGAGAAATAAACACACAGGGATGTGCGGGGGCATGTGGAGCTGAGAGGAGAGCACAGGAGGGGAGGAGCGGCAGATGGCAGGAGCACCTGGGGATTGGAGAAGGCCAGGGCCACGGGGACATCCTGCTCATTCAGTTCTGTGGTTCTGTGTTGGCCCATGCTGTCCCAGGCCCCAAATCCCCGGGAAAGGCCTCTCTTGCCTTGTGATCCAGAAGCTTGGGTAGAGGTGGGAGATGGGGGGGAGGATCAGAAAGCTGCACCCACTCTGGACTCAAGTGGAATCAAGGCCAGTTCCAGTGTGCCAGTGGGAGGAAGCTCCTAGGGACCCAGAGGCCAGGTGGCCCCCAGGTGCTCCATCACCTCCATCGTGGTGACCCTGGACCCTTGCCCTACACCCGATGCATCTGACACGTCCTGGTTACTCGCTGACACCAAGCTCTCCTTCCAAACTCACCTGGTGTCCTCTGGAGACCTTCCCACTATAACTGCTGCCTCCCTCTTCACATGGTCTTCTGTGAGTCACCAGAAACTGGATGACACGTGGTGTTTGTACCTCACTCTCCTGTTATATGGCAGGTGTTCTGAGCTGGACTCAAACCCTGCTCTACCCAGATCCTTCCCATGTTCCCACCAGGGCTCCCTGCTTGCTCCCAGACCCCTCCCACCCTAGTCCTGACCCAAAGCACTTACTAGAACAGAAGCAGAGAAGGAGGGTCCCCGCAGGGAAGGGGGGAGCCCCCCCAGAGAAAGAGAAGGTCCCCCAGAGAGGGAGGGTCCCCCACAGAGATGGAGGGTACCTATAGAGAGAAGGAGGGGGTCCCCACAGAGAAAGGCTGAAGGCACCCTCCTGACCAGCCCCCGAGCCCGGGGGGAACATTCTGGGGTCTGTGGCGACTGTAGGGCTGGCATGGCCGGGACAAACCCCTTCTGGGCACAGCCAGACAGGACGGCAGAGGGAGCCCAGAGGGAGGCCTCTGGGAAGGGGGTCGGGCTGCTGTGAGGTTGGGGAGACACGTGGCTGGAGGAGCCTCCCTGGGGGACACAGCCAGCTTCCCCCTGGTTCAAAGAGGCGGCGCAGAAACGGCCTGGACGGGTTTAAAGAGGGGCACGAGGAGCTCGGTCGTCACGGTTGGTCCGTGCTTTCAGGTGGGGAGAGGACCCAGGGCCCGTAGGAGGACGTGGTCCGCTGACGTCAGTATAGGCTCCTGATGTCAGAGCAGTGAGGACAGTCAGTCCTCCGACCCGAGTTCACTCTCCGGCGGTGGTGACACGACTAGCGAGGGGACAGCCGGCGGCGGTGCCCGAGGCGAAGCGCGGTGGTGAGCAGACCAGATCGAGTGCCTGGTCGCAGCCCCCGGGGGAAAGGGGCGTCTACACAGCAGCGTTTTACAGGCTCCCTCTCACTGGATCAGTCTCCTTTCCTCGGTGAAACACTCGTTTTTAGGTAGATGAGCAGCGAGTCCTTGCCCCTCCTCCTCGGGTCCTCCTTTTTGTTATGGGGGCCCTGCGCTGAGCCGGGTGAGAGCCCGGCTTGCTCCACGGTGTCCTGGTGTCTCAGAAGGCGCCTGGCCCGGGACAGACACTCAGCCACGCGCCAGCGCGCTCAGCTCCTTGGGACCAACACGGTTCTGGGAATCAGGGCTGTGGGGACCCAGCTCCCCTAGTCCCAGCACCTGGGACTCAGCTGCTGTCTAGTCGACGCCTTGGGGTCACAAGGGAAGCCCATTTCACGGAGACTGAAAGGTGCCTGTTGTCCAGCCCGTCAGCTTGGGCAGGGGCCCCAGAACCGTCGCCTCCCGCTCCCCGAAGCCTGAGGTCGGGATCTGAACTGGCCGATGTGGCCAACAACAGTCAGAGGTGGGAGTTTAAAAAACTCACCAAGGCTGGCTTCACACCCACCTGCTGTTAGCGGCTGGAGTGGGGCCTCTGCCCCAGCGTGCTGTGGATGACCAACGCCTGGAGCAAAGGGAGCTAGCTGCGGAGAGGGACCCGGGTGACGCACACTCGGAAAGACGTGCGTGGGCTGCAGACAGGGCTTGTACAGGGCAGGCTGGCTTCAAAGCGAGCCATCCGGAGCCCCGGAGAATAACGCCAGGCACCCTCCGCGTCGTATCTTCTATAGAAAACTGCGTTCCCACAGACCTACAGTCGGGGAGTTAATATGGTGAGCGCACGATTCTTGCACATTCCTGTTTGTCATCGCAAGTCTTTGCAAACAGTTACATGAGACAAGAAAGTAACATCAAGATACATTTTGTGATTTGACTAGACTTTCATTTTTTTCTATGTTGACCTTTACTTAGGGACTAGAGTACAGTGTCTCCTGTGTCGCAGAGTTAGAAGGGTGCCGCCAGTTAAGTCGCAGCTTCATCAGCAAAATTAATTCATTTGGCAGCAGATTGTTTGGCTTTGGAGTTGTGTGTCCTAAATCCTGGCTTCTCAAAGACCTCCTGTTGACCTTGGTCAGTTCCCCAAAGCCAGGCTGCCTGCTTTGTTCAGCCCAGTTCTCAGAGTGTGCGGTGGATGTGACCAGTCACACCCGGGGGTGCACCAAACACTTGGCCTCTCAGGGGGTGGGGCAGATGGGCCCGGATCAGTGCTCAGTGACAGCAAGAGAGGGCAGCTGCACTGGGGTCTCAGCCTCACGGGGCGGCCCATGTGGTGGGAGAGTCAGGCTCAACATTTTACACAGCGAACACGTGTGTGCGGGAGGGAGAGAGACAGAGAAAAACAGAGACAGAGAGAGAGAGAGAGAGACAAAGCGAGAGACAGAGAGAGAAGGAGAAGCAGAAGAAATCTAGGCAAGTCTCCCTCTCCTCTTCCATCTCCTAGATGTCTTCAACTACAGAAAATCGAAAGCTAATCTACTTTGTCAAGACCTTCCTTTCACTGAGAGCATCTGATGGGCCCCTTTCAGTGTCTTTCTGTTCTGTCCATCTGACTGTCCTCAGGATGTGATGTTTGAGCACCTAGTGCGTGTGAGGCTGTGTGGGCGCTGGGGAACAAGATTATGTTGTGCGTTCTCTGTGCTCCAGACAGTGACAGGCTGTTTGGTAGAGGACTTTGTTGCCAATAAAGATTTCCCTGGGTGAAGTAGGCTCAGTATCCTGGGGAGGCGGACAGTGAGGGGCGCCCAGTAGGGCGCCCAGTGAGTCCTTGGGGCAGGACGTGGGGTTGGGCACAGTGGCCTCTGCCATTTCCACGTGCTGCTCCCGGCCCCTCCTCCACCCGTAGCATGGTGTCAGTGAAAGTGCGTGCTGTGACAGCTCTTAGTGAGTGACATGGGCCAGCAAACAGGGACAGTGACCGGGGGAGGCTCACCAGGCAGCTCCCTGGAGGGACTGCCATTATTTGTAGCCCCAATGTCCCCAAGGCTTCAGGGTCTGATTGTTTTTTTCTTGATTCTGTGAGCTGTCTCACAGCTTTTCAAAACAGTTTTTGTTCTTCATGTTTGCTCAAGTTTCTGGTCAGTTCTTTGGTTTACTACAACGGAGACAAGGCCAGGGAGTAAGAGGAGCCAAGTGGGGGCACGATGAGGGGTGAGGGCAGGCCTCAGGGACCCCATGTCACGTTTGCAGTGAATGGTCCTAAAACACCACCCGAATTGTGTCCGGCTGTGATGGTGAGACCACAGCTTCTACACATCACTCTTCTAGAAGCCCGTGACTATTGCAGTATTGTGTCTGCACTGAAAAATAATGCAGGGTCCCAATCAGTGGGGAGAAGGAGGCCTGGCTCTCTTCCTTCTCCCACCTGGGGTTCACACCTGGGCAGACAGACAAGCTCTGGAGGGACCTGGCCATCACATTGTCATCCTTGCTATGGCGTGGATTATCTGGCTGCTGAGTGGAGGCAGTGGTTCCCAGAGCACGGGCCCTGGACCAGCGGCATCGGCAACTCCTGGAACTTGTCAGAGACGCTGGCCCTGTGCTGGCCCTGGTCCAGACCTGCTGCTTCAGGAGGTGGAGGCATGGGGCCCCGCCGTCTGTGTAAGGAGCCCTCCAGGGGCCTCTGGTGCCCGGTCAAGTCTGAGAACCAGCCAAGTAAGGTGACTTTCCAAGGCTTCAGGCGTGAGAGGCCGACAGAGATAGTTTGGGGCTGAGAGGACCCTGTAGTTCCCTTTCCTGCTGAGAAGTGACCAGAGGGGCCAAGCATGGTCACCTGGAGAGTTGGGAAGTGAAGTCAGGAGCTGATCAAATAATTCCTTGCCAATTATGTGTGGTCACCTTGTGAAGCGGGAAGAGCTATAAAAGCTCGAACTTCAATCAGTGTTGCGTGTCCTACCGCCACATGCTCGAGGGGGCAGCACGGGAAGTGTCCCCTGAGTCCTCGGTGCTCTCTCTGCAAACCTCAGCATTGGTTCCATCGCCCTGTTCTCTGTGGATTAATGGTCACCTCACACTGTGACCTTCAGATTCATACTGTCTTAGCTTCCCTTATCTATTTCTTAATAACTTAATTTTCTGATAACAGTAGTTTCAAATTTTGTCTGTGTAGCTATAATAGCCAAAACATTTCCTTTAAGGATGCTGAAAAGTTGTTAGTTAAAAAATTTTTTGTGTGTGTTTTGTTAGCCTTTGTGGCATTTACCATTCTGCAGGACAGCAAATTAATGTTGTTTCCTACAGACATCATGTTTATTAAGAGCAAAGGTGAAATTTGGATATAGTTTTGGGAGAAGAAGAGACTGCATTGAGCATCACTTGTTACACACCAGGGGTTGACTGGATACAGGTGTGTCTGGAATGTTCTGTGTTTGAGGAGTCATTTTTTGATGTCCTTTCTCATGAGGGAGAGACTGAGAAGAACAGTATTTTCTGGTGATAACGGCTCATGGGAACTTCTGGGATGCTTCTCCTGAAAGATCGGGAGATAGATTAACATTTCATGGGAAGATCTTCATGGCCTTGGAGGGCAACAGTGAGTGGATGGAGATGGAGGGTTCTCTTCACCCGTCAGGTTCAAGTCAAATGCCACATCTTCACTGAAGCCCATCCCCATCCCCTCCCTGCCTGAGCCCCTCCTTCCTTCCTGCTCCCAGCTTCCCTGGCTCATTTCTGAGACTCTTATTTTAGCACCTGAAGGCTGGTTTGTTTCACCATTCGCTGGGAAGGTGTAGTCTCCCTGGCTAGATGGTGAGGACCTTCAGAGCCAGAAGTCTTTTCCTTCTTTGTGTCCCCCAGCTTCTAACTTAGTGGTGCATAGAATAAATGCTCTGTAAAATTCTACTAAAGTGAAGGGATTTCTCAAAGAGAAAGGTGCCTGATGAGTAAGAGAGTTGATCCTGTTATAAATATTCAGTGGGGACATTTGGGTCCTTACTACCTTAGACAGATCCTAAGATGTTACATCTAATGCTTAGCACTATGAACTCAGAAAATTATCAACTTGTTGAAAAATTGTACATCACATTGGCTTAATTTTAAAGAGTTTTTATCTTAATTGTTGGAAACTGGGGTCCTCCTCCCCAGTTCAGGCCTGATCATGTGGTCCCCTGATGTAAACATTTCATGATGCTGTGGCCGGAGGTGAGGGCTCTGCCCACTCTGACCCCGCCTGACTTCCTACACACCGACCCTTTGCTCAGGCGACTCTAGAATCGTCTCCATTTCTGGACCCTTTCAGAATTATCCTCTCCCTGTGTTCTTGCTCTTTCTGTTCCCTTTTCCTGGTTTCCCCCTTGTGTTCCCCTGTTTGTTTTTCATTTTTCAAGGCTCAGCTCAAAAGACACTCTTTCCCTTGAGACTTCATGACCTTGACTGGAGCGCGCCTCACTCTGCCCTGCTTCTCTTGACTCCATTTATCCGTCCTTTGTGGTGTTTCTGTACTCTGGGGCCCATTTCTCTTGTTAGATGTTTCTGATTCTTGAAAGCAGAAACCAAGCATTGGAATGGTATCCCGAGGAGGAAGAGTCAGATTTCCCCGTGGGAATGAAAAGGAACTGGCGGTGTCGACATTGTTGGAACAAACAAACAACAAAACCAGAAGATGCTGAATGAAGTTTAAAGCCAGGCTGAGGGGATAACTCACCTAAATAAGAAGTCGAGGAGAGGGAGAATGACATTTAGATTAAGCTGGATTTCCCTCAAACCAGGATGGTGTTAGTAGCAGTTCCTTTGTATTTCAATAACACCTTCGGCTTTTCAAAATATTTCACATTAGTTGTCAGATTTTACCTTCAAATATAAGACAGTCATCTCAGGCATCCTTTGATGGATAAGGACACTCAGGGGAGAAGTGAGAGATACAGTCTGTGCTCACATGGTTAGTCATGGACAGTCGGAGGGCAGAATCTGGGCTGTGGTAGGGCCGCCACAACAAAACACCACAGACCGGACAGCTCAAACAACAGACATTGATTTCTCACAGTCTGGAGGCTGGAAGCCCAGGACCCAGGCGTCAGCAGGGCTGGGTCCCCCTGAGGCCTCTCTCCTCGGCTGTAGACAGCCGTTTTCTCCCTGCATCCTCACACGGTCTTTCCTCTGTGCACGCATCCCTGGTGACTGTGTGTCCAAATTTCCTCTCCTTATAGGGACATCAGTCTTATGGGATCAGAGCCCACCCTAACGGCCTCCTTTTATCCTAATCACCTCTTTAAAGGCCCCGTCTCCAAACACAGTCATGGTCTGGGTGCTGGGGTAGGCTTCAGCAGCAGAATTTTGAAGGGCACACAGTTCAGCCCCAAACAGGCCTCCTGATTCACAGCTGGGCTGGTTTCACAGTGCCCTTCCCTGCTCCAGGAGGCCCCAGGTGTGTGTTTACTCCTCAGGCCTTTCCTAGCTCCCCAGGAAGATCTCACTAAGAACCTACTGTGTGCCAGGAACTGGCCAAAACAGTAGCAATGCATGGTGGGTCCCTGCCCTGGAGGACCCTGTGGAAGAGTGGCAGAGGTTAAACTGTCCACACCTGTAACAATCATCGAAGGTTAGCCCTGCAGGCTTGAGTGTTTATCTGTCTTAAAGATTCTGAGGAAACTGAGTAACAAGGCTGTATTCTTCACCCCTCGTGCCTGGAACAGGAAGAGTCTGCTGAGTGAAGGAAGTCTCTCTCTCTCTCTCCTTCCACTCCTCCATCTCTCTCTGTCTTACATACACACACCTGCACACACACGTGCACGTGGACACACATGCACACGCACACACGATATTCAGGTTCCCTGGGGTCCTGCCCGGTTATACTAAGGTTGATTGGCTTGGACCAGTCACATTTCAGAAACCGAGCACTGAAAAGGCTGATGCAGGTAACAAAAGCAGTAGCGAACCCTCCTCGCTGCCTCCTCTGAGCTGGCACCGTGGAAATGCTCACCTTGGTAGTCCTGAGCCACCACAGCTTCCCCGGCCAGCCGGCCGTGTCGTCTTCGTTCCATGCCTGAGAAAACCCAGACTCGGGGAGGCTTTGCAGCTGTCCAGGTTTCCAAGCTGGTGAGGGCACGATGGGTGTTCGGACCTGGAAACCTGTCTGCCTCGCTTCTCTTCATCCCTCCACCAGCTAGTTAGAGGGCGGCCCCCAACACAGCAGGACTGCGGGGTGTGTTTCTACCACTACCTGGGTCAGCAGATGGGCGCAGTGTTTGTGACAGAGGGATCACGACTCAGGATTAGGGCTGTTACCATTCTAGGCAACTGTGTGGCTTTTTCAAAATGATTTTCCCTAGTGGTATATTTCTTTGAAGCAAACCAACAATTGACGTCAGTGAGGAAACCGCATCTTACTAACCGCTGAAGTCTATTGCAAACAGAAGAGCTGAAATAACAACAATGGTGTTGTCCTGCTATGACGTGATGTGGCATGACATGGTGAGATGTCGTGATGTGGTGTTACGTGGTGTGATGTGGTGTGGTGTGCCATGGCGTGACATTTATAGCACCTGCCATTTCAAACAAACAGGTTCAACATTCATTCCTGTCCATTAGAACGTTGGATTTCCAGAAGCCATTTCTGGAACTATACATTGGAATTTTAGTAACTATGTGTTAGGTACAAAATTTTTGGCACCCACACAGGAAAGACATTTGCTCTGTGGCAAATCCATCTGACTTTGCTCGTGCCTGTACGCCCACCCCACCCCACCCCAATTCCTTCTTGGCCTCTTTTCTGCTGATTATTCGATTTTTTTTCCCTAGCAGACAAAAATAGCAAAACCAACTTGGCACTTTCAAAACCCTAGAAGGAAATCAGCCCAGAGGCAAGAGGATGAGATGCCCAAGAAACAAAGTGGGATTTCGGATTTCCCTCTTTGTTTGATTTTCAGGTCAGAACTTGGTCCAAGCACCACGGAAAGTTTAATAATTTGGAAAGAAAATTTTCCTACAGCAAATGGATTTTTATTTTAAAAGGATCCATTTCCACTCGAGCTAGCATTTACTGGCGATTTGAGTTTTGCTCTGTATGGTTTGAGAAAGCTGTGGTGCATTTGGCCACGTTGGTATTTATTTAAGAAGTTTGAAATGTGCCCATGTAGCCGAGATCTCCTGAAGGAAAATTCCTGTATGTGATTTTGAATGCAGACGGATTTGGCTATAAGATACTCAGTCAGGTTTCCACAATAGGCTTAATTGATTCCATCCTTTGTGCTGTCACATTTCTTATTATTTGCCAATAGTGTATCCCTGATTGTGTTAATGATTGTGAAACACTCTCTTGCTGGCCTCATCCATCATCAGACTTGACCTTTGTTAACTAGTCCTTGAGAAACTGCCTTCATTTTTTTTGTCCCTATCCTCATCAGCCCTTTTATTTTCTTCCACTGGGTGCATAAAATTACATGCTTGTCCAAAATTTTATTTTTTACATACCGCAATGACTCGAGAGCTAGCATTTGCTCACCCAACGGCAGCTGTTTTTATTTCATTACTAGGTTTATAATTTCAATCTTCAAATTCTCCTCAAAGAACTGAATAATCTGGTCTCTGGTTTGCTTCTCGTATGTCAGGTCTGGGGACTCACTTTACTCCTCCGTGGAGGGACGCTGCGGGGTATAATATGCTGCAGGTACGTAACCGACTGAGCTTTATTATTTTGCTATGGCATAAGAGTAAGTTTGCCTTATTATTATCTTATAATCAGTTTTGGGGGTTTCATTTAATATTTTAATACTTTCATGTCATGAAATCATGGCATTCTAAATTTTCAAGGTATGACTCTGATGAGCAACATTTTTTCAACAATCATCACGTATATCATTCTAACAATTGCCCAGAATTTTCTTTTTCTTTTTTTTGTGATTTAATTTCTCTTGGTTATATTTGGTTGAAAATATTATTTGAAATGCAAGTACTTTGCCAAAGAAAGGCCCTAAACTACTCATCCCCTCTCTTAACTCTAGTCAGAATGAAACTGTGGGTAGGTATAAGCTATTTTTAGGCCACATGAAATAAATAATCACTCAATAACTAGTACCACCAACAGTAATGGTTTATTCTTCGGCGGTCCCAAAGATAACATTGTTTTCACAATGACTGCTATTAAATTATATATGCATTTAATAGAACATTAGTGTAGACACTCCCTCTTCCATCCTGGGAGTCTCTGGAGAGAAGGCGAGGTGGAAACAGGTTCAAGTTTGGTCAGTCTCCTTGGTTTTCATGGGGCCCAGCATGACCAAGCAGGGCAGGCTTCCAACCTCTCAAAGGTTGTGCAAAGTCCTGTCCTTGTTGTGAGTTACATACTCCAGACTCCATGCCTATAATTCAGATGTCAAATTCTAACCCATGACATATTTACATAATGGACTTTCTATGCAGATGCAAATCCCGTAGTATCTGAGAGAGAAGAGGAAAGGGTCTGTTCCTGAATACCGAAGCTGTCGCCGAGAGCTCTGTTCAAAATGAAGGCCTGCGACGGGCTCCTCCAAGCCCCGCCATCAGCTTCAGTCGTTACAGCCACAGACAGTTGTGGAACGCCTGCCCTGGGCCACGCACCGTACCAGGCACTGGACACAGATGGTTAGGTCAGGGTCACCCTCACTCATAGGGTTTTGTAGTGGAGTATGAGTCCAACTTTGGGACAGCAATCTTTGGAAAGGTTGCCTGGAGATAGAGCTTGGGCTCTGCATCCCACAGGTATGGTTCTAAATCTCCAGCTTGTCTCTTACCAATTGAGTGGCCTTACAAACTCACTTAACGTCTCCTAGCCTCAGTTTCCTCATCTAGAAAATAGGTAGAATAGTAAGGATACCTTATTCCTAAGGTTGTATGAGGCTCACAAAATATTCATGTTTATTGATTAGCACAGTAAAATGAGAACATGGCAATGCTGTGATCAATTTTGCTACTTTTAATAGAATTCATAATAAATTAGCAGAAATCATTATTAAAATGGTAAACCATATTGAGCACAGCATAGTATGAAGACTGTTGGGAAACTTTTGGTGGAAACAAGAAAGTAATAATCAGGGAGACTATTAACTGAATTCCAACATTGTGAGCATCTCCAAATGGTTGGAAAAGAGAGCATAGGACGTTTTGACACCATGAGGAACCACCATGGTAGAAAGTGGCTAGGTGCTTACTGGCTTATTTCCAATTCCTGAGTGCCCAGGAAAACTATATTTCTCAGCCTCCCTCCCAGTTAAATTGGGACTATGAGACTAATTTGTCCAATGGTGTGTGGGTAGAAGTGATATCTGCCAATTCTAGACCTGGCCCCCCACAATCTTTCTACTTGTTCTCTCTCTGCCCCCCCATACAACAGAATGTAAAAGATTCAGAGATGGTAGAATCATATGATGGAAGGATCCAAAATTCCTGAGTCACCACTTGGAGTAGAATCCCAGGTGAGTGACTAGTCACCCAATCCAGGGTCAGCAAAATATGACCTCCTGGTTAAAGTCTGCCAACGTTGACATAGTCAACTGATGAAAGGGAGAAATAAACCTTTATTTTATTAAAGCACTAAGATATAAGATATGTAAGACACAGTCGCTCGTTACACCAGCCAGTGTTAACTACCTGGCTTATACAACTGCTCTCAATGCTCAGAGATTTTTCATCACTTTTTAATTGTAAGAGTACTTAAATGATATGAAAGCAACTTCAAAAAACGTATTTAAAATAGCAACTATTTCATTTTTGTATATTCCACCCAAGTCTTTCATATATAACACATATATGTGTATACACACACACATATATACAATTGCAATATTGGAGATATAAATTTGTGTTAACCCTTTCCACTTAAAGTTATGCAATTACTTTTCTCCATAATTAATAATTTTAATGTGGGCATAATAGTCTTTAGAATTTATTTGGGTGTTCATATAAAAATAGCCAAAGTTATTAGGTTTCATAATAAAGTAAATGAGGTCATAACTCAAAATATTCAATAATAAATTCATTACTTAGAAAATTAGTCCTCTCTTCAATGTTCTTTTTCATTTAACATTATTTTTGTCACATTTACTTACCCAAAACAAATAAAATGTAAATATGGAAAGTGAAATTGCAAAGGCAAAACACTGGCAAACGAGAATAAGCTAGTTTATAAGTTAATAACTGAAAAAAGAACAAAAATAAGAGCCAAATCTCCAGCTATGATAACACACTAAAATATTCAAAAGGTAATTGTTTGATCCATGGATTATTTAGAAATGTGTTGTGAAATTTATAAGCCCAAAGTTCCATCATGGTTGGAAATCATACTCTGTAGTATGAAATTTATTGAGACATATTATATGGCCCAAGAAATGGACTATCTTGGCTAATATTTTATTTGTACTTGGAAAAGAATGTGTATTATGTGTTTGTTGGGTGAGATCTTTTATACTGTTAATGAGATCAAATTTATTTTTATTCTTGTTCAAATTGTCCATATTCTTACTAATTTTTCTTCTATTTATCTATTACTAAAAGAGTGGTGTTAAATCTCAATTTGTTATTGTGAAATTGTGTAATTTTCCCTTTATTCTATTAGTTTTACTTCATGCATTTTGAAGTCTTGTTATTAGGAGCATATACACTTATAATTATTCTATCATCCTGGTAAATTTATTCCTTTACCATTTTGAAATGTTTCTCTTTATCTCTGGTAATATTTATTGTCTTGAATTGGTTAATATACTGTTTGTGTGATATTAATGTGTATGGAATATCTTTTTCTATCCTTTTACATTCAATCTCTCTTTGTTTTTTATGTGAAGTTCATCTACCTTTTGGTTTTTTTTGTAATCAACTCTGAGAATCTCTGTCTTTTATTCAAGTGTTTAGTAAGTTTATATTTAATGTAATTATTGATGTGATTGAGTTTGAATCTACCATCATGTTATATATGTTCTATATTTTAAAATATAATTATTTTTCTGAGTTCTTTTATTTAATTGAATATTTTAAATATTCCACTTGTTTCCTCCTATTTGATTTTAGATCTACCTGATTGTATTGTTATTTTAACAGTTTTAACATGCAGCTTTAATTTATCATGGTCTAATTAAAGTTAGTATTGTAAAACTTTGTGTAATACGCAAGAACTTTAGAATAGCATAGTTCTGTTTACTCTCTCTCCTTTGTATTACTGTTTTTACAAAGTTTAATTCCACATAAGTAATAAACCCCTGCAACTTCATAGTCATAAGTGACCAGTACAGGAGAAGAGTTCACTTTCTCCTTTGAGAAATATATCTCATGAATAGTGTGTCCCTAGATAATTGGTGACAATGATCTGGCCCAGGTCATGTGATCTCCTCTTGAGACCAGATAGTGAGTCAGGCTTACCAAAGAATACAGCTGAAAGAGAAGTAGTTCAAGCTGACTCAGGTACAGTTGCCTCAAGAATTGGTAGATACTAGAGAGCAAAACAGTAAATGTCCATCATTTGGTGTGAGTGGATTTGAATCCAGGTCATCTGATTCCAAAGCCCAAACTTCCAGTCATTGCAAGAAGCAGCTCTTGTACTCATGGTCCTCACAGCTCATTGGTCATTTTTGTTATACTCTGTGCAAGAAAGAGTAATGTAGACTGAGAAAAGTGCCAATGGGAAGACAGGAAAATTTACAGATTTAGAGGTTTCTAAGGGTGAAAATCAACAGGTTAAAACGAATATCATAAATATAAGGAGTTTGAAGGCAGAAGGTCTGCCATCTTGTCTTTGAATCTGCATTGCATAAGATGCTGCTTTGGCCACTGGTGCAAACACAAATTTGACCTCTCTGAATGAATGGATGAAATTCGTATTATTATATATTAAGATTTTTCTACTCTTCTTATTTTACAATTAAAAAACTAGGGGCCGCCTGGTAGCGCAGCGGTTAAGTCCGCGCTTGGCAGCCCGGGGTTCGCAGGTTCGGATCCCGGTCGCCCGCTGACGCACTGTCTGTCAGCCACGCCGTGGCAGCATCCCATATAAAGTAGAGGAAGATGGGCACGGATGTTAGCCCAGGGCCAGTCTTCCTCAGCAAAAAGAGGAGGATGGGCAACAGATGTTAGCTCAGGGCTGGTCTTCCTCACAAAAAAAAAAAAAAACTAAAAATTTGGATGATTCCAAGGGTTGATGAAGATATGAAGTGATGGTAAATTGCATCATCTCTGATGAGAGTAACCATGGTTCAGCCATTCTGGAATGTGCGTAGAACATAGCAGCTCCCACTCCCTGACCCACTCTTCACAACCCTGATCATACATCCCAGAGCAGGTTGAAAAGTCGTGTGTTCAAGGATACTTACTGAGGCATGTTTGTGATAGAGGGGCATTGGAAGTAACTTGATGTTCATTCTTAAGGGAATGGATAAATTTTGATGTTGCTTCTTATGGTCATGTAGAAAACATACCAGGGTGAATTTTCATGTAGGGAGGCAATGAGAGAGGAGATCAAAGAGAATGGAAGAAAAAAACAGAAGCAGAAATTATTTCACTAAGATCAGAGACAGAGTAATTCATATAGTAAACGTCCCAAAATATTTTCAAATAGAGAGCTTATTTTACTAAACAGATTGAATTTAAATATCATTGGTCACTATACTACTAAAGAGCATTTAAAAAATATATACATATATTGGCTTTAACATTTTTGACTGAACATTTTCTTTGACATTTTAAAAATTATTATTTGTCAAGTACTAACTCTAGCCCTTGATCCTCATACCCTAAACTTACTTAATAGTGTGCTTAACACAGAGCCCTACATATAGTAAGTGCTCAAAGATTGGTTGTTATTGTTATCATTGTTATTTTTCCACTATGATTGGAGGTAAAGGATGATTTAGTAAAGATAATTTCGACTTTTAAAGATGATATTTGTTTCAGTTTTGTGTTTTACTCTGTCTAGATTCAAGCTTTTTTTCTCAATCATCACCATATTTTATTTCTAGGATCTTTTATTTATTTATTTTTCCTCCTTACTTAGTGTCATTCCTTCCTTTGGCTCACTTTGTGGATTTACACAATGCTTGGTGTCAAGAAGCCAACACCCAGCAGAGAACCCAAACATATGTCTCTGCACAGTATGAGTTTGACCGAGTTAACACTTTACTTGGGTACTGACATTATGGCATACAGCAAAATAAGTTCAGCAAAGGGTGCCATCTCTTACTGCTAAAATTTCTTCAGTTACAAATCATTCTAACTCCCAGGGGCATGATGATGTCTGCTAACTCCTACTTTTGTAGTTTTGTTAATTCTGCAAAATTGCATTTATTCTTCTAGCACTTATTTTTAGTGACTTAGTACTTGTATCCAAACTAAGAATGTGTCCACTCTTCCTTCTGTTCTGACCTACAGCATCAGCACCCTGGTCTTATAACACCCCAGTGCATGAGGCTTGGGTGGTAAAAAGTGGAAGATGCCATGATGTTGAAAATGTATCACAATGAGGTCTTAAATTCAAGACAGAGCAGTACCTACATGGTTTTATTCTCAACATATACCAAGAAAGTTTGCTTTCAGTGGGTAATTGGTGAACACAGATGGTATGTATGGCAAGCCCCTGGTCTAATAAAACATACGTCAAGTGGATCCTAAGCCTTACACCCTGAAAGAATTGTCTTATCTTGTTCCTACTTTCTTACTTGGAGTGGCATTGATGAGGTGTTGGTCCTTTTGTATTTAAAATTGTTTTCCTACTTTTGTTTTGCTTTTGTAGCCTCTGGCAACATAAGTCTTCTAAATTAAGTCTTCACTCTATTTGTCAATTATAATGAACTTATATGCTGTCAAGACACATAATAGCTTAGAATTCCTCAGTGGCTTCTGCCTTTACCTTTTCTAAAGGTGAATGATCCTAGGTACCAAATGCCTCTCTATTTATTATTTGATCTATATAGAGGCAGATAAGGCTTTTCATTGGATCCATGCCCCCAGGGGTACAGGAGTAGAAATAAAGTCTGAGATCCTCTTTACCATGAGATCAGCTGGAGTCCTGGCTCTACCATCAAAAGTGTTCTATTTAATTATTTAATTGGTAGCTTTTGAGGGACAGGATTCTGGGAAGATGGTGGAGTAGGAAGCACCTGTGAGGTGAGAATCTCTCTCCCCACCTGGATAACTGCACTGGTAGAATCTGTCTGGAGTAACCATCTTGGAACTCTGGAGACTATTGAAGGCTTACAACTTCCAGGGAAGGCTTGGATGGTAAATTCTGGTCAATTTCATCTCTTAGAACAGTAGCAGCTACGCAGCCCCAGCCCCAGCCCCCTGGCAGACAGAGTACACATATTCCCAGAGCAGCTTGCACATGGCTTGCAGGAGCCAGGGTGGGCAGAGCAGATCCTGTCCTCCAAATAGCAGGAATCTGTACTCTGGTCTCTGATTGCTGCTTCTGATCACAGAAACACAAAGAGACAGGCAGCCATTATTTTCGTACCTCCCCACATTGCTGAAAGACCCTCCCCCTCTGGCTTAAGTGACTTCCAGGGGATTTAAAGGGCTTGCTACCACTGTCCCCCCTTCATTTTTTGCTTTTTCCTCTTTCAAGAGCCAGACATTAAAGATTAGGACATTCAGAATCAACTGCATATATGGGGAAAACTAGAAAGTGATGCACATGCCCAAGGAAAGACTCAGAAAAGACCTGAGAAGATCTTAAGTTTACACCTCAGGCTGATCCTCAGTGCAGCCTACAACAACCAAAAAACAAAATAACAAAAACAGCTGGAGAATGGGGAGAATCTGATTTCCAGAGTTACCACATTGCTATATTTAAATGTCCAGTGTGCAACAGAAATTTACAAGGCTCAGAAAGAAACAAAAAATATGGCTCATTCAGAGGAAAAAAATAACTCAACAGACTCTGTCCCTAAAAAGGACTTAATGGCAGATATACTAGACAAAGACTTTGACACAACTGCTTTAAATATCCTTAAAGAACTAAAGGAAGATATTGAGAAAGCCAAGAAAATTATGGATGAATAAAACGGAAATACCAATAAAGAGGTAGAAACCCTAAAAAGAAACCAAAAAGAAATTCTGGAGCCAAATAGAACAGTAACTGAAATGAAAAAAATCATTAGAGGGTCAAACACAGATCTGCGCAGGCAGAAGAAACAATCAGCAAACTCGAGGATAGGACAATGGAAATTGTTAAGGCTGAGGAACAGAAAGAAAAAAGATTGAAGGAAAGTGAACAGAGCCTAAGGATCATGGGAGACACCATCAAGCAGACCGATATACGCATCGTAGGTGTCCCAGAGGGAGAAGAGAGAGAGAAAGGGGCTGAGAGAATATTTGAAGAAATAATGGCTGAGAACTTCCCAAATTTGTTGAAAGACATGAATATAAACATAGAAGCAGCTCAACAAACTCCAAGGAAGGTGAATTCAGAGACACCCACACTGAGACACATTGTTATCAAACTTTCAAAAGACAAAGTGACTCTTGAAAACAGCAAGAGAGAAGCAAATCATCACATGCAATGGATCCTCAAGAGCAGAATCAGCAGGTTTCTCAGCAGAAACTTGGAGGTAAAAAGAAGTGAGCTGATACATTCAAAGTGCCAAGAAAAAACTATCAACCAAGAATCCTATGTCTGGTAAAACTGCCCTTCAAAAGTGAGAGAGAAATCAGGACATTCCCACATAAACAAAAGCTGAGGTAGTTCCTGACCTCTAGACCTGCCCTGGAAGAAATGCTCAAGGGAGTCCTGCAGGGTGAAGTGAAAGGACACAAGACAGTTGCTCCAAGCCGTACTGAGAAGTGAAGATCTCATTAAAGCTGAATACGTTCAATTATAAAAGCTGGCATTATTGTAACAATGGTGTGCAACTTTACTTTTTGTTTTCTACGTGATTTAAAAGGCAATACATTTAAAGACAAAACCCAATTATTAGTATAATTGGTACCTTTTTGGTCACATGTTTCAAAAGCCCATCACAAACTGTCTTAAGCAAAACAGGAACTAAATTGGTTCAGATACCTAACAAACCTCAGGGAACAATTGCCTCAGATCTGGCTGGACCCAGGTGTAGATGCTGGCCCGGGACTGGTCTCTCCTCATCTTCCAGCTCTGATCTAGTCCACACCATTTTCATTCTCAGGCTAGTTCTCTCCCTTTGGTGGCAAAACCGTCCACCAGCACTTGGTCTTACACATCAGGGATGTTGCAATCCTGGCTTCCACTTCTCTGATGAGTTAACAGAAAGCCACGAGACTGAGCATCCTTGGTTTGATTTAAGTCCTGTGTCCCTGCTGGAATGGATCTGGGAGTTAGGATGCTCTGCTGGATCAAATATGCCCCTGGAACTAAAGCATGAAGTCATCCCCACCTGAACCCCTGGTCTGGGGGTAGGAGGGAGGTGATTCCTGAAAGGAAAGGGGGTGGGTCCTACTGTAAGTAGAGTCATGCTGGATGCTGGGAAGTTCAACAACATTCTCTACACCAGGTGTGCACAGATGCCCTGCTCCACTCTTGGAACAAGGTCCTTACAGCCGGAAGTATCCATACACCACCATAGTTTTGTCTTGTCGTTTTCAATCACAACAACCTGATTTGCTTGGTCTTCGCAGGGGCACACCCCTTAGCAAATCTGCTGTGGCTAGTGGCGCAGCTGCTATAAGGATGGAGTTGGGGTCCACCCCTCAAATGTGACTGTGACCCTGGGCATTGACTTGCTCTGTTTTTCTTTTAGGAGGTAATATTCATTCACTGATGCTTATTTTTCATCAACTGGATGAGACAATTCATGGTTCCTGAGGATATTTATTCATATGTTCATTTTGTTTTCAACAATATTTATTGAGCAGCTAATATTTTCAAGTGATGTGCCTGGTGCTGGGGATACACTGGTGGGTAAAAAATGGGATTTATTCTTCCTTTCATGGCTTTATATTGTGAACAAACAAGGTAGGAATAATATAAACTCTAAACTCGCTAAAAACACAGACATTAATTAAGCACCAGTGATCTGGGGGACTTTTATACCTGTTGGAACAGAAACTGCTCTTAAAAGAAAAGACTTGCCTGAGACCTTCATAAAGTAAACCATTTTGAGGGACCCAGCTATGTATTAAGTTAAAAACCCAGACTTTCCACTGCTGAGAAATACAGTGCCTCTCTTCCATGAACATAACTTATATTTCCCGGGGGTTCAGATTTTGCCAGACCTTCCAAGTGCGTGACTGAGGGGATCCCAGCTCGTCCCAGGAGTGCCAAGGGACGCTGCCTGGTGCGCTTCCTTCCAAAACAAGTGAAAGGCAGATCAGAGGAACTCGCTTATTTCCTTCGCCAAAAGCTATGAACGGCCACATTACAGTATCATTAATACTGTACTTTATAGCATGGTGAGTTATTATATAAAAAATGGCTGAAGCAGTTTTCCCTGTCAAGCTACTTACAGTGTTTTTCCGAACATGAAGCTCCATCGCTCTTTAGCGAATGCACTGCAGACCAGAACAGCCTCTGTGCTGGCTCCTGCATGCTTCCCATCTGTCTGGAAGGCGTGTTCCTCTCCTTTTTCCGGGTGAATCCTGTCTATTCTTTACGTCTCCCTTCAGAGGGCACCTGCAGGCACCCGGCGCAGTGGTGCTCTGTTCTGGAGCAGCTGGCGCTTGTGTCTCTGCACGGTTCATCTTCCCGAGTGACACAGCGGGGGTCTTCCCTCCTTCTCTCCTTCCTTCTCCGAATGCTAGCAGACCTCCCCTATGCAGGGTCTTGACCAACTTCTGGGCCACAATGGTGGGTATGACGATCCTGCCTTCAGGGAGCTGACAGGCTCATGAGGGAGGAAGCAAGGAAAGGGATGAGACCCGAACAGCTAGATGGGTGCTGGCCACCTCCACGTCGCTTACAGAAGCACATGAGGGACACTAACCCACTTTCAGGGGTCTGCGAAGGCCTCTTGGAGGAAGTATATATTCAAGCCAAAACCTGGGGGCTGGGCAGAAGCTCAGGGCCTCAGGTAGAGGCACCAGCACCATCCTGTGGCCATTGGTTATAAGGCGATCCTGCTGACGTGGGGCCTGGAGTGACAGAACAACAGTGGTTTGCTCTGAGTAATTGTGTGTTTTGCTTATCACATCCAAAAAAATGGTGAAAGTGGTTAGAATGCACAAGAACTTGTGAGCAAATAATCCTGTTGGTGGTCGTATAAGCACAGTGAACCCATGGCCCTGAGGTAACCAAGAGTCAGACTGCTCAGAAATGAACGCTTCGACAGCTCTCAGCACCTGTACCGTTGGCGCCTCTGCAGGGACTAACTGTTACTGTAGTTCAGAAGCTCTGGCGCAGCCACTATCTACCAGCAAAATGAGTTTTTCAACCATGACCTCTGACGTTGGACAGGAAGACAATAGGATTGAGGGGCCGCCTGCTGTCCTGTCTGTTCTGTCAGCATCTCTGCCCTGGGGCTCCTCTCGAGCCCTCCCTCCTCAAGCTCACACCTGCAGGCCTCTTTCTGCTGCCCTGGGTCTCCCGGGCAGGACTCTGTCCACCCATTCTCCTCCCTCCTTCTACTGGAAGAGTCTGTAAGGCCAGACCTGTCGCCCACAGCATGTTGGTCAGCTTATCTGGTCTAGGTTGTTCCCTTCAAGGCTCAACTCAGCCCACAGTCCCCAGGAGGCTATTTCATGAGGGAAGCTGTTATCTTGGGGGAAGTTTTTAGTGGTGAAATATGCCATTAAGGAGATATTTTAGGCCTGAGCCTTACCCTCCCCACTCATCCTTCTTGGAACAGGCTGCCCAGCAGTACAACAGATATGATTAGTGTCTCAACCTATGTCAGCCTGTGTTACCCATGTTTTTCAAATGGAGCCCATTGAAAATGAGGTCATTGCTTACAGAGGCAGTGTGGGTTGACAAAATAAACCTCAATTAGTTTAAATCACATGAAATCTGAATCAGGAATCCTAGATGTAAGTGCCTTGTATAAATGTAAAAAGAAACATTTACGGAACTGATGCATGAAGGGTTGATTATTTGCTTCATAAAAGGTTACTTTGCTTTACTAAATGATTTATCATGGAACTATTTTAAATAAGTAAAACCCTTAAGTGCTCTTAAAGTACTAATTAGTACTTCTAGTTTAAGATTGCATCTGGCTAATGTTTCCCTTATAGGTCCTCTTCCAAATTTCTGTTAAAACATCCAGGGAATGGGGGCTGGCCCGGTGGCGCAGCGGTTTCGTCCGCGCTTGGCAGCCCGGGGTTCGCGGGTTCGGATCCCGGGCGCCCGCCGATGCACTGCCTGTCAGCCATGCCGTGGCGGCGTCCCATATAAAGTAGAGGAAGATGGGCGCGATGTTAGCCCAGGGCCAGTCTTCCTCAGCAAAAAGAGGAGGATTAGCAACGGATGTTAGCTCAGGGCTGGTCTTCCTCACCAAAAAAAAAAAAGAAAGAACAAAACATCCAGGGAAACAGAAAACAGCAAAAACTCAAAAATGTGCTGTAAAACAAAATAGCTATCAAACTTTTATAAGATTCTAGGAACAACTTCCTGTAATAACGGGGCAGATGGATTTGGATTCAAATTTTTAAGAATCTTGAAGTTTTCTTCTTCAACCTCTGAAACAAAGGGCAGCACCTCCACAAAGGGGTGGGAAGGGTCTGGTCTTCCCCGCGTCTGTGCCCACCTGGGATGACCTCTCTGAGGCTGGCTGTCTTCAGAAGCTGCAGGATGCCTGTCTCCTTGTTCCCCACCAGGAACCCCGCTCTTTCCACCCATGAGAAGACCACAGCCCCGAGGACACAGCACTTGCAGGCACAGCTGAGCATGTGTGTGTATGGAGGGGCTGGACACAGGCGGGCTCCAAAAGGCCTGAAGAAAATGAAGAAAAATGCTCAACATCTGCTAGACTCAGGAAATTGGACAATTTCTCTAGTCGTTGATGCAAGTGAGAGATTCTTTCCATACTGATCTGAGCACAAAGTAGACATTCATACTCTGTTGGTATAGACTTCAGTTTGCCAGAATTTATCTCATTTGTATTAGAAATGATTCCATATGGTGTATTTAATTATTTTACCTTGAATTACACTTCATCAGGTATTGGCATTGTTAGTCCTTTTTCTTTTTGCTTGCTTGATTTGGTACTTTTAAAAAATTTTAACTGTTTTGAATTGCTTTGTTTTAGGTGTATGTCTTGGAAACCGAACATTAGCTGAGCGTTGCCTTTCCAACCAATTTTAGATTTATATTTTAATAACATTATCTAAAATAACTACTAATAATGTAATAAGCTGTTTAAATGATTGTTTAAAATAATTTCTGCCAGTGCTTACCCTATGTCAGCTATTATGATTTACTTATATCTTCTAAAACTCATAGCGACCCTGCAAGGTAGGTTTTGATGCCTGTATTTTACAGATTGGCAGGTCAGATTGCAATCTCACGGGATTCACCCCAAGCACATGCTCTCTAACACTCTCCTACAATTCTTCCAAATTATTGATGGTTCCCATTTAGGTGTCTTCACTGCCTGTGCGTCTCTTGAAGTAAGTTTTCAGGAAGGCTGTATGGGTTGAATTGATCTCAATCTGGTGCCTAGTAGAGAACGTCTTTTTGTGACTATTGCATTTGGATAGTAATCTCTTGCCCAGTGTCTTCCTCACTCCCTGCACTGTCAACTCTATCAGGGCAAGAACTCTGTCTGTGGTATTCACAGCTGTATTTCTAGCAATGGGGGTAGAGCCTGGAGAACAACAGGGCTCATTACATATTTGTTGCATGAATGAATGAGTAAATAAAGGGAGGATTTTTGATTTAAACAATTTTTTAACTGTAAATGTAGTCGCAACGTTTCCTGGCGCCTGATGTTGCTGGGAAATGGAATGCCAAGGAAAGACTCCAAGCTGCTCCTGCAGTGAAGGAATTCAAGTGGCGGGCTGGGGAGAAGCACAGACGCTCAGTGAATGCTAGTTGTTTTCCTGTCACTTGTTATCAGAAGTGGATTTACTGTGAAGTTGACCGCGCTGAAGCCTTCAGTCCCTTCTCCAGACCCGGTGGGTCCCCAGAAGCTCACTCATGTTGTCATGTGTTGTGAAATTTTCGAAAAGTATTTACCTGAGATCAGCAAAGACCACTGCCTCTTTCCAGACCAACTCCCCTCAGCCATGTTTCCCACTGTGGGAGGACCCTGGGATTTCAGCAGCACCTTTCAAGTTGGGCTAAGGGGAAATGGAGATGGGGTGCCTTTGGTTAATTTTAGTGGGATACGTGTGGGGCATCACAGTCACTTCTGTGTCCTGATGCTGGGGTGACTTCATGAAATGCTCTAACCACCCACTCTGCTATTTACCCAGACTTATGAAGAAAAGATAAGACTGGATGTAGCAAAAAAATGTAGTTAGAGTTGTATAGCGGTGTGCTGTGCAGTTAAATAATTGAAAAAACATGTTGTTTTTTCAGTTGTGTGATGTTTGTAGTACATGTCATCTTTAAAGTGTTTAATTTATTATTTTATCTTATTTTAAATAAATATTCTCATTTGTTCCTAATCTTATGTGTATAATTTTCCTAAAGAGTTTCCCCAAATCATACAACCTTCAAGCCTCACAAAACCTGGGATCCTATGTCTATTAAAATCATAAAAATTAAGAGTACTTTTAAAGTCTCTAGATTTTTATGTACCAAATAACATGCAATAAATTTCTTTGGAACAAAAACTGTAGAGGTTACAAGAAGAGACTGCCAAAAACACATTAGTGTTGTAAGAAATGTAATACTTGTCTCTCTCACTCAGAATTCCATGGATCAAGAAGAATTATGAAAGACATATTTATGAAAGATATATGTATGTATATGTATGTAAAGCAAAAAAAAAATCAGAGGATAAAAGCAGAAACAAATAATAAAATGGTAGACGGAGTTAAATCTTATCAGTAATTATATTAAATGTTATTGATCTACACACTCCAAATAAAAGGCAGAGATTGTTAGGGTGGCTAAAAAGCAAGACCAAACTATATGCTGCCTACAAGAGACAAACTTTAAATAAGAAGACACAGATAAGTTGAAAATAAGAAAATGAAAAAGAGAAATCATGCAATGTTAATAGGAAGTTTTTGGCATAACTGTATTAGTATTAGAGAAAATAAACTTCCACACAGTGAGTATTGCTGGAGATGAAGGGCAAGTTTGCACAACGGCAAAATGCTCTTCTCTTCATCAGGAAGTCAAAATAATTATAAAGGTGCATGTGCCTAATGAAAGATCTTCCAATACATGAAGCAAAATTGACCAAATTAAAAATAGAAATAATTTCTTAACTAGAAAAAGAATTTAACACACCTCTCTCAGCAATTGATAGAACAACTAGACAAAAAAAAAAAAAAAAGAAAAACAAAACAACAAATCAGTGAATACAAAGCATGACCCACACCCCAGCATTGCTCTAAAGGAATTCCCGACTTGAGGTGCTCTGAATGTAGGCACAAGGTAGTGGAGACCTGGCTTGTGGTTGCAGATTCTTTGTGGGAGGCGATTTCCTCTCCTCCACAGTTGTTTGGCTGCCCCGGAGTGAAGGCTACTTCTCAAGATGAGGAGACTGTAGCCCTTCAGCTTCCTCCTAAAGCAAGATCTCCTGTACTCAGAGACCTGCCCGAGCAGTGGTTACAAGAGCTGCGCAGGGTCGTTAGGGCTTGTCAGATGCCCCAGGGCCACAGCCAGCCTCTCTTACTCCTCTAGATTCCCACATGCACTTTATTTTTTGTTCACTGAGGGCTCCTTACTTACTTGCCAGCTCAACAAAACGGTTTAAAAAGATTATTTTAAAAGTGCATTCAGCATTTTAATTGTTTTCATTGAAAAGGCGGTTCAGGAAACTTAATTTGTCATGAAGGCAGAAATGGAAGCTGCCTTTTGAAATATATGGTAAAGTCGGTGAATATCTGTACGCTGTTGATCATTACAACGTTGTTTCTAACAGGATGGGGCGTAACTGCAGCGGCTAATGAGCTAGAACAATTCCATTGACTGTGGCACCTTTGTATCATCGAATGTGGTTTACAGACACACATGAGTGTGGAGGGGAAACAGTCTTCGGGACCAGCAGCTTCCGAGAAGGGACTCTGTGTCTCCCTGTTTGTTTCCAGCAATTATTATAAGTGTTTGTCATTTGTAGGAGTCACCCCTGTTCCCAGGGACCACAAGCCAGCAATGTTCCTTCAGAAGAACCGCCAAGCAGCCTTCTCAACATGCAGGGGATACAAAAGCACAGCCTTTCATTTTCATTGTTTTGTATATTGTAAACCTGACAAATGAAGTGACCCAGGCTTGACTCTTCCACTGGACCCGAGATGGGCTTTGACACAGACGTCCTGTGGATTCCACCCTGGAGCTCTCCCTTCTGTGATTCTTCATTCACTTGCTAGGAACTGACCTCCTGTTATTTCTTTGGCATCATGAACATAAATTGGAAAAGCAAATATCGCCTCTAAGATACACTGATGTTACTTGAATTAAACTCACATTCCCCTGTGAGTTTTTACAAGTTTGATCTATCTGAAAATGGTAATGTAAAGTCATAGAATTTTGAGCAATATGGAAACCACATCTCCTCCTTCCATTCTTCTCACCTCCTTTTGGACATGGCAGATGAAATTTTGGCTGAGGCTGTGTAAAAATTCAGAGACTTGGCCCTGGTTGATCTCTCTGCTACTGCAAAGGCACTAATGACAACCAGCTGGGTGAAGGAGGTCCAGACCCAGAAAATGAGCGGAGCCCGGAAAACGAGTGAGGGCCTGCTGCTGCAGCGATGCCCCGGGTTGTGTGAGCCCTGGGGAGGAGTATGGTCTGGGGGCAGGGTTGCATCAGAGGGCTGCTTTGCTGTACCTCTTGGAGACGTTCGGCACCATGCTTCCACTGGTGTGCCGAGGTGAGTCTGAGATGGAGACAATAGGGGAATTCAAACAAGTGAGGCCCAGGGTACAGTATGCACTATTGTCGTCTCCAAGGACAGAAGTAGCAAAAGAATAAAGTCAGTCAAAGTTTAATACTTTAAAGCCAATACATTTCTTAAATAAAAGTGAGTAGAAAACAAACAATTTAGCCAGTGTTCCCCCAAACTGCCATCATCCCATAACTAAGAAAGAAATTCCACCCCAAAAATAAAGATAAAGAAAATCAAAATGAATACCAACCAACACCAGCCACAGGTGAGTATTTTAATAAGTGACTCAGCTTGGATGAGGTGTGACTGGCTCACGTTGAACTTGGCCTGTGCAGCCATCTGGACTCAGGCGGAAGGTGTGGCAGCCTCTCCGTGAACACCTCCCACCTCCTGCTCTCCATCGCAGGCTCCAGCAGGCAGGACAGGAGCCAATTCTTGCCTGGAGACTTGGCACCTAGATCCCTTACACAGGTGTGGCTTTATCTTTAAACATTAATGTGCAATAAATGCTACATATTCCTTTAATGAGACAGAGAGAGAGAAAGAGGATAATGGGATGGATTGCAAGAGAACCTTTTACAATGTACTTCAAAATTTTTTTTCTGGTGAGAAAGATTGTCCCTGAGCTAACATCTGTGCCAACCTTCCTCTATTTTGTATATGGGATGCTGCCACAGCATGGCTTGATGAGTGGTGTGTAAGTCTGTGCCTGGGATCCAAACCCATGAACCCCGGGTGGCCAAAGTGGAGCATGCAAACTTAACCACTACACCACCAGGCCAGCCCCCAAATTTTTAATTCATTGAGTTCATTATGCAAAAATTTTTTGATCTGTGCTAGCTCTTCAGAACAGTTACCTAGATGATATTTTTTTTACTGTGATATCTAGAATAGTGTCCTTAATTAATCCAAGAACAAATGTGAATGAGACCTGTGGAGTTATGCACTGTGGGCAACCCTGAGATCTTGAATAATAATTGTTTTTTTCAAATATAATTTCCATGTTTTTATGAGATAACAGAAGACTCTTAATTAGAGTTCCAAAGAAATATGTTTTGTTAACAATATAGTTTAAATTAGGGTGAATGGACAGTGTTTTTCTTCCATTTCTGAGGATGGGGAAGCAGGAGGAAGAGAGTCAGCGGGGATTTTCATCGTCCCTTCTGGTCTCCGCTGCAGGCTTCTGGCCACTGAGCTGCCCTGCGTCTCATCCGCCAGGCCCTTGGCTGAGAGCATTTTGAGCCTCTGTGAAAACACAATCATGTGAATTCAAAATTTTTGGAGTAGTCCACGGTTTCAGCTTTTAGCTAGTCAAGTGTTGTCTCTTAAAACATTTTGAGAAGCATCTGTAATTGACTTTAGTATATAAGACAAAGGGGTGTTTTTTCCATGCATAGTTTTATCCTTTGTCTTGCAAACAGTTTCTAGATTAAATTGTCTTTAATCTCTGCTTTTATCATGTCCTCACTCTAAATTTTTGAATAATCTTCTATTTATTAAAGGATAAAATTCAAACCTTCTGCTTGGTTTTCAGAGTCTGTAGCAGACGATTTTTTGTTGATCTCTGCCCATTGCCACGTGACTCGAGAGGCCTCCCTCTAGGGGGGGTCTCATTGTTGGGCTACGTCCTGTGACCTCCTGAGGTCTGTGCACTGTGTATCTGCGAGTGGGCCAGCTCCAAGGGGAGGCCCTAGGAGGCATGGTCATTCCTGCAGATGACCTGCTTCTGCTCTCCATCCCAAGGCTGGGTTCCAGCCGGTCCTGGTGTGCAAAGGTCCGTGGGGCAGCCTGGCGCAGGGCCTCAGCCCACCTGCCAACCACCTCACAGCTACACGACTATGTGAGTGAGGAATGGAAGTTGTTCCATAGCTCTCAGAGTCTTTGGTCATTTGAACAAAGCTGGCTGGTAAATGAGCTGTGGGATTCAGTGCACCATCTCCATCCAGTTCATCAGTCCTGATTCCTTTTCACAGGAAACAGACTGGAATACCAATCCAGGACCCTTTTCTCAAAATTATGTAAGTCAGAACACAATTTCAGAACTGATTTTTAACAGAAGCTGATATAAGAAAATGTCCACATATAGTAAGGAAATTTAATAACTAAGTCAATAACAAAATATATGTATTTGTATGCAGCTTCTTTCTCCTCGTTCGTCTAAGGACTTTCACTGTGCTCCACATGATTTCCTGAACTGGTATATAACTCCTGTTTCCCTGAGGCTGGAGTGAGTCAAGTCTATTTCACTGCTGAAAACTGAGAAGACAATGAGAGGAAGAAAGAGCGAGGGGTAGGAGCCTTACATTTAACATGTACCCACTTGTGAAGCTGTATAATAAATAATAAAATGATGATCCCTCTCCTCCCCATGTCTCACCAGAACATCAGGAGGATTTGTCCAGATCACGTGTTGATATCTGTGTGGATTTGTGGATATTCGTTCTATACTCTGGCTTATAATCCAATACTACGTTATTTATTTTGTTGCTCAAAGTGTTCTGGCTTTGGCCATCGGAAGCTCTTCCAGTTGGTTCCTGTGTTGCTTTGACGTGCCCCCATCCTTACTGTCTGATGTTACAAGAAGCTCCAGGCTTAGCCTGTGTGTCCTACCCTGGCCAGTCTGAGAACCAGTTGTTTCTCCGAGGATCCTGGATGCTTTTTGTGGAGAATGGAATTTAGAAGCCAAGATCTGGGCACTGGGTGTGCTTGTTGCCATTGAGATGTCGCTGTTTCTAGACCCTCTTGGCCAGCAGAGTGAGAAGGCGTATGTGTGTACAGAAGTTGTCCACGTGTACTAGCTTGTCTATTATGCTGATCATAGAGACATGACAGATCTGTAATTATTTCTCAGTCTTTAGAGTAAGCGAGGCATGAGTCCATCCAGACTTTGTGATGCTGACCTGCACTTCATGGGTCATGCTGGTTGCCCTTCCTGTTATTTTACTTTTGAATTTTGCACCTCTGATTTCCTTAGCAAGAAGCATATCTCTGTACTGTTTTTCTTCCCTAATAACTTGAGGAACATAAATTTGTCTAAAAATTCTACTTTCAAAGGTGTTTTAGTTTTCTTTAAGGCATTTATATTGTGGTTTGCACTACAATAATTATGTACTAGTTAAAATTTATCCAATTAGATATTAAACTCTTGGAGATTAGGGTTTCTGCGTTTTTGTTTCCTATTCCTCATAACACCTGGCACAGGCTATCATCTGCATCTTGAAGGAATAAGTCTTGGTTACTCTGTACACATTTCAGGAAACACAGCCCTGGTCAGAATCCACACACTGTGGATGCCTCAGTGGAAATGTCATCTCTTCTGTGTTTAGGAAAGATGCCAGCACCTATGGCCTCACAGTATTCGTTGTGTCATATCCAGAAGACGAGCCATGTTCTCTTTGGGGGACCTCTCTCTGCATATAGACCCATCTCCATCTTTACCTTACTGTTCTTTCTCAGTAATTATCTGCTGTAATGGCAGAACTGGAATACCTAGGAGAAAAAGTATTTTTATTTTTGGTAAAGATATTCAAACATTTGACAAGAATGTGATCTTTTTTTGTGGCAGTCACTTGCTTTTTATCTTTGGCAAAGTTAGCCTGGGGAAAGTTGTACAGAGTCATGGGGTAGGAGAAGAAAGGAGCTAGTTGCCATTACTGTGAGCTCATGTCCGCTGAGGTCAGGCCAGATGACAAGTTTGGGAAAAGCAGAAGGACTGATTTTGCCACAAAATGTGTAGCTCCTGTTGGTAGAACAACCCATGTTTAATAACAGGAAAATTTCCTGTGCATCAACCCATGCTCCCTGGTAGTTATTCTGTGATTGTGGTTGTATGGGGCTGTCTCTGATTTTTCTAAAAGCTCAGAGAAAGTTTTCACTTCTTAGTTGAAGGGCAAATGTAGAAAAAAATAGCATAGTTTTCCCCTGTGTCATAGTTGAGGCTTGACTCCTTGTCTTACAACGTAGAGGGTTGTCAGTTTGGTCTCCTACAGGATGGTCCAAATCTGCCCTGTGCCCATGGGCCTTAATGCTTCCTCCCAGGAGCCAAAATGACCACATTCCTCAATTCTACCACATTTTATTTCTTAAACATTCTTATACTGCTGTGCTTTATCAAACTGTTTTCTTGTGTAAAACTAAGTTATTTTAAATAATGTCCGTACTCAGAATACCAATAATGATAATAATGATAAAATAGTAGATGTGTTTCTGTTTCCATTACGAGTTAGCAGTGTGTGTGTAACTGTGGTGTATGAGTAGGATGGCTGTATTTTATTGTCTGGATCGGGACCCCTCTGAGAGTGAGCAGGCTGCTATTAACAATTCTCTGCACCACAGGCACGAACTGGGGCAGGCCCCGGAAAGGGAGGTGTGATGGTTACCCTATGAATAAGCCCACAGACAAATATAAGATTTACCTTTTGCTTTTTTTCTTTGAACATTATTCGGATTCCCTCACCATCTATTTAGTCCCTCTGCCTAAATATTTCACCAGCCCAGCTCTCTCAGAGAGGGGGCTGGAGGGCTATGCCCAGGGATGGCACACACAGAGGGGCAGAAAGTGAGAGAAAGGTTCATTCAGCAAACATATAGTGAGCTAGATCCTAAGAGAGGCCTGAGGCACTTGTAGTCTCAGGGTCTTTGAGTCTGGTGAGGACCACCCTGACCACATTATTCCTCAGCTTCCAAGAACAGATGAGAGCATAGGGGTAAGAATGGGAGGCTGTTCACTATAGGGGACCTGCATGGAAAGTAGAGATGAGGAAGACACAGAGTAAAGGCAGAAACAGGATCCTGAAGGAGTTTGTACATCAGGTAAAGGAGTCTGGACAGGGAACAAATCAAGGATTTTGAGAGGCTGTGAAAGATGGTAAGACTAGATTTGCCCTTTGGGGAGATGACTCTGGATGTGCAGAGGATGGAAGAGACTGGGCCAGGCTGGGAGACCAGTTAGGAGGCCACAGCAGTGGTCCTTCACACAGGTCCAGGTTTGGGGGAACCTAAAACTTATGTCGTTTAAAGGGCCCTTTTTAAAATAAATAAAGACTTAAAGCTGTGAGTACAAATTTAGGTATGAAAGTGAGTATTTATTTAAGCATGAATACAGTTGGATGTCGGTGTATTTCTGGAGGCCATTCCTACACTACACTGGTTAGCAGTAAGTCACCCCCACACAGAAGGACCTGGGGACCACACGACATATCCCACTGAGCCAGAACTAAATGCTCTCCAGTCCAAACCCTTGTAAATGATGCCCAAGAATGTCCAGGGTCACTCCAATGCCACCTACCACCAAGGGGAGATGTGGTCTTCACTATTTGCTGTAAAAATATCTAACTTTTGCAAGTAAAAGGCACCCACACACCCACACACACCCATCAGGTGAGAAGTCTTAAATCTTAACCTTCTTGAGCTTCATGGCAAATCACCCTCTGCATCTGGGCTAGAAGTTATTAGGATCAGAATGAGGCAGTGGCAATAAGAGAAAATTAATGGAATATTTAGCAAAATAGTATCTTCATGATGTAGTGACTTCCTGGGTGTGGATGGGCTAGGTTTCCGGCTGAGGCACAAATTAAACACGCAGAAAGTGTTCATTTTGTTGGACGCAAGTCTTAAAAATCAGAATGTAGACGTCTACAAAAGAAGTCAGTAGAAAAGAAATAAACAATAACATGCTTCCCTTTGTTTAGGGTAATTTATTGTTACAGAAGGAATGAGGGGTACATTAGCTTTTGTACATGAGGTACACCTGGCTGTGGCATTTTCATCCGGTGACCGTGGCCTGACTTTTGCTTTTGTTCCATAAGTCAGCTCCATAGACGGGGATGAGATCTGACACTAAGTGGGGGTCATTTTGCAGTTGGCAGGATGAATCAGTGGGTAGAATTTTTAAATGTTAACATGTTTTTCATGCTTGTATTCCATCCACAGATTGTCTGCCTGGAGCTGGTATCAGTGATATATGACGTAACAGTATTGTGTCATACCTCTTTTTTTTTGCCAACAGGTTAACAGCTCATGCTGTTCTGCAAAGAGGACTGTGACATGCACTTGTCTTTCTGAAACCTCATGAAAACATTAGTGTAGATGGAACCATGCTGGGATCAGAAAATCCTAAGGAGAGTAAATATTTCAGTGTGAGGAGCACTGACGTAAATGTGACCTTGTTTGCAAACGTATTTTTACCTTTTTGTTTTAAAAACTGTAGGACTAAAGATGAAAAAATGGCATGTGTGCAAATTGACACTATCGATGACCAAATATTAGAATTTCATAGCTAACAATTTTAAAAGTTGAAGGAATATCTAAGTGCTATGCGTTTCTTAAGTTTTCTGAGTCCACTTTTAACTGGAGAGGCTAATGGTTGAAGTGAGCCTAGTTTTCAACGGGAAGAACCTCCTAATTGATGGATGCATCTTCTGGAAACCTCACAGGTGAGTGGGTGCTGAAAAGAAGCCTGGCCTTTCTGTAACACACACGGTCTGACCGGTAGCCCCCTTTTCACTGGGTTCAAGGGGCTGCCTTCTGTTGTGTCTGTGGGGCAGACACAGACAGGGTGTTTCCATCCTGCAGGTAGACTGTGCTACCTTCTGGGATCCCAGTCTTCCTAGGAGAACTGGTGGTGCCGACCCTGGAAAAGGCTGACTGTAGGAGAATTGTGGCACCTCCGGGGAAGAGGAACTTTTCCTAAGGGAATTTATCTAAACACTCAATGGCCTTCATGGAAGGAAGGAAATGTGTGCTTCTCCCATACCAGCTCTTCATGGACCCCAGCGGGGACCCTGCAAGTAAGCAAACCAGGGGCTGGTTTATAAGAAACTCCAGGCCAGGGCAGGTGCAAACAGCAGCGTAACCTGGATACCCTATGAAGCAATTGTCCACTTGTGCGTGGAACTCCATATTCACCAAGCACATTCAAGAAATGCAGCACGCCGCTGCCAGCCCCGCTCTGTGCCTGGAGGGAGGCATGCCGCCAGGGGAGGTGAGTCACCATTCATCCCCAGAGCCAGTGGCTGTGCAACATGGGAGGAGGAAGAGGCCAGCTCTGGTGGAGATGCTCTGTCCCAACTAGAGGCCTTGCAGTAGCAGGTGAGGGCAGAGCCAGCATCGGGGCACCCTTCCCTCAGGGGTAACCACCTCTGGACTCCTTCCCAGCAGCTGCACTTACCTCACCTGGTTCTCCTACGTGGGGATTAGGATCAGAAAACCTTTCCCTGCTGGCAAGAATTTAAATTCAAATATAACTATGCAATACTCCATAATTGCTTGATAATTATTACAATTAGGCATGGGGGTCTGGAAGTAGGAAAAGAAGGTCTGGTGATGGCTGTGTACAAGGCCAGGAGAGTTTTGTGACAATAGAGATGAAGGAGGAAGCTCACTCCTGCTCCTGCTCAGACAAGCCCCGGGGACCCTTGGGTTTACCAGTAATCCCTGCATGGGTGACGCTCCATAGTCACGTGTGTCAGGAAGAGAACCACCAGAACGGGCTAAAGAAGGTGGCCTGGGCCACCTCAGCCACCCCCTCTCTAGTACCAGTTGTCACTGCCCAGGAAAGATGCTGAACCTCCAGGAGCTGACCCTGGGAAGAGAGCTTCTCTGTGAGAGGTGCAGATTTTACCATCATCTCTTAAACTCTTAGAAAGGAAATTATGAAAATGGTAAATGGTAATTAATTGTAAGATACCCGCCATCAGTACATTAAAATGCTATCAATATTCTGTTTATTTCTGTGTGTGCTATCTTCATATTCTATTTTAATGAGCATAAAGTAGTGGAGGGAATCTTTCGAAATTCAACTCTCAGGATGCCACCCTTCCGAATAGAACCTTCCAGCATCTTCCCATTTCTCTTACGTAAATTAAGGAACATTAACATGACCGTCCCCTGCCTGTGTCTTTAAGCCTTATCTCTTTTCATGCTCTGAACTGTTTCCATGCTCTGACCACACTGGCCCTCTCCCAGACATTTTAATGGACACACTCCTTGTCCCTGAGCACATCATACCCTGTTCCACCTGGAAGGGCGCCTCCTCTGCACCCCAAATCCACACACAGACAGACACTTGAGCGCACACAGGTTCCTCCTGTCCTCTGGTGACTGCTGTTCATCTTTAGTGTCTGAACTTAAGTGTCACTTGCTCCTGGAAGCCTCCTGGACCTCCTGCTTCATGGGTCTCAGCCTCTTGTACTTTTCCTCTTAGATTCACCTCAACTGTGGTTAATTGTTTTTATGACTACTTTTTGGTAATCCTTGGTTTAATCTCTCTTGAAAGTGGGGTCAAGTTTGTCCTGTCCACTGCACTCTTCCAACATCTGGCCACACCTGGCTGGGAGCGAGTGCTGTGCATGCTTTTGTTATATGACAGACTAAAGAGATGAAGGGCTTTTGCTGGTTCTCTGCCCATCTCCATCTCTCTTTTTCGGTCATGGTCAGAGGTGGCTGTGTAGTGACCTGGTTCTACTTACGCGGCTCTGGGAAGTCACTTTTGTTGGGCTGGTTCACCCGGTTCCCAGTCTTGGGTTTTGCTTCAAGCCCGTCTGCACATGTGGGTCATGGGGTAGCTGCAGGGTGCTCACGCTGACTCCTTCAGACTCCTCTCAACATCCCACACAACACAGTTCAGTAGGGGTTACAGTTAAACCTTTCTTTAATAAATAAGTTCAAGAATGTGGAGAACAGCTTTGCGGCAACTTCCCAACGTTTTCTCCGAAGGTCAGCCTCCACCTCTATGCAGAATTGTCATTTTTTAAAATTGAAATGTTAGGATCTAAGAGAATAGAGACGTGTTTCTGTCGTTGCAGCTGTGTGCTTTGCTAAGAGAGGTGGCTGGCTCCGCGCAGGTTCAGAATCGCGTCTTTGTGAGACTGTCAGCTACAAACTGCAGTTTCTCGGTCAGAGATGATCATCCTGCTGCTCGTGAATGACGTGGTTGACTCGCTCCATCTTCTGTTGTTGGATCAGCCCACGAGACAGTGTTTAGGAAGAACTTCTGTTCCATAACCAGTACTTTTCACGCGTGCTTGGTAAGAAGCCAGGCGACCCCACCTGTTCCCAACCTGGCCCAGCACAGGAATTCGAATGTTGCTTGAAGCTGTGGAAATTACCAAGGAGAAACAGCTTCCTGACAATCAGCCCCTAAGAGGCTATTTTTTATAACGCCTCCTTCATTATGATGCATAAGTAAGACAAGAATACCCAATGTTTATTTCTAAAGGAAGGGTGTCAATTTTCACCTATGGGCAAGGGTGTTTGGTGTCCCCACGTTGCCTCACTACGCCTCAAAAAAAAAAAAAAAACCCCAGGAGCTCTGTCTTCTTTTTTGTTAGTTGGCGTGTCTGACTGGGCACCAGACGAAGCAGTATGTTCCTCTTTTGCGCAACTTTCAACTGCTGTGCTGTCAAGGTTCCCTCAAGCCTGACTGTGCCCTCCACCGCTGGTCCTGCTCTCAGAATCTCCTGTTCGCTCTGTTCCCACGCTGAGCTCCTCAGCCGAGGCCCAGGGCCCTGCAGAGCTCCTACCTCCCTGCTGAATCTAGTAGGTCCTAACAAGGTGAAGCATGGATTCATCTTTCTGTAAGGCAGTAGTTCTGAAAACAATGGAATGTCTTTGTGATCATCTAGAATAGAAACACATGTTAAATTTGAAAAAGAAAGCTCAAAGTGGCATCTTCTTGGGTCTCTTGAATCTCCAAGAGGAAGGTTCATTTTAACTGCCAATGGGTTACCATCCGCTTACATTTTAACCATTTAAAACAGGACACAGATAACTCCCAGTTTCTTTCGTTGATCGTAAGTAAATTCTAAGTATTCTTCACTATGAACTTTAATTGATAACTTTCTTATTAATCTTTCCCATGGTGGCTTAAGTAAGTTCAAGAACTGCTGTTCTTGAATTTCTGATGTATTTCCTTTCTGACTGAGAAGGAATTGCCTGTGATTTGTATTTACTGTGGCTTCCATACCACTAAGATCAGAATCAGGGAGAATCCAAAGGTCCCCCAGGCCTCTGCAGCTTCAGAACAAGCACTTGAGGCCACGCCAGCCTGCGGTTGTCGTCCTGTGCGATGGCGGATTGTCTCGTCACAGCGAATGTCCGTGATGGCATGCTCGGGCCGCCATTTCTGTGTGTTCTGCAATCTTGGGTCTCACTGTGTGCCACCGCAATGTCGGGGCTCCTCTGAATTCACCTGAAGGCTTCCTCATCACACCTTTTAAAAATGCATGCCCCTTTGGATAAAGAAAGAGAAATCCCTGGCGATTCGTATCTGTGCTCCATGTTCTGGTTAAAAGCTTGTCTTCTATTGCCTCTAGCCATGCTAATTGGTTGAGCATATTCATTTTTAAGTTTGTTAAAAAAAAACTATCGTTAAAGTATAAACTGTTAAAATACTTTAAAATGTCCATCAGAAAACTACATAATTTTAAAAGTTCTCTTTCCAATTACACAAGACCGCCCCGCTGGCCCTCCTCAGGTGGTTCCTATCGAGTCTCTATCAAGGGAATGCTCCCCTCTTCCAGACGGTTTGCTATGGCTGCATTGTTCCGTGATTTTGACTGAGATCTTCGAGGCAATGAATAATTGTTTTATGAAAAGTATGATTGTTTCGTGTTAATTTTTTTTAACGCCAGACACAGGAAATCTCCCTTTTTACATACATGCATGCACACACAGATCCAATACCCTCTTACTTGGGCTCTCCTTATTTTGTCCAGAGGAAAGCTCCAATGACTTCCAGGCATTCCAGGTGGAGGGAGGGCCCTCCTAGGTCCACTCTGTGAGCGTTCCCCATTAGGCATTGGAGTCAGGTGCACCGCCAGTAGGAATCTAGCACTTCCACAGTCGTTACTTCCATCCATATCTTGAATATCTGTGCTTACGGGGGAGCACTGGGCCAGGTAAAGCAAGGGATTGAGAAAGACAGGGTGAATAGGCATGAATAGGAAATGTTGGAATCTAAATTTAACAGGGTTGATTTCTTTCTTTAGTGCTATTGAAAGTCCCAGAGAAGTGGTTTCCCAGTTTCTAATGTGTAGATTATGTAGATAAACGAGCCAAAGCCTTTCTAACCCAGGTGGCCTCTCCCACCCTATGGGAATATGATTTTCTTTTCTCATTGGCACACTGGCAGGTAGATGACCTTCTTGGGGTCATAGTACATAGACCCTCTTGGGGATATTACCCTCAAGTAGGACCTAGCCTGCTATAGGGCTGTGGTTGTCCCAGAGGAATGGGGACATATTCTGGGGCAGGGATGGGGGAACTAAAGTTACTGTGCGGTCACGTCTTCTGAATGCAGGGATTAGTAAATTACTGGAGGTCCTCTTGGGTAGTCTTAGTAAGTGGGGCTCAGAGATGGAAGCCGCTGAGGGCTCCCTATGGTACCAGTGGCAGTTATTGGAAGTAAAGAGTACGGGCTGCTCCAAAACATGACCAGATCATGCCTGGGCTTCTTGCCTGGAGTCCCTGAGACTTTGTGAGGGATGAGAAGGAACAGGAAGGGGGAGGATTTATGAGGGACAAGTCTACCTATCTTGAAAGGGATTTGAGCCTTGTCTCAGAGGGTCTGTAGGGGTCTTATCTCAAAGCCACCTGAAGTTCTGGAATCGATCTTTGGTTTGCTCAGCAGACAGGATCCACCTCCCAGTGGATCTATTCACTATCCTTGTCTCCCGGGTGTCTGGGTCGAGCAAACGTGGTCCCTCCCACTCCTAGTAGACTTGAATGAATCCTGGTGATGGAGCTAATGCTGATGTGCTCAGAGTTGTGTCTACACAATGACCCATTGTGACAGAGGGACAGCTGTCCTGCCTCATGCTGTCTGCTCTCTTGGTGTCTGCTAGGGGTGGCCAATGTCAGCTAGTGGCTATTTGTCTTTCTTTCACCCGTGTGAAGTGATTGTGGTGGAGTGGAGATGAATTAGGTCTGAACTAATCTAAACCCTTGGGAAACCATCTGGCATGCTGATCCCAGTTCTGACAGAGTGGGTCTAAAAGAGCTGTGAGCTGTGGAAGATGCTAGAAGAGCTGCTGGGAATCATGCAGAATTCCTCTCTGAAGGGGATCCAGCAGGTGGACCTACCACTACCCTTCTCCCTGACATGTGGATGGCTTCCCTTTAGACCCTGCAAACTTCCAGCACTGAGAACTGCATGTCACTGCAGTGTGTGCTGAAACTAGTTTTACTGCTACTCGAATTTTCTGGGTGGAAACTGGAGGCAGGAGAGAAGTGATGATCAATACATCTTGCATCACCTGCAACAAGTTCAGGGTAAGTAATTCCACTCTCACCTCTGCAAAATGAGCGGAAAAAGGGGGAAATAGTTTGTGCTATCCTCCCACAGCTTCATATTCCCAGTTCAAGGCAAAGGGGCTGGTGGAAAGTTTTCCGAGTTTGGAGCCTGGGTTAGGGGTTGAGATGGGGAAAGTAAGACCCCTGGGACAGTGGATTCTTGTCAAATATCTGAATCCTGCCCTCTCCCTCATGGTGGCTGGACCTCACCCGTGGACAGTGATGGGCATGGTGCCTATAGGGCCGGAGTTCAGCTTCTTCAGGAGGTCATGAGACTTGAGGAGCAAAAGGGACATGACACATCAGCAAACAATTTCAGCACTGAGGGAAACAAGTGTGGACACCAAACCGGTCAGGCCAAAAGCAAACTCAGAGTTCTCCCCAAACCAATTGTTCAGAGACTGATATTGATAGAATTGGAAGGACATTTGGTTGATAAAAAGCAAGCAGAGATTCCAGATTTCTTTAAATGATTGTGTCTTCTCTATGAGCTGGTGGTGGCATGAAAAATGGGTAGATTGAGGTGATTCAAAAGGCCAGAGGCTGGCTGGGACACCAAAGAAATAACTTTTCTCCTTAAATAAGTGATCTTTCCTTGACGAATTTCTAGACGGTCCCCTTCTAATTAAATATTTTTATATTTGATAGCATTCTACTTGTATTGCTCCATACTAAACTATTAAATGATTGGCATAACCCATTTTTGAGAAGATTCCAAATAAATTATGAGATTGATTCCACATGATGTGTTATCTTCTAAACCAAAATCATGTGCTCCAATTGAAGAAATATTCAAGTAAGATTGGGAGCACATGCTAGTTTTTCTTTTATCATGATTTATGTAACACATGTTTTTTTTAAAAAAACACATTTGGAGATTTAGAGAACATTCAGTAGAATTCTATTATTTTAGTAGTAAATTTAGAGCAATTCTGTTGTGTCATTTAAGAATTTCGGGTGCGTACAATTTATGTGTTTCTATGAAGCAAAAAAATCCCTTTATTGTACTCAAAGGAATTGTATATTTCTAGAATTCCTTGATTAAAGCCAATGATTTTGTTTACAATTCTTTTGATATCATAAAATAAATATACATTTAAAAGATTGTGCTACAAATCATGAGTTCATCTAGGCACACAGTTATTTTCTCGGTGTCATCACAGGATGCTTCACATTCTTGCCAGATACTTCCAGGGGCCATTGGCGTGAACTTGGGAGTAGGGAGTCCACGTTTTGCATGGCTGATTGTGGAGACAGGCTCACCCAGCTCAACAGGGATTCACTAAACCATACAGAAATGCAGCCCCGTGACCAGTGTCTCGATGGTAGCCTGCTCCTGAATGCCGTCGGCCTCAGATACACGTAGGGCTAGTCTACCCATGTCAAAAAGGCAGAATGGTGTTTTCCCATCTCAGATTATTTAGAAAAGAGTTTAAATGCCTTTCATCTTTCTATTTTCACTCGCCTTTCACCATCTTATTTCTGTAGGTTCTACTGAAGCACCTGCTGAAAGGAGCCCAGACATCCACCTGGGGCTGTCTGTGTGGCTCTGTCAGGTGCCGTCAGGAAATGGCCATCAGAGTTCTTTCCTGACTTCACTCTTCGGAGCTCTGCCCTGTTATCAAGCAGTGCCATAAAAAAGGGAAGAACTACACTATTAGGCTAGGTGGCAATTATCAGCTATTCTTGCTCCATTCATACCGTTTCTATTTGAAATCATGATATGTGGGCTCCAGGAGCTGTCTACCACATTGTACATCTCATAAAAGAAATTATACTTTGGTTTGGCCTCAAGTATCTTGATTTTTATGACCCAACTAGATGGTCAAAGCTACATATGTCATTTATATAGGAATAAAACCAGATATACAGACAGGAATTTGAGATATTCATGGATAGCCTTAAACAGACACAAATAGACACAATGTTTACGTGCATTCAGAAAAACAGACTACAGTAACCATGCTCAGGAGAGAATCTAATCAAATCTGTTGTTACTATTTTAGCTTTCCACCTATATGGCTCTGTGTGTGCATGTCTGTGTCTTTGCCAATGGCAAAGATTAGGGAGACCACCAAAATTTGACATTCTTCCTCTCTTGTTCCAAATAGGTTTGGGATTAATTATAATAAAAGCCACCATTTGTGGGCAATTTATTTTTAAAGTGAATTTTATATACACACATATACATTTTACATGTATCCATAGCATATTATGTGGAGACATATGTATATTTTTTTCTCTACACACAGCATGATGGCTGATAGCACAGAGTCTAGAGCCTTGCCGTGTGGCCTTGGGCAATTCAATTCACTTCTCTTCCTCAGTTTTCCCATCTGTGAAGTAAGCATAGTAATAGTACCTGCCCATCTGTGTTAGGAGATTTGAATGAGTTAGTGTTTGTAAGCATTTAGAATGGTGCCACAGAAATCTTTGCTGACTCACACACTGCCTCCTTTAGCTCTCTTCATGGCACTGTGTTGGGTATTTTCCCTTTTTACAGAAAACAGAAACTCTAGACTCTGAGAGGTGAAGGGACCTGCCCAAAACTATACAATGACTTTTTCTCTCCACCCTGAGCTCTTCCTGGTTTATCTAAACTGAAGCATTTTGTGGAGGAGTATGTTCTCAGATATTTTTCAGTGTACATGGGGAGAGTTTGTAAATTATCATCATCATCAGACCTGCGTTTAATTGCTTTACTGTTTGCACTGGTCTTCTGGAAGCCTTACAACCAACCCAGTGTGTATTTTCCTCATCCTTACCACTGTGTCTATTAAGCATTAAATATAAGCACCTTCTTGGGGGAAGCGGCAGATGGAGTGTTTTTCCTGCCTTTCAGCCTTGTCCTCCTTGGGGCTGGAGCCTTATTCTTCAAACAATCTTTTTATATAATCCATTTCACCTGCTCCCCAGGTGTATCTTCCCAAGACTCCAGAGCTTTCTAACCCCACCTTGGTCTCTCAGTGGCCTCTTCTCATAAGAAGAAAATCCATTGAGCCAATTAGCATGAAGCCGCAAATAGTTGGTATCACATTTGTAAATGGGTTAGAAACAAAAAACAAATGCTTCAAATGCTTTTAAGTCCTAAGATTGTGGATTTGTTCCAGCTGGTGACCATGGAACAATTCTTGAAATATCAAAGATGACACAATTATGAGTCAATAGTGTTATCCTCAAATGATCATAAATACATTGGCCATGAAAATGCATCTAAGGTATTTTGTCTTCATAGAAGAGCTTTGGGTGGAGAAATTGTTGCAATATTTCATATAAATTACAATCCCACCAAATGCCTACTTTCCCCACTGGAAATATTACTCAGTGCCCAAGTGAGAGGAGAATATTCTGAACAGTATGCACACCCTTCCTTGTAAAACAATGACCCTCTCAGTGCCGTGTTTGAATGTATGCATGTTTGCAAGTTTATATGGCTCAGTTTGTATGTTTATATAGTTTAAAAGTGCGTGTATCTGTGGGTCGTTATATCATTTCATACTCACAACTTTGCATGAAGTATGAGGACGGATATTATTCGTCTCATTTCACAGAGGAAGAGGCCACGGTGGTTGTGATTTACCCAGAGAGTTGTTACTGGTCAGTGGTGGAGCCTGTTCTGGGACCAAAGCACGTTAGCTCTCGCTCTGGCAGACTCTCCACCTTGCTACACTACTTCTACTCTTGGAATTTCTTATAGCTCTTTGTGACCTTTCCAATTCAACTCTTCTAACATTTTTTCTTATTGAGATGAAATTCACAAGATATAAAATTAACCATTTTAAAGTGAATAAAATGGTGGCTTTTAGTACATTCACAATGTTGTGCAGCCATCACCATTATCTAGTTTCAAGACATTTCCATCATCGCCAAAAGAAGCCCTATGCCATTTAAGTATTTACTCTCCTTTCCTGCTGCACCCAGACCCTGACAACCACCAATCTGCTCTGTCTCTAAGGATTTGCCTATTTGGGACATTTCATATAAATGGAGTCATACTATATGTGGCCTTTTGTTTCTGACTTCTTTTATTGAGCGTAATGTTGTCGAGGTTCATCCACATTGTAGCATGTGTCTGTACCTCATTGCTTTTTATGGCTGAATAATATTCCATTGTATGGATAGACCACATTTTGTTTCTCCGTCCATTGATGGACATTTAGATTGTTTCCATCTTTGGGGGATCATGAATTGTGCTATGTGAACATGCAGGGACATGAACGTGTTTGACCTGTAACATTTTTGAAGACTTACCAAAATGAAATTTTATCTTTGGCATCAACATTTAGTAATCAAGACATTATTAGACATTTAATGTGAGAAACAAAGGGTAATTAGTTGTGTCATGATATTTTGGGCTTTGATATTCATTATTAAGTATAAATGGTTACTTGTAATTCCCCTAGGACTTTTAAACTGTCCTTTCTTTCCTAACCCTATGATTATTGTAGGGAATGATATTTATGGTTGAACATTTGAAGAGTATTGAACCTGTAAACACTCCACTCGGAATCCTTCATCTAATGCCAGAAAAGTTACTCTGGGTCCTCACTGTCTGTAGAGAGTTAGGATTCAAACTAGTAGAAACCAGTAAATTAAAAAATGCTCAGCTTTTTTGGAGATAATCTAAGATTGAAAGACAGGACGATCAGATTTAGCAAATATTTAAACAACTTTGCCTAGGTCACCAAAGGAGATTTCTGAAAATAGCAGGATGGGTAAACATACTGAGAGGGCATAGGAACAACCTTTGTGCTATTAATGGAAAGCATTATGGATAATACGTTCTTTATTTTCTATTCCTAAGCAGAGACAACACACATCTGCAAAATACTGTCTTACGGTGCTCGTAATATAGACTTATACTTTTCTTTGTTTCACATTTGTGGTTTACCTCTCCAAGTAGAAACTTGAAATTATTAAATTACTCTCTTTTGACTTATGGGTTCAGAATTATGGGCTATTAATTCAATTTATTAACAATACTTTGATGGAATGAGCAGGGAGTGGCTGGTAATTATAATTTATTTATTTAATCATTTATTATCTACCTAACAAACATGAATTTTACTTAATCTTCTATTCTTGGCCAGGTCTTCTGGTGGAAAAAGAGATTAGATTATCTCATGCCTTGTTTGGGTGTTGAGGGGGTATTTTCCCAGCATTTCTGTTCTACTCTTCCTTAGAGGTGTGTATGGATAACCTTTTAATTACATACAGTGAAATATTTATCTAGTGAGGAAATTTATACCATCCTGTTGTATCAGGAGAAGAGGAAAATGTCTTTAAAGACATTGAATGTCTTTACATTGATAAAGTTTAGACAGAATATGTTTAGAGGATTGAGCCACTGCCCTAAAAGTGGAAGAACATTAGATAAGAAGGCAACTTGAAGAAGTTAAATACTCAAAATATGCACAGTTTTATGTGTTAGTTTCAGGTCTTCTAGCACAAAGATACTTACAAGAAGGTGGATCATCTCAATCTTCAAAAAACACATGTTCATTCATATTTCTCAGGGAACAAATACAACTGGGGGTATCAATGCCTTTTAGTCCTTGAATTCCTGATAATGCTAATGCAGTTACGTTGTTGTCATTTAGAAGTAGAGAGACATGCCTCAGGACTGCAGTAGGGGCTGGGAGGCTCAGAGCCCCTACTTCCGTATGTGAAGAGGTTCAGGCTGACGTGTGGTTCTGGTTAGAGTAGACATTTTTGATGGTATCTGATATTTGCCTTCTTTGAAACCATCCACAACTGACTTCACACCAAAGAGAAGCTGAGTAAGCAAATGCACAACTCTCTTTGCATGCAGGGACGGGGTGAGGAAAATGTCCGGATGCTCACATGTAAATATTCTTGTTACTGTCATAACTGCTGAAATAGGTCATTGAATTCAATCTGGGTGGAAACCCAGCCAGCTGCCGGAGATTGGAATCTGTTGTTGATCACAGTCAAGACGAACTGCTGCTCTTTCTGGATGAAAGGGCTCCAACGCATCAACCTGCCACCAGGCGGCTGTTTTGTTTTCTAAAAGGATACTGCCTAACTGGGGGTTCAGCACTGGTTTCTGTATCTGAGGGATTAAACGTTTGACAGTGACAGGCAGAAGCTGCATCAGCTGTGACCCCATGCTGTTGGCTGGGCAGAGCCCCCATCCCTACTATTTCCATGCACCCACCATGCCAGTAATGGGGAGTTGTGGCACAGGGTGGGTGAGTCATTTTGTCTACTTGACTTTGTGTGTGTGTGTGCACACCTCATTAGTTGTAGATCTTCTAAGCAAAGAAATAACATAAAATAAAAAGAATGTCATTCCCATAGGTCATGATCTCCACTTCCAAATGCCATGAGCCCACTCCCATAGTCTATATCACTCACAGAGGTCACGATACCCACTCCAAAGGTCATGGCACACACTCCACAGGCCATGGCACCCACTCCACAGGTCATAGTGTCCACTCCACAGTTCATGATGCCCACTCCACAGTTCATGGTACCCACTCCACAGGTCGTTTCCCATTCCCACAGGTCATGGTACCCACTCCCTGAGGTCACAGTGCCCACTCCATAGGTCATGATGTGACTCCACAGTTCACGGTGCTCACTCCACAGTTCATGGTGACCACTCCCATTGGTGCACCCACTAACCGCTTGTCCAGCTCCCCCTCTCTTGTCATCTTTCTCCCTCTAAGCCTCTGACCAAACTGCCAAGCTATTCATCTTTGCTCATGTGTCTATGTATATTTTTACTTTAAGTCAAATCTGTTTCACAGGCTGCATATGATGACCAGTTATGTAGCCTAAAGTTCTGCCCCTCAGCTTCTTCTAGGACCACACCTCAGGGGGCTGTCATGCAGTAACAGCTCTCTATTTTCATCTTGCATCTACATATTGAGATGTTCCAACTGTGACCAAGCTTGTCCCTTTTCCTTCTCCATTAGAGGACCATTCAGGACCCAACAAGTGGCCACAGGTGTGAAAAGAGGAAAAGGTTCTGGGGAACAGTGGTGGGCGGCACGGCTACTTATATGTGCATTTTACATTTTGGGGATGCTTGTGCTCAGTCCGCATGAACGGTTTCCATCTCTTGGGCCCCCCCTCATCACCTGGTGTGCCGGTGGATGCAGGGTTATGTAACGTCACATGATGAGGTATTCATTGCTAGGAGAGATTGGTAACTCACCAGAACCTGGATTTTGAATGGCAGATCGTTCTCTGTTTCACATGGGATAGATTGATCCTAGCATCTTAGGGGCCGACATTGGGATTTTCCTACTGGGGACTGTTGTAAACACTGCGTGTGCTTTTTCCCCCCACAGACACCTCTAAGACCATGGAGTCTTCGGGTCATATGGTCCAAATGGCAGGGCAGATTACATCATAGCTTGGACCAGCTGCACCACTGCATTGGTCTCCTGCTGGAGAAATCATGGAGTCAGCAGCCATGACCAGCCAATCAACCAAGGATGGTGCTCCACAGCACTAACCTCCAAACACAGGCTATTCTTCTACCATATGGTGGCAGCAATTTTGGGTGTCAGCAATACATTTTCTGGAAATCACCAAAAAAAAAAAAAAAAAAAGATTGTGCAGAGGGAATATTTATGTGTAGCATGAAATGTAAGGGTCTCCTTTGACCTGGTTTGAACTCCTGGCACCTCCAACCTTTCGGTCTTTAAACCTGAGATTGAAGAATCGAGACACAGTCTCTCACTTTAAGTGAAGGGATGGTGCAAGGGTTCAGCCCCAAGAAAGTGTTTTCATCCAGGCTGGTATTTGAAAATCCCTGTTGACCCATAATACCGTTCCTTGTCATCAAAACAAAGGGAAATATTGTATTCGTGGAGATCCTGGGGAATAATAAATCACCAGAAATAAAACCAATAAAAGAAGATTGTGTAAACCAGATCACATGTGCCTTAAACTCAGACGTTTTTTCATCTACTGCCAACCAGGAAGGCCGCTTGCGATCAATAGGCAGAGCATCCAGACAGGCACGCTCACCTCTGCGCTTTAGCTCGGCCAAGCCACGGAGCTGCCGCGATAAAAGCAGCTTGACATCTAACATCCACCTAATGATATAGACTGAGGGAAGAACATTAGAAAGTATTTATTTAATACTTTAATAATAATATACAGTTTTAGCAATATTACTACCCAGGAGCTGAGCGGTACATCAGCAACCCTGCCAGCCTCTCTCAGATTCTTGGGTGAAGCTTCTGGAATGATCCGTTCTTTTTCTTTTTCCCTTCTCTTCCCTTCCCTTCCCTTTCATTCCTTCTTGTCTTTCTCTCTTTCCTATAAAATAGCTTTCAAATTACAGATCTGGCAACTAAACTTTGATTGTTTTTTATGAATTTGTTTAGATTTTCCTTAGTTGTAAGTTGTATGACATAAATAACTAGAAAATCACTTGTGCTTTCTTCTCTCACAGGGCATCCAGTTGGGGCCAGGCCCTGCTCTGGGCATCGGGTCAGTGGTATGCCCACCTCTAGGTTGCTTCCTCCCGGTAGGAATGACTCCCTTTACAAAGGCCTTTTTCATCAGGATGTATCACCTCCAGAGGAAGGAACCTGGTGTTAAGGAAAGAGAGTTTTGATCCTGGCAATAAGGAACCATTCATGCAAGGCAGCTGGGGCGGGTGAACTCGAAGTGAGGAAGAGTTTATTTCTTAACATGTGCATGGTTGGAGGGAAATCACTTTTTGCAAAAATCATAACATAGTTTTACAGAGTGCTGAAATCAGGAGCTGAGACCCTGACTAGAATCAGAGCTGCCAGCCGTGGCGTCAGTGTGGGTGTGACTCCCCTTCCCCAGCCTGCTCTTCTTCCAGGTGGAAGATCCGCCCTGGGAGGGGTTCCCGGGAATGTCAAGTTGCCGTCTGGCTGGCAGTTCACCATCTTCCCGACTCTTCCATCTCCCTGCTGCACTTGGACAATAACAGGTAATGACACATGACTTTCTCCATCTTCCTCAATCCAGAGCACAGTAAGGTGAGCCAAAACTTCCACCGTCACCCGCTGTCATATCATGAGAAGCTGCAGGACCTTATACTCATGGCAGCAAGATGGACTTAAAAAATAGATTTCACTGAATTAAAAAATACTAGAGCAAAATACTTCTTTTACATGAAGGCAGAATATGTCTGCCTATGGATACACAGCAAAGAGGGAACAAACGCTTAGGAAGTCTGGAAGAGAGGGTTATATCCAATTATTATATCATAAATTTGGAGAGAGCTTCCCTAGGCAATATGAGTTCAGTGAATGGACAAAATTAAACAGAATCCATCCACATGATGCTGTGACGACTTCTCCTTCTAGTCCAGCGGGACTCTTTCTCTCTGATGTGGGGGAGGTGGCTTTGCCATTCCTGTGGCGCGTATCACATCTAAATCTCAAAAGGGAGGGTTGTGCCCCCTGCCCTGACTCCAGACCAGTGGTGGGGGCTCCCAGGAAGCTGTGAAAAGGATTCTGGGGCTCAGAGGAAAACTGCCCGGGGAGAGCTGCAGAGCTGCGCAGGGTGCTTATGGAGCCTACCTGCTTATTTGAATTTTATTTCTCTCCCCTATTGAAGCGGAGGCTTAGAGAAGAATGCATCTCTGCCTAGTTTTTCTTTGAATTTCTCACAATAGCTCCTGCTTAACCTTGCATAACCTCAGTTCACTACAATTTCTCTTTATTCCTGTGAGCCTTCTTGATGCCAATGTCTTTCTCTAACAATCATTAACAGGTGGGTTATCTGCTAGGCCAGAGGCCACCAATTGCATGGTCCATGACACCCTTAGTGTCGCAATAATTTTTTTTCATGATGCCCCTAGGCCAAAGGAAACATCTAGCTGTTCCTTTTATTAAGTAGTTAGATCCAAAGACTTTAATATGTGTTTATTTCCCCTGAGCATAGCATGCCTTCTCACACTTTGGAATCAGGCTGGACACTGCCACCTCATGTCCTCATTGCCACATTGATTTTCCTTATAATCACAGCAACTGGAAAAAATCCAGCAAAGACTTGACGTCTTTGAAAGGAATGTAGGAATTTGCTGAAACTGTGAACTACCTCAAGCTAGTAGTTCCACAGACAGACGTTGCTGTATTTCTCTCAACAATTTATAATACTCAGCAGCGCCCCCTATGGAGCCTCGGTGCACAATTTGGGGACCATGGCACTAGACCAATCTTTTCATTTAAAAGCCTCTCATGGCTTCTTGTTTCCATGATAAAGCCAGATCTGCAAGCCTGGCTCTCGGCATTCTCAACCATCTGGTCTACTCAAATCTGTCCCACCTTGCCCTGCCACAGCTATTTGGGCTGACCTTCCTCCTCCCACAGGTCACTATATGACTGGCTGTGGGTCCTATCCTTGTGTTCTCCTTGAGTAGAATGCTCTGCTCTTCTGAAAGCAGAGCCTCTGACCAGTACTTGGGTTGTGCTTGTTGGGTTGGTTAACTTGGGAGTTGGTCAAAGGCAGCAGGAATGAAGGAGGAGAGAGTCGAATAAGAAAAGAGGAAAAGATGATGAAGGTGCATTTTCCTGGGTGGCTGCTATGGACAAGGGAGGCTCAACCCCACAGGGACTTCTGGGAAGACACAGAAGGCCTCCCAGAGTGATCCCTTTGAGCGATGCATTCTCGGGCATTTGTCCATTGGTCCCCACACACCAGAGTTTGTGGGCTGCCTCAAAGTCTCTGAATTCCCCACTCTTTCAGGCTGAGCTGGCCTCTGAGTCTCATGGGAAAGCCCTGAAGCAGAGCAGTGGAGAGATGCAGGCACTTGTTCAAGGTGGGACACTGTCAGAGCACACAGGACTGCCCACTCTAGCTGAGGACAAAAGTAGAGGCAGCTTAGGGATGTGATGCTGGATACAAAACACATCTGCTTCATTGCTTTGCGTTACTCATAATTCTCAAGTAGCCCAAGGAGCCAGGTGTTATTACTGTTATCTCTGTAGGGAGGAGAAAAAAAATGAGACTTAGAACAGCTACTTAGCACACCCAAGGTCCTAACAGGCGTCACTGGACGACTCCAACCCATACCTGTCAAGGCCAAAGCCTTTGTCTTTGCTGCTACACTTTGCAGCCTCCACAAATTCTTTCATGACTCCTACCCTCATTAATCACTCCTTTCTCTGCCTTTTGTCATATACATTAGCTTTGAATTACATGGGAATCCAGAAGCAGATCCTAAAATTTTGGGTGGAGATGCTTCTAGCCCTTCTGTTTATAATTCAACTCAGCAAATCAACCAAATCAAACTTTCTACGTTCTAAATATCCTTGAATTATTCTCAGTCATTTATACATAGGTTAGCAGGCTTCCCGGTCATGTTGCTCTGTCTATATTTGGTAAGGGTCTGGACCGTTTGTGTACAGAATTCCCAGACCTTCTTTGAAAGAAAAGACTGTGGTTCCTGCAGATTTAGGCTAGAGAAACATGAGAGCGGCAGGTTATCATGTGGAAAGTCCATTTTAAGGAAGAGGTACCACAGGTCCTAATTGACAACTCCTGTGAGGGAAGGAGGTGTTCCGGGCTACTGTCCTTGATGCTCATATAGACACAAGGGTCACAGGATTGGTGAGTGTATTTACTAGTTTCCTGTTGCTCCTGAAACAAATTACCACAAACTTAGCAGCTTCAACAATTGTTATAAATGTATCATGTTACAATTCTGAAGGTCAGAAGTCTGAACTAGTTCTTAGTGGGATAAAATCTAGTTGTCTGCAGGGCTGCATTCCTTTCTGGAGGCTCCAGGGAAGAATCAATTTTTCTGCCTTTCCCGTATTCTACAAGTTACCTGCATTCCTGAGTGCATGGCCTCTTCCATCTTGAAAGCCAGCAAAGGCCAGTCGAGTTTCCAAGATGCTATCTCTGGGTCTGTCCCTCCCATTTTAGGACCCTTGTGATTACATTGGCCCCATCTGGATAATCCAGGATATGAATCTCCCTATCTAAGGACATCTAATCAGCAACCTTAATTCCATCTGCAATCTTAATCCTGGTTTTCCCTTGCAACATAACATAGTCACAGGTGCTAGGGATTAGGATATGCAGATCTTTTAGAGGAAGGAACATCATTCTGTTGACAACAGGGTCAGCAGAGAGTGTGACTAAAGCTGGAAACCCCTCCGGACTCCATCACCATCGCAGAGAGTCATACCTAGAAAAACCGCTGGTTAGTGTGCATAAAAGAATGGAAACTTGGAATCTAAGGGTGGTGCAAGACTGAGGCTGGTGAGGGATCTGGATCAACAGGGGCGTGACCAAAGCTGGGAATAAATCTGGGACTGAACGTGTGACCCAGTCCATGGGGTAAAGTCTTTATATATCTATAACTGTGCTCTCGGGTTGTAACTGGCTTCCGAGATCTTTTCCAGGAAGACGATAACATTATCATGCTGCTCTTTTCTGTAGTAACGCTTCCTGCTTCCTTCTGAAGTCAGTGGGGCTGTACGCAGCTTCTTTTGTTAAGTGCCTGGGTGCTGTATTCTTGTATGTTTTTACTTTTGATCCTATGTGTCCTTTTATTTATGACATACATCATTTTAGTAGCACATCATTTTTTTAAATCCAGTCTGACAATCTTAGTCTTTTAATTGGAGCATTTAGTCAATTTATAGTTAATGTAATCACTGTTATATTTAGGTTAATATCTATCGCTTTAGTATTTATTTTTCGTTTGAGCTACCCCAGGATGTGTGTTTAACAGAAACATGGTGTCGCAGTGAAGAAGCAAAGCGTGCTGGTAAACTCATCAGATTCTCCAGGACTGTGTCACGTAGAATGTCTCTTGCCATTTGGAATCATAACTGGCTCACTTGGGTGTGGAATCTTCCATATATAGAACATGATATATATAATATATGGAATAATCTTCCATTTTTGTAATATGATATATATAATATACGGAATAATCTTCCATATATAATGTAATATATTATATATATCATGTATATAATATAATCTTCCTATATATATAATGGTGACATACTTGATTTAAAGCAATTGATTGGAAAAGCATACAATTGTCCATGATCTGGCAAAGCCGGCCGTGGCCCTGTCAGTGAGTTATAAACCTGCCCTGCATGGTTCTGCAGTGGGTCCACGTATTTTGGTTTTCTGCAGATTGTGATGTAAGGGCCATGACATCAGGAAAATGTGGTGGGATCCTCCTGTGTCTCACAGAGGTACACCCTCGCATTTCTGGACTCACAGCACTCGCATTTAGCCAGTCTGGTTTGTTTTTTTTAGTAGCCTTCCTATAATTTCACCATTTTCCTAGAAATTTTAATGACAGGCAGATGTAATCTTTCTACGTGGAGAGTACTTTGGAGCACAGTGACAACGACCTATGGATTCTCCCAGTCAGCGATCCCTTCTCAGCTGTATTGATATTTCATTAAGTAGTATTTTTAATAAAATATTTTATATTTAATAAAGTATTTTATTTTTAATAAAAGCAGGTGCTCAATGTGCTGCTGTGTTAAGACTGCAGAATGTCTTAAGGGTGAAGCTTGGGTGTGAAGGAGGAGCCATTTTGTGGCTTGTAGGGACTGGTCCCCGGGTTTTCAGTCAGTTTACCCACAGTTGGTCAGGCTCTGGGGAAGTGTGTGCTAAGCAGACTCACAAAGACTTACTGATGAAGCAGGGCACCCGTTGTCAACCGCCATGAATGTCACAGCTGGTGGGAAGCTTGTTCCAGTCACGCTCCAGGGCCGCCTCATGCAAGTAGGTCTTTACTACGGAGGCGTCTTCATCAACGGGGAAGGCTGGGCAGAGCCCCGCTGCCTTCCACTGTGTGGGCTGGGGATGAGAACTCAGTCTGCTTGTTCCTCAGTGTCCTTGTGAGTGAAATGTGGTGCCATTCTTACCTGCTAGAGTTTCTGTGAGAATTACAGATGGCAACATGCCCAGAGCACAATAGACACGAGTTACTGCCCCGTTCATCTTCTCCCTCCCTCTCTCCTCCCTCTACCTTCAAAATTCCAGCTCATTAAAGCTTCAGTGCCTGCACGAGTCGTCCTCTACTTGAAGATGATTTCTACTGGTTTTGATTAATAATTGGCTTTAGATATGAGAATCAAGCATCATTTTCAAGAGTACCAGGGATGTAATAATTTTTTTAAAAGAGCCTTATTTCCTAACTTTGGTTTTTTCAATATTCTCTGTCAATCATTTGATAGATGTGTCATATGCATCCTCAGGGCGCAGGGTCCCTCATTCCTGGATGCAATTCCTTTTTCTGCCCACACTCGCTTCTAAGTTTTACAAAATGTCCAAATATGACTGGTATCATTCTCGCGTCTTATTATGTCACCTGGCATTTGCTTGTCCTTGCACACTCTGTTCATAGTTATTTGTTTGATCCCCCTCCTGCAAATTCTGGGATGGGGTGCCTCCTTGGGGCCCATCCCTGCCCCTGCTTGTCTGTGGACTTAATAATAGTCTGTTCCATGTGCTTCCGTGTCACTGGGTGTGTCAGGTTGAAGAAGGAGGAACACTCTACTAATTTGGTATCACATGCTACACGAGGAGTCATAATCAGAATTTTAGAATTCATTAAATACTCTTCATCTCAAGATAACTTACTGAAATAGGGACTCAAGTCTGAAATATGCTACACATGACTTCTTAGAATTTTTTTTCAAATTCTGAAAAATAATGCAAGGTTGTAAAGCAGCTGGTTGGGAGGATTAGCTACAGCAGAATCCTGGATCTATGATAAAACAGCTATGAAAATGCTTCCTTCCTTCCTCACAAAGTGGTGTTCTTTGCACTCCTTGTAGGAGAGGGTAAGGGCCCTCTGCCTGGGGCCCCTGACTGGTGAGCTGGGACAGGCTTGTGGGTGTTGAATGCCTTGTCTCATTTTTCCTGAGAACCAGAGGAGGAAGCAGCACATTTGGCACGTCGTGAGAATGGGGGGAGGGCAGAAGCTGCTGCGTCTCCCAGAAAGGAGGCGAGAAGAGGTCTTCTCCCCAGAAACGCCAGAGGACAGCACAGGCTTGGCTCTTTGGTGAGTCTCAGTGTGAGGGTTCACCGTCATCCCTGCTCAGAACCCCAGGAGAGATCCCTCTGGGCAGCCTGTGTTTCCCCCAGTCAGAGGCCAGAAGGCCGTCCCTCCAGGAAATCACGGTGTCGCTTCTGGCACTGTCTCCCCTCTGCAGACCTGATCTGGGCCCTTTTTTCGTCTTGCTCTCAGCATGTGGGAGACCAGGGCCAAACCCCCCGCCCGGCCCCATAAACTCCAGGTGGACATCACCGAAAAACCCCAGGTTCTGCATCAGGGGGGCCCTAACCTGGGTGTGTCCTTAGGAGGAACAGGAGGGACACAGAGGCTGAGTGAGTCCAGGTGCGTCCTGTCTGTTCTCTTCCCACGTCCTCTGTTGTGCTCAGTCAGGCTTTGACTAGAACTCACGGGTGTTCTTGTGTTCGTCATCTCGACACCCAGGAAAGGGAAGGAGGGTGGTCGTTCATGATACACAGTCAAGGAAAAGGGCTGGCTGTGGAATTTTTCATTCCCTGTATGTTTTAACCCAGATGACCATTACACGGGTTAGGCGGACGACCTTCCTGCCGCTGCCTCAGTTTGACTGCCTCCCAGACACAAAGGTCTCCAGGACAGAAGGTGGAGGACACAGGCCGGGTGGAACGAGAGCTGGATGGAGGAGAGGTGAGACTAGCTTTAATGGGATGAGAGTATGGACTTCTTTTTGTTGCTGTTGTTGCAGTAACATTGATTTATAACATTATATAAATTTCAGGTGAACATCATTATATTTCAGTTTCTGTTTAGACTATATCACGTTCACCACCCAAAGACTAATTACCATCCATCACCATATACAAGTGCCCAGTCACCCCTTTCGCCCTCCCCCCACCCCCGGTAACCACCAATCTAATCTCTGTATCTATGTGTTTATTTGTTGTTGTTTTTATCTTCTACTTATGAGTGAAATCATACAGTATTTGACTTTCACTGTCTAACTTATTTCACTTAGCATAATTCCCTCAAGGTCCATCCATGTTGTCTCAAATGGCAAGATTTCTTCTTTTTTATAGCACATCTTTATCCATTCATCCCTTGATGGGCACTTATGTTGCTTCCAAGTCTTAGCTATTGTGAATGATGCTGCAATGAACATAAGGGTGCATATCTTTACACATTCGTGTTTTCATGTTCTTTGGATAAATACCCAGCAGTGGAATAGCTGGATCATAAGATAGTTCTATTCTTAATTTTTTGAGGAATCTCCATACTGTTTTCTATAGTGGCTACACCAGTTTACATTCCCACCAGCAGTGTATGAGGGTTGCCTTTTGTCCACATCCTCTCCAACTCTTGTTACATCTTGTCTTGATAATTATAGCCATCTGCTGGGTGTGAGGTCATATCTCATTGTAGTTTTGATTTGCATTTTCTTAATAATTAGTGATATTGAACATCTTTTCATGTTGGCCATCTATATATCTTCTTTGGAAAAATGTTCAGATCTTTTGCCCATTTTTAAATTGAGTTATTCATTTTTTTGTTGTTGAGATGTATGAGTTCTTTATATATTTTGGAGATTAACCCCTTATCAGATATATGGTTTACAAATATCTCCTCCCAATTGTTAGGTTGTCTATTTGTTTTGGTGATAGTTTCTTTTGCTGTGCAGAAGCTTTTTATTTTGATGTAGTCCCATTTATTTTTTCTTTGGTTCCCTTGCCTGGTCAGACATGGTATTCGAAAAGATGCTGCTAAGACCAATGTCGAAGAGTGTACCACCTATGTTTTCTTCTAGAAGTTTTATGGTTTCAGGCCTTATGTTCAAGTCTCTAAACCATTTTGAGTTAATTTTTTGTGTATGGTATAAGGTAATGGTCTACTTTCATTTTGTTACCTATTGCTGTCCAGTTTTCCCAACACCATTTATTGAAGAGACTTTCCTTTCTCCATTGTATGTTCCTGGCTTCCTTGTTGAAAATTAGCTGTGGTTTTATTTCTGAACTCTTGATTATGTTCCATGGATCTGTGTGTCTGTTTTTCTGCCAGTACCATACTGTTTTGATTGCTATAGCTTGGAAGTATATTTTGAAATCAGGGAGTGTGATACCTGTAGCTTTGTTCTTTATTCTCGGGATTCTTTTGGCTATTTGAGGTCTTTTGTTGTTCCATATAAATTTAGGATTCTTTGTTCTATTTCTGTGAAAAATGTCATTGGGGCTTTGATAGGCATTGCACTGAATGTGTAGATTGCTTTAGGAAGTATGGTCATTTTAGCAATGTTAATTCTTCCAATCCAAGAGCACAAGATATCTTTCCATTTGTTTGTGTCTTCTTCAATTTCTTTCAACAATGTTTTAGAGTTTTCAGTGTATAGGTCTTTCACATCTTTGCTTAAATTTATTCCTAGATATTTTATTCTTTTTGTTGCGATTGTAAATGGGGTTGTATTCTCAATTTCTCTTTTTGGTACTTCATTGTCAGTGTATAAAAACACAACTGATTTTTGTATGTTGCTTTTGTGTTCTACAACCTTACCATATTCATTTTTATTTCTAATAGTTTTTTGGTGGATTTTTAAGGGTTTTCTGTATATAAAATGTGACAGTTTTACTTCTTCCTTTCCAATTTAGATCCCTTTCATTTCTTTTTCTTGCCTGATTGCTCTGGCTAGGACTTCCAATACTATGTTAAATAAGAGTGGTGAAAGTGGGCATCCTTGTCTGGTTCCTGTTCTTAAAGGGAAAACTTTCATTTTTTCACTGTTGAGTATGATATTAGCTCTGAGTTTGTAATATATGGCTTTTATTATGTTGAGGTACTTTCCTTCTATATCCATTTTATTGAGAGTTTTTATTATAAATGAATGCTATATCTTGTCTAACACTGTCTCTGCATCTATTGAGATGATTACGTGATTTTTATTCTTCATTTTGTGAATCTGGTGTATCATGTTGATTGATTTGCAGATGTCAAACCATCCCTGCATCCCTGGAATAAATCCCACTCGATCATGGTGTATGATCTTCTTAATGTGTTGTTGTATTCAATGCTAGTATTGTGTTGAGAATTTTTGCATCAATGTTCATCAGTGATATTGACCTGTAATTCTTTGTGTGTGTGTTGTCCTTGTCTGGTTTTGGTATCAGGGTAATGTTGGCCTTGTAGAATGAGTGAAGAAGATTCCCCTCCTCTTCAATTTTTTAGAAGAGTTTGAGAAGGATAGGTGTTAAGTTTTCTTTGGATGTTTGGTAGAATTCAGCAGGGAAGATGTCTGGTCCTGGACTTTTGTTTTTTTGGGAGGTTTTTGATTACTGTTTTAATCTTACTGGTAATTCATCTATCCACATTCTCTATTTATTCTTGATTCAGTTTTGGAAGGTTGTATGATTCTAAGAATTTATCCGTTTCTTCTAGAGTAACCATTTTTTTTGGTGTATAGCTTTTCACAGTATTCTCTTATAATCCTTTGTATTTCTGAGGTGTCTGTTGTAATTTCTTCTCTTTTGCTTCTGATTTTATTTATTTGAACCTCCTTTCTTTTTTTCTTGGTGAGTCTAGATAAAAGTTTGTCAATTTTGTTTATCTTTTCAAAGAACCAGCTGTTAGTTTCATTGATTTTTCTATTGTTTTTTAGTCTTGATTTCATTTATTTCTGTTCTGATTTTTATTATTTCCTTCTTTCTACTGATTTGGGGCTTTGTTTGTTCTTCTTTTTCTAGTTCCTCTAGGTGCACTGTCAGATTATTTATTGGGGATTTTTCTTGTTGTTGAGATAGGCCTGTATTGCTGTAAACTTCCCTCTTAGTACCACTTTTGCTGTATCCCATAAATTTTGGCATGCTGTCTTTTCATTTGTCTCCTGGTATTTTTTTGATTTCTTCTTTGATTCAATAGTTATTCAGTAGCATTTTTAAAAATCTCCACATATTTGTGGCTTTTCCAGTTTTCTTCTTGTAGATGATTTCTAGTTTCATACTGTTGTGGTCAGAAAAGATGCTCAGTATTATTTTAGTCTTCTTAAATTTATTGAGACTTGTTTTGTGGCCTAATATGTGATCTGTCCTAGAGAATGTTCCATGTGCATTCAAAAAGAATGCATATTCTGTGGTTTTTGGAAGGAATATTCTGTATATATCCACTAAGTCCATCTGGTCTAGCATCCAACAAGAGGATATAACACTTGTAAATATCTGTGCACCCAACATAGGAGCACCTAAATACATAAAGCAGTTATCAACAGACATAAAAGGAGAAATAGACAGTAACAAAATAATAGTAGGGGACTTTAACACTCCAGTTACCTCAATGGGTAGATCATCCAAACAGAAGACCAATAAGGAAACAGTGGCCTTAAATGACACATTAGACCATAGAGAATGGACTTCTGACATGACGCTAGGCCAGACATCCCTATTGAGAGTGACTATGCTAGGATTTCCCCCAGGGCAGGGGAAGAAAGCAGAGTGGGAGTGACAAGGGAGCTACTCCATGCTTCTATCCTACCAAGTTCATCTCCTTAATGACAGTGCTTGTTAGTGACTATTTTGTCATTCAGCTGGTTTCAACTACATGGGAGCAACAGGCAACTCAAGTGAAGTTTTTCCTCCAAGTGTTTAAGATTTTTGGACTGAGTTAACCAGTTGTTCTGATGTTGAAGAGAACTAGTCTTAGATTAGCCAGATTTCTTGTGTTGGCTTTCATTTTGCACCCCCAACTCTCTGAAAAGTCCACTGTATTTCTTTTGTCCCTCCTTTCTCGTTTGAATCAGGCATGCCTTGGCATCTACTCGTCCACACCAGTTTGGTGAGGGTGTGCAAAGTCAAATGGCATTTGGAGTGGTGGAAAATACCAAAAATGCAGGCAGGCCATTAACCAAAGCCAATGGACCCAAAAGAATTTCCACAAGGATTCAATTTCAAGCTTAGACCAAGATTTTGAATACTTTATTCCTGAGCCACTCTTGGGTAAAACTGAAACGAATAAAATGCAGTGTGGGGATGGAAAACGCCTGTTGTTTTCTTGCCTTGAAAACCTTCCAGTCCACAGATGATTGCTGCCAACTTGGTGCTCTGTGTGTCTGAATTATGAGGTTGGACCTTTGACCTCAAGGAATTTACCATCTCCTTGAGGATATGATATACAGTTAGACAAGCTATTAAATAACAGTGACATAGAAATAGGCAATTTGTCCCAAAGTAACACATTTTTTTCCCCAAACAAATTGTAAAGGCAGTAAGTGTAGCAGATATTTAAAGGAGAGAAGAATCGTTTCAATCTGGGCTGCGTAGGGAAGAGATAGTTTCCTATAAAAAATGAGACCCACACTTTCCTGTGTTGGCCGTGGAGGGAGAATAACTAACAGAGGAAGCATGGCCTAATCTTGTCCACCAAGAGTCACCCTCCCCTTGGCTCTTTCTCACTAATAACCAGTGATGGTACCATTGTGCTGCATTCCAATGGGGGACCAGGGGAAGGAATTGCTGTGTGTGTGTGCAGTGTGTGTGAATGAGAGTGCATGTGTGTGAGTGCCTGTATGTGTGTGAGTGTGCATGTGTTGTGTGTACACACCTATTTGTGGGTGAATGAGTGTGCATGAGAGTGAGTGTGCGTTTGTGGGTGTGTGTGTGCATGCCCCAAGCATGGTAATAGAACCCTTTCTTTCAAACCCAGCATCAGAGTAGAATCACAGGTTGGTGATTTAAATAAAACTCTAATAAAAGTTGGCAAATGACACATGGGCAGCATAGTCAGAGGATCAGATAGTGACAATTTGATTCACTGCTCTGTAACTTCGAGTCACTGTAGGGAGTCATCCCTGCATAATTCCCACTGATTCCACCAGTCAGAGCTCCCATGGGCATCAAGACACCTGGGAATTTTGGATCCTGGGAGCTCAGACACGAGAGGACAGGCCCTGAAGTCCAGGTCCATGGGTGGCTCCTCTCCTGACCCGTGGACACGTCGTTGGTCATAATGGAGTGGGCACCCAGGTCCAGAAAAGCTGTGCTAAGGAGAGGTGGTGGGGTGGAGGTCAAGGGGCATTCCAGGAGGGTTGGACAGTGGGGAAAGTGTCAGGAAGGCAGGACAGGGAGAGGTTTCAATGTCATGATTTGAAAATTAATTTCATGGAGCAAACCCTTAACCGAACCTATTTTGGAAAGCAAATCAAGCAGCACGAAGCTTTGGAGATCATCTCCCATGGATTCCATCTCACATTCCCACAAGTTACTCCTCTTTAAACCTCAGTTTCTTTGTGTGTTTATGGGTTCGTGACACATTCTTTGAAAACCATTTGGATTACTTCCACCAACAGGAATGTAACGGGAGCCACAGGGGTTAATTTACATTCTCTAGTTGCCACACTAAAGACAGTAAGAAGACACTGGTGATATTAATTTAATAATATGTGTCATTTAACACAAGATATCCAACATATTACCATCTCAATATGTAATGAGCATGAAGATCATTTTACACTTCTTTTGTGTCCAGAGTTTCAAGCGATTATACTTCCTGCACACCAGCTGAGATCAGCCACATTTAAAGGGCTCAGTGACCCCATGTGGCTGGTGGATTCCTTATTGGAAAGAAGAAGATTATGTGTTTAAATAGGTAATCATAGTGAGCACAGTGTCTGACTGATAAACACCCACTACATGGAGGTTTTCTTACCTGTATTTATTTTCTGTCTTGTATTTCACGCAGACTTTTCGTAAGGCATTTTGTGACACTTCTTTCCTTCCCAGTGTTAGGGTCACTGTGATTTTGAGAACAATCTCTGCATATTTACTCCTTGGGGAGCCAGCTTCGCAGGAGCTCACAGCCACACGCCAACCCCAAGTCCAAGCTGGGTGTCTGAGGAATGTCTGCCATTCATCAAAAGGAGAACTGGGTGATCCAGGGATGGCTGTGTCAGCAAAAGTCTGTGTGTGCTTGTGGGAAAGAGGCCAAAGGCCAAGAGGTTGGGAATAGTGTCCAGCTCATCCAGGCACAAGAACAAAGTGATTAGGGAATCCACAGGGAGCTCGCCATGCTGTGGGCAGAAATCAGACCTTTGAATGTTTGCATCTTCAGTGCTTCAGTATCTGGTCTTGGAAGAGATCAGTCAATGTCTGGACACCCTACGGGTGGGTGGATGAGATAACGAATGAAGATATGGTAATTTTAAAAAGTCACTTTTAGGTCTATTGGCCCATGTGGTTTAGCTCTGTGACCACTCAGGACCAACTATCAGAGCTGCTTTGGTTTCCATCAGAATTAGTTTTAAGATTTAGCAAAAGTCTTTTAATAAAGGGTAAAACTCCAGAGGCTGTTTCGTTGATTCTTTTCTGAGATGTCTCCAAAGAAGCTTCCCCCCAGGAAAATGAACACATTTGCATCTTCACCGGGATTTTTCGTGAGTCACTGGTCGCATCAGAAAACTGAAAAAGATGCCTGGACATGAAGCATCTGGCCTGTTTGTGGAGCTGTCCCGGGTGCAGTGAGTGGGCATTCGGAGACACAGCAGACAAGGTGAGGAAGCTGTGGGGGCTCCATAGTTGAGGGAATGCGTTGATTTAAAAGCAGAATTTGGATATTCCAGTCACAATCCCTAGTAGCTATATGCTTCATTATTTTCAGCCTGTTTTCTTTTCTGTTACAGAAAAAGACAAAAGCAAAAACTCTTTAAAAACCAGATAAATTGTTACTAAAAGGTTCACTACAGGGTTGATTTTAAAATTTTTAGTTTCTTTTATTACCTGTTTTGGTAAACGTATTTGTTAAAACATGGTCTTATAGAGCACAGAGAGAAGTGTGCACTTATCCCCTCTGTGCGGCTTGAGAGATTTTGTGAAATGGACACAGCTGTGTAAACACAAGCCAGGGGACAGCGAGGGCTGCTCACATGCAGAAGACCAGTGCCCTTGGTCCTGCCCACATTCCTCCACAAGGTGGTCCCTAATGGCTCCTAACACAACAGGGAGAGTCCCCCGTTGACAGACTATATAAAGAGGATATTTTGCGTCCAGCTTCTTGCTCTCTGTCGTGCTGCAAGATTCGCCTGTGTTATATTTAGCAGTGTCATCTTCATTTTCCATGAACCACATAATATTGCTTCAGCCAAAGACAGGCTGCATATATGACTGTGGTCCCAGAAGATGAGTACCATATAGCCTAACTGTATAATAGGCCATACTGTCTACGTTTGTGTAAGTACACTCTATGATGTTTGCACAAGGTGAAATTGCCTAATGAAGCATTTCTCAGAACCTATCCCTGTCGTTAAGTGCCACATGACTATATAATATTCCAGTGAATAAAAATACTACAGTTTATTTCTCCATAGTAGGGTTGTTTTCACTTGGAATTACAAATAATACGCTATGAACATTCCTGTGTCTTTTGGCACACTGATGCATGAAGTTCTTTTGGGTGTATCCTTAGGAGTAGGGTTTCTGGGTCACAAAGTATTTATGCACTCTGCTTTAATAGAGACTGCCAAGTAGTATTCACCAGCTTTCAATTCTTAAGAATTTTTGTTGCTCCACATATTTCCCAATGCATGGTACTATCAATCTCCAATTTCAGCCCTTCTGGTAGGTATGTAGCGACATCTCCTCATGGATTTAATTTGTGCAGATTTCCATCATTATTCTTTGAACGTATTTGCTCTCCTGTTTCCCCTTTTATTTTCTCCTGGACTCTTGTTAGGTGCATGTTAGATCTTTTCATCCTCTTTCTTATTCTTTTTATTTATTTTTCACATCTTAACTCTGTTTGTAATTCTGTTTTCTCTCTGGGTAATATTTACAGAAATATTTGTTAATCTTTTTTTAAATGAAATCTTTTGAACTATGTCTACAATGATGTTTCAAATAATCCATAGAATTTTCCATTTAAAATATATATGTTTGTACATGTATGTATCTGTATATGTGTATGTGTGTGTGCATTTTAGAAGTTCTATTTGGGTGTTTCCCAAATCTACCTGTTAACTTTTGATTGTCTCCAGTTTCTTCCTTATATTTTTAATTTTATCATTTTTCTTTAAATAGTTTACACCTAGTTGTTTTATATTCTCCATCTGATAATTCCAATGTCTGAAGTCCTTGGGGGTCTAATTTTGCTATATTTTTCTGCAGACTCTTGCTTATGGTAGTTTTTTCCCTTGCATTTTATAATTATGGTCTTCAAGTTCATAATCAGCTGATCTTAGTGGAAATTCGAGGGGCCTCCAATGAGAATGTGTTCCTTCAGAGAGAATTACTTTCCTCAAGGGACTACTTCAAGTTAGGAGTTACAGCATCTGTGCTGTCCAATGTGGTAGCCACTCACCAAATATGACCACTTAAATCAAAATTAATGAGTAGTAAATAAAATAAAATAAAATCAGTTCCTCATTCACACAAGCCGCATTTCAAGTGCTCAACCACCACGCATGGCAGCTGTAGTGTATTTCCATCATTGCACAAAGTTGCATTTGAAAGTCGTGTCCTAGATCATAGAGATTTATATAAATTTGAACCTCAAATCAACAGGCAGTACTATAATGATGCATTCCAAGTGCTTGGTGTGTTTTCCATGTGGAAGAACTATTCAGTCCTTCAAGTAACTTATGTTTATGCAAGGAGCTTTATTCCAAATCCTCACTTTCTTTGGCTGAAGACTTGTCTCCATTCAACTGAGTGGTTGGTGAAACCCAAGGCTGTAGGTTTCTAGGAGGGCAAATTGTGCCCGGTGAGTCTGGGAATCCAGTTCTGCCTGCTCTGTTAGGTTTTGACCTCTGGGAATTTCCTGTACAACATCATTGAGCTTAACTAAACATTTAAAAAATTAGGGTTGTAATTCATCTAGTATTCTGAAGTATTTTGTAGGACTGTATATGTATATATTTCAGAAAAACAAGATCTCTGCTTACCCTCGGCTCAGCATTTGTTGAGAATGGAGTGCTTCACCCGTGGCGGCACTTCCTGACCCCAGCACGAGACACCTGCCTCCTGCCTTGCTTCTTTGCTCCCCTTTAACATCTGCTCTCGCTGCCCTCATGCCCTTGTCTTTGCTTCTGCTTCCCCTCTCCTCTAGGAGCCTCTCCAGAGCAGCGATGGTGCCATATTCATCTCTGTATCACCACCACCTGACACTCACCCAGTCAAACATGGCACCCATACACATTCTTAATTTTAACTTTTAAAACATTATCTGTTAAAAAATACCTTATTTGGGAGATCTCTTGCATGAATAAAGTGTGTCTACCCAAAACGGAGAACACCATGGGATGGCGGACCTGCTACATCTCATGTGTTTCCTAAGGTGATGGAGCTCTTTGCCCTTTAAGAGTTCACAATCTAGGGATTCATCCCTGGATTTTAAAGAGCATAAGCCACTAGGAAACTGCAGTTTCACAGGAATGATTTTGATCAGAAGATATGGTCGATCAGTCTCCCTAAGGTAGCTGAAATGGGCTATCTCCTGCTCTGTTTCGCAAGATGTTGATTCCTCTCCCAGCCTGAGTTATGCTACCATAACATTTTGTGTTTTGCTTTATGGATCTCCTAGACAGCAATTTCTCAGCACAGAAGTTGCAGAAAGTCTTTTTAGTTCTGCTTTTCATGTTTCCCTTGTTTTTTATAAAGAATCTGTAAAACATATGTTGATGTTTATGGCAACACGAAGCAAACATCTACGGCTGGTCGGTCAGTGCGAGTCTTTGATGAGGATCCATTCGCTAATCTTCAGGGTCTGTTACTAACTCTAGAGTTCCTTTAATGGGAGTGAGTTTGTACAGAATGTTCCTGTTGATGTTTTCAAAACACTCTCCGTAACTCCCGGAGTCGAGTTATTGAGCTTGCTTTCAGATGTGATGCCTATAGGAAGATGAGACATTAGATAAACATGACACATTGGTGGGTTTCCTGCAACCTGAATGCTCCACACAGTGCAGAAACACATGTACTTTAAACTTTTTACTTTCTTTCTTGGAAATTGGCCAGATGAGCAGAATTCTCTAGTGTGAGTCATTCCTTTAAATAATCAACAGTGGAATGTCTGTGGTTAAAATAATGAAAATGGTTAAAATAGCAAGTCAGTTATTACAGCAGCAAACAGCCAATGCTGTGCTAGGAAGAACATCCCATGGTCTTTAATTGCAAACCAACAATGTGAGGGATGCTGAGTGTGGCCTTTGCTGCCCATGCAGTCCTACAGTGTACAATGGAAGGGGCCAGGCGTTGGGTGAGACAAACGTAGGTTTACATATTAACACATGGCCTTCTGGGTGTGTGACCTTGAGGAAGTTATCTCTGAGAATCAATTTTACCACACTTAAATTGGAGATAATTCTTACTTGAAGAGATCATTTTGAGGAGTAAATGAGATGAAGTCTTTAAAATATGTCACACATAGTAGACATTCAATGGTAAAATAATATCACTGTATAATTCAATAATCATTCAATAATAGTTTCCTCCTCTTCCACACAGGTAGCCTTCTATGAATGTGAGCTAAATGAATGATTTGGGTTATGATTGTGTGCTGAGTAGCTTTTTTGCATTAAAATCAAGTGTCATTATGGAAAACTGTACGATATACCACTTTTTCTGAAATGGGGAGAATACAAATATATATGTATCTCCTTATATTAAACTAGAGAATTTTAAAGTGCTGTCCTACAAGAGGAGGTGGTAATAAGGTAACGGATACGTCATGATGTTTTTATCTTAAAACCAGAGCCAGACTTATTTGAATATAACTTGTTTTGTACATTCGACTTTGGAGTCATACAGATTATTTACATCAGCTTGAAATGCTGTTTGCATTTGTTTAATTTGTTTAATTTTAAAGTTCTTTTTCTAAAAATCCAATCATATAAAGACACAAATGAATCCTAATCTGTCTACAGTTGGTGAAATAACTACACAGAGAAAAAATATTAAAATGACTCTAAAACACAGTATATTTTATGTCCTTCATCAAATACATATGAAGGATAAAAAGAACTATGAACAGCTAATACCTTTTTGTTGTAATAATATTGTTGGATAAGCATGTTAACATTGCTATTGTAAGGCTTTGGGTGTGGTATTGTGGGATAAGGAAAATTAGCAATTATATATTATTTCATTCTATCATTATTATTACTATTTAGAACCAAGTTTCTTGGTATGGGATGAAGAAATCACAGATGTAAGAAATAAGAGATTTAGTACAGACCCAGAATCATGAATGTAATTGGCTACATCAGAATGAACTCATGATTTTTTTTATATTAAAAAAAAGAGCCCCCTAATTTTGTCCACTAAAATGATCTAAAAACAGTGGTCAGTGGTAGTGCCCAAACTGAGGTCCTGCTAGATTATTTCCCACCAGAAGGAGCCAGGCTCCTTGAAGAAACACTGTGTCTAGATGTGGAGTAAGAAACACATAAGATGACCTGGACCATCTGGACCTGGTACACAGCAAAGAAGCTCTCAAAGTCATAAAGGATGGTGTCAAAAGATCACAGGAGCAAACCCTAAGAAGCCCCACTGATCAACTAACTGGTCCCCACCATAGGATGCTGATGATCTAACTCATTATTTTGAAAAATGGTAGAAAGACGTAAAGAATTTGGCAGGTACCTTTCCTTTCTGGTACCAACTGACTACAAGTTAATTAATCACAGATCAGGGGAACTTTCTTTTATGGAAGTATGTTAGCTAATGCATGAAGAAGGAAGGAGAGAGTATGATTATTTTGTAAACCCTAATGAATTAGTCAATCTAGACATTAACCATCAGTGGCTGCTTACAGCACAAAAAGAGGCAACTACACATTTTCAGCTTCTTTTGGATAAAAATAATCTATCTCTTATAGTGTAAACTTGCCCAAAGTACAGAAAATCAAAATAGAACCATAATGAGCCTCTATATCCAATTGTCAATTAACAAAAAGTAAAGAGGGCAGAGAAGCCTGTTAGGGGACACCACAGGGGGCAATCACCCAAATCCAGGCTGTGAAAATGCTCTAGGACAGATGATCCAGTTTCTTCAACAACTGGAAACAAAAAGGAAAGAGATGGACGTGGGACCTATAGAAATAAAAGAGATTTAAGAGATACATCTACCAATCACAATAAGTGGATCTTATCTGGATCCTAATTCAGTCAGCACTATTTAAAAAAGTGGCACAAGACAAATGAAAATTTGAACATTGACAGAGTATTTGAAAACAAACATTGCTAATTTTTGAAGTATGATAATGATGTTTTACTTAATTTTTAAACAGACCTTATACTTTAGGAATACATACTGTACTATTTACATGAAATTCTGTGATGAGCAGATTTTCTGCATAATTACATGATCAGAAATAAGCCACTTTTCCATCTGTAATCTGTGGGAGTTGAGATAACACTCTACAATATTAGTTTCACTTTCTAAATATTATATGGACAGATATAAATTATATTTTCAAAAGTGAAAATACATCTCACTTTATGGAAAAGGATAAAATTACCTCACCTGGAAAGTAGTATATCTCATTCTGAATACTTTTTCTGGGATTTTGATAAAGATGGATGAGGGTGTAGGATTCAGTAATCCATAACTTCTGGCCTCAAGACCAGTGTGGGAGCCCCATGTCACATGTGCATCACTGGTTCCTTTAAAGAACTCAACACTCTTAAAGGAGGAAAAAATAACCCAGGCTTTTAACCCAGCAGCATTCACCAGGTTCTTAATCTAATCAAAATGAATAAACAATTTAAAAAATTACTAGTTAGGCATAGAAGCAGGAAAATGTGGTCTATAAAGAGGCTACAAAAACAGTAAATAGAAACATACCCCCAAATGGCCTAGATGTTAGATTAATAGAAATGGACTTTAAAACAGCTATTGTAAACATGCTCATGGATTTAAAGTAAAAAATGTACATACTGAGTAAACAGAAGAGAACTGAGTAGAGAAAGGGAACAATGAAAAAGAGCAAAAAAATGCAATATCTGAAACTTAAAAAAAAGAATCACTAGAGGGCTTAAGAGAAGATTGAAGCTGCAGAATGAAAGATCAGTAAAACTTAGACAGGTCACTAGAAACCCAAAACTGAAGCTGCATGGCAGCGAAAACTCCAGAGGAAAGTCCACTGCTTTCCTGGCAGAGGAACCATAGAGTCTGCGTGGGCTGTAGGATGAGGTGGGAATCCAGGAGAAGAGGGAGCTCATGAAAGAGATCCACTTCTCTGTGTATAAATCCACATGAGTGTCAGTCTAACACTCGGAGTGTGCACATGTGTGATGGACCCAATTCAGCGTAGCAAGGATTTAGAGAATTAAATTTTAATTTCAACCAGAGCCCACAATAGCTGAGAAAGAAATTGTGGTCTGAATTTAACCAGGTGATTACCTTACTAAACCAAAGCCAACAACAATCTCCAGAAGATTAAAACATAACCAAGAGACTATCCAAAATAACACACACAATGTCCAGCACATAATCAAAACTTACTGAACATATAAAGAACAAGAAAAGGTGACTAAGTCTAAAGCGAAAAGACAGTGAAGAAGGCAACTCTGAGGTGATTCAGATGTTGGGATTAGCAAAGATTGTAAAGCAGCGAGTGTAATTATAGTGTTTTGAGGCAAAAGAAAAAAAAACACTGGAAATGAATGGAAATAGAGGAATTATCAGCAGATAAGTAGAAATATTTTTAAAAAATATCAAATGGAGATTTTAGAACTGAAAAGACAATCTGAAAAAAATCACTGGCTTATCTCAATAGCAGAATGGAGATGGCAGAAGAAAGAGTGAACTTGCATAGAGATCAATTGAAATTAACCAATCCGGAGAAAAGAGGAAGAAGAGATTAAAAAAATGAATAGAGACTAGGACCTGTGGGCCAATATCGAATAGTCTAATATATGAAAATTAGGATACCAGAGGAGAGGAGGAAGAGACTGGGAGCTGCGTTAGTCTCCTGGGGCTGCCATAACAAAATACCACAGATCGGGCAGCTTAAACAACAAAGGTTATTTTCTCCCAGTTCTGGAGTCTGGAAGCGTGAGGTCAAGTGTCAGCAGGGTTGGTTTCTGGGGAGGTCTGCTTCCTGGAGTGCAGATGGCTGCTTTCCTGATGTGTCCTCGATTGGCCTCTCCTCTGTGTGCATGTGGAGAGACCTCTGGTGTCCCTCTCTCTTCTCCTAAGGACAAGAGTCCTGTTGGATTAGGCCCTCATCCTTATGACCTCACTTAACCCATGTGACTTCCTTACAGACCCTCTCTCCAAATATAATCACATTAGGGGTTAGTGCTTCCACTGATGAATTTTTAGGGGGGAAACAATTCAGTCTAGAGCAAGAGAGAAGACATATTTGAACAAATAATGACCAAAAGCTTCCAAAATTTGATGAAAGAGTAAATGTTCAGATTTAACAAGGTCGGTGAACCCCGAGATACCACTAAGGACCCACTGGAATGACTAAAATAAGAAAGGACATGTAAAATTTGGAACTCTCACATATTGCCTACAAGAGTGAAATGGATGAAATCTCTTTGAAAAAGATTTCTCAGTTTCTTATAAAGTTAAACATATGTCTACCCATCGATGTAGCAATTCTACTCCTGTGTATATACTCAGTAGAAATGGAAACATATGCCCACAAGATGACAGGTACAAAAGGTTCTGTGGTTTCATTCATAGCAATAAAAACGTGGAACAAATGCTAACATCTCTGAATAAGAAAATTGATAAAATATAGTATATTAATTTAAAAAATTCTACTCACTAATAAAAAGCAACAAACTACTGAATCTCAAAACATTATGCTGGGAGAAAGAAGCCAGACCAAGAGGAGTACATACCATACTATTCCATTTATATGAAGTTCTAGAACACGTGAAACTAATTTATGGTGACGGAAATATGAACAGTTGTTGCCTCTTGGGATGTCTGAATTTGACAGATGGGGGCCCGAGGGAACTTCCTGGGATTGTGAAAATATGCGTCTTGATTGTGGTATGATTTTCACAGGTATATGCATTTTTCACAACTCGACAAATTGTACACTTAGGATTTGTGCATTGTACCATATGTGAGTTATATCTCAAAAAAATCCTACAAATTTTCTTTCGACATTGTCCTGCAGTTCCAGCTGGTGCAATAAAGCAAGGACAGGAAATGGAAGTCGTACGTTGTAATGGAGGACAAAAATTGTCATTCCTTGTATATGGCATAATTATGTGCACAGAAAAAAATAATCTATAGTCATATTGATAGAATTAATGAATAAATTTATCAAATCATTGGATGCAAACATAATTTTTAAAATAAATTATATTTCTATATACAAATAAATAGAAAATAAGTATTTAAAAATGATTTCCTTTTAATCAGTAGGTGAGGGAGAAGGGACGAATCTTTTTTACAGAAGAATTTCAAATATTACATGTAGATACCTCCCCCTTTCCAGGAGTTACTAAAATGACAAACTTTGATTTTGTTAGACCAATTGCTTCAGTGAGTAGAATGTGTATTAAGAAATACATTCATATAAATGTTCTCTTCTTTGCTCTGAAAGGATACCTATTCTTATTTTATATTACCCATGCATTTTCTAAGATGGCCACGTTGGCACCTTTCTAATTTGATATATCAGTACATTTCTGGTTGAAAAGGTGTTTTTTTTTAAATTGTTCTATTGAGCTCACATTGGTTTATAACATTGTGTAATTTCAGGTGTACATTATTATATTTCAGTTGCTGTATAGACTACATCGTGTTCACCACCAATAATCTAGTTTTTTATCCATCACCATACATGCATATGTGCCCCTTTACCCCTTTCACCCTCCCCTCTCCCTCTTCCCCTCTGGTAACCACTAATCTGTTCTTCTTATCCATGTGTTTGTTTATCTTCCACATATGATGAGTGAAATCATACGGTATTTGTCTTTCTCTGTGTGACTTACATGGAAAGCAGTATGGAGATTTCTCAAAAAATTAAAACTAGAAATACCACATGATCCAGTTATTCCTCTTCTGGATGTTTATCCAAAGAATGCAAAAACACTAATTTGGAAAGATATCGCACTCCTATGTTCATTGCAGCATTATTCATAATAGCCAAGAATTGGAAGCAAGCCAAGTGCCCATCAACAGAAGAATGGATAAAGAAGATGTGGTATGTATATATAATGAAATACTATTCAGCCATTAAAAAGATGAAATCGTGCCATTTGTGACAACATGGATGACCCTTGAGGGTACCATCCTAAGTGAAAATGTATTTTGGTTACTAGGCATTTAGACATTGTAGAAGAAAGAAATGAAATAAACCAACCATCTCTTATTTATGAAAATTCAACCACTCTGTTATTTTTCTGTATGATCTTTGAAAACATAATACCATTATTTTATATTAAAAAATTACAGGGTATAATTCATTGGTTAAAAATACATAGATAAGTAGATACATAGAGACACACACACAAGCTTGTGTTTTCATCTCCCGTTTCGTCAGAGTACTAACTAATTCTCAGTACTGGTTAATAAGGATGTTACTGCATGTAGGCACACTATTTTTGCCATGGTTTTGAAATGAGAATATGCCATTTCCCCTTTTTGGCATCACTACTGGTTAATAAGGATGTTACTGCATGTAGGCACACTATTTTTGCCATGGTTTTGAAATGAGAATATGCCATTTCCCCTTTTTGGCAATACTACATATTATTCACGTCTGACAAACAAGCAGATAGTGGTGATGCGGAGTCTAAAATACCTCTTATCAGTCTCCATTAGGAAATGTGTTCTAATTAAACTCGGATTTTAATCTAATCTTTTTTCCTTGATGTTCCTGCTCTACTCCTAGGCAAGATGTGATAGGAAATACTTATAACAATGTTAAATAATTTAAAACTTGATCTTTAAGCACAGAACGTGAAACTGGCAATGGCCTAAAAAGATGTGGGTCTTCAATGCTGATGTTCTGGAATTTAGTCTGCTGATGTGTCAAATGATTTAAATAAAATATTGAGCCTCTTGTTTTAGATTTGGGCATTAGGCCATTTTAGTCATGTAAGCAAACCTAGAGACTCCTTGTCCAGTGGCTCACAAATGCCACAAATGGCCAGGATCACTGGGTGAGTTTAAGAACATACTGACACTGAACCCACTCTGACCTTCCCATCAAGGGCCAACAGTGGTACCTGGGAACCTGTGTTTTAAAAGCATAACAATAACTTCTAATGGGAACCATGGAAGTCCAGTCCAACATTCATAGGTGAGGGACATCAGGGACTTGATTGTGGTGACACAACACGTGAGTGGCTGTAGACACAGACAGACATTTTTTGAAGATTTAGTTTGGCACATAGTCCACAGTCAAGCCCATGACATAAGTACTCTTCTGGTGCTGTACACAGCTGGACACTGAAGCATGGGCATTAAAGCCACACAACTGTGGGTAGCAAAGCTGAGGTCTGGGCTGGTATCGGCACAGGCCTCCTCATATTGTCACTGGAGTTCAGGGTTCTCCTCCGGGGCCCGGAGCCTTCCCGGAGACGACATCCACGTTTTCACCTGGGTTTAGTTTGAACCAGGAAGGCATTCAAGTGGTTGCTCTGGGCAGTTAATCTTTTACGTTTACGCCCATATTTACTCTGTCACACTGCTCTTTACTCCCGCTTGTGCCTCCTGCTTCTTTCTGGAATGATTTTCCTAAGAATGTCCTCTAGGACTCCTTGTCATGCAGGCCTGTTCATTTCTGAAGACAGTTTTCACCGACACAGAACTCCGGTGGGCAGGCATTTTCTCTCAGCCCTTTCAAGACACTTGTCGATTGCCTTCTGACTTGCATTATTTTTGTTAAGAATTCAGCTGTCACGTTTGCAGTGGCTCTTGGGAAAGCAGTCTACGTTTTTTCTCTGATTGCTTTGGGATGTTCCCTTTGTCTTTGGTATTCAGCAGGTTGCCTCTGATGTGCATGGGTGTGGTGTTTGTATTTATCCTGCTAGGGATTTGCGGAGCTTCCTACATCTGTGGGCTTCTTTACCAAATTACTGGAATGCCTAAAGTTATGGGTTCTTTTGACCAGTCTGGGAAAAACTCTAGGTCATTATCTCCTTGCATATTGCTTCTGACTCATTCTCTTTCGCCACTCTTACTGGACCACACTGTGTGTGTATGTGTGCGTGTGCGTGTGTGTGTGCGTGTGTGCACACATGTGTGTCCGCTTTATTTTGATGAACTATACTGATCATCACTCACATTTACTGAGCCTTTTATGCTGCACCAGTTCTGCTATTATATCTATGTACTGAGTTTTCTGAATCATTTTTTGTAACTGTTCTATAGCAGCTTTATTGAGGTATAATTTACATTAATTGATCAATTTCAAGTGTATGTTTTGATGAGTCTTGGCAAAAAATGTACACATTCATGGAAGCGTAATGACAGTCATACCTAGAATATTCCCACAACTCCAAGAAGCTCACTCTGCCCACTCCCAGCCCCTGGAAAACACCAATGTGCTTTCTGCCACTTTTCTTTTTTTTTGGCCTTTTCAGAAATAATTGGTGTACTTAGATGATTCACATTTAAAGGGATTACCGATGTGGTTGGATTAATATCTGCTATGTTTTAACTTTCTATTCACTGTACTTGTTCTTTGTTTCCATTTTTTCTTCTACCTTTTCTGCCTTCTCTGGTGTTAAGTGATCATATTATGGTTTCATTTCATCTCTTCTCTTAGTATATTATTTATACTTTTTTATAAAAAATTTTTAGTTGTTCTCTTAGAGTTTGCAATACCAATTTTCAACAAACATAAATCCATCTGAAATAAGCTACTCCACTTCATGAATAGTGCAGGAACCTTAAAACAAAGTGTTTCCATCATCCTCGTCTTGTCCTTTATGATATTTGTGTCATTCATGTCCTTTATCCATATGCTATTGATACCCAATCCATTGTTACTCTCAATGTTACAATTTAAACAAATTATCTCTTAGATCAATTAAAAACAATAAAAATAAAGGATTTTATTTTACTTTCATTTATTCCTCCTCCAACACTCTTTCCTTTTTTAGGTAGATCCAAGTTTCTGACCTATAACAAGTCCCTTCTCCTTTAAGGACTTCTTTTCACATTTCTTGTATAGGTCTGCTGGTAATGAACTCCTTCCTTTTTTGTTTCTCTAAGACATTTTTTATTTCCCCTTTATTTTTGAAGGATAATTTCACTGGATATAGAATTCTAGTTTGGTGGATTTTTTATTTCCACACTTCAAATTTCACTTCACTCTCTTCTTGCTTGCATGGTTTCTGAAGAGAATTCAGCTATAATTTATATCCTTGCCCATATACAGAGAAGTTCAGTTTTTCCATTTTGGTCTCTTTCAACATTTTCTCTTTTTCTCTGGTTTTCTGTAGTTTAAATACGATATGCCTCATGCCAATGTGCTTATTATGTATGTATTTATATATTATGTATGTATTTATGTATGCATGCATGCATGCGTGCACGTATGTATTTATATACATGTGTATGCATGTCTCTATGCATGCATGTAGCTATGTATTTGTGCATATATGTATGTATTTATGTGTGCATGAATGTATGCATGCATGCATATACATTTATATACATATGCATGTATGTATTTATGCATGCATGTATATATTTTTGTATTTATTTATTCTGTATTATCCTGTTTGGTGTTCTCTGAGTTTCCTGGATCTGTGGTTTATTGTCTGTCATTACATTTGGAAAATTCTTGGCCATTATTGCTTCAAATATTTTTTCAGGTCCATTATTTCTTCTCCTTTTGGTATTACAATTATGTGTATGTTAAATATTTTAAAATTGTCCCACAATTCTTTCATATTCTGTTCTGTTTTTATTTTTTAATTGTTTTTCCTATTTGCATTTTAGTTGGGAAATTTCTACTGGCATGTCTTCAATCATTGATTCTTTCCTTTGCTATGTCCAGTCCATGGATGACCCCATCAAAGGTATTCTTTTTTTCTGGTATAGTCAGTATTTTTGATTTACAGTGTTACTTTTTTTTTGGTAAGGAAGATTAGCCTTGAGCTAACATCTGTTACCAATCCTCCTCTTTTTGCTGAGGAAGATTGGCCCTGGGCTCACATCCGTGCCCATTTTCCTCTACTTTATACGTGGGACGCCGCCACAGCATGGCTTGATACGCAGTGAGTAGGTCCATGCCTGGGGTCCGAACCAGTGAACCCCGGGCCACCGAAGCCAAGCACATGAACCTAACCACTACGTTCCCGGGCCGGCCCCTACAGTGTTACCTTTTGATACGATCTTAGAGTCTCCATCTTTCAGCCTACATTACCCATCTTTTCTTGCATTTTGTAGACTTTTCCTATTAGAGCCCTTAGCATATTACTCATAGTCATTTTAAAGTCAGATAATTCCAAAGCTGTGGCGTATCTGAGTCTGGGGAGCATGCTTAATCTCTTCCTACTGCGCTATTTCTTGCCTTTTAGCTCTCCTGAGAGTTTTTCATTTGTTTGTTTAAAGCCAGATGTAGTGAACTGGGTAACAGGAGCTGCAGTGACAAGGACTTCAGTGTGAAGTCTGGCAGGAGCTGGGCTGCGTTTAGTGTTTTCTGTGGCTGAGGTGCCAGAGGCTTCCCGTTCCCCGTGTCCTCGTTTTGTCCTCCTTGTTGTCTGTGCTTCCAAGAACTTCTCCTTAGGCAGAGTCTGTGTCTTGCAGCCCTTTAGGCTGTTTTTATACAGGAGACCTGCCCTGATGCAGTAAGGTGTGGGGAGCGGATGCATTTTATTTACTTTTTCATTGAATCTCAGCTTGCAGTGGGCTTGTGTTCCTGGGCCGTTCCCTTCACACAGGTTTCTTAGCTCTTTCTCCCCTGAGCTGAGCTGGGGGACTAGAGGGGGCTGGAGGCAGGTATGTGCCTTCCCTAGGTGGGATAAGCTCTGGTAAGTCCTTTTCCCTGGAGAGCATGCCTCTGCAGATATTTCAAAATAGTTATTTTTCTCCTTGTTCTGCCAGAAACACAAGAGATCTTTCTTGGCTCTTCACCATGAGAAACTGGGGAATTCTTGGAGGTAAACCTCCCGAACCTGTGAAGTCCTCCCAAGCCTGAGGCCCAGGGGGTTCTCTCTCCCACGCTCGTCCACACTCAGCTTCCCGCAGTTTGTCAAAATGACCGCAAAATGCCCACCAGTTGTGGCTGACCTCTCCGTGACTCTGATGCACCTGTCTCTCCAGATTTCAGGGTGATCTCAGTCCTCCAATGGATCCAAGAAAAGTTGTCTAATTTCAGGCTGTTCTGATCTTCTTTGCTGTGAGGATGGGAGTGACTTCCACGCTCTTCACGTGTGAGTCTGGAGCTGGAATTCTTGTGATGATGTATTTCATTTCGAGATATCTTCATAGCTCTCTGATTTTTTCCTTCTTTACTGAGTCCTACTCTTGTTCCAAGCATGCAGTGTCTTCTCTGAAAATATTAATTATAGCTTCTAATTAGTTTACAATTACCTGCTTTTCCAAGGACACGGTGAAGAGAATGAAAAGATAAGCTGCACACTGGGAGAACTTATTTGCAAACCATGTATCTCATCAAGGGCTTGTATCTACATATAAATGTATATAAAAACTTACAGTAAGAAAACAAACAGCCTATTTAAAAATGGGCAAAACATTTAACCAACACTTCACCAAACAAGATATATGCATGACAAATAAGCACTTGAAAAAGTGTTCCATGTCATTAGACATTGGGAATACACAAATTGCAGCCACATGGAGATAGCACCACGTGTCTACTATGATGGTTATAACTTAAAAGACTGACTGGAACAAGTGTTGGTGAGAACGGGTAGGAACTAGGGCTCTTCCATGCTGCTGTTGGAAATGTAAAATTGTACAAACAATTTGGAAAACAGTTTGGCAGCTTCTTAAAAAGTTAAACACAAACACACCATATGATCTGGCCTTTCCACTGCTAAATATTTACCTAAGAGAAATGCAAGCATACGCCTTAACGAAGATTTGTACAAGAATGTTCACAGCAGCTTTATTTTTAAGAGTCAAGAAATTGAAACAACTCAAAATTGTATCAAAAAGTGAATGGGTAAACAAATTGCAGAATATCCACACAAAGGAGCAACAGCAAACAGTATTGCCTGTTGGTACATGCAACAGCATGGAGGAATCTCAAGATAATTATGCTAAGTGAGAGAAGACAGACAAAAAACAGTGCATACTGTATGATGCTATCTACGTAAAACTGTAGAAAAGGCAAACCAGTCTATAGTGATCAGTGACTGTCTGAGGATGTCTGGGGAGCAGGGAGGTGCCAGAGAACAAGATGGAGAAGGGCAGGAGGAATCTTTGGGGGTGATGTGCATGTTTATTATCTTGACGATGGTAATGGTTTCATTGGTAACATATGTCAAAACTTATCAGATTGTACACTTTAAATATGTACTGTTTGTCTTCATTTATACATCAATAAAGTCTCCAAAATTAAAAACAAACCAAAGGTCACATATTGTACACTTTAACTTATGGAAATTCTGGAGAAGGGAGAACAAATCTATAGTGACAAATAGCAAACCAGTGTTTGCCTGGGCATGGCAGTAGGGGATTTGACGGCAGTGGGGCGCATGGGAATCTTGGGGTCATGGAATGGTCTATATCTTGATTGTGGTGGTGATCATTTCAGCATATCCACTTATTAAAACTTGTCCAACTGTACACTTGATGGGTATGCATTACCCAGTATGTAAATTACACCTCAACATCTTTTATTTAAAAAATCAAGTCTAGTTCCTACGTATGGGTTCCGTGGGGTTATGTTTAGGTGAGAGAGAGATTTAAACAGGCGCCAGGGAGAATAGCATTGAGAATCTAAAAGAAATGAGAACAATTAGCGTATTAAGTTCATGTTATTTTTTTCAGCTAAGGAATGGCTCACTCATTGGAGGATTTCTGGGTGACCCTGAAATAAATCTGTGTCAAATGAATGTTTATAAGATGTCGGAAATTGTGGAACTCTTCTTTTTTTGTTTTCATGTAAGGAAACTCCACCTTAGAAATGGTGTTTACATGAGTGTGAAGACTATTTAAAGTATAAAAAATTCATGAGAGCGGAGAATACACTTTGTTCTGAGATTCTGATCCAATCCACCTAATTCCAATTATTATCCTGCAATGAATGAATTAAAACCATCTGATTTAGTCATGTTTGTAAAATGCTCTTATTAGCAAGTACTGAGTGTTTTAATTGTTTCTTTTTATAATCATTTGGTAACAACTTCCCCCCTTTTAAAGTTTAAATGTCAAATATAGATGTCAAATGAGTAATGAGAAAGATTTGAATGTATACAATAGTTGTGTGTAATATCCGGAAGCATCTTATTAGAGTTTCCTCAGTGGGCTCCTGCCCGGAGAGGCTATGGATGGTTTTAATTATTTGTTGAAGAGCATGAGTCTATAAAATATTAAACTATGATGAAATGGAAAGAGTATTTTGAGGCAGCTGCAGACAGAACCCTGCCTGTCAAGATGAAAGGTTGAGAGTGAGTCACCCGGCAGAGGGAGATGGGGTCACACTTCCTAAGCGAGGAGGTTGTCTCTGCAGGCCAATTGCACAACAGGATGACCCTCTCACCAATGGCACCGAGAGGCTGGAGTGAACGCTGAGTCAAGACCCCCGGGCAGAGTGGCGCCGCAGACGTCCTGGTGGGAGTGGGTCTTGCTCCCTAGCCGTGCAGAGCCTGCACTCCCTGGAGGAGTCCCTGGCGTGGCTACTTTTGCTTTGGAGGAGAATATCTACATCTGAAAGTGTGCACACATGAATGAGCTCCCAGAGAGCCATCCTCTCTCCTGACAGACAATGCCTTTATAGCTTAGGGTGATCACTGAGCACTGAGTGCACTGACAATCCTGCTGCCTTTATTCAGGCTTTTGGGGGCAAATGGCTTAGATAACAAAGTGAAAGGTTTTGAAAAGGTCAAGGAGACTTTTAATCACAATGATGCCGAGAATTCCTGCTTTAAATACCCATCCCCTACTCCAAACACAGTGACAATATAGATACAATAAAAATAAAATAAAGTCGTTGTAGAATAAAGGGGACCAAAAGGAAGCAGTCAGAGCTAGGCTCAGACCTTTCCAAATAAAGCCCAAATGTCGGAGAGGCCCCGCTGTGAGGGAAAGGGGTGACGAAGACCACGGGACCTGGGCCTCCAGCATAAGGTCGTCCGTAAACCAGAGGCCAAAGATCGTGAGTTAGGAAGATGAAGAGATGAGTGCAAGTCACCTAGGGGAGGGACGTTAATTGTATTTCATACTGATTGCAAATCTTCTTCACTCTTTTCATGTTCTTCCACTGCCTCATCTAAGCATTTGTCCCCAAAATTCTGAGTAAACTGCTCAGTACTACTCTGGCTGCACTCAACCCAACACGCGAAAGGGTTAATAATTCCAGGGACATCATTCCTGTTAGTGTCAGAAACCACCAACCCTGATTTTACTATAATGTATGGTGGTTACAGTCTAGAAGGAGTGGTCACATAACTGAAACACAACGTCACGAGGACAATGACAGAGGTTGGTAAACAATGACATGCTGTGCCCCCTGAAAAACCAATAAGTTCTTCTGGAAGTGGGTGTTATGTGGGCCCTGAAAGAGGAGCAGATGTTTGTCAGATAAACCAGGAGGTAAGTTTAGGGTATGAGATGTCTACAAGAGGCTGAGGACGTAAGAGTAGGCAAGGCAGCTTGTAGGACGCTAACAGGCTGGCAGTCCCAATCAGCCAAACCCGGGAGCAGGTTGTCCACAGGGATAGATACTGCAGCATGGACAACACTGGGCGTTGTGGGGCACAGAGAAGGGGCACTTACCCAGATCCTTGGGACTAGGGGGGAGTTTCCCAGAGGAATTAGCTTTGAGGTGAGTCTTGAAGGATAAGAAAATGGTAGCTGGGTGAACAAGCACATGGGATAGGAAAGGAATTCCAGAGAGAAGAAGCAAGACGTGCAAATGCCTGGGTGAATTTGCACCTCAAGTGGTGCTACTGATGCACGGAAGGTGGAGGCAGATGTCTTGGCTGGAAGCGGGTGGTAGAGATTCTTAGATGCTTTCTCAGAAACGGGGGTTCACCTGTTGGCCAATGAACAGCCATTCAAGGCATGAAGAATCGGAAGGGACCGGATCTATTTTGGATGAGAGCTGTTTGAGAACGATAAATAAATTCTAGTATCAGTGTGGCTAGGGATAGACTTGAAAAGCAGGTGAGATCACAAAGAGTTAGGATGATAATCCCGTTGCTGGCTTCTGTCCCTCCTGGTCTTCACCCACAGAATGCTGTAATCGCAGTCACCTCACTGCTGAGAGACTAACCAAGGCACTTCTGGAAGTTCTTAGTGGCACGTTGTTTGCACACAGGCTTGGGGTTCTTTGGGTTCAAGAGTATGGGCTTTGCAGCCTAACCGACTGCCAACACTGATTTTATACCTTACCAGCTGTGTGATTTTGGTCAATTGGGTTGATCTCTTGGAAACACCATTTTCTTATCTATAGAATTTGAATAGTAACACTCAGCTCTTCAGATTGTCCTGAGGGCTGTCTGATACCTGGAACATGTTAACTGTGATAATTACTAATTCGGGTTTCTGCCCTGCGTCCAGCTCTCTGTGTGAGGAATGACGAGCCCTTTCAGGGTGATCTCAAAGGATAAGGTCACAGGATGGGGATTGGGAAACACTTTGGAGTTAGGTCTGTTGAAGGAAGAAAAGAAATTCATGCTGCTACCCCCTGTCCCAGGAGATCCAAGGAAAGGTTTAGGAGAAGATAATGACAGTGTTTTTTTCCTGAGGTGAATCAGGTGTACCAGGAAACATCTGGTTAAGAACATTTCGTTTGTGACCTGAAATACAGAACTCAGAGGAGAGTTTGAGTCTGGATATGTAAATCTGGAAGTATACAAGTGAAAGCTGAGATCATGGAAACGGATGAGGTTATGTAGAAGGACGAAGGAGTAAGGAAAGAGAAGGAAAGAGGACGGACGCTTGGGATCCACACGAGAATAGTCAGGGGAGGAGAGAAGCCAGCGCAGGAGTTAGAAAGAGCATCTGGAGATGCCACAGGGTACCCGGAGGTGGAGAACCCTGCCACAGAGTGGGTCATCACGAATATGGCACTGTCTTGGTTCCCCTCCCCTCTAAATTAAATGTGACGTAGCCGAGTGCAGTAAATTTACTTTTCTTGTGATTATTTTGGAATTTGGCAGAGTCTATTACACTGTTTGTTAAAAACACACCCTTATTTGGCCCGAACAATACAAACCCGTCATGCCGCTGACAATTCAGTTAAGCTCATGCTGCCTGCTTTAGGTATTTGAGGAAACTGCTGTAATTACATGAATTAAATATCACAGCTTCCAATGGATAAAATTAGTAGCATCATCACTTTGTTGCATTTGTAGTTAATCAGTGTGTTTTATGTTTGTCTTTGCTCTTTTTCTACTGTGGCATAGTAACTTGAGAATCTTAAGCAGAAGAAGCTATTTAGACATCACACCCAACTTTCACATGGGCTGGATCAAATGGAGAGTGCTCCCTGGAGGGAAAATTAACAACTGGAAAACTGAAGAATCATATTTAGCTTCTAGAAAGGGTAAGGGGCGTGTGTACCTGAGGTTGTCAAGGTGAAGAGCCCACAGAGGTCCACTGTTTCTGATCCCATGGAGACAATGTTCTTTGTAAGAATTCTTTCCACCACAGTTCATGGATTTGTGTGCACTGCCCAAGTGTGGGTGATGGGGTGGCTCACTTCTCGCTCCAATATGCTGCTGGGAGCTGGGGAGGTTGGAGTTCATCCGCCCCCTGTACTACCCACCAGGATGTCTTCTCTGCGACCAGAGGAGTAACAGAAGCTGTCTTTGTGTCTAATCACAGCTCACATGTAACGTGAGGGTGCCCACGTGCATGCATGCACAAGTGCACACATATGTGTATACATACACACATACCCACAAGCCACGTTAGCATGCTAATCTCTGATGTTACAAAGCTTGTCATCAAAATGGTAGCCCTTACTGATAGAACAATCACTTAATCTTTTTGTATCTCATTCTCCTAAATTTTAAAATAATTTTTAAATGGTCTTTAAAGTTCTTTCTAGTCCCACCTGGAAACGACAAACAGCTAACATCTTCCATTCTGTCTCCTGTTCTTGGGTTCTTGCTGACAGGTCCTCTTCATCATCCTCACTCTGAACCCCCTTTATCACTGCACTGTTGGCTTATACAGAAGGCCCATGAAGAGGGCGGCGTTGTCTTCCCAACCTGTCTTGCCCAGCCATCCTTCACCCGTCTCTGTGACTTTGTTCATACAGTGCACACAACTGGACTCCTCCTTTCCCTGAAAAATCCTCCTTCCTTTTCTTCTTCCCATGGACTAAAACCTGTTAAGTCCTTCATGACCTGTCCTTTGGTCGCTACTCCAAGAATGTCACATTCTGATCCCTCTCCAGGAATCCTGCCCGCTATACAGGTGCTGCGTGATTGTGACACCGGCTCACGTTGTGTGTGTTGTTTTATGGTTGCATGGAGACAGAAACCCATGTTTCCATTTCCTTTGGAGCAGAGCTATTTAATCTTTGGCACAGTTCATAGTAACTGGGGCTGGGGGTGGACACATAGTTCTCCTTACCAGTTATAAGTAAAAGAAAGGATGAACATGTATATAGGATCATCTAAATTTCATTTTCCCATTTTTATGTTTACCTACTATTGGTACATTTAAATTAAATGTTAATCATTTTTGAATAGTTAGTACTTGGACACGACACACAATTTCAAAGATTCCAAAGGACATAAAGGAGAAGTTCTCTTGTGTGCCTGTACCTCGCCCACCAGCCCCCTCCCGGGAGCCAGCTCCCTCATGTGTGTCATGTCCTCTTCTAGAGATATCCCATCCCACTGTGTGGTGAAAGATGCTTTAATTCTTGCAGCTGTCTCTGTGTTTGGATTAAACAAATAACACGGGAAATAATCAAACATCAGGAATGAGTTTATCTGGTTCAGAATGAGGCTCCAAGGTCACATGTAGGGACCTGGAAGGAAGAATGGAAGTAATGCTGCATGACTCCGATACGCATTAATCTTGGGCCCACCTTCCTGGAGTAAGACTCAGCCCACAGCTGAAGCAGCAGCTGATCTGTGCTTGGCAAGATGTTGGGTCTTCAGAGAACATTAAGTTCTCTGTCATTCATGTATCTCCTGTTGTCAGACCTGAAAAACAAACAAAGTTTCTAATCCAGTTACAAAACTCAGAAAGAGTATTTATCTTGTATGTTTTTTGAACATGTAAGGTGTGCCTTATTGCAATCATGGAATTTTTATTCTTTCTCTGATGTTGTGCCGTATCCTCTAGTTGAAGGAAAATCCCAGAAGCACATACATACATTACGTAAGTGGGTTATTGGAAATAAACACATTTGTTTTGGAAGGCTTCTCAGCATGCAGATAAGTGAGGGAACTCTCTGTCGCGAGTGGTTTGCTCTCGGGGTGGCATGGCAGGACTGGACAGCAGCATGAGGTCCACTCCCACCATAAAGGAAATGATTTACACAGAGACCTGTGACCTAGAGGGACGTTTTCCTCTGTGAGCCTCTTTACTGCTTTGCTGGCTTGGAAAACACATACACAGGACCAGCATCCCTGACCAGAAGAACCAGAAGAGCTGGTGGGTGGAAGAGGTGTGGACATGAAGACAGGCTAAGTGACAACATGGTGGCCTGTCCAGCTGTGCATGGGATTCCCGAGGGACTCACCACTAGGCTGCACTTCCAGTCCAAGAGTCCACTTCCTTTGAAGGATAAACATGTTCAAACTGTTAAAGAGTCTCCGAAATCAAACATTTAATGAAAGACAGCTCTGTTCTCTGCTTTATCTCTGAGATGCCTTGAGTCACAGATGTGTCAGAACACTGGCGCGTCAACGTGTAATGAACAGGCCTTGTTGTGACAAGTTTTATAGACTGAGTTTATGTCCCTCAGCGCCTGCTGCTTCCCTCTCTCCCACACTTTCTGCACGTGTCGTACTCGTCCACAGTGTCAGCTTTGAATAGCGTAAGAGTGTAGACAATGTCAGTCGTGGTCCAGTGTCCTCAGGCCCTGGAGTAGTGCTGGGCTCTGACCGGAGGAGGGCGCTGAATGAGGTGGATCGATCTTGAGTGAACAGACGTCTAGAAAGCCCTGCATCATGTACTTAATAACAATGCCAATGACGTTTTAATAGCGTTGGGTTTTAGTGGTGATCTTCAATGACAACTTCTATTTTACATAATAGGATTAACTTATTTCTTGCAACATTTACACATATAACAAATCATCACGTTCTACATTTTAAGTATCTTACAATTTTATCTGTCAATTATACGTCAATAAAGCTGGAAAAAAACCAAACATTTTTTGTGACAATGCTTCCATCAGAAACCCCTCATGGGACTGAAGGCTCCAGATGCTAAGCAGGTAATAATTTTTCTTTTTCTTGGCAAGTAGATGGAATTACAAACTGATATGATATGATCTATATGTCCTTTCCTTAGAAAACAAACAATGTAGAGGGCTGAGAAGATAAAACACTTGTAGATGAGTCTCATTCTCAAAGTCTCTGATCTTGAAGATGGGCTGACTTGCTTTCTACAAAGGAACAGACAGAACCTTGGCTCTCTTTGCCTCACAGGAGGTTAAAAGTTGTAACTGAGCATCACCTGAAGTTGTGCCCCTATATATGCTAATGGGAAATGATTGGGTGGTGCCAAAGGCACAGAGTTTCTGCCCCACGGGAAGAAAGTGGTCAGAAAATGTTTTTTCATTAAAGCATTTCAACTATTTGTTCCCACTGAACTTGGCTCTGGCTTTTGGACAAGTTCTCTAGTGCTCCCGTCTCCTTATGAGAAAGAGGGACAAGCTACAGGGTCCTTGGCTGCTTGGACATCAGAGAATCTCACTAAGTAGCCAGCAGGAGCAACAGGGTCCTGCTGGGATGTCACTCTCGTTGTCCTGGAAAAGGATGAAAGGGAAAACAAAACCCCGCTGCTGGGCCCCTGTCTGGATGGCCTGAGACTTCTCTGTCACTGCACTTTGAAGAATCAGAGGAAGGCCCAGGCAGACAGGGGAGTTGCTTTGAATTCTGGCTGCTTCAAAGGCATCCTTGAAACATCAATTGTTATCACTTGACTTTTTTGCAAAGATATGGCAAATGGGTAGGACCCGGCCTTGCCCTCAAGAAAACAGAGTTAATCAGTCAAAGTTTATCTTGGTACATTTCCATTTCCCTTACTCATTCACCAGGGCCTTCTCCCACGCATTCTCTCCCTCTAGAAGGAAGTCAGATACTAATTTTATAAGAAAGAGGGTTGTCAAAGAAAGAGCGGGCTCCCGTTGAAGTCTGCGTCCTTCCCTCTCCTATCGCTGCTGGGCCTGTGTCCTCAGAGAAGACCTCTCGGCTCCTACTTCCTCTCTGCAGCAAAAGCCCCTGGTCCTCTAGTGTTCATTCTTTCCTGGTCCTTCAGGAATACAGTTCCCAAGTAATTTTAGTGGATGGGGGAGGCTACATAATGGCCCCAAAGATGTGCAGATCTGAATCCTTGGCACTTGTGACTGTAACCTTATATGGCAAAAGAGACTTTGCAGGTGTGATGGCATTAAGGATGTTGAGATGGGGAGATTCTCCTGGATTATCCATGTGGGCTCTAAATGTCATAGAGGGTCCTCAGAGGAAAGAGGCAGAGAGATATTTGACAGCACAGAAGAGGAAGGATGGGACTGAAGGAAGACACTGTGCAGCTAGATGTGGAGGTGGAGGACAAGCCAACAAGCCAGAGAAAGTGGAAGAGGCAAGAAGACAGACTCCCCCTAGCCCAAGAGGGTGCTGATTTTAGACTTCTGATTTCCAGAACTATAAGAGAATAAAGGCATGTTGTTTTAAGCCACCAAGTTTGTGGTCATTTGTTACAGCAGCCACAGAAATCTAACACAGAGGACAAATGTCTGCTGAGAACAAAGATTACATTTCTCAGCCTCCTTTGCAGCTACATATAGTCAAGGTACTAGGTTCTGATCAATGGGACATATGTGAAAGTATAGTATCAACTTCCCAAAAATATTCTTAAAGAAAGGGGTGTGTCTTCTCTTCCTCTGTTCTCCTTCCTGCCTGGTAATGCCGACATGTTCTCTGGGTGCCAGAAGCCATCTTGGACCATGAGATGAATTTGGGAATCAAGTCTACCTATGGTCAACAAGATAGAGTAAACCTGGGAACAGACCCCTGGGAGCCATACCAAACAGGGCTGCCTGCCCAACATGTATGTAAAAGAGAAATAAACTGTGTTCCTAAATAAGTGCTTTTTGGGCCTTTCCATTAGCCCAACCTAATCACAGTGAAGAGCAACTAACCATAATCATGACAATACATCTCCTTATCTGTCTTCTCCAAAGGTCCCCGCAGATGAACATATGGCTCTATTTCCTGCTCACTAAAATTTTTAACATGGTATTGATCATAAATTGATAAATAGGAAGAAAATAATCTGATTAGTTTAATTTACAATAAGATGGAGTTGACTAAGAAACTTCTCATGGTTTATGTTTGAAGAATAAGTACATTTTTAATTACATGCCTCTCCTGACTACATTTCGGGCTTCAGGATAAAATAACAGGAGAAAGAAATGAGGACCATCCCCCATGGTCACTCTCCATCTTGAAAGTTTCCCCAACGGTTGAACTGTTGGGATTGCAGATGAATTTTTTTGTTGTTGTATTTTTAGGTGTTTGTAATTGCTGTTTAATTTTCATGTTCACTCTCGTTTTGTTTACCTCTGACTCATAGAAGACAGGTGTTTTCTATTTAGGTCTATTTCTGAACATTCTAATGTTGTTCTCTGTGCATTATTTTATGGGAATTAGCTGGATGGATTCTCCCCAGAACCCATGGGAGAACTCCCCAGATGGATTCTGTAGAAATAGCTACGTTTTCTCTTTATGGAATTCCAGATGGGCACCTTAAAAATAAAACAGTAGTAAGATTCATAAAATCTAAGCTTCAGTGAATTGTATTTTTCCTTCTGTTCATGGAACAAAGCTTCACTTTTGTAAGTTCATTTCCAAATCCTCTTTCTTTGCGAGGCCGCTGGAGATGGAGTTACAAATGCTGGTGTCTGGCCAGTGACCCAAGACACGTTCTTCTTGCTTGGAGTGAGAGAAGATTAAAGTTGGCCCTTGAGTGTTGGTGCTATGGAAAGTTTCTGAGAAATGCATTGACAATGAAAGCAACGTTTGATTTTTACACAGCTTATCATTGTATGTTGAATAAAGCACTTGTGAGTCCTGTGAAAACAGACGTTGTTGCTTAGTTTTGTATCTTCCTGTCTTTAACTAGGCCAGGAAAAGACATGTCTTTTTCCCTTTTCTCAGCATCTTGGCAACAATCTGTTCCAGTTCCAGCCAAAATCTAGAAGTGCAGAGAGAGGTGATTGAGAATAGCCATTAAAAAGAGACCAATATGTTTAAAACTACACAATGGGTTGGCTTGAACTTGGAAATGAATATCCAACTTGAATCTTTGTATCAGAGTGGTTTCAACAGGTTTTATTGGCTGCCTGTAGGGGAATGACTGTATCTTTATCCCTTCGAAGCATCATGGAGCACCCACAAGGGAACATTTCCAAGTTAATGGAGTCGTAGGAGCCAACTGAACATGACCTTTTCAGAAACACGTTGAAGAGGGTCAATGTTTTCTAGTCAAATTTGATATTTGAATTTTCAATGGACTGAAGTTGTTTAGATTTTTAAAATGAATACTATTCCTGTGAGATTTTGCATCTTTGAAAGAAATACTAAATGTATCTTTAAACATTGTGTAAGGTCTATTGTTGACAGTATGTCATCTGAACCTTTCACATAAACATATGAACTGGAATACAGAGATGCTTGGGAAACTGGATATTTTTAATAGGACGAAACAGGGTATTAAAAGTAGAATGTTGAACAATGGCCTTCTCATTGTAAATACCAAAAGGCTAAGAAATATACACTTTTAAAAACCTCATAGCAGTTGGTATGTGTGTGGGTGTGCAATTGATGATGAACTTGGTGTCCATGCCCTGGAGTGAGTGAGGAGTGGAAGTTACTGCCTGCGGGTCTACACTGAGGGTCCTTGACTGACTCACCACTAGTTGTCTTTTCCTGGAGCCACAAGCCTGCCTGTCTGTCTCCTTGAGCTTCATGCATTGCTTTATTGGGATAACCCATTCTGTTGGAACCATCTGGAAGTTTCTGGGTCAGTGACAGAGAGAGCTCATTGTTGTTGGAAATGTAATTAAGAGGTAAGTGGCCACAGACGTGTGGGTAAGTGGAGATCTAATCTTTGTGGAAGAAGGAGCTGTTTTCACATGGTACAGTCTCTCCTCAGCAGCAGTGACTGAGGAGTCATATAGAGACTTACAGAATTATTTATTTGACTAAATCATTCATTACTGTATGCAGAATCTTTGGCAAAAAATGATAGTAGCATGCTTCAGAATGTCTTCTACATTGAATTCCTTGACGATGGGCCCAAGAGCATGATGGGAAATTCCCTGGCATCCCATTGCACCTGTGAGACTTCTGCAGTGTGGCTTTGTGTCATTTCAAAGGATACTTAGTTTACAATAATAAATGTAGTTTCTAAACTGAGATACATTAAACACATGCGTTTGCTTTGCAAGGGTTCTAAGTCTTCCTTTTCCATTTTAAGTAGAGAAAAAGGATCCATAAGTTGTGGCTGTTCTATCTGCAAAACCACAAACATGCTCTCCACTAATAAATTGGGAGAAATAATGGTTTGTGCTAACGGAGATACCAACACACGACTTCAGAATACAGAAAATACTTCATTTTTTGTTTGTGTGAATAAATGAATGAATGAACTCTCACTTAAGCGGGACATGGAAGCACAAATGTGAGAATTTAAAGGAAAAGGATATATTTCACTTGAGATAACCAGCAAGTGTTCAAGGCCACCTCTGAACTTGATCTTGGCAGGTGGGCAGAGCCTTCTCGGGGTGGAGGGCTCAAATCCTGTACTGTGAACCCCCTCTTCTGCTCTAAAGTATGACAAGGAGGCTGTAAACCCAAGGAAATGATAAATGAGAGATACAAATGTCACCTTAGTGTATCAGTAAGTGTCACCAAGCAGAGGACTTTCTGGTTGACATGGTGCCACAGCCTGTTCCCTGGATCAAGAGCCTATAAGGGCCTCCTCTCTCTGTGGGTCCTATGTTCCACACCCAAGACTCAGGATTTAACTACCTCCAGTTGGATACATTTTACGGGAGACCAGAGTGTGACAAACATGTTTAAAGTGTGCTATAGGAGGAGAGACAACAAGGGTGAAGGGTGTCGAGAATGAGATCAATGTCACAAATGTGTTCCACAGACTGAAAGAGAAAGCCATAGAGGGACATGAATCTCTCAAGTATCGCGCCCTGCTCAGCAGTCAGGGCAGTATGAGTCCTGGAATCTCACTCCCCTGATAGTCGAATTCTCCTTCCCCTTGGAGTGGGGACTAAGGAAAGAGTGAGGAGAAGAACATTCGCTTTCTCCACTAGACGGATTGGTAGATGATTTGACTTCTAACCACATGGCACTTCCTGCTTCTCTCTCACTCGGCTCAAAGCTGCTTCGTCCTAGAACTTCTTGGGTCATACAAGGTGGAAAATGGCGTTGGCCATCTTGACTCTCCCATGATTCCATAAATCAAGGATCAGTGACAAGACAAAGGTAAAGTATCGATCCCAGAGACCAGCATTTACTAGGAACTTTAGGTGAACAATGATTACCTGTTATTGAAGATATGATTCTCCACAGTAGCTAAAATATAAGGGCTCCAAATGATACCATTGTCTCAGTGCCCACATGTTATTAGCACTGTTACCTTGGGGACCACATATTAATATCATTTCCTCGGTGTCCACGTATTGATACCGTGCCCTTGGTGCCCACGATGTGCTTCAGTTGCTCTCTTGAGAAGGGAGCGCCCAACTCTCCCTCCTCAGCTGCCCGGATACAGCTGCCCCTGGCTTTCTTCTTTGACACAACTGAGTCCTCTGCCTGGATTTTTGGGGACCTGGATCCCTCCCCAGGGATGCACATTGGATGGGAATTAACAGTGAAGATTTTCTCACGGATGTGTACCACACAGCAGGGAGCAAAAGTATCTGTTTTGTTCTCACTCGTTTTATTGGAAAGAACTCAGCCTAAGTATTAACAGGAGAAACTCTAGTGGTTGGTAGGGTCACAGAAGATGCATGTCTGGGGGAAGTTTGCTTTGGTGGATCCCACCTTGTTGACGCAGGTCTGCCTCTGTCTGCACGTGTTTATTTGGAGGCCACTAAATTCATGTTCAAATCTCATGTTCCACAGTCATGGCATCACATGTCATGGCACCACATGTCATGTCATGTAATTGAACATAATCACAGCAATACCGTTAATTGAAATCTTGCTATATACCTGATGTCAAGTTTTATATGAACTGCTTATATAATCCTTAAAATAAATCTATTAGATACAGTGATTATTTTATATATATCAACTTATTTAAATACATCTGAGAGGCAGTGTAACTTGCCCAAAGTCACACAGCTGGTGTAGAGGTCTGGGGGAATCTCTGGCCCCAGGCCTGCACGAGTCTTAAGCTTTCTAATACCATCTCTCACTGCTTATTAATCAAGAAAAAAAGGAATAGAAGAGCAAAGTTGTTTGGGACTTTTCCTATTTCTCTGGCATGAATAATTTATTCCTCTCATACAGGTATAAACAATGCCAACGCATATCTTTGGGGAAATAATTATGCAGAAGAAGTGATGCCATTGCACGGGATTTAAACATTTGATGAAACCTTATTTCTAGATATCTGGATCCTGAGAATTGGTAAAAGTAACGAGTCATGTCACTGTGTTTTGGTTTAGCATCAATTTTAGGGTCATGCAGGAAGTTGCAAAATTAAAAAACTTAGATTAAAAAAATCAAACCATAATCCCTTACGGCCTCTTGATTGAATGGAAGCCAGGAAGGCCTTAGGTCAAAATGACTAGAGAAGCGAGTACGGGTCAAAGTGGACAGACGAGGCAACAGTGACGCTCCCAGAGACGATGCGGAGACGGAAAGTCACCGAGGCAGGAGGATCTGGCGCTTATTGTGTAGATGTGTTTCATGGTGAGGTTTCCAAAAACACTGGCTGGTTATAGTGTACATTGTTAAATTCTATTGAACAGTACGCTCAAGCAAAAGTTCCCTTTTCACTACTTGGTATGGACCTCAAGACCTGAGCCCACTCGCCCTCACAGAATTGACGAGGCTCTGTGTCATGCTGGAACCAGTCTCCACCCCAGCCAGTGTGTGTCCCTAAAGCTGGGAATGAATCTCCCCCCGACATTCTGTCACCCTGTCCTCCCACAGGGAGTGGCAGTGATGCTGCAGTGCAGAGGGGACGACTTTCCGTCAGTTTTGGTGAAATCCACCCAAGATGTGGAGTCTGTCTGTCAGAGCTCACGGAAGGAGTGAACTCATCGCTGTGTTCCCGGGAATGAAGCGACTCCTAAAAGTCAGGAGGTGTAGGTTGTGGGTTTGTTCTCAAATGACGCTTGTCAACACCCTCTTAAAGTGATCTCGAGGGATGCCTTCCATTCCAACAAGATATCAAAGGGGATGTTTGATCCCACATGAGAACAATTCTGTGTCACATCGCATTCCTGTGGCTGAAGGACTCGAGAAGTCAGAGGCCGCCCAGCTCACCAGCCCCCCTCGCTCCCTGCTCTCCTGGCTGCCCTCTTTTGGTTTCCTTCCTGGTTCCAACTCCTCTCAGCCCCTGACTGCTGGTTCCCCAACTTTTTGTCATCCTGCCTTCTAACTCCACCTCTTGGTGGGTGAGCCAGCGATTGCCTCTGAAGGCTGGCGTCTTTTGCCCCAGCACCTGCACTGCTGGCCTCCTCTGGTTCCCACTCACCTTCTGACTGCCTGCCCTCCCTGGGTGACGTCAGACCCACCCTGTCCATTGTGGCTCCCTCAACCAGCGCCCTGTCTTCACGCCTTTTCTTAATTGAATCATTCCCATTCCACCTGCAGTCCAGGGTAAAAGTCTCGATTCTTCTCCCATTCATGCCCCATGCCCATCCCTTCAGTCCCCAGATACAGCAGTTCTGGTCCTCCATATTCATGACCCGGCCCTCCTCAGCACGTCTGCTCCCACAGTGTTGTAGGAAGTCTTCACAGCCTCTTGCAGGGACTAAGACAGTGACCAGGACCTTTTCCCTGGCTCACCTGGTTTTCTCCCCTGACCAGCCAATAATCACATTGTAGCTGGGATGATCTTTCTAAAATGCAGAACTGATCCAGGGATGGGTCTGCTTAAAAACTATTAGATACTCTCATACTTTGCTGGAGGAAGGGTGAACTGACACCCCTTCTGTGGAGGGGGGTTGGGCTATATTTTTCACAATTAAAAACTCACACACCCTTTGATCCCACAGCCCATGGTGATATTGTCATATGTGTAGAAGGACACACAGATAAAGATAGTCACTGGGGCCCTGTGTCCGTCTTCAAAAGTCTAGAAACATCCTGACTGTCCACCAATAGGGTCACTGGCTCAACAAAGAAGTAATCAACACTGAGATGGCATGCAGTCATTGTACATAATGCAGTGGCTCATTCTGTGCTGACGTGGGAAGGTGTCCAGGATGTGCCATGGTGGTGGACACTGTGTTTGTTCTGTCCAGACCCCTCCGAGACCCTCAGACCCTGTCCTCCATCTCTGTGTGCCCTTTCACCAGCTCTGATGAGCTGTCCCCCACTGGCCAGCACCTGTCCCCCTGTTGAAGAGGCTTCCTCAGGCTCCTGGAGCTGTCCCACCTGCCTGCTACGACCAAGGAGGGGATAAGAGCACCGTCCCCTGGAATGGCCCTGAGCTGCTGACCGACAGGTGTGGGACTATGAAAACCTAGCTTCCTGACTCAAGTTAAGGACGACCCCAGAGGTATTACTAAGTCCTGTTTCCTCCGCAGAATCAGAATCAGGCAGGACCAGCTTCACGGCTGCAGCCTGTGTGCTCAGACAGGGCCCTGTAGGAGTAGTAGGGCAGGGTAGTAGGAGGCCTCACTCTTGGTTTAAAGCTCTGCCATTGCTACATCTTAACACTTAATAGAGAACAAATTCATTCTAGATGTGAGTAGTATTTATAGAGCTCACTGTTGACTTACACACATTGAGAAACTCAAGTCATCAGAAGAATCCTTTTGTTTTCTCTTCTTTTGGTTTTTAATGTTTGCCTATATAAGTTGTGATGGTTAATTTTACATGTTAATTTGACAGAGCCGTGGGGAGCCCAGACATTTGGTCAAACATTATTCTGGGGGTGTCTGTGAAGATATTTTTGGATGAGGTTAACATTTGAATCTGTAGACTAAAACAGAATGCCCTCCCTAGTGTGGGTGGGCCTCATCCAGTCAGTTGAAGGCCTGAATAGAACAATACGGCTGGCTGACCTTCCCCTGAATAAGAGAGAACTCTTCTTGCCTGACTGTGAACTGGAACCTCGGCTTTTTTCCCCTTTCGGACTTGACTTGAACATCAGGCCTTCCTGGATCTGGAGCCTGCTGGCTTTCAGACTGGAAATACATCACTAGATCTCCTGGTTCTCAGGCCTCTGGACTCTGACTGGACCTAAACTATCAGCTCCCCTGGGTCTCCAGCTTCGTGGCTGCAGACCTTGAGACTTGTCAGCCTCCGTAATTGCCTGAGCCAATTCCTGATAACGAATCTTTCTATATATATGTACATCCTAATGGTTCTGTTTCTCTGGAGAGCCCTGACTAATACATAAGATTTGCCAAGTATTTTTCAAAACAATCCAAAATTGAGTAGAAAATGAAGGCCCTGAACCCTTCTTATGAGGTTGTGCAGCTCAGGACATCTTGCAAAATTTGGCCTTATCACCAACTTGCAGTGACATCGAAAAGAAAGAAGATACTTCTAACCTCTTTTCTGTAATTGCACTTTGCGAAAGGTTAATCTTGCTCAATACTGGGAGTCGTATTTACATCTGTCATGCTAGCCAGGATATTTTATAATCTTTGGAATTCTTCTGCACTTTTTGATAAATAATGAATTCCACAAAATAACACGGCACACACATGCACACACCAAGTGAGCGGTGAGCACAGAGCTGGTTGGCCCAAGCATCTTCCCATTTTGTCTCTGTGCTCAGATTCCTGCCTAATTATAAAAATATTGTGTAAATGTCAGTCACATGAATCTGTTTGTGAAAACGCATTGCCATGTGTGCATTCTCTCAGGACACCACACAGCGTGATTCAGCACGGAGTTGTGTCCCTGCCGAAAGACAATATTGAGCAAAACCCTCCTAAAGTTAAGCAAATGCAGGCAAAACCCCACAGAAACGCCACAATGACAATCATGCTTCTTAATTTAAATTGTGTGCTGACAGTCACAGGCCCAACCATGTTCACAACAGTCGGATCTGTTCTGGAGCTCTGGCTGTTCTGGAAGACCCTGGTTTTCTGTATGTTGTATGTAAGAGCATGGCAGTCTCTAGGGTTTGAGAAAAATAAAAGCACCGGTCATCTGTATCAAGTTAAACAACATAAATGTGTGTAATAAAATCCTTATTAAAAGAAATGAAGCAAATACTTTGTTCTCGCAAATGTGGCAGTTGTTCTGCAGTTTCGAAAACTGAGGAGATCCTACAGGTGGATTCAGAGGCAGCTTTCGTTCGAGGTTCTGTGTAGAACAGGGATGGCTGCAGCCACCTTCTGGAGGATTCCTCACAGGTGTCTTGGGGTGCTGTGTGCAATAAGCACAGGTGCTCCCCTGGGAGGCCGTGGGATGGACCAGCTCTGACTCCTTCTGAGGAAGAGCTGCCTTCTTACTAATATCAGGTATCCTTCCTGGTTCAGTCACAGGAAATGCCCCAAACTTTCTTTTCTGGCTCCACTTTCTTTCTGCATCTCAGTGTTCTCTGTTTTGTCCCAACTCCAAGAACCTTCTAGAGTTGGGAGGTGCCCAAAGCCTCATCCTCACCTGGTGCCTGAGGCCATCCTGGCCTGGTAGGACAGTGTGTGAAGTCTCAGCACCCTGTGTCCGGGTGTCTGGTCCTGGGTCCACCCTGGTGCACACCCGGAATTCCACATGAGCCCATGTGTCAGCTCAGCACCTCGGTTTTTCTCTTCCTTGTTATGCCCAGGCCCTTCTTTGAACCTGCTGGCCTCAGGGGCCTGGTACCCCGCCCGGCTCTTCCCACCACCTTCCCCACAGGGTGGGGCGCAGACTCCGACCTCGCCCAGCACCTTGCTGCTGTGGCCCCATGACCTCAGGCTCTTACTGCTGCCCTAATCTCCCCTCCCCGCTGCGTGTCACACTTGCTGAATTCACACCCTACATCAGCATCTGCCTACAGGGGGCTGTGTTTATTGGGACGGTGTGACGGTGGGCATGGGGGCCAGCTTCCCCCAGGCCACCTTATCCAGCCTGGGGCCATTTGGCCTCAGCTACTTCTTCCCCCTCCCAGGGCCCGTCATGTTTGTTAAGGCCTCATGTGTGCCTGGGCCTGTGCCCACCCTGGCGTGACTCGACATTGCAGGTGACCCGCTAGAGGTGGGGCTGCTGGGGGCAGTGAGACGTCCAAGGTGATGGAGATCCAGTCCAGCACTGACAAGAAGGTAACCCTGAGTAAGGGCAGCGACTTTATCCTTCCTTCTCACAGATGCGCCCGGTTGGCGGTGAGCCTGTGGTCTCCACTGTCTCAGTTCCATCGCTCTGGGGCCTATGGTCAGCCTCAGGAGACCCGCCGGCTCCCTCACCATCTGGCACCACAGTGGACCAAAGGCATCTCTTTGGATCCTAAGACTCTTCCTCTGAATACTTTCAAATCCAACCCACGTCCCGTCCCAAAGCCCAGGAGAGCAAGGCCCCGGATGGAGCCTTAGTCATGACTTTGTTGATGTTGGACTCAGTTCTGGTTCCGATCCTGCCACTGAACACTCGGGGGACTTCCAGTGTTTCTCTTTATGCTCCCGGTTCTCTCCCTTGGTGACTCCGTAAGCTCACGCAGCATCGACATTTGTTTCTTTGTACGTGTCTGTCTGGCAGTCAGTTATTCCAAGGTCTTTCCCAAGTTCCTTTGTGCCAGATCCTGGGGAGAGAGTATTAAAAAGACAGACCCTTACCCTCAGGGGCCTCACAGACGCAGAGTGGGCCGCCTCCATGTCGGCTGGTGCTCCAGCCCCTGTCTCTGTCCGGCCGACGACACAGAGCAGCAGCTTTCTGGTACTGACCCCCAACTGCAGTTTGGAGCCTGCGCCTGCGAGAGCATCACGGAGAAGGCAATGTGGATGGGGATTTTTTGAAGCAGAAGCAGCCCTCTGCCGCTTTAGATTCTCTCCGATTCTGGACAGCCGCACCTTAGACTTGGTTTTCAGAATGCAGTTGATGTCTCCACCAGGCGCAGTTAAGGGATTCTATAAAAGTGGCCCTTTGGGGCCCATCACTCCTTTCAATTCTCAGCCTCGCACCTGGAATGTACCCAGTGACTAGTGTGGTCTCAGACGCACGATGTTCATTAACTTTATACCGATTGACTTAGCAAAGGAACAAAGATATGAATGAGTTAGTTTCTGCTGGATGATCAGTCCTCCTCTGAGAGCATATGTTGACGATAATTGGACTCTGGATGGAGCAACTAGGCGAGCGTCCATCTCCCCCAGCTCATCCTCTCCCACGCTCACGGCCGAGAGCAGGGCGTGTGCACAGACGGTCACTCCTTCCTTAGTTCAGCCATTGCTCACGGCACCCTTCCTCCCGGCGGGGCCACGGTAGGGCCGAGGCAGCAAGCCCTTCTGTTCTGTGGAGATCACAGTCCAGCGCGAGGAGGGCGTATCATAAACAAGACACGAATGAGGGAGGGGATTCCAGAGGCTGCTTATATCAACGAGACCTGAGAGTGAGACCACAGCGGGAGGCCGGGGCTGGGCAGGGAGGAGTCTCGGGTTGGCTGACCCTGGCGGAGACTGTGGGACTGAGGCCCGAATAACCATTAGTAGAGAGAACCAGCAGCCTGAACAGCTGACAGGGAAGTGTCTCAGCAGAAGGAACAGCAGGTTCAAGGTCCCCAAATAGTGTTTGAGGCACAGCAAGGTGATGGGCCGGGTGGGGGAGAGGAAGCCCCGAGGAGGCGTCAGATGGCCGGGGCCGACCATAGAGACACTGGGAGTGAGTTTACTCTCAGGACGAGGAGGCCACCGGGAGCTGTCAGCAGGACCCTCCCACAGTGTCATTCATGCAGGGTCCCTCTGGTCACTTGGGGGACGGCTACGGGGAGAGAGGCCGGGAGGACAGGGCCCTAGCAGCAGGCGGCAGCTAACAGGTATCTGACATGTGCCGTCACCAGGCCTTTCCGGAGCATGTGTGTCACGGGGGCCAGCAACTTCCCTGGGAGGGTGTCGGCATCTCCCCGTGTTGCTGTCACCTCGTCAGGGCAGAAGAGCCGAGTCAACTCCTGGGCTGCTGAGTATGTCCAGGAGCTGCATCCCCTTAACTGTCCCACCAGAGCATGCAGAGGGAGGAGGTGGCCATGGCCAGGGTCACTACGGGGGACAGCAGACAGAATGATGCTGAGCTTCCATGTGGAGCGGCCTCACAGCCCTGCGGATGGGCCGGACCAGAGCCTCTGGGAGAGGTAAGGATCGAGCGACTCAGCGGCCGTGGCCTCAGCAGCGGAATCCTCAGTGACACTTGCTCATCCGCGAAAGGCCAGGGGCGACGGCTCTCTGTCCGTGGGGGTGGGAAGGCGAGGGTGTCAGGGCACCTTTTGTGGACACGGGGTTTACATCTGATGGCACAAGTGAACAGAAGTTGGATAGATGAGTCTAGAGCCAACAGGGGGGTGGCCGGCTAGGGTGGGGTTTAAACCCTGACAGGATGAGGCCACACAGGCAGAACTAGCCCAGAGGCGGGGAGGCCAGGAGCTGACAGCAGGTGCGGGAGCACCATGGCACAGCAGAGCGCAGGAATCCAGCATCCTCCAGGGGCCACCTGGCCAGGAGCAGTGTCTTCTCCCTCATCCCCTGGGCACCCCACTGGTGGCTCAAGGTCTCCATGATCCCTTATGGTCACCAAATAAATCACAGAGCCAGCAACCCCTGGTGAGGGGTTTTGTCTTTTTACAGCATCTCAGAGGGTTTAAAAAGTTGCAAACACATGGAGCGTGCAAAGGTCTGGTGCTGCATTTCCTGACCTGGAACAGCCCATCTGGAGAAAGGAGTTTTGGGCTGGGAGACCAGCAACCCAGCTCTGCTCCCACAGCGCCTCTGACCAGGGTTTCTGTAGGTTACTGCTGCCTGTTCTGCTCTCTGGCTTGAAGCCATAAAGTCACCTGCTTTCTAAGCACCCTGAGATGTGCTGAGGATGCTTGAGAGGCTGGCACTGTCTGGAGCTTGCACCATCATCAGAAAAGCAGAGGGCAGACCTTCAGTGCAGGGCTTCCAACTTCAGGGTGCACATGGAACCCTTGGGACTGGCTCTGAAGCAGGCTCTGACTCCATAGGTTGTATTATTACGCTCATTTTACTGGGGAGAAACCCACACTCCAGAGAGGGAAGTTGTCAGCATCACACAGCTGGGTTGAGGCTGGAACCTGGGCCTTCCGCTCTCCCGCCACCTTATATCTCCGCTGGGGACGGGGCCTCCCGGCATCTGCCTGCCCCCTGCTGCCCCGGGGGCCCTGGCCGTCCACCCTCCCCCGGGGCCAGCTCTAGCATTTTTGTGCGAGTGCTCAGTTCACACCAAGGATGGAAATAACCCATGACCTCATCCCGCCGGGCCTCCATCTTCATGAGCATTTTTTTAGGAATTTTCTGCTGCTGCTACCGGCCACAGGCACATTCACGCAGGAACTGCGCACTGTTGTTTCTTCTCTGTTGTTGGTTATGGTTGAGCAGTTCCCGTAACCCTCCCACACAGAGGAGGGGCGAGAAGGCCCCACTCACTCTCAGCCAAGGAGAGACTAAGAGGAAACAGATGCGGGCAGCTGTGACACCGGGCAGCCCAGCAGCTCCTTCACTGCTCATTGCTCCCGGCTCCAGGGTGTCGCAGAGACGGAGGCTGCCGGGCACCCTCTGCGGCTCCTCCCTCACCCCCCAAGGCACAGTGAAGGCCAGATGGTCCCCGTGCCTGGCCCTCCCCTCTGGACCCCCCAGTTCCCACAGGGACCCAGGACACTTCCCGGGGGCTGGCCTGGAACTCCCCAGCAGGGCCAGCAGTGGACTGAGCCTCTTCCTTCGATCCCATCCACACTTCACCCTCAGAGTTTTCTCATGGAGAGGAACCCTGAGGGCATTTCGTTCATTCACCTGTGAATCCGTCAGTTCACTCTCTCGCTCACGTTGACTGAACAGCTACTGCTCCTAACGCAGCAGCCGCGAGCACTCGCCCCGCCTTCCAGTGCTCACGCCTCGTCCTGTGGTCATCGGTTGACGTCCGAGTGCTTCTTGTGACCGGAAGCTGCCCTGCAGGCCGCTGCCAGGAGTAAGCAGGAATCTTAACCCCACTTCCTCTGTGTGTAAGTTCTAAATTTGCCGCAGAAGCCGCAGACTCCTGTTCCTAACTGTTCTTCAAGCATTTGAAGTCAGTGCCCACAGCTAAGCCCTTCCGTACCTGCTCGGGTCCCCTCTTCATCCTGCCCATCCTTCCCCTCCTGCACCAGGGTCTCATCGGTCCAGTCCTGGAACCAGCATGGACCAGGGTGGCTGGGGCACTTCTGTGGCAGTACAGCTTCATCCCACGTACCTGGGGCAGGATCCGCACCCCTCACCCCTCACCCCTGCATAGGATGTCCTAGAAGAGTTGACTTTTGAGCCCAAGCAGAGAGTTTTCACTTTATCCTGTTGTAATGAGCTGCCTGGACCCCCTGCTCATCCTCCCCATCACAAGACCCCATGGTTCACGATCTTCAGACTAGAGGAGTCTCTGGGCTGACCCTGTCCCCAGTCCTTGGCAACCTTGAGGCTGGCCGACTCTGGCCCCATCCTGACTCCAGAACCAGCTGCCTGATTGGACTCCGAGCTGTGCCAGGGTCTGTCTTAAGTTCCCTTTCTTTCCCCTCTCCTCTCCTCTCCTCGTCACCACTCTCGCTGTGAACCTCCTCTGTTCCCACAACTTGAGGACCACCTGTCAGAGGTCTGGCAGGGGATGTCCCCACTGCAGAGGCACCATGACGTCCCACCAGTGCCTCAGCCCTGACTAAACACAAACTCCTCACCTTCTCCACTCACCAGTGACCGTCCCCACCCCTGTCTCTGTGGGTGGTGTCCACCCCTCCTCGCATGGCCCCTCCCTGGCTCCCGTGGCCACAGCCCTGGCCACCTTGTGTTTTCCAGCTCCTCCTCCGGGCTCTGCCACGCTCTCCTTCCACCCAGGATGCAGTGTTGCCCTGGCTCCCGACTCACTCGCAGGGCAATGCGGGCCTGTCCACTGCACCGGGGGCGGCCGGGCTCTGGGCTTCTCCCCACGGGGCTCCCAGGCGCCCCCCGCTGGTCTGTAAGCCCCTGAGGTGGAACCAGCTCTGGCCCATTGTGCGTGTATTCAGGTCCTAGGCCAGCCCGTCCTCTCAGTGAGTGCAATCCACAGTTCTGAACTGAATCGAGCTACTTTCCAGGTGATGTGACTTCTTTGGGGCCTCTCCTCTTGACGCTTTGCTTTTCTGTCTCCCAGCTCTGAGAACCTGCCTGGGGTCCTCGTCCAGGTGCTAGGCCCTTGCCTGCTCCTCACAGCTCCTTCCATGTTGTCTGCTTCTCTAGGTCATGCTTGTCTGCTGCTGGACTGTCCCCAGGCCTATCTCTGTGGCCCCGACACTGAGCCTGCCTCCCTTTACTTTCCCCGTGTCTCCTGCTTCATACATCTCAATTTCCCACCAAGTCTGGGTGTTTGATTTCCAGGGTCTAGGAACTTTGGCCTGGCCCAGGCTGGTGTCCACAGACAGCAAGCCGGCCTTTTATTCTGACAAGATTCTGATTCTGATGATTAGATCAGGCCCATTTTTTAGCCTCTCAAGATCTTTGGCTCCAGCATCGGATGTGTTAACTGTCCCCCCCAGCGTCGCCACAGTCAGAGTCAGCTTTCTCTGTGCGTTGGTCACTGCTGAAAAGGCTCACAGGCCAGGGCTGGATGGAGAGCTGTTCTCAGGTCACTTTCCTTGCTGTGTCCTTGACAGCAAACATCAGCCTGCTTACCACCTCAGGACTTGTTTCTGTCCATACAGGTCAGAGGTGTTTTCTCTTAAGGTAATATCCACTGGACAGGGATGCAGGGGACTGCACTGAGCACTTCAAAAGTGATGACACTTTGGGCCAGTCCCCAGGCCTGGTGGTTAAGTTGGGTGCACTCTGCTTCAGTGGCCTGAGTTTGGATCCCAGGTGCAGACCTACACCACTTATTAGTAGCCATGCTGTGGCAGTGACTCACATACAAAATAGAGAAAGATTGGCACAGATGTTAGCTCAGGGCGCATCTCCCTCAGCAGAAAAAAAAAAAATGACAACACTGATAACAGAAGTTTCTGGAACCTGGCAACATATCCACATTAGTTTCCTAGGGGCACTGTAATAGACCATAAAGTGAGGGATGGATTAATGAGACAGAGATGTGTCACCTCACAGTCTGGAGGCCAGAAGTCCGAGACTCAAGTGTGGGCAGGGCTGTTCTCCCTCTGGAGGTTCTGGGGGAGGATCTTCCCGCTTCTACCAGCTCTGGGTGTTGAAGAGAATCCTTTCGTTCCTTGGCCTGTGGCTGCATCACTCCCACCTCTGCCTCGTTGTCACATGGTGTCCTCCCATGTCCCAGTGTCCTCATCTTATAAGGACACCAGTCATTGGGCTGAGGCCCACCCACTCCGGGATGACTTCATCTCAGTTTGACCACATCTGCAAAGACCCTGTTTCCAAATCAGGTCACATCACAGGTTCCAGGGGGACATGAGTTTGGGGGGATGTGGTTCAGCCTCCAACATCTTGGCCTCCTGCAGCTCTGCTCCATCCTTCTCCCTGCTCTTCCTTTAGACATGCACTTTCTCCACCATGAAAACTGATGATTTACTCAAGTCTCTCTGGGCTTTCCAAGAATTCCCCAGACTGTCCTGCTGTGCCCCCACCTTTGCTCTGTGGTTTTATCATCACACATGCCCTTTGTCCTGTGGAAGCTGGCCAGGACCCTCCCCTGCATGCCTTGTCTCTCAGTCCCTCTGGATGGTGGGGCCATGGAGTTCAGTTTCCTCATGCCTGGGCATCTCTCTGACTTCCATCACCTATGGAACACATTTTCCACTGTGCGAGCAGCCTCCACTCTGGTTGTGCCAATTCATTTTTCTCTTGCACACCATTAATCCCCACGCCAGTGACTTTCCTGGGACATCTCCTCCACCTATGATGCTCTCCCCGCATGTCATGATCCAGTCAGCTCATCTTCTGTCTTCTCAAGAAGCTCTCCCTGATTCTCCCCCCTTGGAAGAAATCTCTTCTCTTGAACCTCGTGGCCACGCACTCCTCGGAACATGTGTCATTACTTATGGTTCTTTTCTCCTAATCAACTATGAAGGTGGAATCACCATCTTCTTCACCCCGTGTATTCCTGCAATGCTTCGCAGTGCAAGACTTTATGTTGTAAGGCTTTGACAGTAAATGTATGACACATGGATGGACTGATGAAGAAATGCATTCAAAGCACCTTTGCTGACATGCAGAGGGAGAGGTCCACACCTCCACTTTCTGGCCACAGGAACCATCAAACTTTAAGCAAAGCAAGATGAACTGGAAATTGACAAAGATCCACTAAAAAGTCTTGAAGGGAAGCTGGGATATACATTCTCCTTTGGAATTTGAGATAACATCAATTTAGTTACATAGAGCCTGGATTTTTTTATGCAACTTTTTAAAATTCAAATGATGACTTTTATACCAATTAGCTGACCAAAACCAAAATATCTTACCTTAAACAAGACATGTACTACATTCTTTGAGTCAAGTTTCTTTTCTCTCTGTACATCAGAAATTGATACTCTCTACCAGATGATAAATGAACAGTTGCCATAGAAAAAGGCCTTCAAAAGTGTAAGCAGTGAGGGGCCGGCCCAGTGGTGTAGTGGTTAAGTTCGTGCAGTCCGTTTCAGCAGCCCAGCGTTCATGGGTTCAGATCCTGGTGCAGATCTACACACTGGTTATTGAGCCATGCTGTGGGGGCATCCCACATACAAAACAGAGGAAGACTGGCACAGATGTGAGCTCAGGGCCAATCTTCCTCAAACACACACACACAAAAGTGTAAACAGTGATCAAAGATCTTCGCCCTTTCTGGTTACAGTCCCCTCTCCTGCCCTGTCCTTGCAGACCCCTGTAGAAGGCCCAGGGACTGGACGGCAGTGTGGTTTGCTCTGCATGGGGCCTGATGTCCCTCTGCCCCTTAGTGGCCGCCAACCTGATGGGGACCAGGTGTAGAATGCCAGTCCCTCAGCGATGCTCCCCTGCCAGATTCCAAGGTGGCTTAGAACCAACCCATGCAACTCTCCTAACATTCTTTAGTGAATAGTGACCCGTCTACTCTGTGCACATCAACGCCCAGGTGCCCGCTGCTGCCCGCCCACAACTAGCGTGTGTAGCTGACCCCACACCATCCACCCTGGCCTCGGGCGATGTCTCACCTCCTCCGCCTCTGTCCACCTCCTCTCTCCATCCACCCCCCTGTCCACCTCCCCCTCTGTCCACCTCCTCCTCTGTCCCCCTCCCCCTCCCTCTGTCCACAGTCCACCCTGGCCTTGAGTGATGTGCCAGCTCTGGGGAGTGGTGGGGAGTTTGACTGTTGCCACTATTTTTACTTCTCGAGTCTTTATTCTGCATAGCCCGCACATCAGCCTGCCCCACTAATTGAGCCTATGGAAGCTGATTATGGGTTGTTCATGCCTTTGGGAAAATATGTGCCAAATGGACTCGGCCTTGTGCTGGATGTCTGCAGGGAGAGGGCATCCTGCGGGGCCCAGACCAAGCAAATGAAGTAGGATTTGGATGAAGATAAATTCTCTCCATTCTATTTCTCCATCATCTGACTGCATGAAGTAAAATGTATTGGCTTCCTTTACATTAAATATCAATTTTTTTTTGCACATGGTAAATTAATTCATCCCTATAATAACTCCACCAATATATAGACTAATTATTTCCACCCCCTTATTCTTTTGTGTCTTATTGGTTGTTATTTATTTGGTTTAGAAAGACCACTCTCACTTTGGATAATGTGAAACATATTTAAAGCATAAAACTCACATTCTTTCTCTTAAGCAAAAAGGGGAGTTCAGCCAATCTTGCTGGTTTTATTTATAGCATTTTCTTTCCTGAGAGAAGACAGGAAAAGCGAGTCCCTGCCTCCTTCTCCTCTGGCTCCTCCTCTGTGGTCCCCCAGCTGGAGGGGCGGAGGAGCAGGGGCGGGGTCAGCGCAAGGGGCTGGATGTGGACCCCTGTGCCAGGTGCTCAGAGCAAATGCGTGATCAGAGGAGGAATTGTGTCATTGCTTCGAGGGAATGAATTAAACGTGCTTCCTCCTGTGTCTGATTGACAGCACTGCACGGGAGGAGCGGTATAAAGACCAGCAGGTCTGCAGAGCCGGGCAGAGTCTCCCCCTCCAAAGACCTCTCTGGACGTGATTCCCAGCTTGAAATCAGCCATCGCTGCGGCTTTTTCACACACCAGGCAAGGACTTTTTAATTTACTAAACTATTTCATTGTACTTTAATTTTCAGAAAAGGCTATTTAGATTTCTAAGAGGGGAGAAAGACAAAGTGCAAAATAGATTTATAACTTAAGGTGGGGTATGTCTCTGAATGCTGAAACAGCAGCATGTCTTCGCATTGCGTTTGCCCTACTTAATTGAGGAACCGGGAGAGGAAACCTGTTTCCAGCGTGTTAATTGCAGCGTTGTGCTAGGACCTCCCTCCGCGTTTGCACCACTCACGATTTTTGCTGCTTTATGAATGTACCTGCCTGGGAACTGGGGCAAAGGCTTGAGTTTTCAGCCACAGAATAAGAAATTTCCACATTAAAGTTTGTAACTGAGCAGGGACCGTGAGAAAGGAATTGGAAAAAAATCTTCCCGAGAATGTAAAAAAATAATCAGAGAGATTATAGAGACTCCAATTCTAAACATGATTTAGAGCTAAGTGTTTTTGAACATTATTAATGAATAATATATAATAAATCCATGAAAAATGCTGTGAATGCCATAGAATACAGCTATTCTTGAAAGTTTGGGGATAATTTGCATGTGAAAAGAGAGCTGGTGATCAGCATGACTTCTGCTGGAGGGAAGTGGGGTTTGTTGCCAGGGGTGGGAGGCTTCGGACAGTTTGAGGAGTGAGGAACTTAATCCTGTCACTCTTGATGAGGTAAGGAGGTAGCTCTCAGTCAAGTTATTTTCTGCTTTGATTGCTGAAATAGAAAGCGTTCTAAAAGATGTTTATAAAGTTCTAATGACATTCTGTTGCAGAAAGGCTTTAGAATCTCTTCTTTGGAAAAAAATATAACCATAAGCATACGCTATAAATGTGTGAAAGTGGAGCACACATTAACGAGAACGTGTGTGCCTGTGTGTCTGTAGTGTGCACTATACGAGGAGATGTGCGGTAAGTGTTGCAGTCTAATAACACTGGATGACGTAAGGCTATACCAACCAGACCAGTGATTCTCGAGCCTGCTGTATTCTTTTTTGTTGTCACAATCCTGTGAGATAAGATGGGACCCTCACGTTCGTTCATGTGACAAGTGGCAGAGCACTGACACTCTGTAACATTCTACTGTTTTATCAGAGGATTTGATTTTGTTAGGAATGGAGTTCAACTTACTCTGTTTAAGCTGACACCCAGGAAGCTGAGCGTCCAGAACGTTAATATTTTGGACAGAGCCCGCCTGTGTCAGAGCCAGCCATCACCCTCTGTCTGTGGGGGACAGGCGGGCCATGTCTGGTGGATGGTGAAAAGACACAGGGAAAGCACTCCAGATGTGCTCGCCCACCATTTATTCTAAGGCCGCTCACGGAGTGCTGACTGAGTGGCAGGTACTATTCCAGGTGTGTCACAAGTGTTTACTCACGGGATGTAATCCTCTTAAGAGCCCCGTTAACAGCGTCCTCACGGTCGCTCCTGCACTGGGAAGTCAGGGAGCGAGCGTCCCCGACGCACAGCCATGTGCGGTGTGTGTAATAAACACGCGTGCTCGCTGTGCTAAGCCAGCCCTTAAGAATCTTAACTTGCTTAAGTTATTTTTCACCATAACCCTATGAGGAACGTACTTTAAATGATTATTTTTCATTCTACAGATGAGGAAACTGAGACACAGAGAGGTTAGATAAGCTGCTCTAGGTTGCACAGCTGGTGCCTGGCAGAGCGCAGCTTTGAGTCCAGGTGGTCTGGGGCTTGCCCGTTGTGCCCAGCTGCCCCCTCAATGTGCTACTTGAAAACAATGTTCATGGGTTTCTTTGCGGTTAGACTGTGTAGGGCAAAAGTCTGAACTCCAGAGGGAACCTGGCGGGCCTGCAAGGCACTCCCTTCCTCCAGGGAATGTGTCTGCATCCCGGGGGGATGGCGATTCCCAGTGACCAAATATTTCTGCAGAGGGAGACTTCTTGAATTTCTTCAACACTGAGAAGCTAGTGATCGCTGATATCCTAAACAGGGGAGGAATTAGGGTCTTGGTTTTGGCTTTGACTCACAGAGGGATGCAGCATGTTGGTAGGAGGGGCCTCGGTGCCCCACACGCTCATTCTGGGATTGAGGAAGCTGAGACCCAAGGGGACTCGCTGAGGTCTAGCAGGGGTTAAAAGTGGAGCGGGCATCCGGCCAGGCCTCCTGACTTCTGGTCCAGTGTCTGCTGAGCCATGCCAATTGAAAATCCCCAAGAATGGAAAAACAGGCCTGCAGGAAAATAGAAAAGCAGAGTAAAAATGATTACTAAGTAAAATACTATGATTTTGTAGTCACGATACACCAAATTAAGCTTATTTCTAAGCCTCATATGCAGTTAATATTTATTCTATTTAAGTTATGCACAACTTTTTTCCCTTGGCTATTTACACAAAATGCCTGCACGGATTATTTTCACCGTGCTGATGTGTGTCTATAGCCAGACTTCCTGAGTTAAGTCCTGGCTACTCCCCTCCTTAGCGGCATTGTTCTGGGCGAGCACCCAACCTTTCCAACACTTCATTTACCCATCTGTAACATGGGGGTGACAACAACAGTACTCACTTCCTAGGTCACTGTGAGGAGTAAATACATGAATATTTACAATGTGATTAGCACAGTGCTTGTCAACAAATACTAGTCCCAAAAGTATTAGCCATAGTTAGAAGAATCTCATTTGAAAAGCAAATTTCTTATCTAGCTTTTACTTCCCATAAATCCATTTGTTTCTGACTTTTATATACAAACTGTTTTTCAGTGGTCAAGTGAGTAAAAATTCCAGTTTACACTAAAAGTTGCAACTGCGTATTCATAACCACAAGGGTCTGATTTACCTGTAGGATCGACGGCAGAGAGGCGGGATGCTCTGGCCACTGGTCCTGCTGGCCCTGTGGGCCTCCTCCGGCGCTGGAGGTGAGTGCGGGCAACGCCTCCAGTTATCTGGGCTCCTAGGATGTGGGTAAAGGATGAGGGGAAGACAAAATAAAGCTTGTGGTTGGCATGTAACTTGTTAGAACCTTCTTAACCTCATTTTAAATAAATGTTTATTTACTCTTGAATCCATAGACTATGAAATTATTTACTATGGAAAATCCAGGTATTAGAGAAAAATATCTTTCCACCTGGAGATTCAACATTTTGCTGGGCACATTTTAGCCCTTTTTCTATATGTTATATTTATAGCACTGGAAGTATTTGGTGTTTTATAACTTCTTTTCTTCCCACTTTTTTCCTACTTAATATATCATAAATATTTCCCCACATGTTTATTTTCTTACAGCATGATTTTTAATGAGTGTACAGTATTCCATTAGAAGAAAAACCCTAATTTTTTCAGACTGATTACCATTTACATTTTTACTTTATTTTCGCTAGTATGCATGATCCCACAAGGAACACTGTTGTGAATAAACCTTTACTAGCATTGGTGATTACATCCTTAGGGTAAGTTCCAAAACTAAGATTGCTGAGTCAAAGGTTTTAATTATTTTAAGGATTTTTGATATATTGCCAAATAGCTCTATTGAAGGTGGTACAATTCACACTTCCATTGGCAACATTGCTTATTATAATGTTTTAATTTGCCAATATTAGATGAAAAGTTATACTTTGTTTCAACTTTCTGTTCAGTGAATTGTTTTGAATGATTTAAACTGTTATAATTTGGCGAGGTCTGATAACTTTTCTTTCTGGTAGTTTAGATGGTGACTCAAAACCATTCATTTACAGACTTGAGACCCATTATCGAATCAGATCCTTGCCTCTAGTGTGCATTACAAATGGGAGAATGCATTTCTATACAATAAAGAGATACCAACGTCATTTGTTTAAATCAGATGATCTCAATAAAAAAGCAACAAATAATCCAGTTACTTCCTGAAAAAGCATCAACAGCCACACTAAAGATCCGTTTCTTTTGCAGGATATTTTCTGGGCAATCGAAGGGCAGAGAGAGGGTTGCACTTAAGCCTCAGAGCTGGGATGGAAGAACGGGGAGAGCAGGGTGGCTCAGGCTCCTGGTCTAGGACAAAGCGTGAAGCGCGTGCCAGAGCGTAACTCTGGGCACGCTTCCTTCCTTGAGGAAGTCTTGCTGTGAAAAGTGTCAGCTGGTCTGGACAAAGTGCTCAGTGACATGGCTGGTCTACCTTCTGGCGCACGCTCCCCGACCGGTCAAGGATGGAAGCGAGCCCTGTGGATCAGCAGCTGTTTCGGGGACCACACTTTGAGTAGCAGCACAGGGAGAGAGGATAGTGGTTTTACATGAAGCACAACATTACCCCTCCTGTGAAAGAGGAAGGAAATCACAGAATATTGGGGGGCCCCATTAATTTGCTTGCACATAAAATCACAGTTTACCGCCCAGAGTGTAAGATCACCTCTCCTGGCTTGTGCTTGCCCTGCTTGCTGGTAACCTTCATGCTCTGTTCCCCTGGGCAGCTGGTGACCAGGACGAGGACTCTGCCTTCGACCTTTTCAGTGTCAGCAACATAAACAGGAAGACCATTGGGGCCAAGCAGTTCCGGGGACCTGACTCCAGTGTGCCGGCTTATCGTTTCGTCCGGTTTGACTACATTCCACCAGTGAACGCAGATTATCTCAGCAAGATAGCCAAGATCATGCGGCAAAAGGAGGGGTTCTTCCTCACGGCCACCCTAAAGCAGGACCGCAAGTCCAGGGGCACTCTCCTGGCTCTGGAAGGCCCTGGCAACTCCCAGAGGCAATTTGAGATCGTCTCCAATGGCCCTGCGGACACCCTGGATCTCACCTATTGGATAGACGGTGCTCAGCATGTCATCTCCCTGGAGGATGTGGGCCTGGCTGATTCCCAGTGGAAGAACATCACCGTGCAGGTGACAGGCGAGACCTACAGCTTATACGTGGGCTGCGACCTGATCGATAGCTTCACTCTGGACGAGCCCTTCTATGAACAGCTGAAAACGGAGAAGAGCAGGATGTACGTGGCCAAAGGCTCTGTTCGAGAGAATCACTTCAGGGTACGTACAGCAGCATCATGGCCAAGTGTAAGCAGCAGCTTTGCTGAGAAGTAACCAACTCAGGCATCTCAACGCAATGCCTGTGTTGGAGTAGGTCAGGTTTGGCCTTGGAGAAGCATACCACACAGGCACACACACATACACTTGCACACACACGCACACAGACACACACCACACATGTACACTCACACATGTGCAGGCAAATGCACAGACGTGCACACGTCACACACAAATACCACACATGTGCACATACATCCACACATAAACACCACCCACATGCATGCACATATTTACACAATGCATACAGATGCATGCTCATGCTCACATGCTTACACACACAATTACACACATGTGCACGCAACACACTGCACACATGTGTGCACACACTCACACACCACACACGTGCAAGCACATGCATGCACACACACAACACACATACCTTTCTAAACCAGGAATATGAAGAGTGAGTTGTGGTAGGTGAATCTCTTACTTGCACAAATGGTCATTGATTTCCAGATTGAAGATTGACTTAATGATCAAAGAATCAACCCCATTCAAGTGTTTCTGGTAACCCCAGACTCACTGTAGTGTTCTGAACCCACTCCCAAATTCCAGTTTTAGTACTGAAATGGTAGGAGAACAAATTAACAACTATGTTTTCTAAGGAAAGGGCTATTGATTTATGAGGAAATAGGTCCATGTTCATCTCAGTTAAAGTATTTTTTGGAAGAGGATTTTTCTAAAACTCCGGGCATTTAGAACCTACAGTGGAGGGTTAGTACACAGCTATCTTCCAGATGTGTGTGTATACTTTGGAAATAAATGTCTTTAAACTCAGTTATTTGAGTACAATTCCTACAGATCCTTCTCTAGTTATTGAATTAATCTCTGGGGGTCACCAGAAAGCTTCTGTGGCCATATGCAGTTGACCTTGCCCCCAATGTAAGGAGTCATTTACCATGCACGGTGTGGAAGGCACTCTTATCTTACAGACCTATTGTCTATGTCTGGGATTGGACCAGGGAACGTTTCGGAGACCTTTAGGCAAATGCGAGAACACCGGTAATCGTCAGAGTCTCTTGCAAAGAGGGAATAACCTAGAATATCCACCTGAACATGTGTAGAAGACAGAATTTGCCATCTCTCTTGGGTCCACCATCATTCTTCTTTATGGAACACTTTCTTGTTCTTATGTTAACTCCCATTGTCTATGATATGCCAAAAAATGAAGTTTCAAAAGTAACATATACAGGATAACCCAGCATAAAGAGATTTCAAACCTACTATGATTTCAAAAAGCATAGAAAGAAATATTCTATTTTAAGATTACATCTTGTATTTTTAATATGTCATTTAGCTTGGCATTAGACGTTTGATATTTATCCGTTGCTCTGTTTCTCACCTGTGTATATTTACAGGGTTTGCTGCAGAATGTCCACTTAGTTTTCGACAATTCTGTGGAGGATATTCTAAGCAAGAAAGGTTGTCAGCAAAACCAGGGAGGTAGGTGTGTTTTGAACAATGTATTTCATATTTTATTTCTATCCCAGATGGATTTCTACTGTGATTGTGTGTGTGTGTGAATGTGGGCTAGTGAAGATTTAAGTAAAAATATTTGAGTAAATTGCGATCATTGTCTTTGAGTGAGATGGCTAGTTAATATAAACATATTGACATCTGAAAATGATAAATTGCTTGAAGGATTAATTTTGAATATTTTTTGATAATTCAAAATAGTCCATTGGCATTTTAACATGATTTTAAATATATGCAAATTTTCAGTCTATTAATGTGTGCAGATATCTTACTAAGTTTACACTGCAGATATTTGTCAAACTTTGGTTTACGGAAATTTTCTTGTACTATTCATAGCTCTTGACATAGCCTATTATGAAAATCTACACTACTTGAATGATTGACAGATAATCCTATTGTTGTTGTCTGTTAATTGCATTTTGAATTTGTGTCCAATAATAATGTGCCAACATTTTCTTGAGTATTTAATTCATGAAGGTCACTGCGCCGGGCTCTCTAAATGCAATATGTCATCTAATCTTCAAAATACCTGTGAGATGGGCAGGTTCACTTTCCTCATTTCACAAATAAAGAAGTCGAGGTGCAAGGAGGTCCCATTAACAGTCAGGTGTAACTACCTGTGAGAGGAGAACCTGGCTGCCCACCTGGTCTGAGGGTCTCCAAAGAAAAGTCTCGAATCTGTTACATGATTCCATTTTGTGATTTATTTTCATTAAGAGCACTTCTTCACATCAGCTGTAACCTATGACAAATACAAATCGTTCTTTTATGCAGCAACATATCGAGAATACATAGGGTTTGGAGCCAGCCCCGTCGCGTAGCGGTTAAGTTCACGAGCTCCACTTCGGCAGCTCCGGGGTTTTGTGGGTTCAGATCCCGGGGGCGGACAGACGCACCAGTTGTCAAGCCATGCTGTGGCGGCGCCCCGTATAAAGTAGAGGAAGATGGGCATGGATGTTAGCCCAGGGCCAGTCTTCTCACAAGAAAAAAAAAGAGGAGGATTGGCAATGGATATTAGCTCAGGGCTGGTCTTCCTCACACACACACACACACACACACACACACACACACACAAAGAATACGTATGGTTTGATGTCTGTAATGCACAGTTGCGGCTATGTGACCCAGCACTCGAGCCCAGAACAGGGAGCTTTGGTCTGACCGCTCAGGTGCACTGGGATCCCTGGGTGGTGGTATCCCGTGTGCTGAGCAAGCTGCTCTGTCTCAGCTTCTGCTCTGCCTGGGGCTACCGACTGAGTCCCATACTTTTCAATCTAAGGCTGTCCACATTTCAATCTGTACATCTTTCAGCTGTTGGTTGGTTGAAGTACACAGTGGGAAAAAGGACGGAATAGTGATTTTGAGCCAGCCTGTGGCATGAGGAGAGATTTTAATACCTCCTGTCATCTTACTTTCAATTCCAAACTCCTCGTTTGCTGTAGCTGCTGTAGCTCGGGACCGCATCTCGGCCCATATCTCCAGCTCCCGCTGAAATGCCAACTACTGGTCCCTTTGAATTGTCATGGTCTTTTTGGGAGGTATGGTCATTATAAAAGCAAAAAGTTCTGAAAAGGCTAAGACAGTAAAGTGACATCCGGCAGTAGTCCCGCTGGGAAATTTCAGCAGGACACAGAGAGAAAGAAGGTGGCTCAAGTGCATGGTGCCTGCTGGAGGACAGCCTCGCTCATCCTTAAATAAAAGCCGAGTGTCCTTCGAGTGGTTGCTCTGCTAGGCCGGCCCATCGCTGCGACAGACAAAAGGAAAGGGAGACATTTTACCCACGACAGCAGGGGATTGGAAGTTCCCTAACCCCAGTTCCAGTCCTACGCTAACTGGAACCCCATGGTACTTACTGTGCCTTTTATCAGAAGGGTGACCGATGCCATAAAAGAGGGGCACTTGTAAGTGTGTACCTCAGGCAGCCGTGGACCTCTGGGCACCTTCTGTGGTTGCAGACTTATTTTCCAACTGATATCTATGCAGAGTGATTATATGTTCACGTTTATGTAGCTGCGTCTGGTCCAGGCCTAGGGAGTGCGAGGGCGGCTCCCCAGACCAATGTGAATTACAATCCATTTATAACCAAGTAACAAACACTCAATCACAAAATGCCCGGCAGAACTAGAACGTTCACAAGTCATAGCTCAGTAATGGAATGTCTATGAGAAACAAGGCATTTAACCATGTGACAGTCCCCGCAGAGGAAGTGGGCTGGGCTGTGGCTGAGTGAGACGTGTCCCACCGAGTCCTGGGCACCGCCAGTCTGTGCCGTCCGGCTCCGTCCGAGGATGACGCCTGTTTCTGGACTTCCCAGATCAGTTTTGTGATGTGTGTCATAGCCACATAAGTCCCGTGGATGAGGACTTCAGAGGGCCTGTGTGATTCCTGCGGCAGGAAGAGGAGAATCCCCAGGTCGGGGTTCCGGGAGAGTCTGCCCTTCCCTTCAGGGGATCCCGCGAGGCTGGCAGAGAAACGATGTCGGTGTAGGGAAGGGGAAGGTGAAGTCTCCATGAAATTACTTATTTAGCGTGCGGACGACTGGATTTGCAGAACAAGTAGCCTAAAGAAAAGGTGTTTAGGATGGAAAAACAAGATAAATGGAGAATTGAGAGGAGTCAGGATTTATGGAGAATATGTGGTTGAAAAACAGATTTGGGGGGGATTAAAAAAGGAAAAAACAGGAAACTCTTACCTCTAATTAGTTAGAATAAGACGCATGGCGCGAAACTCCGGCATCTGCAGTGACGAGTGTGTTGGCCTCTAACGTTTTTGAATTTTCCTATCCCTAAGCTAAACCTCTGTTCTGGGCAGTCTTTGAGCGCTAAGTCAGTACTGCGGTCTCTGAAGCGGGGCCGAGTCCTTTTTCAAAAGCATGGCGGTAATGGGGAACAGCTGCCATCACCACTTCTCGTTGTTCTCGGGCGCAATGTGGCATCCAGCCACCGCAAGGACAAATGCGACAGCCTTGCCCTGGTGCCCACTGACGATGCCGGCCCCGCTGTGTCAGCGCCAGCCCTGCTCACTGTTCTCCGTGTCCCCCCCTTAGCGGAAGTCAACGCCATCAGTGAAAACACAGACACGCTGCACCTGAGCCCCCAGGTCACCACTGAGTACGTGGGCCAGAGCGCGGAGAAGAGGCCCGAAGTGTGTGAGCAGTCCTGCGAGGAGCTAGGCAGCATGATCAACGAGCTGTCGGGGCTGCACGTCATCGTGAACCAGCTCCGCGAGAACCTGAGGAAAGTGGTGGGTGCCCGGGGAGGCAGGCCCAGGAGCACTGGTCAAATGCATGTAGTTAGAGGACTGGTGGGTGGACGTGAGGACTCTGAATGAGAATATGGTCACGGGCTGCACATTCTCCAAAAGGAATTCTTAACTTGGGGAAATTCATCTCCCCTGTAAGTAAGACCTACGGGACATAGGGAGACACTCATTTAAAGGATGGAGTGTGGTGAGGGATGGCCACAGAGGTTTGAGAAGTATGTCCCTAAAGATGTGACGTAATCATAGCCACATTTGTTTTTATCTTCATATCATGTCAAGGGAGAGAAAAAAGTGACCCAGGGGCTTTAGAATGTGTGACTTAAAGCTTATAAAAGGTTGCTGACAGTGACCTGGTTCTCTTAGTCATGTTATCCTGTGATGTCCACATGCTGAGCGCACACCCAGGCAGAAGTGACCGTAGCTTGTGCCCCCAGGGACGTGAAGGAAGTGATGCCACAGAGGCACAGGGGGACAGGACAGCAGAGGGAAGGAGTCTCCAGTCTGGGGTCTCCTTCCGTCCTCGAGGTGCTGCAGAGAGGTGCTCAGGGTGGGGTGCTCCTGGTACCCACTACCACCACCTCCACCCTCTGCTCCACAGCAACGATTCTGGTCCAGGGTGGGACCAGCACAACTTCCATTCCATGGGGAGGTAGAAGGAATGGGTGCAGCAAGGGCAGCTCCTGGCAAAGGCCAGGGTGCTGGCTTAGGAAGCAGCCAAGACAGAGGGCCCCTTCTGGAATCTTCCACCATGTGATGGCTTTGGGGCAGGAAGAGGCAGCTGGGGTTACAACAGACCCCCCCTCCCCCACCGCCTCCCCTGCCCAGTACTCGCTGACTTCCTGTAGAATCTCCACTGTGTACAGGGGAGAAATTTAAAATACTGAGACAGGGGCTGGCCCAGTTGGGTAGCAGTTAAGTTCGAACGTTCTGCTTTGGCAGCCCGGAGTTTGCAGGTTTGGTTCCTGGGCAGAGACCTCCTCACCACTCATCAAGTCATGCTGAGGTGGCGTCCCACATAGAAGAGCTACAACTCTACAACTCTGATACACAACTATGTACTGGGCTTTGGGGAGAAAAAAGAAAAAGAGGAAGATTGGCAACAGATGTTAGCACAGGGCCAATCTCCCTCAAAAAAAATCTAAAATTTAAATGTTAAAAAAAGGAATACTAAGACACGTTCGCAGCATGCTCTGCTCTGCAGTCAGTCTTAATAAATGATAGGCACTTCCTCCCCAGAGCTGCGTTAGGCGGCGGCGTCTTTAAGTTCGCTGTTCATCAGGACACAGGGCTTCAGCCTGGCTGAAATGCTGATGGTGGCTTGAGAGGTTGTCCAGAGAGAGACAGGAAAGAGAGGACAGGGCAGGAGAGGATGAGCGTTTGCGCGGCAGCTTCTCACTCTCAGACTGAGGGTTTAGGACAAGTTTACTTAACTTGGAGTCAGGGATTAAGGAAATTTTTGAACTCCCTAAAATTGCACAAAAATACCAAGAAGGCTGTGCTTCTGCACATTTTGTGCAAGAGAGAATTCATGTCTTTCATCTGATTCTCAAAAAGCCTATTCCCGCAAATCTGAAGTCTCCACATAGGGAAAGTGTGCCCACATAAACACAGTTATATGCCTGTCCCTGCCATCGTGTTATCAGAGCATGTCTGTCATATCTGGATGATTGGTTGGTGGGGAGGGGCCTCCTTCTCCCATCCAGCACCGGCAGTGGCTTCATCCGCGGAGGCATGACGCCTCAGTGATGGAACCCACTGAACAGAAATCAAAGCCAGTGAGCATTTAGAATAGATGTCAATTCTGTGCTTACAATGAGGGGGCAGCGTGGAAAAGCAACATAAACAGTGCAGACAGGGTCTGTTTGGCTAAGATCTCGGTCACGTGAATCTTCTTAGGTTTGAATATAGTCTCCCTTTACGGGGCTGCGCCGTCTTGGGCAGGGTCGCACCGCACACCTGGCGGTTTCCACTCTTGACTGTGAGAGCTCTTTAGTTAGCGAGGAATGTTCTGTCTCATCTGAGAGCGTGATGACTGGATTCTTGTCTATGCTTAAACCTTTCCCTCCATTTTCCAGTCGAATGATAACCAGTTTCTCTGGGAGCTCATCGGTGGCCCTCCTAAGACGAGGAACATGTCAGCTTGCTGGCAGGACGGCCGGTTCTTTGCGGAAAATGAAACCTGGGTGGTGGACAGCTGCACCAAGTGCACCTGCAAGGTGAGACCCAGAAGCACTGTTCTCTTCCTGGGTGCAGGAGGGCAGGGGCAGTTATCCCTCAGCCGCCACTAACTCTCAGTGTGTCGCGATGGCCTGGAGACCGGTCGTGTTGCCTGGCTAACTGTAAAAGGTGTGGGGATGGAGGGAAAGCTGAGAAGAGCCATGGAAGTAGAGGTGACTGAACGTAAGGCTTGGACAAACCTCATTGCTTTGCACATAAAGAAACCAAGACCCAGAGAAGTGAAGTGACTCGGCCAGCGTCACCAAGTGGTCAGAGATGGCTGGGACGGAGCCGACCTGATATCCTTGTAGCCTGTACTTAATTCCGTTCTGTTCTTCGAGGGCTTGGAGGCTCAGCAGAAACGCCTGGGGAAATGCAGTCTCCACCGGCAGCAGGAGAGACGGCTCGCTTACTTCCCTCTCCGTATCTCATGTCAGTCTGCTTCCACTGGCCGTGGCCTCGCATGTCAGCCAGTGCACGCTGACCTTGCCCATTCTTTCTCCCCTCCTGCCCACAGTACAGAAGGGTCTCTGTTGTGTTCTCCTTGCTCGGTGATCGGAGAAAGAAGACAGCGGGCATGGAGAGCCGGCTGTGGGCACTAACAAGAGAGGGATGACTACATTTTGGAGGCTCTGTTTGCAGTGTGTAGGATCCGTGGGGTAGAAAACATTATAGCCATTCTGTTGACCCTTTTTAATCCAGTCCTTGTTCCAGTGTTTATTTTTTCAAATGAGTGTTACATGAATACCTTTCTTTACTTGCAGAAATTTAAAACCGTTTGCCACCAAATCACTTGCCCCCCAGCGACCTGTGCCAACCCGTCCTTCCTGGAAGGTGAATGCTGTCCGTCCTGCTTCCACTGTAAGTGCGGCTGGGAGGGGACGCACCTCTGCTTTCAGGGAGTCTGTGGATGTAACTGCTTGTTCGTTTGTGTTCGTTGATTCGGCAGAGAAGGGTGAGGCTTTGACCAGAGTCCAAACAGCGAGAAGGAAGCTGAGGACGTTTCACTCCCCAGATTATCCACTCTCCTTATTCACAATGACCAGGAGGGCCTGAAAGTCCCTGGAATTCAGGGACCCGGGGGCCTCTGTCCTGGCCTGTCACCTCTCCATGAGGAAGCTGAGCCCCAGTGACCACACCTGCAAAAAGAACCCTGACTTTGATCCCCGAGTAAATACCCACGAGCTAGTCAGACACCACAGCTCGGTGCTCTGGGTGTTAGGACAGTGCATCCTTTTTGTAAACATGCCACCTGGAGAGAGGGTGCCAGCGACCATGACCCAGGAGGCAAATCCTGAATCATAAACATACATTCCAAGGAACAGACACCAAGGGGGAGGGAAGGGAATGAGCATCTGTCCTCAGCTCCCTGCACAGCCTGGAAACTCCATGCGTTCTAAAGCCTTCCTTGGGGTCTCCCCGCTGCATCCCACACCTTCGGCTGGGTCCGTCGTCCAAGGTCAGCTCCCCTGAGGTGGCGTCAGTGCCCCTGGTCCACGCTGAAGTCCCTGCCGTGCTAACCCTGCGACGCTGGTCTCATGCCAAACCACTTGCTGTCCCTGACACGCACGGCCTTCTCCTGCTTTGGAGCCTTCGCTCAAGCTTTCCGTCTTTCTTTCTGCACTTGTCCAAAACCGCGGTCATCCATCCACACTAATTGCAGGGCCACCCTCTGTTCCGAGTCCCTGGTCCTCACCTCCCTCGGGGGAGACTGCCTGGTGTGTGTGCTTCTTTGATGACACGCGTCTCACTCACCTTCCCTCTCCCGAGTCGTCCGCAGCGCTGATTGAACTGCTGGTTCCCAGGAGATTTGTTCTAAAATGCCTGGTTTGCCTTCCCCTATTTTCCACGCTATATTCCTGGTCTGGGGGCCTCAAGGTGGAGGGCACACTGCCTCTGTGTGCCATCGGGAGCCTTGTCGTAGTCTGTCCTCCCTCTAGGCCTCTCCTGCTTCCCATGCGCCCTCTGTGTCCAGGCTGATCCTGGCTGCGGAGCTGGGAGGTGGGGGGTTACGTGGCTGGATAAAGAAACTTCCTTCTGCTGGTGGCCCTGGAACTTGTGTGTCATCCTCGGGATGTGGTTGGAGAATGGATTTGGAGGTGGGCTCGGGCTCTGCTGAAAATTTGCAAACAGTGCAAATTTTCTGGGTTTCAGATTCATTATCTGTAAACCAGAATGATTATGCCCTCACATAGGGTTGGTTTATGATTAAAATAAACAGTACAATATGTGTGAAAGTGTGTGACATATACTAGGTATCAAATAGACATTCACCAAATCAGTTGGTACTCCAGAACATAAAAATATAACTATGAAAACCTAAGGTCCACGTTAGACTGGAGGGAGATATTTATGTTATTGAGAGCTTAATAGCCGGAAAAAAGGCCTCCTGACCATTCTTCTCTTTTTTCCTGCTTTCTGGAACATTTAATCATTGCACATTCGTAGGGTTCTTTATCACCTGAATATGACAGTAGGACAAATAGTATCTTTTACTATTTACCGGAAAGATCTCTGCATTAAGTTACTGCCTTTTTTCCTGTTTAGGGATTGTAATGTCCTGTGAAGAATGTCTTTGTAGGAAATTGCCTTTTAAACTTCTCCTAATTTAAATTATTTGGAACTGAATTTAGTGACCTGTAATTTCAACCCAAAATTGAAAAGTTTCATTACCATATATAAATCAGCAGATGGAGGTTAAAATGGAAGTAAATGAAATCTTAATAACTCCAATAAAACCTCGTGTAGATGAGATTCAGCACCCTCTTTTGTAAACCATTTAAGAAATCCATAGACACCTTTCCAGACGTGCATGGTTAAGATCCCTCAGACAGTAGATACGCTCCTCATGTGTCCACCAAACTGCCCGTCCATCCCTCCTGGGAAGGCTGTCCCTGAGCTCCGGCCCAGGGACAGACGTTGGGAAACTTGGGGCGTTTGCCTGGGGGCAGCACCCATGCCCCTCTTCCGTGGGAAGTTGCACACCCGCTCTCCCCAGCGCGTGGTTCTGCTGCGTGGCCCCGTGGGTGTGCCTGTCCATCCTGCGGCCGGTCACTGGGCTGAGGGTTGACCAGCCCTTGTGCTTCCCACCCAGCAGTGGACGGCGAGGAGGGCTGGTCCCCGTGGGCGGAGTGGACCGAGTGCTCTGCCACCTGTGGGTCTGGCACCCAGCAGAGGGGGCGGTCGTGTGATGTTACCAGCAACACCTGCTTGGGGCCATCCATCCAGACAAGGGCTTGCAGCCTGGGCAAGTGCGACAACCGCAGTGAGTGTCACAGGCCGCTCGGGCTGTCTGGGGGTGGGGGTAGGGACAGCATCCCTCAGACCTCTGGGTTTTGGCGTTTGTGAGGACAGGCTGCTCATTGGCATTCCTGGGAGGTGCTCGGCCTTGTCCAAGAACTCCTGCTGGCTGAGGTCTTTCCTGGCTGTTTCCCTTCCTCTCCAGCTGGTTGATAACCTCCTGGGGCGAGCAGCCCAGGGCCATTTGCTATGTGGCCTAAGCTGCTGATGTCTTTGTGCTTCCCTGTGTGCTAGTCCGGCAAGATGGCGGCTGGAGCCACTGGTCGCCTTGGTCTTCCTGCTCTGTGACCTGTGGGGTCGGCAACATCACACGCATTCGGCTCTGCAACTCACCAGTGCCTCAGATGGGGGGCAAGAACTGCAAAGGGAGTGGCCGAGAGACCAAGGGCTGCCAGGGCCCCCCGTGCCCGAGTAAGTCGGGGGAAGGCCGGGGTTGGGAACATGTGCCTGCAGACAGCTGGGACCAGAGCTCCAGGGCCAGGTCTGCCTGCTCAGCATCAGTCCCACAGAGGTCCACCGCAGGGCCTGAGCAATAAAAGGTGGAAGCCCGCTCTTGGGATTAATGCCGATAGCTTGCGCTTGGCTCTGACCTTGTCTGAGCTAGCTCAATTAAATTGCAATTCATCTACAATTAAGGGAAAAATAAGCCAGAAGCGTGGGAACTGTTACTGAGTGCACTTTGACTGGGGGAAGTGTGGATGGCACAGAGTGATGTGTCTCAGGAGACGTCCTCCCCTGCAGTCTGGGGCAAGCCAGAGTCTGAGTTTACAGGAAACACATGGGTCCACAATGCCAGGCCCTTCTTTGGGAAGCCCTCTTCATGCAGTGTTGACACACAGAGAAAAGGAGAGCGCAGGGTGATTCCTTTCACGACGAAGTTACCCACTGTATCGATGATGAATGATGGCCATTTCAAATGAACTTCAACTTCACACAATATTTCAGGTGTGAGCACCTCTGGGGCTGACCGAGGTACGCCGGTGGCCAGCAGCCCCTGGTCAGCAGCTTCTAGACACAGAGGCTGTGTGAGTTCTCTTCCTGGAGGTAAAAACAAAACCAACCGGAATTTCATCATCTACATCACCCCCTGATCTTAGGGTCGTGAAAGGACTTTCTTACCAATTTTTCCTGCCATGTATAGAGCTGCTGCATCACTGGGCTCTTCTGCCTCGAGCCTGAAGCTCAGGTGGCACTCCCTCTGCTTGACACTCTCTGTGCTCTCTCACCACAGTCGACGGTCGGTGGAGCCCCTGGTCCCCATGGTCAGCCTGTACTGTCACCTGTGCTGGAGGGATCCGGGAGCGGACGCGTGTCTGTAACAGCCCTGAGCCCCAGTATGGAGGGAAGGCCTGCGTGGGGGACATCAAGGAGCATCAGATGTGCAATAAGCGGAGCTGCCCCATAGGTGAGTGTGCACAGGGGTGCCCTCAGCCCTCCCAACTCCACTGCCCACTCACATCTGTCCCTGGGATCTGGACCCTTCAGCCAGAGGAGTCTTTGAGGAAACCACTGGGTTTTTATTCTGATTAAAAGTATAAACATTTTTGAAAAATATATAGAAAACATAGAAACAAAGATCAATTCTATTTGTGTAAAGATCACTGCTGTTAACATCTATGTTATGTTCCTCCAACATTTTTATGTAAAAACAGAAAACGTGCAATGCAGCATGGCACCTTGTACATACTAACGCTCACAGTGTACACGCTCGGGGAACCCACCCCGTTCTTACTGTTTAAGGATGTATTCCTGGAGATGATACCTTCGGGCGGCTGTCCGTCACCAGCACATTCCTCATCAGCTCAGTTGCACTACAGCTAGGCGACAGAGAGGTTGGCAGGGCAGCCCCGTGCCTCTGGGGCGCAGACAGTGTTTCTGCGCCTCCGCGAGTGGCTCTGGTGCTGTTAGTCTCGGCAGCACCCGAGTGGGTGTTGCCCCTCCTCCGCGCCCTCCCACGCAGCCAGTGCTTCTGTCCCTCCGTGGGTGGCTCCGGTGCTGAGTTGATCACGGCACCGCCTGGACCAGGCGTTGACCCTGCTCCGTGTCCTCCCACGCAGACGGCTGCCTGTCCAACCCCTGCTTCCCTGGAGCGGAGTGCAGCAGCTTCCCTGATGGGTCCTGGTCCTGCGGCTCCTGCCCAGTGGGCTTCCTGGGCAACGGCACGCACTGTGAGGACCTGGACGAGGTGGGTGCCCCCGGCCAGGGCAGAGGGACGCCCCGTGGAAACGGGGGAGCGGTGGGCTCACGTTCGCGTGTCCCCGCAGTGTGCTGTGGTCACAGACGTCTGCTTTTCCACGAGCAAGGCGCACCGCTGCGTCAACACCAACCCCGGTTTCCACTGCCTGCCGTGCCCTCCTCGCTACAAAGGCAACCAGCCCTTCGGCGTCGGGCTGGAGGCGGCCAGGACCGAAAAGCAAGTGAGCAATGCCAGCTTTTGTGTTATTGTTAAAGCCTTTGAAAAAATCAGGCAAGGGTCCCAAAAAATGGATAGAGAAGAAAAAGGGTGGTGGTGTTGGAGAGACGCCGGAAGTACTTACTCTCAGGGAAGCTTGGGGCTGTCTGAACCTCTGCCTGCCACTGACCGACTAGCATGGGGATGCAGGGCTGGGTTTTCATGCAAAGAATTGTGAGGACCAGGGTGACCACCTTTTGTGTATCGTAACACCACATGGTCTTCTCTAGGCTCAGACATGACCTTGGCATGGCTCAGTGGAGCCCTTAAAGAGTGCCTCAGGGCCACTTTCAGAAAGAACAAAGTTCTGAGTTTCTGGATGCAGCTGCCGTCTCCACAACGTCCCCTGGGGAGGGGAACTGCACTCCTGCACTTGGCCCTGAGCGTAGCCCCAGACCCCTCCCGTCAGGGTTGGGGTCTCAGTGTGTCCTAAGCCCTTTGTCCCATAGGTGTGTGAGCCAGAAAACCCGTGCAAGGACAGGACGCACAGCTGCCATAAGCACGCGGAGTGCATCTACCTGGGCCACTTCAGCGACCCCATGTACAAGTGCGAGTGCCAGACGGGCTATGCGGGCGACGGGCTCATCTGCGGGGAGGACTCAGACCTGGACGGCTGGCCCAACAAGAACCTGGTCTGCGCCACCAATGCCACCTACCACTGCATCAAGGTGAGGCCGGGCGCTTCAGCTCCAGGAATTCCAGTTCAGGGGGTCATGGTCTGTCGGGAGATAATTTATTTGTCTAAACAATTGGAGACGCCAAATCATTCTCAATTGCATCCTATACTCCACATGGGTTTCCTTTCTTGAGACAATGACATACTGGAGAGAGGTTGAATTTTGTGGGGCTGAGGGGAGCCTGGGTGTGATGTCACCAAGGCCATCAGCCAGTGTGTCCAAGGCATCTGCCTAATGGGTTTCTGTCGTTGGGTTGAGCCCTTTCTTCACTAATTTCTTTCCAGTACATTCCAGGGATCACTATGAAAAAGGAGCCATATGGTCACACTGCTCATTGTTGGGAGCCAGGAGAGGACACTGCATCGAATGGATGCTTGTTGACTGAATACAAAGAAAGGCTTGAAGTCAAGGAGGGGGGAGCAAGGGGTCCCCCTTATGTGGGGAGGTAAGCAGACTCCACACTGTTCCAAGGCTGTGGAGAGCCTGAGGAGTCTGCAGAGGGTCACACAGTCAGATCTAGCAAATGTTTTTCTTGGCAAAGACCCCAATGTGCTGCAGTAGAGGAGGCAATCAGGCCACCTGGGGGAATGGAACTTTCCCAGGATCTGTAAAGATGTGCATTGCTTTCCTGGGGCCGCTGTAGCAAATGACCACAAACTGTGTGGCTAAAAACAGCAGAAATTTATCCTCTCACGGTCTGGAGCCAGCAGTCTGAAATCACAGTGTTGCCACAGTCCCCCTGGATCTTCTGGGGAGGATCCTTCCTGCCTCTTTCAGTTTCTGGTGGCTCCGGGTGTCCCTTGGCTTGTGGCCACATCACTCCAATCTCTGCTTCTGTCTTCACCTCACCTTCTTCTCTGTGTCTGTCCCAAAACTCCCTCTGCCTCGCTCTTATGAGGACACGCGTGGTTTGTGTTGGGCCCACTTGCACACTCCAGGATAAATTCATCCTTTCAAGACCCTTAACTCCATCACATCCTTGGCCATATAAGGTCATATTCACCCTTTCGTCATATGAGGTAACATTCACAGGTTCCAGAGATTAGGGCATGTCATATATTTTGGGAAGCATTGTTCAGTCCACTATATAAGGTGTCCCAAAAAGTTTTAGTGTGGTTTTAGGCCTCAATACCTTCAGAAATGTAAATGCTACAGATTTACAAAAAACATCATTTGAAAGTATAAATATATTCATTTATTTCATGTTTATTCATTCTCGTGAATTTTGAGTGACAAAGGTTTAATTTAAATTTTCTTTCCATCTCTCTTGATTAAAGATAGCAGATGTTGACTGGAACAAAAAGTGAATCTGCTTTGAAGTGGCTTTGAACCAAAGCCACTTTCCCAGTTGTGTCTCCCTGACCACTGCCCACCCTACCCCACCATCCCTGACATAAGGAGCTCAGGTGTCAAGCCTGGAAGTCCCCATGGGAAGTGGGCGCTTATTGGACTTGATTATTGATAGATTTCCATTAGGAATCAACAATACCCAAGGCACCAGGGAAGAAACAATGGAAAGTGTCCATGAAGCTAAGACTCTGCTGCTCTAAGGACATTCTATTTTTTTTTTCATTTTTGTGGAATTTCAAACAGGAATTTAATAACTTTAAAAATGGCACATTACAATTCCCAAATATAACTAATTTATAAGGACAAATAGATGCTAATGTCAGACTGTTAATAAGAAACATACACCTCGTCTGAGGGGTTCCTTTTTTAATCTGCTGCATGGGAGCTGAATCCTTTACTCTGCTGGGGGCGCCGTCCCCCACCCTGGGACCTGTGTCCTCCCACAAGCAGAGTGAGCGCTCTCTCTCTTCACCCCCTAGTGTTGAAACTCAGCTCCAGATGTGGTCCCAAGTGTTCCAGCTTCTGCCCAGACCATGGTCCATGTGGGGTCCACTTGGGGGCACCCCTGGGACTCCTGTGGTGTGTGCGTTAATGAAACTGGGACACGCGCTTTCTGCCCTTTTCTGGTGTTTCCACTTCCCTCAAGTCACTGAGTGTCTGCGTGGCTCAGGTTTCAGTTATAACATAGTTGGACTGAAAAAAAAATGATTTTTTTTCCCAATTACATGAATTATCCACTTATGGCAAAGAGCTGAATTAGGGGAGATAATTTGAGGTACTAAGCCCCAGTTTCTGAACAGATCACTGCGCCTTCAAAGACACTCATCTCCTATTGGGTAATGGGGGTTAAAGACGTGTGAGCTTGGCATTTTGGTGGATGCGTTGGAGTTTGTGGGAGCACAGGGACACTGGAGGCTGCCCTCCTCCACATTCTCCCGGAGCAGCAGTCCCTCACTCGCCTGTTTCTGCAGTTTTTTGGCAGCTGCGCAGGGATCCTGCACTCAGGATGCAGCTCCTTTCGTCTCGACTCACGAGCGGTGGTGACATACTTTCCAGGGCGGCACTTGAAAAGAAACGCGTGTGCCTCTGGCCGCGCTGGAAGGTCTCTTATCTCCTGCTCTCGATTAGGGGACAGATGTCGGACGTGGACATCGTCAGCTCTTACCCTCACGGTTTTGCTTGGCCTGCCTTCCTGAGAGGAGAGCCTCTTTGGAGTGTGTTTATAACTGGTGTACTTCCTCTGATTGCAGGACAACTGTCCCCTCCTGCCTAATTCCGGGCAAGAAGATTTCGACAAGGATGGCATTGGCGATGCCTGCGATGATGACGACGACAATGATGGCGTCGATGATGAGAAGGTCAGACAGGGCAGTGCCATTTCTCGATTTCAGGAGTAAAGAGATCAGAGGAAAGGAGTGATTTGTACCAAGTAGTCCTGTCGATGCCATCGTCTTGGCTAGTTTTCCTGCATAAGTCATTCTCACAAGTCACTAACAAATTAGCCAACCAGAGCATGGAGCCCTCTGGGAAGCTCTGCTAGAAATGTTTTCAACAGTTTAATTTACTTTTTATAGCAAACAGAGGCACTTATCTACTCTCTTTCTGGTGGGGTGTCAGTGGTGGGCGAGGCTCTCATCACAACAAGTGACAGACTTGCCTTTATGGCAATGTTTAAATATCACCATTTTCTGAGAAAATTGTTGTAAGGCATAAATGATTTAACATATTAGTACAAAGTGTGGCACTAGCAGGGGTAGATTACCTCAATTTTTATTTACAGCTTTACTACGTCTGACTTTCATTGATCCATTGACTCTTCATTCATTTATTCATTTGACATTTAAGTATCTATCCTCACCATGAAGTATATGGTATATCATTTTTGCTGCATAAAATCTCAAAATTTTTAACAGGGGGCAGATGCATAAATAATTATGAGATGATTTGATCCCAAGAAAGTTTTGGCTTGGGCTCACTGGCTCTGTTTTCTTCATCTCTACATCGATTATTTGGATCTGCTCTGAGAACACGACTTAGAAGAGCTAAGCCATTTGATAAGTAATCCAGCAAACATTCCTGTGCTATTTCTTAAACTCTTCCCTTATTCTTTCCTAGGACAACTGCCAGCTTCTCTTCAACCCCCGTCAATTTGACTATGACAAAGATGAGGTTGGGGATCGCTGTGACAACTGCCCTTATGTGCACAACCCTGCCCAGATCGACACCGACAACAACGGGGAGGGAGACGCCTGTTCTGTGGACATTGATGGAGACGGTCAGTTCTGCTCATGTACTTGAGGTTCAGTTAGAAGTGTTTGCAAACCTCCTGGTTCATTCTGTCTTTATTGGGTTGGCTCAACTTCATCCATCTCCTAATACAAGATTAAATGATTCATTAAGCTGTTCTCATAAGAGCCCCTGTCTTTCTCCATGAATCACTGGAAGGGGCTGCCAGCCTCAGGAACATCCTTTGGGAAAAGCACAACTTTGACATCTTCCTTTCTCTGACCTCAGCCTCCTAGTCCTGAGTCCTTGTGCCCTTCATGGTGTCTTCCATAATGCACACTCCCGTTCAAAGCTCCAGGAGCCCCATCCTCTCTCCTCACCAAACTGTGCTTCTGGGAAAAGTCTGATGACAGCGTCTGCCCCTCTTGTGTTCCCTCTCCTGGGACGTTTCCCTCCTTACCCTCATATCTTGCCATCATTGAATCATTCACTGAAAAGCTCCTCCAGGGGTTCCAGGAACCCACAGACTTTGGCGACCTCCGACACCACCAGGTCCCAGTGCCCTGGGGAAGGAGCCCTGTACCTCATAGCACAGGGAATCTGCACACCAGGCGGCAGCTCGGGGAACTCATGCCCACGCTGACTCTGCTTTACTCCACACACTGCGGCACCAGCCTCAGCCCTGAGTCAGCTCCCGCCCCACGGGCTTGCCCTCCCTTCCTCCCTGCATTTTGACTCTTAATGTATTATCTTGGGATAACTTGGTATAATGCTGACTTGGGCTTCCACCCATGCCAGGACAGCCTCCAGGCCATGCTGCTATCTATGGCTTTATGGCAGCTGGGACCTCAGGGTCACTCCCTCCTCCTGCCAGGACAAGACAGAAGCCTGGGCCTTGACTCTGCGTTTTTCCTTTTGACTCACAGATTTGAGGCTTTGCTGCTATTGTGCCTCATTACTGACGGTATCGTTGCAGTCCACTGCTAATTCATATTTTTCCATAACTCCAATATTGATGGAATTCATTATCTGTTTTAAGATTTCTTGAAATGTTATTACACCTAAAAACCCATCAATCTCTGCCATTGTTATTTTTCTACTAATGTAGGAAATGGATGAGAAGGCAACATAACTTAGGAATCTAATCAGTTCCTAGGATCTCAATGCGTATTTCCTGAATGGATATTAGGGGGAAATGATCAACATAGAAAGCTCAGAGATTACATTATGACAACACATTTACTAACTCCTAGTCCTGTGGCATTATCCGGAAAGCTCCAAGAGTTGGTTCTATTTTAAACTAAGGGAATTCAAATTTTAATGGGAAATCTGACATATGTTCTTCCATGAATCTAATAACCTTTGCATTTTACCATATTCTTAGATCTTTTTTTATTAAATAAACATTTGGCTGTAAGTTATTTAATGTGTTAGGAAAAGCAATGTGCTCTTTCTGAACTCATCAGGCTTCCGTTTTCTTTTTTTTCATTGCTATGAATACCTGCAGATGTCTTCAATGAGCGAGACAATTGTCCCTATGTCTACAATACTGACCAGAGAGACACCGACGGTGATGGCGTGGGTGACCACTGCGACAACTGCCCCCTCGTGCACAACCCTGACCAGGTAATTGATTAGGTGATTGCTCAGGTGTGTCCATGAGCAGAAGGAGGGGTCAGAGGACCTGATCAGTCAGAGATATATATGCCTTTGTGGTTTTCCATCAGCTCTGCCAAGACATGACAACACAGGCTCTTCGATAATTTTAATTGAAAACATTTACTGAACTTGAATCTAAGCACCACTCTCGTATCTTGGTGGCCAGAGGCCAAATGAGTAGAAGCCTTCACCTCACTGTCTGAAGGGGGAATGTGCCTTCATTTACTTATCTCTATACTTCCCTGATGCAAACATGGGAATTGGCTTCTCTTCCAGATTTGTCTTTGGAAGACACAGTGAGAACATAATATGTTGGTATAGTTCATAGGATATGCTGTAGCAGACGATGCCAGAGGGTCGCGATTCTGGAGCTGTTAATTCTCTCCAGTCTCCCGAAGTCAAGTGAACCCCTGTGGAGAGGTAGCGAGGGATGGAGAGATTCCTGGATTCCAGCCCCGGTTCTGACATAGATAGCGGTGTGACCTTTCCTCGGACTCACCGCTCACATGGTGGATGCGGCGGTCCAGCCCAAACGTCCCTGGGTGACTTTCAATCTGGCATCTGTGTCATTGGATGGAGTTCAACGCTGCTCTCCCCATGCTCTGTCTCCCAGACTGACGTGGACAATGACCTGGTGGGAGACCAGTGTGACAACAACGAAGATGTCGATGAGGACGGCCACCAGAACAACCAGGACAACTGCCCCTACATCTCCAATGCCAATCAGGCTGACCATGACCACGACGGCCAGGGCGATGCCTGTGACTCAGATGACGACAACGATGGGATTCCTGACGACAGGGACAACTGCCGGCTCGTGTTTAACCCCGAGCAGGAGGACTCAGATGGTAGGTGCCGTCCCAGCCCCTGGGTGAGCGACCCTGCAAGCCCACACGATTGTGTGCTGCACGGTCTGAAGGCTCTGGGCCCGCGGGATAGTGGTGCCCTCTGCTGACCTGCTCTGCACACTCAGCTTCTGGCCATGTGATTATCCAACAGACGAAATGTGTGAATGTGTGTTTGTGCATGTTGCGATGGGCAAAAGTCTCAGTCTCCACGTAATTTTCAAAACTTTTGACCATCTCTGTGAAGAAATGCCAGTTACCAATAGGATGAAGCCATGCTTTGGTGTGATATGACAGCTAGGGGATGGGGAGGGTTTATTTTTTAAGGGCAAAGCAAACAAAAATGGTGGGAGTGTGAAATATCAGGAAAAAGGCCTATTTTGCCCGGCAGTGAATACAAATAAGTGGTCTGTAGCAGGATAGGCTCTTGAGGAAGTAAAACCACCAGGATGGGTTGTGGTCTTTCCCACCAGAGTTGCAAGTAATAGGTGAGGAGCACAGCTGTACCCAGTGGCTTCTGATTGAGGCTGCGAGAAGGTGGCTTCTCGGGTGGAATCCTGGCCGACTCTAGGCGCTGGGAGGAGGACACACATCCTTCACAAGCCGAGATAAGGGGTGGTTGGGTGTTGAGCCAGCATGACTAAGAAGCACGTGGACAGACTCACTGGTCTGAATGGCAGCTCCCAGGATCTTCCCCAAGAGCAGCATGGAGGGATTTCAGCAGAGGATTCGAAGCTCATTCTTGACATGAGGACAGACGTGTTCAGTTCCCACAGCTGCCGGGCTTGGGGAGGGGGCTTGCTGACCCCTCAGTGGAGAGATTCTGGCCCTTGTACCCAGGAAGGAGGCTGGGATGGAAGCGAGGCTGACATGCATAGAGCATTTTAGTGTTCTGTAAAGCTTCATATCCATGAGTATGTGCCTGCCACACAGTAGGTGGAACGTGTATGACTGAACAGAACTGAAAAACAGTCTGAAGAATGTGACAGGAAACTCCGTTGACCTTGATATCTTATTCTCCCGCTACAGCAATAGGCACTAAAATGGGCTAGTTTAGTAAACTGGAATCCGCCCATGGGACTGTCATCATTACCCTAGACTGGATAGCTGGGAAGGCTGCCACCTTCTTCCCTCTACATACACCCGGGGCCACGGCCCCCCCAACCCCGCCACCCCTCCCACCACCTCACTGGAAAATTTGACGAGATGCTTCCAAACAAGGGAAGTCCATATCTCCCGAGGGAAAATCATTCTTAGAGTAAGAGTTCTGCTCCAAATGCCAAGTAGATTCCAGGAAGGGATGATTAAGAGAGGTGATAACAGAAGTTCTGAAAAATATCAGAAAAGCAGAAAGCTGGAAGTTCAGCTTGATGCTACTTGACGGCTGTTCAGGTTTCATACCCACAGTTTTGAGCTCGGGACGAAGTGAGAAACGACTCTGAGGGGAATTTGACGGGGGCATGCTCTGCTGCCATACTTATCACACGTGTGTTGTGAAAAGAGTGTCAAGACTCCTCACAGAATTCAAGCTGAGTGTTTTAGAGACTATGGGCATTAATCCAGGAGACACTAATAAGAGCTGAACCTTGAACTTTACTAGGTTTTCTCGGACACAGAAAGGCACGTGGCAACAGATTGACTCTGTTTTCTGGTTTTTCTACTTGTCCTTGGTGACAGGTGATGGGCGGGGCAATGCTTGCAAAGACGACTTTGACAATGACAACGTCCCGGATATTGACGACGTGTGTCCTGAAAACAACGCCATCAGTGAGACCGACTTCAGGAACTTCCAGATGGTCCACTTGGACCCCAAGGGCACCACTCAGATCGATCCCAACTGGGTCATTCGCCATCAAGGCAAGGAGCTGGTGCAGACGGCTAACTCCGACCCCGGCATCGCAGTCGGTGAGCCTGCAAAATACCGCCCTCATTTGTGGTTCTGGGTGCGAGGTGTCCTCCGAGCTCACGGGCTGCTCTTTAGAACAAAGTGGACGGGATTAGTGGGTCTTTAAGATAGCCCGCATCCTTCCAGGGTTTGTAAAACTCGCTGCCTAAATATTCTTGACAGAAGAATTTGGGGAAGCAGGAATTGCCTCTCCCAGTCTCTGAAATTTCATGTTCAGTAAGCCATTTTATTTTGTAGACTTGACCTATAAAATATTCCATGATAGAGTAAATCTCTGCCATAACTCTGTAAGTGGAATCTGAAAAAATAAAACCCCATAGATTTCATGCATCTTGTAGTAACAGAATCTGAGCCGGATGAAGAGAGCCCAACCCAGCCTCCTATCTGCTTCGCCGATCCCAGGGTTAACCCAGGATTTTCCTCAAAGGCTGAGTCCAACTTAATCTCACGACTGAATGTCCCCTCTGGCACCCAGGTTTTGATGAGTTTGGATCTGTGGACTTCAGCGGCACGTTTTATGTCAACACTGACCGGGACGACGATTATGCTGGGTTTGTCTTCGGCTACCAGTCCAGCAGCCGCTTCTATGTGGTGATGTGGAAGCAGGTCACTCAGACCTACTGGGAAGACCAGCCCACCCGGGCCTATGGCTACTCGGGCGTGTCCCTCAAGGTGGTCAACTCCACCACGGGGACAGGCGAGCACCTGAGGAATGCCCTGTGGCACACTGGGAACACAGAAGGACAGGTGAGAATGACGGGGGCGGTGAACGCCGTCTGCTTTGATGCGGCTCTACAGCTGCTGTGGTTTTTCAGGAGAGCTGTCCCAGCCCATTTCAAAGATACCCCCACCTGCGTTTTTGTCCATTTTAACTCAAGTCACAATAATTTAAATACTCTTTTTATTGAGCACCTACCTTATTAAAGGCACCATCCCTGGTATTTTTATAAACACGATTGGCAATCCTCTTGCAAATTAAACATATTTCTACCCTTGTCTAGAGATAGGAGAAGTGAGTTTCAAAAGGCCCCACGTTGAGGAAGCAGAGGACCGGAACTTGAATCTGTGACTCTGGTTTGAGTGCCTGTGCTCCTAGCACTGAACTAGGCGGTTGCCTATCAGTGGATTTTGACCCACAGGAGAGATTTACACCAGGAAGTGTATCAAAGGGAGGTGGAGCAGCATGAGCCGTAGGGATTAATTTGCAGAGTAATGTTTTTCCATTTGGTGTTGTAAAACTGTGGCTAAGACTCAGGGTGCCACTCAAGAGTGACGTTTTTCCCTCAGGTCCGTACGCTGTGGCACGATCCCAAAAATATTGGCTGGAAAGACTACACTGCGTACAGGTGGCATCTGACGCACAGACCGAAGACAGGTTACATAAGGTGAGGGCGGCTTGGCGCAGCTGCGCTTCTACCAACTGGTTCCCACTTCACTGAAGGGCAAGTCTGAACATTAACAGACAAATAAGCCAAAGTGAGTTCTAACTTGTATGTGGTCCCTGGATTTATCCACTTTACATACTTCTCTTTTCTACCCTGCATCTTCTACTACACATCACTTATTTCTAAAAAACCAAGAACAAAACTGTTGAAGATGGGAAAAATCACATTTGTCTTGTTAAAATCACTTGGAGGATGACGAGCATCTCTCCTCCTAATGGATACTCTGGGCATGGGAGAGAAAGTGCAGTTAAAATGTCTGCGTCTTTGCCAAGTTAGCCTGTGCTTCATTTGGAGAACAGATTCATATTTCTTTCTGATATTGTGGATGGCTGCATTTAAAACACATCTTCCAATAAACCTTTCACAAATATTTGTCCAACGGAATTTTATCTTGGCATGACAGCATTTGTAATTGATTTTGATTAAAACAAATTATGGATGATGTAAGGTTTTCTTCAAAGTAACAGTTAATAATAGCACAATCTGGTCAGATTCTTCCCAGACGCCAGGAGTGTGTGTCCCCATACTAATAAGCAGATCTGAGTAGGGGACGTGCAGGCTGGCTGCACTGGCGTGATTTTCACGGTCCCCCGTGATTCACTCGTGTGCTCCCCCTCCTGGCGGGGAGCGTCAGTGCGTCCGGCCCCGCTCTAGGCACGTGGGCTGGAGCCCCGTCCTCGCTCTCACGCGGCCGCAGGTACTGGGCAGGGAGCAGATGAACGCGTGGTTTTAATGCAATATGAAGGCGTGAGATCATGACGCAAGAAGGGTAAACCTGGTGCCCAGGCGGAGGGAAGGGCCGCCCCGAAGACGAGGACACGCCCCTCCCGCTCAAGGGCGAGGCGCCTGTGAACCCCTGCGCTGCGAGCGGAAAGCTGACCCCTCGTCCTCTGGTGAATGTGCTTCGCAGAGCTCACGTTCTCTTTCCCCGTTTCCCCCTGTTTTCAGAGTCCTCGTGCATGAAGGAAAACAGGTCATGGCGGACTCGGGACCCATCTATGACCAAACCTACGCTGGCGGGCGGCTGGGTCTGTTTGTCTTCTCTCAAGAAATGGTGTATTTCTCGGACCTGAAATACGAATGCAGAGGTGGGTGAGGGAGCACGGTCCAGCGGGCTGGCTTGCGCGCGGAGTGGGGAGGGCGCAGCTGAGCTTCACGTTTACGGGAGCTGCACGTTAGGGCCATGCGCTGGTGGCTCCTCCCCTGCAGATGGTTTGTTTGGCCACTTGAGTTGTTTTAAATTGTTTGTTTAAAATTGAATGTGAATACCTTTAGTAGGACAAACACTTTCCAGTTTTTCACAGGCTCCACTCATCCCCACTCTCCTCTCTCCTGCAGCATCCTGTATTTCCTACGCCTTCTGGGCCCCTAAGGGCATTTTAGGTTGCTATACTTGCTAAAAATGAAGGAAAGAAAGAAAGAAGGAAAGGAAGAAAGAAAGAGGGAGGAGGAGAGAGTGAACGAGGGAGGGAGGGAAGAAGGAAGGAAGCAGGGAAGAAAGGTTGGTTCTCTTGAGTCATCTCTCTAGGAGTATATTTAAATCAAAATATTTTAGACCTGGAGGGGAACTCAGCTCCCACATTGTCTAATCTCACATGCTCATGTAGACAAAAATATCTCCCACCTACAGGTGAGGTAAGACGCATCTCAAAAAGCACACATTGAAAATCGCACATAAAGAGATGAAGGGAATACAAGAATGTCCCTTTATCTTCTTGCTTCTGGTGCATTTTTCTTTTCCCAGTGTCAGGTTACCTGTCAAGATAGTTCATGCTTCCTTCCTTCTTACCATCCATCCTTCCATGCGTGCGTGCATCCATCCATTCTTCCAACTGTTCGTACATCCATCCATTGTGTGGATGCCTTTTTTAAAACTAAGATAATGATATTTTAGGGTATAGGTAAAACAAAATAAAGCAAAACTAAACCCATGGTCCAATCTTCCTAATTCTGTTTCCTGTTTTCTTGTAGATGTCTAAACAAGATTTGCTGCAATTCCAGCAACGTACTGTAGATGCTGTTACCTAGACACCTCAGTCCTTCCTGGTACTTCCAGCTTCTCTCTCTTTAGTGGCTCCTCCTGTCCTTGACCTCAACCTTGAGTGGCTCTTCACCTCCTGCCATCAGCCCCAAGCCCAAGTGCCTTCAGAGGATAAATATCAGTGGAATCCGAAGATGAACATCCAACCCACAATGGGAAGAACAGTTTGATGAATACGGGACTTTATGTGGAGTGGAAATTGAGCATGACATGACATTGTTTTTTCTTGTTTGTTTAAAAAGAATGACGTTTACATATAAAATGTAATTACTTATTGTATTTATGTGTATATGGAGTTGAAGGGAATATTGTGCGTAAGCCATTATCATAAATTAAGCAGGAAAAATATTGCTACACTACTTTCAGTGCTTAAAGTTGTTCCTATTCTTGGGTTATAACTGTTCAATAGTATCACACAAATTAGGTTAATTATAAAGGAGGGCCGACTCAAGTCTGAAGTAAGGCCACAGTAGGGAAGAGGTCCAGAGATAGTCACATGATGCAGGATGTCAATTAACTAATTGGAACATTAAACATAATTATGAGAATAAATGAATACCCTTTCCCCCATTCTCTTGTCCTGCAATGAAAGCCCTCATACCCGACAGAGATATGGTTTATCCAAGAAAGAATATTCCTGCAAAATGGCTCTAACGTGAGTCCAGATGTGGGGCTGGCAAAGCCTCTTCTGTGTGAAAAGTTAACAGAGCAATGTGCTGTCATTGGAGTTGGCCTCTTGCGCCGTTGTGGACTTGCGAGAACTCCTGGCCAGTCGTCACTTAACTTTGCGCTCTGGTTGCCAGAATTTTTGCTTGAGCTTCTTTCCTAATCTGTGCTCCTGGAGAACAGACAAGCAGGCGAACGCATCAGTTGATGCACTTTGCCATCGAATTCCTATTCTAGGCTTTGAAACTATGGAAAAGTTGCTTCTACCTAATTTGGTAACACATTGCATTAAGGTTCCAGTTATAAATGTTTTGTTAATATTTATTAAATGGATATAGAATGCAGTTCCATTCACCCATAATTTATTTTAAATATACCAAGTAACACATATGTAGCATAATTTCTAGAAACAAACATAACAAATATATAATAATATAAAGATACAGTTGCAGCAAAATATCTTCCCATCAAAATACAAGGCTTTATAATATTATGTTGTCATGATAAAGCATGCTATAAAATGTAATAGAATAAATAAATAATAATGAAGAGTTTATAATGGAACCTTAATATATACTGTTGCCAGTGACTTTAATTCAATATTTTTTGCTGTTATCTATCTGCTGTATATAGAATTTTAAAAGTGTTTAATGCTAGGGAAAAATCAGCGTTAAGTCTTGCCAGACACACCCATTAACCAGTCATAGTGATATACACGTTTGATTTATTTTTGCTTAAGTTGCATGATTTTTGTGCAGAAAATATTACTTAATCTCACTCCACATAGGGGGTTTAATAAGAGAAGTTTGTCTTGTCTGTCTGATGTGGGCAAATCTTCCTCCTCTTTCTATTAATAGCAATCTCATTTCTACGTCAAATAGAGGGGGTCCATCACTTTTGTCTTACCTTACACATTTCATTTTGATAAAGTTATGTTTCTTGCTTCTTTAGAGGTTGGTTTTCTTTTTGTTTTGCTGCACTTTTACTTTTTTTGTGGAACTGAGTTCCCAAGACAGCAAATGTCGGGAGCCTTCATTAAATGTAGTGACCGTGAAGCGTGTGTAGGTCTTCTGTGCTCGTGGTGTTTGGCCAAACAGTACAGTGTGGGATGATGATGTGAATATTTAGAATGTACCATATTTTTTTTGTAAATTATTTATGTTTTTTTAAAAAAACAAACTTCTCGTACAGATGGATGGAAGTTCATTTGTTTTGCCAAAGACTGTAAATATTTATTTATTTGTTCACATGGTCAGAATTTCACCACTGAAACCCTGCATTTAGATAGAGCCTCATTTTTATACTTTCAAGATTAATAACAGGAAATAAATTGTAAAAAGGTTTTCTATACATGAATCTCTCTCCCTTTTTTAAAAAGAATTAGCAGGGTTTCTCTTGGGGGGGAAGGGAGAAAAACCCCAACAGGGAAGAGTTGACATTTTGCTTCCTGTAACAGGAACAAGCCCACTGGGTTACAGGTTTTCCTCCTTACCAGCTACAGGTGAGGATGCAGGTGTTGGGTCCTCCAGGAGAAAGCAGCTCTATTAAGGCAGGTCTCATTTGATCCTAGAGCCACCCGGAGTCATGCATGGCCCAGCCATGAGGCAATCCACTCTCCTGCTGCTTCTCATGGTCAAACGAGAACAAAACTGTACCGTGAATTTTGGCAAGTGTCATTGAAATGATTCAGAAAAAATGTAACAGCACAAGGGACCCCACTCATTAATACAAGTTGTCCTTCTCTTGACCCATTCTCATCTCAAACCAGAGACAAAGGAGCAGAGGACTCAGTGAGGGCGCATTTCAAACCAGAGTGTTGCGGGGGGAGGAGGAGAGAGCACAACACAGTAGCTTTGGGGTTTCTCTGTCCCTTCCTAAATGCTTTGTGGGATTTCTGAGTATGATGGTGGAGTCAAATATAGGGAAAAATATGAGAGAGAGTAATGCAGCAGGAGAGAGGGAGAGGGAGAGAGGGAGATTGAGAAAGAAAAAAAAAACAAACCAAGCATATTTGGCTGAAATCAGCTGGAGTGAGTCAGATGGCGAAGCAGTAAGATACAGGAAAGGCCGTCTGAGGTGACCGGATGGGAGAGGGAGGCCCTGGCTTGGATTTGGGCTGTGGAATGGTGGATTTTGTGACATGAACATGGAGGAAAAGACTAGACCTCCATATGCGGATCAAGAAGCCTTTGAGAAGTTTAGAAACAATAAGGGAAGTGATTTTGACTGAACTACAGATAACTAGTGGCACAAGCTTGACGTCCATTTCACTCATGAAACAGAAAATATATATGTTTAATAATAATGCCAAGTCAGGCATTAAAACAAGATCATTTCTCCTACATTCAGATTTTTTTTGGTAATTTATTTGAAAATGTAAGTTTTCTGACAGAATGCTATGTGCCCTTTCCACAGCCCTCAGAGTCTCAGAACTGCTGTCTTCCAGGATTAATTGTTGGTGTCTGTGTGACCCGACACGGGAGTGAGATGACCCAGGACTGCGATGCTTGACGTGAGGGAAACTACTCTGTAGTGCTCCCTCTTCCTTCCAGTAAAGGTTCTAACACACAGTGTAAACCATACAACTCAGATGGTGGTTTTTCTAGAAGCTGGAGACTGTACTAATGCACGGGGTGAATTCAGCCCGGGGGTGCCTGAGAACTAGATTATGAAAGAAGCAGGGATCAATAAGCCAACTTGTCCTCCTGGCCGCACGCACCCTTGTCAGGCGGCACGAGCTGGTTGATGAAATGATAGAACATCTTCATTCACAAGTGTCGGGAACAGAGGTCTGTAACTGCCAGGAGGGGAGAAGGTTCCCGAATGGAGTCACGTCCCACCCCCGCACTGGCTGCCTGCATCTCCCGCCGTAGGTTAAAGCAGAGGCCCTTTCAGGGTGTCTGTTGGTTTCAACATCTTGGGCGGGTTTTGCTGAGTTAGACTGAGTTTCACAAAGTGGTGTTTTGGCCCTAGGAGCAGAGTGGTGTGTGGCCTCAGAGGAAAATCTAGGTGCTGCCATCTAACACCTCCGTGGCCTTGGTCAAGTGACCTACCAGCAAAGTAGGAACGCGGATAGGAAAAACTAGGAGCAGCGTAGGGTTCTACTAAGGACTGAAAGACCCTACATAGATCCGACTGAACCACTGCCCTGGAATCGCAGTGGAGGAGGAGGGGGGAACAAACCGAGGACTTCTTGGGGACAGTCCCAAGCCTGGGCTTCTGCTCGCAGGGGAGTGACTTGGCAGAGAGCACGAGGTCCAGAGACAAGAGCAGCTCATAGCTAGTGCAGCGTGGGGACGTAAGCTCGGGGAAGCCCGCGGGCATTCCTGCCAAGAAGCCTGGGCTGTGACAGCCACATGTCAACCCCAGAGCGACAGGCCGACCCTCGCTGTCCTTGCACCATGTGGGGCAGCCCTGTCCTCCAAGGATGCCTCTGCCTGCAGGCCCACCTGAGGCGTGGAGGGGTCCTGAGTCATGCGGTCCTGTAGCTGTAGCAGGGGGACCCCGTTATTTATAGGCTTGCCTCTCAGAAGCGGCTTTCAGTTCACCTCTCTTAGCCATAAGGATGCCTGAAAACTTGTACCACTTTTCAGACATCGCTTTTTGCATAGAATGACTTTTTCATCCCCAAATACATCAGCTGCATTATAAGAAGTGACATTTTGACATCAGAGCTTCCAGCAAAGACGTTCTGCACACTTCCTGACAAAACAGCGTTAGTCAGAGGCCATCACAGGGAACAACACATTTAAATCAGGTGCCCACAGGTGGTGGACAGGGGATGGTGGGAGCAGCGGCTCCTCAGACAGCGACACCTCTGTCAGCCCCAGGACCCCCGGGGCACGCGGGTGCTCAGCCTTCACTTTGCCAGAAGGGGTTTTCTGTTCCATAATTTAAGTAAAAGGACAGTCTGACTGCAAGATAGCTGGGAGCATCCAAGGGTTGATTTAAAAAAAAAAAATAGTGTAGAGAGAGGGAAAAAGTGCTAGTGCAATGAAACTGGATTGCACTTCATTTTATATGTCATGTATTTACTTTCAAATTGTTTTTTATGATTTATATAAATGTGTTTTGTTGTCCCGTTGATTTATTTTTCTGTCTGTGAAAATTGTTTAGTTATCCTAGGTTGGGACAGAACTCATATGATTTTTCCCATTTAAAAAAATGGAATTATTCTTCTTTTTAATATGGTTTCAGAAACAAGTTACATTGTTAAACAAGACACATATATGTTAGATATAGTCATATATATTTCTATGGGATATTTAATATCACACACACATACACACTAGGTGCCTCATGAAGATACAACGTCTCCATAAGGAGTAATTTCTTTAAAAATTACTATTTTGAAGATAAGAATCATTGCAATTTAGGTGAAGATTCTCAGCTACTCTGGAAGGATGAGAAGGATTAGCATCAGGAGGGTTCTATCAGATTTTGGAGTTTCTGGCTGTGTTTGGGGAAGAGTAACCCTCCCCGTGCCTTGGTGAGCCCTGCACCAGCTCCAGAATGAGATTGATGACCCCGGATTTAGACTCAGGTCTTAAATAAATGGACAAGGAGACAGACCCAGGAGCCTTGCAGCTCCTGAAAGCATGTTCAAATAGCTGTTTATCTTTTTGTGCTATTGCATAGTGTTTGATAAAGAATGTAATATCTGAGTATTCTAAGATCCATTGCTAGAATGCCAAAATATCTCATTCAAAGGCTTTATAGGTAATTTCTTTTTTTAATTCCCAAGTTTTTCTTTTCTAATGCCATGTCTTTCTAGGCAATTCCAAGAAAACAATTCCATTTATAATAGCATCCAAAACAATAAAATACCTAGAAATAAATTCAACCAAAGAGGTACAAGACTTATATAATAAAAAATGCAAAACATTGCTGAAAGAAATGAAGAAAGACCTAAATAAATGGACAGATATCTCATGTTCATAAATTGGAAGATTTAATATGGTTAGTATAGTGACAATACTCAATGCAATCTACAGATTCAGTGCGATTCTTACCAAGAGTCCAACAGGCTTTGTGGCAGAAATGGGAAAGACGGTCCTCAGATTCACGTGGGATTACAATGGCTCTGCATGGCCCAACAAGACTGCAAAAGAAGAGCAAAGTCAGAGGACTCACACTGCCTCTTTTCAAAACTTCCTACAAAGCTACAGTATTCAAAGCAGTGTGGTGTTGGCATAAGGACAGAACTACAGACCAATGGACTAGGACAGAGGGTCCAGAAATAAACCCATGCTCTTATGGCCAATTGAGTTTCCAAAAGGGTTTCGAGAGTATTCAATGAGGAAGGAATAATTTCTTCAACAACTGGATTTCCACATGCAAAAGAATAAAGTTGACCCTTACCTCACACTACACACAAAAATTAACTTAAAATGAATCGGCAACCTAAATGTAAGAGCTGAAACTACAAAACTCTCAGATAAAAACACTGGTAAATCTTCACGACCTTGGATCTGGCAATGGATTCTTCAATATGACACAAAAAGCGTGAGCAACAGAATAAACATAGTAGATAAATTGGACAAAATTAAAACATTTGTGTATCAAGGACATTATCAAACTCGTGGTCATGGTGCATACTCAGGAAATGAGGGGATCAGACTCATAACTTAAACGGACCTCAGGATGTGTTGTTTTGTAGAAAAGGTTTAAGGTAAATGTGTAGAACGTGACGAGCAGACCCATGAAGTTGTCTCTGGGACTCTCTCCATTCTCTCGTGGTTTTGCTCTACCTCTGGCCTCTGTTCCTCCCAGGCCTCCCTGTGTCTCATTCTTACTAATCTCTGGGGACCCTAAACATCAAGAAAGGAAAGAGCCTTCAGAGTTGAAAACAGACTCTGGAGTCACGGCATCTACCTTCTAATTTTAGGTCTGCTGCTACCAATTGTGAAAGTAATTTATATTCTCTGAGCCTCACTTTCCTCGTCTATAGGATGGGACAATAACATCTCCCTCCCTGAGTTTCCCTGAGACGAAGTGAGACAATGTGTGTGATGCACAGAGTAAGTCAGTGTGTGTGGTCTTCCCCCCACTCTGCTATGTGTGGAAATGAGTCTGGGGTGTAAGCGACCATGTGGTGGAGCCCAAGGAGTAAGATGGTCCCCCAGGCCCAGCTCTGTCTCTGAAGGATTGCTGGAGAGGGAGGTAAGAGGAAAGGCCTAGACTGAGGGTCTTCACCTTTGATGTGGTTTTTGGACAAGTCTTCTGGGATCTGGCCCATCACATCTCCACAGCACGGCCTCCCCTTTGTGTGCAGCCCAGTCCAATTCCTTGCGTCCATGCTGTGTGACTAGATGTGTCATTAGTCTTTCTCCAAAGGACACTCTAGACCCGAGGTGTCAGGACTCCCTGAAACTGCATGTAGTAGATGAGGGATGAGGTGTGGAGTCTCCCGCTTCCCTTGTTTCTCAAAGGGCTCCCTGATCTTGAAAGGTTGAAAACTGTTGTATTAGGATGTTTCTTGAGATGCCATAGGTTTTAACATGTGTGTGCACGTGTGGATGTGTGTGTGTAATGAGGGAAGACTGGGATGGACACTGTATACGATTATATTTTCAATCATGCTCGTGTTCAATATTTGTTTCCATCTTTCATATGAGGAAACTGAGGCTCGGCATAGAGAACAGCTTCTCTGAGGTCACGTGTGGGGAATCGGAATTGGTTACACCAAAATGTGAAGATTATTTGACATAAAGATTTTGGGCTAAAATCTGCAGACAGGAAAAAACTCTGGAAAACAAGTAGAAGTTACCTTTTGTAAGGGACATTTACACTTGTAAGGGAAATCTCCATTTGTAAAGATATCTCCCTCTCTGTACCAGGAAGGAGGGGGATGACTTTATCTCTAGGGATCTTGTCGGTGCAGAAGGTGAAAACTTAAATCTGCATACTCTTGTTTACTGTGTTTTTCTTGTACTCCCTCATGGCTGACACCCCCCAACAAGGATACACTCTTGATGTGCAGTGGAAGAAAACCCTTGGTTGTGACTCTTGCCCAGGAAAGCATCACAGGAACATTTGCTTGGCCACAAATCGTGTCTCCAGAAGAAAAGCATCACATCCACAGAGACAGTTGAAGATTCACGGGAGGTGGCACTTGCCCACAGGCTTCCAGCATCTGAGTTTACCTGAGCACAAACGAATTACCTGCCAGGGGAAAAGCACATTAGTCTGTCCTGAAGGAAAGTACTTCAATAGCAGAGACCACACCGCCATTTTTGTCTTGAGCATCACACTGTCATCGTCTTGTGACGTCAAATTAAAAATATCTTTGGATGAAATTCCTGGAAGAATTGAAAGCAAGAAAGGACCTCTCTCCAGGTCAGCTCTCCAGGTCCTTGGTGTTCTTGAAATGTAACTTCACATCGTGTGCATAGGTCAGTTGTTCCTTGGTGCTGCCTGTTAACAAATGGACTTCATGAAGGGCCTTCTACCACATAGCTTCTTTATAAGAAGAACTTCCATAAAAATTTCAGCAGGAATAAGATGAGGCCACGGAGGCTGGGAGAGGACAAGCGAGTGTATTTCAGGACTCGGCGGTGCTCAAGCACTTTCCCATGCCGTAAGCATCAGCAGACCATCCGCCTCTGCTGTGCCAGACCCCGGGAGAGGTGTGAGACACGCAGACTGGCTGTGGGAAGCCTCTGAGAGTGAACATAAGGTGGAACCCAAGGGAATTAAGTCAGGATAAGCCAGCCGGGGGTGGGTGAGGTCAGTCATCACAGACGGTGACCTCCCCAAGCAACAAGCTCTGACTGAGATGCTGAAGAGTTGAAGAAACACTCAGATCTTTAAAAAAATGTCCTGGGTGTGACCTTTTAAAGAAATGCATTTTTAAAAGCTTAAATGTGTTCCACTGTAAGTTGATTTGCTAAAACGAGACGATGCAATTGGAGCCTAGACAAAGGGGCTGCAGAGCGTGGGAACCCAGCGCCTGTGCAGGGCAGAGGGTCTCTGATGAAGCATGTGAAAACCCTGATGGGTGTGCTCTCAGGGGCTGGTCGATCCTGGTGTGATGCTTATCAAGTTTTGATGACTGCAGCTCTTATAATAATAAGATTAGCTTCCTTGTGTCGATTTCTAGTAACCAGGACAACTTCGTAACTTGGCTTTGTCTTCGCTGGGTTCCTCCTAAAGCAGAGCCTGACCATAGACTTGGGGTCAGGTCGTTTGTTTTGGAGGTTATTCCAGGAAGCTGCACTGCGGGAGGTGGGAAGGGAGAGAGAGGACCCAAGTATACATCACTGAGTGGTTACCATGGTGGCCAATTCAAGCTCAGGTTTCCCAGGGCCCTTTTTGGGAACCAGAAGGTCCCTCTGAAAGAAAGGAGCCCAGAGAATTTATCCACCAACCCCAAACCCCCCAGTGCTTTTAATTGTCCCACAACTGTGGGCTGCACTCATCTGTGGGCTGAGCAGGAAGAAGAGAGCCGTGAGGCGGGAAAATATGAGACTGTCTGCACGTGAGGTGGGAAGCTGTCAAAGTGACGGAGGTGTCCACGTGGCTGCAGCTCTCATCAGAGCTGGTTGGAGGGGACGTAGCCCAGGGACGAGGAGCACCTGCTGCAGGCTCCCGGTGTAGATTTTCCTGCTGGGGGAGACAGTACCGCTCTGGGAGTCCTGTCCCCTGGGCAGGCAATGCAAATCCATGATTTGCCCCCTGGTGTATAAGTAGCTCTCCTCCAACAGTGGGGAGTTCCCCACCAAAGAGCTTGGAGTGGACACAGAACCTGAGTGATGTGAGCAGAGACTGGGAGAGTTCTCTGGTGTCTAAGCTATGTTTCTGCCACTTTCATCCCAAAGGGCTGAAATCCAACACACCCAGCTTAGAAGAATCTTCTGAGAGCCTTGCCATTTTGAGTTCAAAACAGCACTTCGTATGATGCGTTGGGATTCCCTGGAGCGCAGAGTCTGCTTTTGAAAAGGACTCCCCCATTTCTGGAAGAGGCCCCGCATCATTTGTGGAGGAACAGCGACAGCCAGAATCAGGGACTAGGAGTTGATTTCAGGTGCAAGAACAGATGTCACAGATGCACATGTGTTCCACACCAAAGGCTGTGTTATTTTTCTCTCTTCTTTCCTTATGCCATACTCCAACCTAAACCTCTAAATGGGCATCAATGTCTTTGTAGTGTAAGGATATGAGAGATTTTGTTTAAACAGATTTGACTAATTCTAAGAAAAAAGGGATTTCAAGAACATTTGCAAAACTGAGTGAAACTTGGCACAATATTTGGAATTAGAGTCCCTGTGGTCCCCCCACTCTTCCAGCTGCTTATGTTCTACTCCTGTCTCCTCTGCAGTGGCATCTTTCCCGGACGCTCCTCACTGGCAGTTCCCCGTAGGTCAACATCCCTGGGCTGAGGCAGGAGCAGGGAAGATCTGTCACTTCTCTTTGCATAGAGGCCAACAAAAATGAGATTAGCAGAGGACTCCTTAGATCTGGAGATGGGAATGTTACTGGCATCTTAGGAGAACATTTCCAGTGGAGGGCCAAGAACAGAAGCCCATGACAGGGAGCTGAGGGAAGAGGGTAGAGAAGTGCCCCACCTGCTCTCAATAAGTTCAGTCGTGAAAGGAAGAAGAAAAATAGGATGGTTTCTTGGGAAGCAGAACTATCAAGCCAGTGACAGGTTTTGGACATAAATTCTAGGTCTGTCATTTCCTGGCTCTGTGACTCTGGCTAAATCACTCAGCCACCAGAAATTCACTTTTCTCCTCTGTAAAATGGAGAAGACCATCTGCAGGTTGGCAGAGACACTCTGAGCATTTCACGGGACCCGTGGTGGATGCGCAGCACACTGCTTCCCTCGCTGAATGTCTCTTCGCATGCTCAAACTCCATGTTCCCTGACTCATCAGGGCCATACTGGGGTTTCAGAGACCCCACCTGCATTTTCTACAGCCAGGATTTGTCAGCGTTAAGCTTTACTGTTTATCTTCCTTCCTGAGACCCACTGCAGGGACTGCCACCATTTTTTTTTTGAGCTTATTTTGTGTCTGGATTTCCCTGTAGTTTAATAAACTACAAGTTTTGCATATTTTATTAATACTAAGTTATGCAGTATTAATCTTTTCAAAAGTGTTTGTGTATTTTCTTAGTTTTCAAATGGAAGTCGTCTTCAACATTTTAAGTCCAGAATTCTTATTCAAGAAAAGCCCAAAACCCAGAAATAGCCTTTACATTGCTTGCCAAAACATGATTTAAAAAATATTTCTATGAAAAAAAATCAGCACATCGTTTGTGGTTCTCTTTATGGCCAGTGGGAATATATCTAGCTTTTACTTTATTATGAAATGGAAAGTTTCAACATTTACCTTGAATGAGTGTCATGAACTTCGTCAGACACCAAGATTCCAAGTTGCCCAGAGAAGTGCAATTATGATGACCGAGGATAGGAAGAGCCCAGATTCCTGGGGCCAACTGCCCCCGGCTGCACGCAAACTTCCCCACAAGCATACCAGACACTTGCCTTTTCTAAGTCTGGTGATGTGGGAGCGAGAGCTGACCCATCGGGGACGGGCTGGGAGACATTCCTGACTGTGGTCAGGGCTAGCGCACACTCAGGGGCCTGGTGAGACTGGGCAGGGCAAGGATTGCCAAACTCCCCGAAAATGTATGCTTCTACACTCCAGGGCTGGGGAAGCTAAAGACAGGCTGACCTGAGATTTGACCTCAGCTTGCCCCGAGGAAGCCTCATCTGTGTGTGGGGGGGGGTGGGGGGCGGGCATGGAATTATGAAGGTCAACCAACAGAGGGGGAACAACCACATGTGGTCTCAGGAACTTCTCATCTCAAATAATAAACTGAAAGGCATTAATCCACTTGCTGGACCATTTGGTAATGTTGTCCTGAATCCTCCTATGCTCCAGACCCTCTCCAGGTACTGAGGACATGGCGCTGACAATGAAGACAAGGGCTCTGCCTTCATGGACCTTACACTCCCAGGACCAGGGAAGAGAAGAGGATGCAGCAGAGCAGAGACAGCTTCGGGATTCATGACTGGGGACTTGCTCCAGAGACTCATTTGCATAAATGTGTCCCAACATTTGACAAATGACAACATTTGGTAACTACGAGGAAAAGCCAGGAGATGATGCTGTGGAAGGGCTTTGATCTGCACAAGCTGTCCTGAAAAGTTTTCATTAACAAAAGACATGTTTGTGTATCTGTGTTGGTCCGTGACCACCAGAGTGTTGTCTGATGAGCTGGATGTCAAGAATGTTTTGATCCTCAAGTAAAAATTCAGATACTAATGCACAGAAAGAAAAAGGAGTCAATTGACTCCACCTGAGAAATGACTACCCTTTGCAGTTGACCAAGAATTTCACATCAAGTTTCTTGATTCCTAAAACAACCCATGTCCCCTGCTCTCTGCAGCCTGGACGAGCTGGTGTTACCAGCACGGGCTCCTGCAGGTCTACCCTACCCAGATCCACGCCTGATGTCAGTGATGTGGCTCACAGCCTGTGCCAAATGGGCCCTCCAGAGCCTGGGGAGGCACCGCCTCTCTCGAGCCCTACCCCGGTGCCCCGCCAGGTGACCGGCAGGGATTCCCCAGAGGCCAACAGTTGGTTACTGCTTCCCTCCAGCTTCCTGTCAGAAGCTGAGCCTTGACCTGAATGTTAGTCCATTGTCTGAAGACACAACTCTGCCTGTGGTATGGGCGGTCTCTTACCTCAGGTCCTAGACCTGTGGATCCTTTTATTCTGCAGACCACCCAGAGCCTGGGGCCGCTCCAGCACAACTCCCTGTGCCCTAGCTCCTGGAGACCCCTGACAAGACCCCAGCTGCATCACAGCTTTGACATGTATGGGGAGGCTGGGTAGGAATTCCCTTCATGTCACAGTTGAAGGAAACTGAGCTGCGGAGGCACAAGGGACTTTGGAGCCAGCACCAGAAATTCCCAAACGCAGTGCTCTTCCTGCCACAGCCAAAATACCAGATGGAAATCCTTCTTCTGATGAAATAGACAAACATAAGTACCTGGCATAAAAGAAAGAAAGTATTAAACAAAACCCCAACATTCTTGAATCCTTATTTCTTCATGTTTAAATTATAGAGACTTCTCCTCAAACTCATTAATTTTTTCATATATATTACATTGTCTACATATGTGCATATTCTCTTTATGATATTACATTAAACTGTATTCATCACTATTTTCCTGAAAACAAACTAAATCTTGGGCCCCCCAAACCATTTTTTCTCTGCTTTTGATTCCAAATATGCTGTGCTTTCTTTCAGATAACGATAGATTTAATGCCAAATATAGAAGTTTTTGCAAGTCATTTGAGACAATTTTGTTTTTCTTTCAAATACTTCCTTTGGAATGAAGGACAATGTCTTTATAAAATATCTGTAGGTTAACATGTTTTCTGGATATGGGAGCAATATTTACTGATATAAATTGTTTCCTCACCCACTCCAAACACACAAGCACACCTTTACACACACAATTACATACACATTAGGAGAAAGCCATGTCTACACAGAATTCACACAATTATCAATGCAAGTTTATAAACATGCCAGTTTTCAGACAGGTGGCTGTCTTGGAATAGACTAAGATGCCTCCTCATTTTAAAAAACATACCACATGAGTAAATGGGAAAAGAAATGAGTCTTGCATTTCTGAGACATGCAGGAATGCTAACTGATATGTGGAGAGAGATTTATATAGTCTAGCTGTTGAAAGTAAGAACCAATAAACTTAATAGCTTCTTTGGTCCCTAAATGTTTTTCCAAACTTGAGCAAGGACCTATGGCACACACCAGAGAAGAGTTCTCTGAGGGAATAGATGTATTATGTAAGGACTTGCTTGTGTAAAATAAATGTGACTGCTAATATTCAGATTTTGACAAATTGAAAAATCCCTTCTCTGTTTCCCCTGCAATTTCTTGTAGAGCTAAACATAGGAAATGACAGACATAGTGAAACGCTGTGGAAAACCATTGGTGGATTGTATCAAAGCAATATTCCTGCAAGTGTTAATATGCACATTGCTACATATTTTCTTATTGCTATATTGATAAAGCACTAATGATTCCAGATATCATGGGTAGAGAAAATTATGCATATAGTTTGTCAATTCACATCACTTACTATTTTATGAACAGACTGGAATAAAAAGACTATCACTAAAATGGATTATATCCATACTGGGCCCACTGAGATGGGCATATAGTTTTCTACAAGCAAAACTTGTGGTATAATTTCAAGGCTATTTTGCTTCAAGAAATGCAATGAAATATTTACTACATCATGCTGAAAGTATCTGTTTGAGATTCCTTTCCTTTAATAACTGGAAATTCATAAGGAGCAAGGACCGTATCTCACAAATTTATGCAGGTACAGAAGTCAGGAGTGAAAACCACTCCAAGTACCTTAAGAAAACAGGTTTGGTTCTAAAGATCCACGTACCATTGGGATCCAGGGCCTGCTGGACAGCAGAGGTCCCGGGAGGGAGGCGCGGGGGAGTCAGGTCTTCTGGGGCCCACCTGCCATGAATAGAGTGCCTTGAGCTACTTAATTTCAAATTCTTAAAACAGAAGCCTTCCTTCCTAGAAGAGGCTCTAACAGGCTGTCCCTGCGCCTTGTGTGCCAATGTTTTCTGGAAAGCAAGAGGAAAGACTGAACTTCTCTTGGTTTTTGATTCACATTATTAGATGCATGATGGAGATTGCTGAGTTGAAATGCAAACTCTGCAGATAATGAATATATATTTTTCTTTATTATGAAGTCCAAAACTTCCCTGAGAGATAAGCAGATGGAGGAGGAGGGACCAGGAGAGCACGTGACTCATCTTCTCTTGTGTCTGCTGCCCGGTCCTGCTCCACGGGGCCTTGGCTGAAGGGCAGGGCAGTAGGGTGCACAGGCATCTCCTTTTGGACCTGTAGTCAGGAAGCTTCTCTAAGAAGCTGCAATGGACTGGAGGGACTCATGGGCATCTCTAGTGTGATTCTCAGTGCCTGGCAGGTGTGCTCAACATGCTTACTGACTCGGCCTCTTGAACTGAACAAGACATCTAGGTTTTCTCCAGCAACTGCATGGCAGAAATCTGGTTACAAAGGGTGAAGTATTCCGACAGTCAGCCGTGCCCAGTGCTGCGTCATCAATAACGTCACAGTGCGGACGTGCCGGATAAATGAGGCCTCGAGGGTCAGCAACAAATATACCAGATTCCAAATGTTTTGTATCCAAAGGCAAAGATATCTGAGTTTAAGGCAGTGACTTGAGAGAGTGTGAAGAGGCTGTCACCATTTTTGTGTCCCACATTTGAAAGGCATCAAGGCCGGTTGAACCCAGAGAAGCCCTAGTCATGGAAGACCAGGCACCGTCTAACCAGTGCAGCATGGTGCAGACACCCAGACGTTAACTGTAGCTTCTGGAACCCCAGCAAACCCAGCCCCACTGCAGCGGGTCAGGTAACATACACTCTGCTGAGTAAGAGAGCTGTAAAACCAGAGCGGTAAAATAGACTGAGCTCTGCGAAAGGGGTCAACAAGCCACAGGAGATTATTTCACCCTCAGCCACCGCCACGAGCCCTCGCGGCTAGCACGTGAGATGATCACTTGCGGGTGGCTCGGGTTCGAGCAGTTCTGAGACTGGGTCGCTTCTCCACATCGGAGCCCGGCTGTGACTCTTTCACCACTGATGTCTCTTTGTCCTCAGTGATAAAAACAGTCTGTCTTTCTGTATAAACTACGCTAAAGCACCAATATGAGACTTTCTGGGAGAGGTAAACCTACAAAACCCCATAAATATCTGCTCCTGAACATCTAGAATGGAAAGAAGATAATTGTTCCAGGAGGCTGCAGAATGTTTGTGTCGCTGTAATCGTGGTGATGTGTTTAGTGTAACGTTTCCAAGGGCCAGAAACCATCAGGAAACCTTGACCTTCCTCCAGTCTAGCAAAATAATGTGCACCCTGTCGTGACTTGGTGTCTCTGAGAGGACCTGTTATAGGTGCTCAGTAAAGATGGGTTTCTTGCTTTCTTTGCCTTTTGTTGGTATAACGTATACTTGCTAAGTGTGAGTAAATGACTTACACCTGGTCATCCAAGCTTCTTGTTCAAAACCCAAGATTTATTGTGAGGTATGTCACTGCCAGACTCGATGTGACAGTGCTTTTTATAAGGAAAGTCTCCTTGGCAGCGTGCCTTGTTGTACTCCAGGACACCTGTGGGTAACGTTCGTGGGGCCTCCGACAAACCTTCTCATCGCCCACTGTTCGCAGCCTAAGGGAACCAAGCCCACCCCCGAGATGGAAAACTCGCCCCTTCTCCCTCATCTCACCTCACACCCATCACCAGGCCAGTTCTGCCTCCTGCTAAACCCGAGTCCATTCCTTCCCGTGCCCATGGCTCAGCCCCGATGTCCTGACTTCCCTACTTTCAAGCTGGTTTCCCTTCATTCTCCGCCTAGTAGCTGGAGTGATTTTTTGAAAACAGAACTCTGAGTTGGTTTCTTACTCACATAAAACCCTTTGATGACTTTCTGTTGATCTTCAGCTCAAGTTCCAAACCATCGTGTGACTCAGAGATGGCCGAGAGCCCCCGACGTCTCTCCAACTTTGTTCTCGCATTTGCCTCCCTCACCGCTGCTCCCTGCAGCCTGACCTTCCCAGGCCTCTCTCATCTTGAACAGGTCCAGAGACTTCCACCTTGAACCCTCTTCCCCCAAGCCTCCCTTTGCCTGGGTGGCTTTCGCCCTTTGGTCTTGTGAAGATGTCAGGGAGCCGTGGCAGAGGCTGGCGAGGTGCTCACCTGATGGCTGGATCCTCTTCCTGGGCACTGTTAGGGGAGCCGCCTGCCCTGTGCTCAGCCCACCTGACCCACACAGAGGCTGTGTGCCCCCTGCGCAAGTTTAGCTCCTGTTACATGCTCGTGGTCATCTGTATTTTATTTTCCTTCATGACATTTAGTTAATATATCAGTTCAACAATGATTTAAGAAGTTACTTATTTTTTCTTCTGTTATGTGGCTGTCTAATGCAGCATCTGGAATAAAATGAGTGGTGGATAAATATCTGTTGATGTCACAGAACAAAAGCTGTTTGGAGCCCCATTGATGCCAGGCACTGTTTGACCATGACGAGGGTGAATGAAAGAACTGTCTCCAGAGGTGTAACCTTCTACCTGGAGAGTTCTGAGTATTCTCTTTATGTCCGACGGCTCAGGAGGTCTGGTGTCTTTGCTTCCAAAGCTCTTATGGACTAAATCTTTGTATCCCCCAAATTCATATATTGAAATCCTAACGCCCAATGTGATGATATTAGGAGGTGGGGCCTTTGGATTAGGTCATGAGGGTGGAGCCACCATGAATGAGATTAGTGCCCTTATAAAAGAAACCCAGAGAGCTCCCTCACCCCCTCTACCATGGGGAGACACAGGGAGAAGATAGCCCAGAAAAGGGCCCTCATCAGAACCTGCCCATGCTGGCACCCTGATCTTGGACTTCCGGTCTCCAGCACTGTGAGAAATAAATGTCTGCTGTTTTTAAGTCACTCGGTCTGTGGTATTCTGTTATAGCAGCCCAAATGGACCAAGGCAAATGCTTTTATTTACCTTCAGAAGGTGGCATAGTATATTGTAGATAGATGATAGTAGATAGGTGGATAGATAGATAGATGATAGATAGATAGATAGATAGATAGATGATAGATAGATATAGACAGATGATAGATAAATGATAGAGTTTGTTTGTTTGCCTTTCGCAGAGGCTGTAAATTCTATCTCGGGCACAGTCAGTTGATATTTGCAACTTCCCACCATCTCAGGCCTCTCCAGGATTCGTCCTTGTCTGACTTAGCTCAGGGTTTGTGTCATCTGATGCTCCCACCTTGTCACATTCTATGCATGCTGATCCAGATAAGGAATTCCGCTTTTCCCATAATTTCCATACCCCACCCAACCCAGCTCCACCAGAGAACAATCAATCATCAGACTCACACACAGAAGCAAACAAACAAGAAACCCACAAGGAGACCTTCCCGAAAGTAGTAGGCCACACTGGAGATGTGGGATGGGGGGCCATACACGGAGGTAAACAGTAAATGCAAATTCAGCATCAGAAGCTCCTGTCCCTGAGTCCTCTGACCACCCATCAGACATCCCAGACCTCTTTTCCTCTCCTCTCTTGTTTGTTCTTCTTCCTGTTTCTTCTACTTCAATTCTGAACAGCTTTGCTGTCTCTTTGCTTCCTTGTCCCTGGCCAGTTCTTGCCCTGCAGGTCACCTTCCTCCTTGAGCTGCTTATATAGGTGTCTTCCTAAACCCACTTTTCTCCTAAGACTGTTGAGTAACAATTATTAAAATACTTTTCCTGATTATCCTGCAACATACAAACAAACGCCAAAAGAACACGGTACAGGAAATTACTTACTACACCCAGGGCGAATGGAAGTTGCTCATTTAATCCAGCATTATTTGCTGAGTACCAAACATAATTTTAGTTCTGTGCCAGATGTTACTGGCGTACAAGTGGAGAAAGCTGAATCTCTTCTCTAATAAGCTTAACGTCTGGCTGGACAGCCTGAGATAAACACAGGAAGCAGCACATCCCAATCATGATAGAACGTCATTGCGCACTCCAGACTCCATGTTGTGTCAGAGCTCAGAGGGGAGGAAGGCAAGGGCTGGGGTGTCCGAGTGGACACAGCACAGATGACAGATCACAGCACTTGGGACCTTCCCTGGTGCTTGTCAAAGAGCATCTGAATCAAACTGGCTTCCATAACACTGGCAGTGTATTGGATCTTGTCATTGGAAGGAGGAGGATTAGCAGCTCACCAGTGTCATTATTTGTCCCTCTGTCTTGCTGCCATCACTGTGAGCTGACTTTCGGTATAACTGCAATGTGGCCACAGCACCAAGGGGCCTCACGTTTATGTGACCATATGCAGAAACAGAGTGGGGTATCCGAAACCCAGAGAAAATCTAATTGGCAGGGGCTAGGACACTGGGAGTCCAGGCAAGAGACAGAATCGTGACCAGTTTTTGAAACTGAGAGACCATAGCATCAAGAAGGATCAGCTAGGTATCAAGTTTTAAGTAGGTCACCGAAAGGGGAGAACTTGAAGGTGTATCATTGTGGTCGCAAGAGTGGGAGGAAGAGCTGAAGAAGGAGGAGGTTGGAGCTGCTACCACCTAGAAACCTAGAGGAGGCAGTGCCTTGAAAAGGAAGGACAGATCCCTTGGCACCAGCATCTCTGGGCTGGAGCAGGACCGGCAAGGGAGAGCTTTGTTTGACTGGCATCCCAGAGGACGGTGTGATGAAACTGGCTGTGCCAAAGAAGCTGCCGCTGTTGGGCTGGATAGCACGGTGGGACCCGCTCACAGGAGGGAAGCCTGCCGGAGAGCCAGGGAGAACCATTGGTCCTTCCCTACCAGCCTGGGTCTCCTTCCAGAGGCCCTCAGACCGGCCCCAATGGGGCTTCAGCCAGTGAGGCAGAATGTGGTTCCTACAGTCCCAGTACCAAAATCACGATATCTAAACCAGCTAAGAGTGGGCCTGGTTGAAATGGGAATCGAGCAGCTGGGGCCACTCGCTAGTTACTAAGCTCTGCCATGGAAGCTAGTCTGAAATTGCCACTCCACACAACGATGGACTATCTGATTCTGGTTGGGAGTGGCCATGTCTCTGTCCTGCTGAAGTGACAACCCTCCATACCCCCTTCATCTCAAATTGTCCCCTCCCTACTTTTCAATACATTGAAGAAGTCTCTGGCGTCCACAATGGAGACAACAGAAGCCACATGGAAATGACTTGGCCCTCCTGGACCCACAGAACTAGCGGTAGAGTCCTGTCTGTCTTGGGTCTCCACAAGGTGGCCACCTCCTGTCCTCCTGAGTGCATCCTTGACTGCACTTTGAGCTGCTCTCGCTCCCTACAGGAGCCCCTCACACCATCCACAGGGCAGGCAATCAGATGCAGGCCAACTAGTAAGAGTTTGGGAGAAGAGGAAACAATAGTGAGGAGAGTGGTGAGTTCTCTGATTGACCTGGTAGGACAAGATGACTGAGATGTCAGCTGAGCAGTGCTTGAGAGGTGTCCTAAATAACAGACGGGAGAACCACCGTGGACAGCATCAGGGAACTAGTTGTTCTGGTAACAGCATGGAGAATTACTGAGAACAAGGTCCAGCAGAAGAAAATTAGAAAAGCGTTGGCCCTCACAAAGACTTGTTGACCATTGCTAATGGAGTATTAACCCTGATATTTGACAAAGGGAGAAAAGGAAAATTAAGAGGGCCAGGCATTGACTGAATGATCTGTTAGGTCTGGATTCTCCATCTCTTGTGTCCCTGAAGAAAGCTGGACAGATTCTACTTGCGAGGTTCCACTTCTTGGCAGGAGCTTGGTATCCTGATCCTTCGTTAGAAGCTGTTTCTGCTGAATGATATTCCAGAACTATTAATTCTGAGAGCTGGAAAACCACTTAAGGAATGTCTTCAGAATGAATATTAAGGGCTTATATCCACAGGAAGACTCTGGGCCACAATTACACGTGATTCCACCCTGTTACCAAGGAGTGTTTGCGTTTTAGGTGGTATCTGCTGAGAAGAAGTAATGTTTCATAGCTTGTAAGAAGGAAGGACAGAGAACGGAATCAATGGGATATTTCAACTTTTCTGTGGTTCTCTATGAAACTTTCCCTGAAAATTTTGCTGTGAATCTCTGTAACCTTTCTTGGAAAAATAAAATTAATACGTAAGATATATGCATAAATTAATCCATAAGTAGATATTCATGAATCCTAGAGAGAAACCTATTGCCCCAGGCACATGCTCCAGAAACACGGTGTGAAACAAAAGGAAAGGCATCAAGGTACAAGGAAAGACAGGCTCCATTTTCAACAAAGGGGCTTTATTTAATTAAGGAAGACCTTCCAGAACCTAAACTGAGTTGCCTGGAGTTAGGAGGGAGGTTAAGGTAAAAGATAATGAATACAGGAGATCATAAATTCTAGGCTTTGCTCATTGCAAGGAGACTATAGCATGATTTAAAATGTTTAGCATTAGGAGAAATTAAAAGATTGATTTAAATGAAAGAAAATGTCATCAACAGCATTTCTCAAGGTGGGTTCTTTCAAGTCAATTATATGATTCTTTTGTGGGAAGTTATTGATTATCGATCTACATTACATTTAGGATTTGTGAATTTTATTCTTATGGGATAACAGATAAGACTGACACTGACCTTTCCAGATGTCTTCTCTAACCAGGTGCCGTGGAAGGGGTTCCCTCGCTCATCATCCACACACAACAGTGACAGCTGTAGCATCACACTGCAGGTCTTCGTGAAAAGGTGAAAAAGGTTAGCTCTCATTGAAATGTCCACCTCCCAGGTAGCATGCTTGCTCCTCTCTGGTTTGGGCTGGGTTACCAGAATGAAGCAGTTCTTATATGTAAGTGCCGTGGACAGGGACATCGTGTCCTGAATGTCATACCAGGAATGAGTATCAGAATATTGATTACAAGAATCCTAGTAATTAGGAATAATTTTAACTACTCTCACATATAGTCTTTTACATCATCAAAACTTTGTGATGCAATTTTGTTAATTTTATCAAGTAAGAAAGTCTATTTTATGATCCCACAGTGGATGCACAGAGATGGTTAAGGATTCACCTACACCCACTCCCCCATGAGAAGCTGATGCAGGACAGGATCTTCTGCTTTCAAACCTGAGTTCTCCTTCACAGTCTTTTCCACCCAATATCTTACTGCAGCCACTCAGCATGAGACGTCAGCCTACAGACTCGCAAACTCTGAGATTAATCTAATAAAAATGCCATTGGCCATCATTTTCACTGACCAAATGCAAAAAGGCTTTCTATCGGTAGTCACCTACGGAATTACTCTAGAATGCCCCAGACCCTGTTCGTGTTTTAGATGAGAGATTGGTCAGCATCAGGTGATTTACATCTGGTGGAAAAACCCAGAATGAAAACTCCCAAACCCACAAAGGCCAGGTGGAGAGGCTCCGGAACGCACGCCATGCTCCTCTCATTTCTCTGGATTTGCTGCCGTTAGCGACAACCTTTCCTAGTTTGCAAGCACAAGTTAGAAATCACAAGCAAACCCTTTCAAATAAAATTCAAAATACTTTTACACTGTTTCCAGAGGAAAAAAAAGAGCTTCTTAATGAGATTGACAACATACAATGGATTTTAGGGTATTTTTGTCCCTCACAGAAAGAAGGCACTGGTTTTTTCCACTGTTGAGCAAGGGCCTCCAGGGGCATTTCAAGGGCCTGAAGTGTTAGGACCTTGGCTTTGTTTGTTTATTAATACCTGGACAGACTGACACTGGGGCAAGGACCACACTCTCACCCCAGGGCCCACCCAGCTCCCCTCCTTGGTGGTGATGGTGACAGAAGCTCAGCCCCCAACCCCTGGGCTTACCAGAGCCTGCAAGATGCACGATCTCCACTCCATGGCTTTGAGTGGAACAAGTGATGTGTCCTCCCTCCCAGCCCCAGCTGGGTTTCAGTGCAGTCAGATGAAAATGTGCACACACATAAAACAGTGTCATCATGACAAGAGACAGAAGAAGCAGGAACCACATCCTGGTTTATGTGGCACCGACCATACCGTCTCAGTTGTCCTATGTAGCAAGTTGGGGGCATCTAGGTCTTTGGACATAGTGTTAGCTCATGCACCCTCATCTCATTACTGCCAGAGATAACGAAGCAATTGACTGTTTTCCCCAAAAGTACAAAGACTTTATAGCCTGTATTCTCATTTATGAGGCAGAAACCCAAGGTCTCTATTTTCTGTCAGTTACAGGAAAATCACCATTTCAAGATTCTGACTAAATTTACTGCCAACATAGAAAAGGGTCACATGGACTTACTCTTGTTTAGGAGCCAAAAATTGACCATAATCATGATTCCCAAATTATGTCAGTGCTGTTCATTTTGTGTTGGCTCGGGCTAGGAGGATTTTACACACTCATACAGCGGAGATGCTTGTGGAGGGTGTGCTGTGTGCAATGTACTCTGCCATACCTAGGAAAGAGCCTGACATGCAGTAGGTGGTTAATAAATGTTTGGTGAATGAGTGAGTTAATGAGTGGCCTTTACTGTCAGAGGCATTGAGGTGTTGTAGCGATGGTGCCAAGGAGTCCTGACAGAGCGTTCTACAGTCACGCTTGCAAGTACATCGGAGTTACCGCAGATCACCGTCATGCTCCCCATCAAGCCCCTCTCCATCTCTGTGGAGATGGAGCACACAACTGCTGTGTGCTCTTTATCAAGAGCAATCTACGAATTCTCAGAAAGAACAAACATCAGTAAAAGAGAATCTCCATCTGTAGATGGAATTGCTTGAAAACTTCCTAGAACATGATGAAAAACTACCCTTTCTCATTAGGCATAAGCATTTCTCTTGCGCAGTTGTAAATTCTACTTTCTGACTTCCCACCCACTAGGCTGCATGTCACATTGAACTCTCATATTGTAACTGCAGGGCCAGGGGTTCTGTGAGAAGAATGTGCACCCAAAAATATGCCAAATCTCATATCTCCACACAATGCATTCTTTCTAGAATAAGCAAGCATTTGCTGCTTTTGGCTGGGTTGGAAAATGTATTCTGTGAGATAAGTCTTTTGGCTAAAATATGATTTTTAAAGATTCTCAAATGTTCATTTCTGCATTAATTGAATTAAAATGGAGCCAGAGTCTCTGAAAACTCACATGATCTTAAGTCATGAGGTTGCTCTTAATTATGTCATCCTGTTTCTGTTCATCTTCCTCGTTGGCAGGGAAGAGAAAGATCCAATAAATAAGCATGCAGTCATTTAGTTTAAGGCCTGGACTCAAGTCTCCAGCTCTGTAGGAGTTGAGCCAGCCATGAACGGGGCCATGATCTCTGGATGTTCATTGGCACCTCCCGATAAGAGTTCTGCTTCTTCCCGCTGGCCAACAGGGACTCCAAAGTCTTTGCATGGAGATTTCAGGAGGTACACTCTTTATCAAGCATATATTGATTTATTGGCAGTAGTGTTTTCTTTTTCTCTCTACGAAGACCATGCCCAGTAACTATCTGTTGTATGGAATACAATGCAATAGTTATTAAAATGCACAAAAATAATTGCAAGCAGAAAAGATGAAATTGAAAAATGCACATTGTGGTATCCACTAATAAGGAGACATGCTCATAGTTTCCATTCATTTATTCATCCACTTGTTCACTCATTCACACATTTGTATAACAGTTATTGCACATCTATGTGTGTTTTTGAAGTTGTTTGATATTTGATTCCAATTCTCTTCCTCTCCTATTTGATTTAGGAGCTTTTCCAAATTCTCACCATCTACTCAGTTCTCCTATCTATGCAATTTCAGGGAATGTATAGGACAAGAGACGGGGGCAACTGGGGCCGTCTCAAGGAGGGGAGAGGGTCTGGGGTCATCACAGCGTGGAGGGGGTGGTGGTAGAGCAGAAAAGCCCGCCCTCTGAGGGTGGAGCTGGTGCAGGGGTGCGGGCTGGCAGGAGTAGGGCTGTGGTGGGTGGAGGTAGATTACGTCTGGTTGCCCCACTGTTCCAGATTAGACAGTGGACGCTGTCATCTGCTCAGAGTGAGAGGCAGGAAACTGAAAATGCCTGGTTGCTGTTGTCTTTGTGCTTGAGGGAAAACACGGTTGGTGTGAAATTACCGATTCATGCTTTTCCTTCTTTAAAAGTTTGCCTCATTTCTCTTCTGGTGTTGAGAGATGCTACCCAAAAACCTGGGGCCCACCTGGTCATTGTCTCTGTGAAAGTACATGGGTGCCTGAAATGGTCTTTCTTTTCCTTGAAATTCAGTAACTTCACCAGAATATGCCTTGATATTGATTAAATCATGTCGTTTTGTTTTCTTGAACACAAAGTGATCTTTTTCTCTGTAGGTGCAATTCTTTATTTCAGAAAAATCTTCTCATTTCTTGTCATTGGGTATTTGTTTTCTTTCCACTTTTGCATCTGTCTTTTCCTCTCTGGAACCTCAGTTGGAGTGATGTGCAGGGACAGTTTGGGGAGCCAAGATCCCAAGGAAGCTCCAATGCAGCTGAGCAAGGATGGAAGGTGGTGGGGACGGTGTATGATATGGAGTTCGGGGCTGGGGTGGGAAGTGGGAAGAAACCAGACTCTGTGGCATTTTTATCATTGGAAATAGTAGCAGGGACTAGCACAACAGAAGACTGAATAATTTATATAGTAGTTTTTAACTGACGGAGAAAGAAAGAGAATTGTTAGGTCATCATACCATTCAAAACAAGGTCTCACAGCACGTCTGAAACAGTAAACCATGCACCATGGGTCTGAATGTGACCACTTAGGAAGTTCAAGGCTAACATCGATGGGGCACTTACTGGTATCTGCTCTGTGCTAAGAGCTCTGCAACCATTATATTTTTTGAACTTCCCAATGCTACTATTGCAATTTTACAGATGAGTAAACTGAGTCACAAAGTAGGTGATTAGCTTCCTGAAGGCCACTTTACTAGCAACTGGCAGAGCCCGATTTGACCTCAGTTCTTGTGAATCCGGGACAGGTGGTCCTAATCACTCTTCTATGCTAATTCCAAAGACTGAAAAAAATATAGATATTACCATAAAAAGAACATAAGTGAGCTATTTTTATTATTCATCATTAATAAAACCCAAAGTTTTGAGGGAAATGAAACAGAGGAACTACAGACAGAAATCTAGAGGTCCTACATTACTTTCTGCTCCAGGCTCTGACGTGAGACAGAGGCCACTTAGCAGCTGTGTGGCCTCAGGGAGCATCGTAAAAGATCAAAGTAATAAAAGTAATCCCGACACCAAGGTCTACTGGGCACTCACTCCATGCCGGGCTTACGTGCATCAGCTGCTTTCAACCTCTCAGTGATGCTGTGGGGTTCACACTATTGTTCTCTCGTTTTTTTTCCTCCAGATCCTACAAATTGTCAAGTTCATGGGTTAGTTGAGAAGACTAAGTGGGATAATCCATGTTAAACGCTCAGTTTAGAGCCGAGCCACATGAGCATTCTTTATTTAGTTTATGATAATGCCATTGGCCAGAACCAAAAGGTGAGACCCGTTTTATTTTTTTTTAGATTTTTAATTATTTTTTTGTGAGGAAGACCAGCCCTGAGCTAACATCCGCTGCCATTCCTGCTCTTTTTGCTGAGGAAGACTGGCCCTGGGCTAACATCCGTGCCCATCTTCCTCCACTTTATATGGGACGCCACCACGGCATGGCCGACAGGCAGTGCGTCGGCGGGCGCCCGGGATCCGAACCCGCGAACCCCGGGCTGCCAAGCGCGGACGAAACCGCTGCGCCACTGGGCCGGCCCCGAGACCCGTTTTTTAAGGTTATGTACTGAACTTATATATAAATCGTGTTCATTCCGTCTCCATCAATGGTGATGAGGAAGCATATCTGGAAACACACTTACCTTTACGTGAAGGACAGAATGGGACTAATCCAGAGGTGAGGGAGAATCCAGGGCTTTTGGTGAAGACGCTCACGGCAGGGGAGAAGAGGCCTGGGAGGATCAACCCCTGAGGTCCTGCAGGTGTTTGCTGTCCTTCAGGGAGAGAGGTTGGGGAGAGAGATGGCAGCCAAGGCCACCTGGGGAAGTGGAGGGATGTGCGGGAGGGAGCCGAGGAACAGGGGGAGCGTCATCCCTTAGTCAGAGCCCACGGGACTCGCAGTGAATGAGGGAGAGATCATTGATTGTGAAACCCAAATCCTCCTACGACCAGGCACATTCGCTGCCAAGAGACACTCTTTGTACTCCTCCAGCGCGCTTTGGGAAATAAGTACCAGGCACCATTTTCATATTTCTCAGCATCAAGTGGTACTAAAGTATTCAAGAGAAACGAACACATGGGTTCTGAATGGTTCTTTCTGTGAGACATCATGCAATTCTATCAGAAAAGGACTCTTCACTGCCGCCCTGAAATGAGAGGGTCACAGTCTCAGGCTTGGAGCTGACCTCTGAATACTCCCCATCCACACCCCTGCTATTTTCAGACACTCTTGGAATAAAAAGGGAGCCTGTCTCTCTTTAGGGGAGACACCAGGGTGCTTTGGAGTTAGGAGAGTTGAGTTTGGATACTGACTCAGTCATCTGCTGTTCACACAATCCTCAGCACTTTGCTGAATCCTCGGAGCCCCAGTTTCCACATCAACCATATGGGGGTGACATTGTCTGCCGTGGTGGCGAGGGGCACCGGATGATGTAACGCATGCGGCAGCCTCAGCTATTGCCAAAGTGCCAGGCAACAATTAAATCCTCTTACTGTTAAAAAGAGTGTTTCAAGGAGATATATAAAAATAATTCAGTAGTTGGTCTGAACTGAATAATATTTATTTCTTTATTTATCCAAAGAGGGAAAAGTTTTTTAAATATTATGAAAGGTTACAGATGCGATGTTGAAAACAAACGGCAAGATGATGTATTTTCGGGAGATTATAAAATAATTTGAGCTTTTAAATATAAAGTATAGGCATGAGTCTAAAAGTATAATGTGGCCAGACAAAATTGCTGGGGATTTGCCTATTCTTAACTCATTCTGCAACTTAAAACCGACTTTTCTTTCCACTTTGGTATGGCTGGGCTGGTGGCCTCGGCTGCCACGTTTCCTTGCCCTGTGCTGACTTCAGAAGAGTGGGCCCTTGGTGCTCTCTGGAGAGGTGCCCCCGGGGCACAGACTTCAGGAACCCCAGCAGACAACTCGAAACACTCATGATCTGGCCTCCACGTCCCTCCACGTCCCCTTATAGGAACCAACTCCTGCCCCTTCTTCTGTTGAAACTGGCCTCTGCAGCCCCGCTGCTCAGGGCGTGGAACAGTGTCCAGGGACATCACCACCATCTGGAAGCTCACCAGAGGGAAGGATGCACATGCCACACGCACTGGGTCAGTCTGCACTCGGGATGTTTGGACAGATCGTACACATGTTAGAACTTATACAGCATCATCCAAGAACGTGGACTACCTCTCAGAAACCAAACACCATCATCTTCTAAGCCTCTTTCTCCTTGAGTCCTTTGCAGGTGGCACTTCCATGAAACCAAGACACTCGTGTCTTTCCCTGTTCCATTTTCCTCCATGTGCTGCTGCATTGCAGGTGTTGCTCAAGTTCTGGTGTTGTATGTCTACTCTTTACTCCCTGATAATCACTTTCAGTTAATTACATCCCCAAAGAAAGCTTCAATTGTCCATGGATGCTTAATTCCCAAGCCACTACCTCTAACTCTGCCTTCATCCCAGATTGCCAGCAGGACATCACAACCTGCACACTTGGTGACAACTGAGCTCCACATTCCCAGATGGAACGTCCTATCCCTCTCCTGTCCCCCCAACCAATGTCCTGGTTCTGCAAACCATCACCATTCCTGCCACCCTAATTCTGCGGATGGGGCTGGAAAGGTTTTCTTGCTGTCATTCTGTGTGGGTCTTTTCTTGGTCCTCCTTACAGCTCCTTCTACAGGGCCTGGGTGTAAGGAATGGCTCAGCCATTTCACAGGTGTGTGTGCTGATCAGACTTCTGTAAGTCTTTGTGCTTCAATTTCATCATCTATAAAATAAACATTTTACTCTAATTTTGATATTCGAAGTAAGAATATGTACCTGGAAACCCTGTTAGAGGCACAGCTTTACAGTGATCCTGGTCAAGTTTTTCTATCCTTGCCACCCCCACCTCATCCAGGGCCCATCAATCTTCTCCTCGGTGACCCCAAAGCCTCTTGCAGCTCTCGCCATTGCGCTGTGGTCATTGGCTTGTTGCACCAGGTCTTCAGAGTTGGGATGGTGTTCCTCTCAACATCACCTGTCCGGCAACTCTCATCACAGTCTTGCACTTCACAGAACATCTTGGACAGTCGTTCATCCAGTAGATACTTATTCAGTGCCGTCCCGTTCTGGTGCTGTTCTAGGTTCTGCAGGCACAGCCGTGAGCAACGCGGTGGTGGTCCCTGTTCTCGTGGCGCTTGAGAGCTGGTTGGGGGAGCTGGGGGACAGCAGGTTAGCACATGCATGTGGCAGGGAAGTCGGAGTGGGGTCCATTCTATGAAGAACATGAGACGTGGTGACGGCCCAGGGCGGGGCCACGTGGGGAGGCCTCAGTGAGGCCACTGTCAGGAGATGGCACCTGACATCAACACAGAGCACCAGAAGGAGCCGCCAAGGGGAAGGCAAAGGCAGAGAAGAACAAGGATGGGGGCCCAAGCGGGAGAGGGCGTGGCTACTTCAGGAACTAAAAGGAGAAAAATTTGACAGGAGGTGCTCTAAGGTAGACTTAACTCCAGTCGCACATTCAATCTTCCGAGTCATTTTTACTCTTTATTAAAGGAGCAATCATTTTCCCAACAGTGGTCCCCAGTTTGGCTGTGCTGGGAGCTCCTGACATCTGGGACCGATGGCTCCACTGTCACTGTTTTCCTCACGCCCCAGAGGTCGATTCCAGAGGGTGTTCAACAAACACTTTCTGAGGCGGGACCAGGTGGAGAGGAGTAGACCTGGGCGTTCAGGGAAGTGGTGTCGAGTGTTGCAAAGCAGACTGACCCTGCAGAAGGCGACGTGCAGTCAGACCCCATCTACCGCAACGGGGAGCCAAGGACTGTGGGAGAAGGCTGTATTTTTCAACAAAGTTTGAAGGGCAGCATTTTAATTTCAAAATACAATTGTTAACCATTTTATTTTTCTCAAGGGAAAGAAAAAGCTACATTTTGGTAAAACATCTTTCACAATTCCCTCCCCCGCTGCCCTACCCTGGGGGCTGGGGAGTCGGAGTGAGGACGGCTCCCTGCTTTCCATCCATAAGGGATGCAGAACCACAGGCAAGACAGCCTTCTGGCCCAGGGATTCCTGAATATTTTGGCACAATTTCACTGTCTCTGGGAAACAAGCCTAATGACACACTCAGTAGATATTGTCAAGCACATTATAGAGATGGGATGGAATGCAAAGTAAAGTGTTCCTTCCTGGGCCAGCTCCTGGGAACACGGCTCAAATAAGAAATTCCTGGTGAGAACTGCCCCCTTTCCATCTCTCCTTTTTCTTTAGCATTCTTTGCTCACTCTTAAACTATTTAAGACTAGATTATAACAATGTTCTGGTAAATTCAAGACATACTTTGTGAATAGTGCAAACAAAATTGGACTTATTCATCCTTCAGTGGCCATGGGTATCAGATTTTTGTCTGGCGAATCACAATAATTTTAAAACAAATTAGATATCTGGGTTTCCCCATTTCCTTTCTCAGACTTTGACAAATCATTAAAAAATTCCTTAGAATAGACTACTTTAAAATATTCTTCTGATAAGCAGAAGTCTCCTTCTGCCAAGCGTCACCAGGCAAGTCACCCAACACCCGGCGCCTCCCAGACGCTGCGGGCCACACGCAACAATTTCACTGCGGGCTCTCTCTTGGCTTGGGCCATTGCTCTGGACTTCGTTTTTGCTTAAACCTTCAATTTCTTATTGCGTATGATAACATATCATTATTTACCACCTACGATTTTTAGTTTGTTCAAACTTTCTGCAGAGGTGAGAGTGATTTAATGGGTATATTCAGGGATCTAAGGGAAGAGCTGCTCCACTCTAGGCACTCACAGGGCTCCGTGGGTGGCTGGGGTCCTTGACGTTCTGTTGTAGACCAAGATAAAGTCGTTCCTGCAGCAGCCATGCCACCTCATCAAGAGACTTTTATCAGCTTATGTGCCAGATGAGGAAATGCTTGTGATGTGGCTGGAAAGTAATAAAATTGAACTCTTATTCCCTAAGACTGGAAATAAAGAGAACGATTGCTGACAAAGAGAACAGTAAAGGCTGTCAGGTCTGCCATGACCTAAAAATAGAGAAATAGTCCTTCTGAGGACCAGCTCAAAGGGCCAGAGGCACTGCCCATCAAAGGAGCCATGGGCCAGCTGGAAGGATCTACTTGCCATTAGATCTCATAAGCACCCATGGAAGCGATCTTAATGGAAGAGATGTATGACTCCAATCTCACCCCTCATGGTAGCCCATTCCTAGGCGGTTGACAGAATCACAGTGAGTCCATATTGAGTCTGCTGGCGTGTTCTTTGTTCTTTGAATTTGGAGGCTGGAGCCTTGACCTGGGCTTGGGTCTCATGGCGACTCTTCCTCTTCGGAATCACCCTAAATGCTGGCCGTATTGGAAAGTCTCTCCTACTTGCTGAAAGCTGAAGGAGGTCAATCCACACAGCTCTTCAGATCTGCCTTAACGTCATGTAAGAATATACCCTGAAATCCCATGTGGAAATTATTCCTAGATTTCATTTTTGGGTGTGGAACACTGCTAGTTGACTTACTCATTTAAGAAAGGGATCAACTCCCCGCATCCTGGCTGCCTGTTGCTTTTTGCCCATGTTCACGTGGGATCTCGCTCATGAGGTGAGCTTTGTCCCTGTCATAGTCCCAATACCTAGGTAGCATCATCTGTGCATGGCACTGTGCTAGCTACGTCACACCAGACTTCACTTAATCTTCATAGCTGCTCTGTGGCGTTGGTCCTCTGACTTGCACTAAATCACAGACGAGGAACTAAGGTGCAGAGTGGTTAGATAATCTGCCCGAGACATCAAGTCTAGTCTCTACTGGATTCTAAACCTGTGCCCTTGCTTAAGGAGCAGCATGATGAAGCCCAGTGACTCCTGCCGCTGGCTCCCGAGGAAATCTGCACTCTGGCCCTTACTCAATGTGGGATCTTGGGAAAGTTCCTCCATTTCTCTGAGCTTCAGTTCCATCATCAAGGAAGGCAGAATGATGATGGAACCCGAGAAAATCTACATGAAGTGGTTCACACAGAGCCTGGCACATGGGAAGCTCTCAGTGAATATTCTTCACCACTCAGCTGTGCTGTCTGCAAAACGCCTTTTGTGATTGTGGCTGCACTAGGTAACTGGGTAGATAGCGGTGATAGACACATAGATGATAGATAGATAGATAGATAGATAAACATAGGTAGATAGATGATAGATAGATAGGTGATAGATGATGGATATACAGATGATAGATAGATTAGACATAGATAGATAGATAGATGATAGACATAGATAGATAGATGATAGATAGGTGATAGATGATGGATAGATGATAGATAGACATAGATAGATGATAGATAGATGACAGATGATAGATAGATATAGATAGATATAGATAGATAGATGATAGATGAATAGATAGATGACAGATAGATATAGATAGATTGATTGATAGATGGATAGATAGATAAACATAGATAGATAGATGATAGATAGGTGATAGATGATGGATAGAGAGATGATAGATAGATAGATTAGACACAGATAGATAGAGGATAGATAGACATAGATAGATGATAGATAGGTGATAGATGATGGATAGATGACAGATAGATATAGATAGATAATAGATAGATGACAGATGATAGATATAGATAGATAGATGATAGATGAATAGATAGATGATAGATATAGATAGATAGATAGATAGATGGATAGATAGATGATGGATAGATAGATCGATAGATCGATAGATCGATAGATAGATAGATAGATAAATAGATAGATAGATAGATGATAGATAGATAGACGATAGACAGGGAATTTTTCCCTCCCCTCCTTAGCCAGACTGGAATCATAAAGAACGTTATCTTTGTTTTCATTTCCACACATAGTTTCTGTACTTACTTCTCAGGAAATGGATAATGGGTAAGTGCATTATTTTTCTATTGATTACCATCTCAAGCCGGTTGTGGAATGCTGGAGGGCATCCACAATCATGGAGGGCCGTCCCTGCAGGACTGTAGGCTTACTGTGAAGTGTTGGGCTTGACCCAAAGAGGACTGTGTTAGTCAGCTTCTTCAGAAAAACAGAACCAACAGGATGTATATAGACATATATAAGAGGAGATTTATTATAGGACTTGGTTCATATGGTTATGGAAGCTGAGAAGTCCCAAGATCTGCTGCCTGCAAGCTGGAGACCCAGGAAAGCTGGTGGTGTGATTCAGTCAGGCCCTAAGGCCCAAGAATCAGGACTGCTGATGTCTGGGGGCAGGAGAAGATAGACACCTCAGCTCAAGAAGAGAAAGAGAGGTATTTGCCCTTCCTTCACTTTTTTGTCCTATTGGGGCCCTCAAAGGATTGGATGAGGACCACGTGTATTGAGGGCGCTCTTCTTTACTCAGTCTACTGATTTAAATGCTAATCCTATCCAGAAACACCTTCACAGACACACCCAGAAATCATGTTTAACCAGCTCTCTGGGCGTCTCTTAATCTAGTCCAGTTTACACAAAACATTGCCTTCCCCAATACTTTGTAGAGGACCACTGATCATGACTCCCTTGGAAAGCCACTTGTCTCAGGTGGTCATTAACACACAATAACCAGGTCCTCTGTGTAGTATAAGCCTTTACCCTTCAAATGGCCTCAAATGTGAATTCCTGGGCCATCTTCAAGGATAAAGGAGGGGAACCGGTCTTGGCCAACCCGCGTTGCATCAGAGCAACATGAACGTCAGCACAAAGGAGCCAGCCTCCAACCTGTTGAGACTTTTGAGTTTTCAAGTTGAGGACATAGAAATAATGCACAAGGACTACACAATAAGGAATTTTTTTTTAAGAAAAAGATTTATATCTGAAGACACAAGTAAAATGATACACTCTGACTCTTCAACCACCTAAATTTTAAATATACAAGGAAAACTGGCATCATTTCAGACACAGTTTATTTTCCACAAACTTTGAGTACATCACACAATGAAAACTATCCCCCTGGGCCTGCACTGAGTCAGTCTCTCTTTTCAGTACTGAGCTAAGAAAGCATGAGAACCTGAGAGAACCTAACAGAATCAACCAAAAATAGAAGGAGCTTTGGTAAGAAAAAGTAAGCCAAAAAAGGAATAAATTTGAATGTACTACCCACTAATTTTTACTGAGCCACAGGCCCTAAGTCTATGTGAAGGCAAAGTAGAAGGACCCTGACAGGGAAACACGGGCCATTGTGGACATTTTCATCAATAGATCGGAGAAGACTTTAAGTCGGAGAAACTAGCACACTATTCATGAAATAAGTATTCAATGAGGTATCTCTAATTCTGTAAGAGAACACAGTTTTTAGGATCCTTCAAAGTTAACATATTTACATCAATAGTATGTGACGTTTTAAATCACATCTCTTTGTGTACACGTAACATCAAACAGAAAAATAGAATGCTTATTTCCAAAATTTGAACATGATTCAGTTTTATTAATATAGGGGCATCAAAAGCAGGTAATAGATCTTTATTATTTTTAAAAATAAGCAAAGATTTAAGCTGAGATTCCCTCATGAGTTAAATAACACATGGGACTTTGAAAAGGCAGACCCTGTGTCTCCAGCTGGACGCCCACTTCTGTTTTGAGAGGCACACCCATGGCTGGTGGCGTGGCTTCTCACGAGAGTCAGCCTGTTCTGATGCATCTGAGGATGCACCTTTTCCTTTTCCACCACTCGCCTGTCTCTCTCAATATTTACTCAAGTCTTACAGGGCTGCGGGGCACTGAGCCAGGCCAAGTCAGCCTTCCTCTACTTTTTGTTTAAAGCTGGATATGAGAAATGAATATAAGATTTTTAGAAAATGTATACTATGACTTTTCTCAAACAACCTGAAATCTTGATGAGTAACATTTAAAAAAATTAAAAAGCAACTCTCACCCACAAATCTTATTAATTTTGGAGTAAATGTTCTTTTAAAATCCATAACTGGGAAATATAGAAGTTATTTATACTGACTAATTTTTGTTTTCAGAAGGCATCAGCAGGAAGACCACTAATAATGTCACTTACGTGGAAGAATAAACACACCTCCCTGGTCATCATTGCAGTGGGCTTCCCAGTGGCTCTTTCTGACTGCGAGCTCAGTGAAGTTTGCCCTTGGCCCCCACACCCTCCTCTTATGTTACTGCCCCTTCCCTCCCAACACATAGGTCTCTGAGTCGTAGGTAGAGGGGGTTATAGGAAGGGTTGTGACAGGATTCACCTCAGGCTCCCCTGAGGGGAGAGGAGAGAATGGAGATTCCGCGCTGAGCACCCCGTCTGGCTCACAGCCAGCACTCAGGAACTGTCAACATGGGTCCAGTCCCACAGCTGCTAGATGACACGGGCTCTGAGAGGCCAGGGTTTGGCCAGGGTCACATATGCTCAGCACTGCCTCCCCTGCCTGCACAGCTGTCGTGCAGTGGAAGGAACCACACAGCCCATGGCCACTCGGTCACTTTATTCTTCCATTTGTCTCTGTGACTCATGATAGCATGCCACCAAGGATCAAAGAAAATAAGGTAAATAAAACTAAAGTCCATCGATTCCTTCCTGGAGAACATTATGCCTTTTCTTCTTGTGCCTTCAGAGACTCCCATCTGCCATGTTAATTGTTTCCCCTCTTCCTATAAAAATACAGTGCGGGCGCCCGTGCAGACGGAAGATGCCTGGCTCAGATGAGCCACCTGTTCCAGGATCAGCTGCTCCCGGGGAAGAGCCCTGGTCTCCCCAGGGCAGGCACTAGGGCTACGGGCCCTCAGGGTTGGGGGGAAGACCAAGTCTGCCCATCGCTGGAGCTACAGCCACCACTGCCCTCCCCGCCCAACGAGACAATGCTTGAGTTCTTCTGTGTCAGCACACACCCTGGCCGTGGGGTTTTGCTGTGGATTCTGTGGGTCAGTTCACAGCATGGCCCTTTGCCTGCTGTGTCCCCTGCATGTGGTCAGCTAGTGGTGACACGCACCCTCCTGGCGGTCTGGGGCTCTGAGACTCTGGATCACCTTCTAAATGCACTCAGATCCCATTTTTGGTTCCTTTATGTGTCCAATCAACACCAATGAGCCTTCGGAGGACCGACACTGTGTGCCCAGCTGTGCATCAGAGAAGAAATGTGAGAAATAAAATACAATGCACCCCCCGACAAAATGTCCAAATTGGTCAGAAAGATCCAGAAACATGAAAGTGTGATGAATTCTGTGTTTGTTGTGAGTACAACATAAAAGGCATATCTCGGGAGGAAATGGCTCTTACTCTAAAGTGATGTTGCCTGAAAAGTCTTCACAAAGCGACTGCTGCAAGGGTCTTAAAACCGTGTGGAGAAGAGTCTCAGGTGGGTGGGACTGTGGGATCCCACAAGGCTGTGGGCAGCCACTCTCTGCTGAGGGCCGGGAACGTGGGGGAGGCACGTGGCTGCGAGATGGTGCACAGGAGCCACACAGAATCAGACACAACTGGGTTTGCCCTGGTTCTACTACTTAAGGGCTGTGTGACTTAAGGAAATAATATAACCCCTCTGGGCCTCAATGTCTGACGGTGAATGGAAATACAAACACCTACTTGCAGCTGAATGTAAGGACTCCAATAGAAGCACTTGGCATGGTGGTCACAGTGGTCATTCAATGAGTGGTAGCGACAGCTGTCATTCCTCCATCAGGAAATCTGTGTGTGTTGACTTCTGTTGAGTGCATACATAGTTCCAGGTACTCAGAATTTATCAGTTAAAAAATAAAGATCCTTGGTAGAATCCCTTGTGCAGCTTACATTCTGCAAGCAGAAACAGCCAATAAAGAATAAACATAAGTAAACAAATTGTGTAGTATGTTAGTAGGTGGTAACCGCTACGGAAAATCCTTCCTATGGGGAGAAAGAGAGAGAGTGCTCAAGGAGGTGCTGGAGATATTAAATGCATGGTCAGGAGATGCCTCACAGATAAGGTGACCTGAGGATGTGAGAGGCAGCCTCGCGGACACCTGGAGGAAGGGAACTCAGACAGAGGAGAGGGGAGTGATGGAATGTAGTAAATGCTGCCCATAGATCAAGAAAAGTTAAGTCTGACACTAATCACTGGGTTTAGCCAGATCAAGGCTTTGGCAACAACCAGAAGAGCAAATTCAGTGTGGTGGTGAGGATGGAAGTCTGCACCAGGAGTAAGAGAGGATGTTAGGAGAGAAACTGATGATGGGAAGTGTACATAACAGTTCAAGGAGATTCTCTGCAAAAGGGGAGATGAGAAATGGGAAGGTAGCTGACAGGAAGTGTGGTCCAAATGAATGTTCTGTTTTGTTTGTGTTTTAAAATGAGACAGATAACAGCATGTGTGCTTGCTGATGGGAAAAATCCAGTAGAAAAACAATGATGCAGGGAAAATAAGCAGAGATTTATTGGGGGAATACTGTTGAGGAGGCCTGATGAAATGAGGTTTCTTGCACAAGGAGAGGGATCTGCTTTAGAACAGGACAAGGAGAGTTCATCATGGTTATCAGGATGGAAGGCGGGATTCATGGGTTCAGACGCTGGGAGATAAGTGAATATGACAGTGGGAGCAGGTGGGAGCTTTCTTCAGATTGCTTCACCTTTCTCAGAGAACAGGAGGGTGCAACTGGCAGCTGAGAGTGAGGATGAGGTCAGAATTGGTGTAGGTTGAGGAAACAGGAGAAGGCATACAGCAGTAATCTAGGAAATTGGGAGGGCCAGTGGACAATGGAGATGGAGTCTGGCCGAGGGATGGCACTGAGCACCCTGCTGGGGTTTGTGCTTATGCTGTAGGGTTTTGTGAGCTTTTCACAAGCTGTGCTCAGTTGCATAACTGCAGACATGGAGTTGGAAGAGAGTGTGGTTTAATCAGAATTGTGGTTTAACCAAGCAAGTCTACAAAGCAAGAGAGGTCCAACAATGTTGAGATTGCAGGAAAGGAGGTGTTTCATGGAATTTAAATAGGGTAAGGTGGGGAGACTGGACATAAAGAGGATGAGAGACTGACCCCAAAGTGGTGATAAGGGTCAAAGGATTAGGGCTCTCAGTAAGGCCAAAGGAGTGTTGGCGTCCCTGACCAGAGGGAATGAGCTAGAAGGATGGGGGAGGGGGTTGACAGGTGGGATGCAGGAACAGATTGTGAGGGGGCTGTAGCTCTTGGTAATGACAAAGACATGACCATGCCACAGACTGCTGAGGTGGCTGGAGGACAAGATGCTGAGTCCAAGGAACAGAAAGCCAGGGTGTTGTAAAGAGGATGCACACTGAGAGTGACGCTGCCAAGAAATCTCACGAGTCAGTATTGGGTGGTCACATGAGTTGTTATTTCTAGCTTATTGCTTTAGTAGAAGTGAAACTCCTTCCCTCACAGTGAGTCTCAGAGGGTCATAGAGAGGAAGATCGGGTGGTCCCAGAGATCAGCACTTGTCGTGGACTGAATTTTATCTTCCCAAAATTCATATGTTGAAGCCCTAACTCCCATTATTACTATATTTGGAAATGGGGGCCTTTAAAGAGGTAATTAAGGTTAAGTGAGGCCATGAGCGTGGTGGGGCCCTGATCCAATGGGACTGGTGTCCGTATAAGAATAAGAGACACCAGAGCTCGCTCCCTCTTTCCACACATGCACAGAGGAAAGCCTATGTGAGGACATAGCCAAAAGGTGACCATCTGCAAGCCAGGAAGAGAGGCCTCACCAGAAACCACCACCACTGGCACCTTGGTCTTGGACTTCCAGCCTCCAGAACTGGGAGAGAGAAATGTCTGACATTGAAACCTCCCGGGCTGTGGTGTTTGGTTATGGCAGCGCGAGCAAAGTCAGCATCTCTCTTCTATCACTGACTTCGGTAACTGACCTGGGTTCTCTATCCAGTTTGGATGATTGATTACTCCAAGCCTGTAAATCAGACCACAGTTTTCAGACGACCTTGGGTTTGGAAAAAGGAAAATCTTCAAATCCTCACCCAAACAATCAAACCACGATATTCCAGCTCTCTAGGAACCGCCAGATCACCCTAATTGTGCGAGGCATCTTATGACTTCTCTGGCTATTGACACAGGAGGAGTTGTGCCCAGTGCTGCTCAGAGGTAGTGCAGTGTGGACACCATAGACTCCTGCCTCAGTGTGAACCAGACCTGGATTTGTATTCCTGCTTCTCTCCTTCCTGTCTTGTGACTTCTGAGAACACGGCATTTCACTCTCAGTTTTAAGCTCTGGGAAGTGGAAGCGTCTGCCTCATTAATATCTTATGAGGATGAAATGAGATGATGGGGGGTACTTCTTGTCACACACAGGTCCTAGAACATTGCAAACCCTTCGTTTAGTTGGGACACAGGCTCGGCTGGTGTGACAGAGGCGCCGAAATTGCAGATTCCCAAGCAAAGTAGATGGTTAGTTCTCTCCCACATCATTGTCCCCGGAAAGACAGCTGGTCCCAAGAGGGTGGGCAGCCCTGCTTTACCAGGTCATCAGGGCACCAAGTTCTTGTTGCTCTGACATCCTTCAGCATGTGATCCTCAAAGCTGCTCATAAGCAACACGTCCAAATTCCAGTCCACGGGAAGAGGGGGCCAAAAGAGCACAGAATCAGAGGAAAAGCACGTTCCTTTTAAGCATGTAGACACGACACACACTTCTGCTTAAATCTCATCTGGAAGAACTCAACCAACGGTCCCACCAGCTGCAAGGAGGCCATGACGTGCGGGTTCTGGTGGTGGTCACATCTCTGCTGAATTCAGGCAGGGGGCAGAGGGCAAGGGTCCCACACCACAGGGAAGGAGGGCTATCCTGGGACAGTTATTCATCTTGTTACGGATATTTAGACATGTTGCACACCTGTGTTTCTTACTCCTCTTGTTAGCAGGTGACTCGTGGGAGGTGTTCAAGAACACAAGTATATTTTTCACAAAACACAGTTCTTTCCTTGGAGAATGACTCAGACACATTTTCCCGGGGAAACGATGCTGTGGCTGGTGCTCTGTTCTTGTTGTGATCTTATAAAAGTCTACTCAACAAAACGCAGCCGAGAGACTGCTCCTTTGCAACAAGCAGTATCAGAAAATATACTGAAGGAAAGGACAAGACTGAGGCCCAGGACACTATCTTGTAGCTACGTTATGAATTCCGGGAGCTTTTGTGGACTTCTGGAAATACGATCAGTATTGCTGGTTTTTTTTTTCAATGAAAATGATTAATGTTAATTGCTAAACAACTTCCAAACTTCGGTGGCATGACTCGTCTCTGAATGTCCAGGACGCATCGGGTAGACTTTTCTCTTGAAAACTTGCGTCAGTCTTGTATTCCTCGCGTCAGACAGAAAGAACTGCATCTGAGGGAGGTGAGCCTCCAGCCTCTGCACGTTTTCAACCGTTGACTAATTACCGAGGGTGATAACAGTTTTAACGAGCCGTTGACCTGGGTGAGCTCTGAAATTCTGTAGTTCAGGGATCCCTGTGCCCCTCTGAGGTACAGCCTTACAAGCCCACTAGGAATAAAGAATCCCCAACAGCATCCCTGGCTTATGAATAAAAATCCTGGACACTCTCCTTAAGAGCCGGACATTACTAAATAATGTGTCACCCTTGGAAGTGGCCACAAAGAAAAGTTCCAGGCTGTCATTTAGCAAGGGGGTCAGCAGAACAATTGCTTTGGGTTAACACTGGGTTTGGAGTGTTACAAAAATCAAACTTTATCTGTTAGATTGTGATTTTATTTGTCCATCATCTGTGCTCGAGTTTATGTAGCTTCACACTGTTAAAGTCGATGGCTGTGTCTTTCCTCTTTCTTCTTGGAGGCCCGGAGAGAGTCGGCTGGGAGCGTGGCCGTGTGGGCCCCCATCCCGCAGTGGACGCTGCTGTCTGCGCTCGGCTGCCTGGTCTCTGACGGCTGCCACGTTGCTAGAACTTCTGGCAGGAGGATGTTAAAACCCCCGTCTGCTGGCGCGAGTCCCAGAGCTACAGGAAGTCTCCAAATGTTCTTTTTTTTCTTAACAGACAAAAAATTTTTGACTCCAGAATGATTTCCAGGAATTACAGTATGAGATCTTGGTATGTGAGATTTTAATTCTCTTCTTAAAACAATAAAAATGGAATCAAAGCAGAAGCCAGATTGAACACACCACAGGCCTGCACATCCACTCTGTAAGGAACAATGAACGTTCTCCCTGTTGCCTCCCTCAGAGAGGGATGATGAGTTTCATAGCTTTTCCTCAGGAAAGAGCTTGAAGAGGGAGGCAGTGCTGGATCAGAGGGGCGGGGAGGCCCTGGGAAAGGCCGTTTCTGTTCTTTCTTCTCAGGGCTCCACTGCCGGAAGGTTCTGAGCATTCCTCGGTCTCTGGTGTCCCACCTCCTCTCTCTCTAGGTCACAGTCCCCACTCAAGATGAGCAGGGAAGGCTCAGCAAGCCCTTCAGGCTTTGGGGAAGGCTGCGTGATGCCTGGACCAGGAAGGAGATGGGGCCGGGCTGTCTTGATGGGGCCAGGCTCAGAGGAGGCAGGGGCGTCTGTACATGGCGCATCTGCGAGGAATCTGACGCCACGCTATCACCTCCCACGTTTCTGTTTCAGACAGACCCTGCACGCATTGGTGGTGGGTTAAAGGAGGTCAGCCATAGCTTATTCTGTCCATCTGGCTGTCTATGATCACGCGGTCTCTGACTGTGATTTTGGACAGTCCCCGTGCCCTCTGAGGACGCCCCTATCAGGCCAGCGGGGTGAATACACTGGCCTCCCTGCTTCACAGGGATCTGTGAACACATGAGATCAATGGTGAAGGGACCGTTTGTAAGGCGTGAAGGCCCCACAGGTGTGAGCGATTCCTGTTATTTTCTTTTAAGCCATCTCTGCTCCCTTGGAAGCGGAAGGGAGAGCCTGCAGCCCTGGGTGGTTTGTAGAAGTCCTTGGCTGTAGGGATGGAACCTCTGGGTCTCCTTCATGGGCTGGCGGGAACAGTGGTTACCAGCGAGAGCCACAGGACGAAGAGCATAGCGACCGAACAAGCGCAGGGCCAACAGGATCCCTGTGTGGCCGCAGGCACCAAAGGCTGAGACGTTAGCATAAGGGCCTCCTTCACAAGGACACAGAAATGAAATACACTTAAAAAATTGACTGGACGTTCTAGACTCTCCTGTCTCTTTTCCTTCCTAACCCTCAGAAGAAAACATATATTTCAAGTTCGCAAGATCTCCAGTCTACTAAGTCTGTCGACATCTGTGTTTTAGTTACCTGTTTCCGTGTGACAACTGAGGCGGTAGCTTAAACAAACATTTATTATGGCTCACAATTCCTGAGGGTCAGGAATGGGGAGCAGCTTGGCTGAGAAGTTCTGGCTCCGGGTCTCTCTCTGTCTCTGTCTCTGTCTGTCTCATGTGTCTCTCTTTCCCTCTTTGTTTCTCTCTGTCTCTGTCTCTCTCTCATCGTCTCTGTCTCTCTCTGTCTGTCTGTCTCTCTCTCTCTCTCACTCTCTCTGTCTCTGTCTATCTCTTTCTTTGGATACTTCATGAAGGCAGGAATTATCTATGTGCTCACAAATGTATTCTGGATGCAGTATTGTGCTTGGCTTGTAATACACACTCAGTAAATACCTGTTAAAGGAACAAACAGAAGGATGCTTCACGCTATCTGACTTAGGCAGGAGCTCTCCATGCAAAGTCCCTGTGCTGGTCCACACTCACCTGCCTCAGTCTCACATGGTGACTTGGTCTCCTGTGGGCCTTCTATTAGGCCTTGTCCCAATATTAACACCTTTTAAACTGGAGGAAAAGCCATGGAAGGTTAGACTAGGGACTGTGTCTCGGCTGTGGCAATGCTGACTCGTTGACCCACTGCCATGGCCACCAATTGCCTGTCCCCATCAGGTTCTTCAGAGCCTAGCTTCAGCTCCTCTGTCTGCATCCTAAATAAGGCTGCTCCCTGCCCCTCTGTTTTCATGTTCCCCAGCTCCAGCTGGTCCTTCTGGCTCTCATCCTCTGCTCTCTTGGGCCTTGAGGCCTGAGCTGCATGGCAGATATGATCATGGAAGCAGAGGCTGGTTTTGAGAGAAATGGTAGAAAGTCTAAGACATTGTGATTGATTGTCTGGAGGCCGTACAGAAAGAAAAAGGCAAGGGATGTAACATAACCTCGAACTTGAGAACTTGGAGGGTCGGGAGGATGTGTCCCACTGAACATGCCTCGGAAACAGAGGCTCTTTTCGTGCAGGAAGAATAAAAAGCTGTTGACTACTGAGAAGCCACCTCGGCAGCAGCCACAGACACAGAGCAGAGCCAAGTGACATATGTAGTCAGTATGGAAGGGAACTCATGGACGTTTTATTTGGGACTATCACACTTCCATTGATGGTAGAGGCACGCAAGACTGCGGCTTATGTTGAAGACTTCATTTTAGAATCCCTTGGCCATCTTTTCTCCAAATCTGAAATCCCTTTCCTTTCTGGATCACACCCAAAGAGAAACTCCTAATGAATTGTATCATCTGTTGTTCTGACTCTCCGCCACGAAACACAAAGATCTCTTGTAGCCACGTGTACAGATGGTGGTTAATTTAGGAAATGAGGAAAGACAGCTTGCTCCTGCTATGGTGAATAATGTCTTTGTTATTTCATTTCTGAAGGAGGGAAATTATTACATTGTGTTTTGATGAAATAGATGATCCTTCCACTTTTATGAGAATGAAATAAACAATTCTGAGGCTAGTTGTTTTTAAAAAAATCTCCTGTTTATATATCAGTTTCTGCCAAAGACATTGAAGAAGTGAATTGCTGGTGGTGGCCTGTCTCTCTCCACCCCCTGCAATCACACTGCATTCTTACATGGTCTGCATTTTGCCTGGGGTGAAGCATCCCAGAGCTTTGCTCTTGGGCCCAACTCAGAATGCATGCTTTAATTCTTCAGAGAAATTATCTCCTGCATGTGTGGAAGGCTTTGGGGACTTGTACAATCTCTCCAGATCACCACCACAGCTGTGGACACGTGCGAGATTGTGCTTGATCCTGCCTGTGGATTGCTGATACTAGAACAAAATAGAATATTCATGCTTATGGAGAATCTGCTGTTCAGGTTTCTGTCTGGAAACCATTGTTTTGGTTTGTTTCAGCGATTCTAAAGTATTTCAGAGACCACAATTGCCATGAAGTATGAGCTTGTGATCCTTGCTCCGTCTGATGTAGCTTCTTTCTTCATGTTCTATGATTTTGTGTGTCATTTTAAAATGGGATAAGCATCACATATATGTTTAGATTGCTGACTGTTTATGCAGGCAGCTTAGTGAGAGCACCCGAGAGGGAGCTTGGTCAGCATGACTTGTCTCCATTCATGATTCCACAGTCCCAGCCATGCATTGTATTGTGTGTTTATTCATTTACTAACAAATCCTGCATCACTTCAGTTTTTAAGTTAATTGACATATTCAAGGAAATGGGGTTATAGCAATTACTCAAACAGGCAGAATCCTGGTACTGTGGAGTTTACTTTCCAGCGGGGAGACAGATAATAAAAACATGCAATGTGATATCAGATGCTACGATAGAGAAAGAGAAAATCTGGAGGGGGGGCAGAGAGAACAGAGAATGGCGTGCTGCTTCCGGAGAGCTCGGTCCGTGGAGACCTGAACTGCAGGAGGGAAGGAGCCTGCAAACACCTGGCTGCAGAAACGGAAGGTGCCTGAATTCGATGCAGAAACTTAAACCGTGTCTTTTTATTAACTCTGTGCTTTGCATAAGCTCTCTTGATTTAATTTCCATTTCCTATTAAATACAAAGAAAATAAGTTCTAAACTGACATTTTAATGAAAACCAACTCCAGAAGATAATCCCCTGTTCCTTCCTGAATATATTGCAATGACTCTCTTCAAAGGTGAATTCTCCACTTTTAAATCTAACACAGGGGCGGACTGGGTGGTGTAGCAGTTAAGTTCCCGCACTCTGCTTCAGTAGCCCACGGTTTGCCGGTTCGGATCCTGGGCATGGACCTACTCACCACTCATCAAGCCATACTGAGGTGGCGTCCCACATAGAGCAACTAGAAGGATGTACAACTATGACATACAACTATCTACTGGGGCTTTGTGGAGAAAAAAGGAAAAAAAGAAGATTGGCAACAGATGTTAGCTCAGGGCCAATCTTCCTCAAAAAAAAGTTACTTCCCTTATGATTAAAAAGAATAAATCTAACACAAAATGAAGAATGGAACTGGGAACAAATTCATTTTTGCCGATAAATGAAAAATTCATAATCTTGTTCAGAAAAATGTGCATTATAAGATTTCAGTGTGTGGTCACATACCACGATCCTCATCCCTAACCATGAAATCGGCTTCTAGAGACAGAAGACACAGACACCCCTGAGTGGGATTCCTTCTGAGAGAGCAGCAGGACCCCGGCCAGGTGGGAGGGCTTTTCCGGATCTTTGTTGCCTGGTCTGCCTGGTGGGGAGCAAATGCTAGAAGAAATGTTTACAGAGATGCGTGAAGAAACTAGACCTGACTTAACTCAATGAAGTGGTTACTTCCACTTGGTTCGGATTTAGAATCCTTCATGGGATTCTATAAACGAATGCTGTAAAAGACAATATTTAAAAAGTTTTAGATGTCCATTTCTTTCAAGATGTTTTGATTATTTGTAACATAGAAAGTGTCTTGGATTTTGTCTTAATTTCCTCTTTCATCTTTAGAATTAAAATACCTTAAAGAGAATGAGTGACAGCTGATAGGTCCAACTGCATTACTCTGACGGTTAGTCTCTGCCTCCTTTTCCTGTTCTCTCCACAGCCGGTCCAGGCGTCCTTGTGAGCCTCTCTGCCGTCTCCTTCAAGTTTACTTAATTGTAAAAGAGACGTTTGTCAATTGAAATGTGTTTGTTCTGATGAGCAAACTCAATTCTACTTTTTCAAAATGTGAATTAAATAAAATGTAAAGTATTTAAACTATTGCAAAAAGTTGTGAAATTAATTTATATTACATAACGTAAGTATAGTGAAAAGTACATTCAGTGTGTGCTCCTCAGGAAAGATCTGAATTTAAAAAATTCTTATGAAAATGTAATCAATTTTATTCCCCACACATTTCTGAGCCCCATTAATTAAAAAAAGAAAATAATTTATGCTTAATGGCTCCTATTGTCTCTCCACAGTACATAGCAGGAATAATTGCAAAAATATTTTCCTAAATTAAAATGTAATTAATGTACAGAGAAGCTGCTTCACCTCACAGACATTTACTTTAAGATTAGTATTCTAAGAATGCTTATATTTTATTAGAAATGTATATTTATGTTTTAAAACAGTTTCGTAGTTAGCTCTACAAACTATCTTTTGTAGTTTTGTTTGTAGTGATGTTTGAAAGCCTTAGAAAAACTACCTCCTGGCTTGTTGAATTGGGAAAAGGGGGATACGGTACATGCAATTGTAGTTAATTAGTCAGTGAATTAAATTCGGTCCATATTGACTGCTTTATCTGCCTTTAGCGGGGGTTTGTGCATGCGGGTTACAATGGCTGTTGGATAGAAACGTCCTCATCTCCATCATGATCAACACCCAACCCTACCATTTAGGTGTCAGCATCCTGCAAGTCAACACTTGGTAGGTGTCGAGCCCTTTGTCGAAGGGAACAGACACTCCTTGAACACTCTGAGAAGCATGTGTGTTTTGGGGGGGGGCGCGTAGAAAGGGGATCAAAGAAAATGGAGGAATTGCTGGCTTTCCAGGCCAACATCAGATGAAAGAATTAATGTGCGAGATTTGCCACATGTGATGGTCTATTTGGGAAGGTCTTTGGCGAGAAGCCCCAAGTGTGGTAAGAATGAGATTGACATAGATTCTAGGGCAGCTCCTGCCTGTTCTTTAAGGATTGCCTTGCTTCCCTACCTGAGCCCCACCTGTCCAGGTTAGGATCCATGGCCTCCCCAACAGATCTAGTCACAGCATGCCACATGCTCTATTTTAATCCATTTCAGAAACTTTTACTCCTTATGCTCAATGCCTCTGCAAGTGCATGATACATAGTTGCTGTAACAAATGCTTAAAAAGGGGGATAAGTGAATGCATGCATAACTATTGCCAGGTGAATAGCTACACTGGGGATGTACACATCTGGCATACTTATCTGGTAATTCAGGGCTGCAGAAAGAGAATCAGACTTTTGTCAAAATTTATTGAGTGATGTTCCTCAACTGTTTCTGAGCAATGACTCCTTATGCTATGCTGTCCCATCATGGATTTGTGCTCAGGTTCATACGTCAGTGCCTGGCTGTGGCCCACACACCATATGACACTGCAATGCTCTGCTGGCTCAGACTGTGCAGGAGGTCAATCAAAGGAGGCCAGGCTCCCCTAGGAGAAGACAATGGCATCCGTCACCACTCTCAAGTTTGGACAAACTTCTGAGAGTAAACAATGCTGTCCTGGTGAAGGGGTGGGAGAACCTCCTGGCCTTGCACCAGCCCCGATTTATGAGCCTTCTCTTCAACTGCTCTTCCTCATTGGGGTGTTGTTATGAATTACACAGAGGGCCATCACAACCTGTCCCAAGAGCAGATGCTAGTTGTCATTTTAACTCCAGATACAGAAGAGAAAGCTCATCTGAAAAACATGCAAGGTTACTATTTTTTAAAGTAATCCAAGATTGTGTCAACATTAGCTGCATTTCAAAAGTGAAAAATACCAGAACAATTATAAGGGTTGCATGGAAAGCAGTGACTTCTCTCCAGAGCCCCCTTCTGATCCTGACTCCGAGGGGCATCTCTCCTCTTGTAAAAGAGAAGCCACAGAAGATTGACTCAGTGCCCACATGATGCAGGAGTCAACCAGCATGGCCTTCTGGGCCTGAGCCCTTTGCCAGACCAAAAGAGGAGTGGAGCATTGAGAGATGGAAACAAAATGAACCCCTAACCTCAAACGGGCATTCTAAACCATCCAGACACACGGTGACCACAGTGGCCCACCCTCCACCTGTTACTAGAGCTGTTTCCCATTTGAGAACCATCCCACTATGCAGTCCTTTCACTAGGAAACAGTCTCCCCGACCTCTGCCCATGGTAGACCTAAGAAGGGATTCAGAGTCCCATTCAATGCAATTCCAGTTACATTTTTTTGGCCAACTAGCCTAGAATCTAATGCTCCTTTTAACACTAAATAACATAATCATAGCACCTCAGAAATGGACAATCAATGGAAGGAGTTGATGTTCAGAGCCTCTGTGAGTCTCCACGTGATCAGATTCACCCTCAGAGAAAGTGACTATGATGTGTCAAACCGAATTACACACAAATTCTCCTAACTTAGGGCCTGCTTGGACCAAGCACATAGGTTTTCAAAACATTATTCCAGCCTTTTGTTGACACGTTCTTCATCTTTCCTTGAAACCAGCAGCAGCTAAAGGCAAAATTGTTTATCATCTAATCGTCTAATACCCTGAGTGAACACTTACAATACAACGATGAATCAGAGATCAAGAATCATCCTTACATTTGCAGAGTGTGTTCTGAGCTTCTTGAGCATTTTGGTTTGAATTTATTCTTCTGAGACTGACAACAACTCTGTGAAGTAGGTGACAATTACATGGATTGTCAATCATCTCTGTTCCTGCCAAGATGTCTGCAGGACTGTCCAAACAGCTGTCTGAACCACACCCAGAAAGTGACAAAGGGGTTGACTTTGATGAATATTATGCTAATTATGGTTAACGGTCTTTTAAAAAGCGTGGTTGTAGGTGTTAAATCAGGGCCCTTAAATCTGCTCCTCAAATGAAGGCAAGAATACGCACATACATGCACACACGTACATGCATACACACATGTGCACACACATGCATGTGCACACATATACGCACACATGCATACACAAACCCCAAGGAAACGTGCAAATGCTGAGTAAGTATTTGAATGTATTTGACAATGTTTTGCAGTAGAGAAATGAAAGGAGGACTATTTCTTATTTACTGAGTACTTTCTTTGTATCAGACAATTAAACGACCTTTTCTCATTTACCATTTAAATGACTTTCAGTCATCAGTATAATGGGGGCATTATTATTTCTGTTTTATGGATGAGGAAACCGAGATTCCCTGGTTGAATAAGTTGTCAGATGTAATGTAGCTGGTAAGTGGGAGGGAGGGAATCTCTCAGAAAGCTCCTCATTTTCTCCACTCTTCCCTGCTCCCCAAAGTTCTGCCACACCCCACAATCGCAGGACGGTTTCCATCCTCCAACTACACAAGGCCACGTCTCACTTAGCTCTGAAATGGGGTCCCGTGCACCATGCTCAGCGCTGGGTTCCAGCCGCTGCTCTGACTGGGCTCCCTGCCTTCTGCAGTGTGGGGAGGCGGCGTTCACGTGGTCTCCAGCTTGAAGAAGAAAGTTAGTGGTTGTGTGCGTGGAGCAGTGAGCAGCTTTACACCTGGGTTTTACGTTTCCAGCCAGAGGCTTCACTATGGTGAGAGTTACAGACGCCAGAAAAGAGCTGTGTTCAGGTGACTACTCAGCCCCATGTCGTCTGGCTGATCTCTTGTCTGCCATTTTGTGTCCTGACACTTGGACAGTGGGAAGCAATTCGTGCTCCTGGATGCAGGGTTTCTGTGTCAGAGGCCAACAACCATATTCCAGGGCCGTTCCCTCCTTTTCTTTTCAACAGTAGATTCTGTCCTTCACCCAGGCCCGTTAGCCAGCATGCGGCTGTTCACCATGGGCGGAGCTGTGATCCTCTGAGCTCCAGTTTCCTCTTCTGTAAAATAAGGATAAAAAGACCTGCCATTCCTGAGAAATAAGGTCTTGGTAAGAGGCAAATCCGGAGTCTGTTACGGTTCCCTGAGGACTGAAGACCACATGCATTGTTACTATTTAGCAAGGAAAGCCAAAACGGTTTATTTCTGGCAGAAATATGTACCACCGAGGAAAATCAGAATAGAATGTAGAATTCCTGAGAGACAGGCCAGGGGTGGCAAGCTTTTTCTGTACACTGCCAGGCAGTAAATACTTTAAGCTTTGTTGTCACAGTTCCACTCTGCCACTGTAACATGAGAGCGACCACAGACGATGTGTAAGCAACAAGCACAGCGTGTGTCAATAAAGCTTTATTCATGAATTGGGTTGGGGCTGGTGGGCCGCCATTGCTGACCCTGTTCTCTGCCAGTGTGAGCGAGGAAGCAGCTGGACTTGGGGAGAACGCATGCTGTTGGAGTTTGGGGCACTGTCACATCAATTCCCCCCTCCTCCAGCCAGGGGCATGCAGGGTGCAAATGTGCTCAGAGCTGAATTTCTGTTGCACAGAAAGTGAAATATGTAGGTAGGTTTTGATGAAGTCTGGATCGTTCACAGGAAAAGGATGGGCAGTTCCATCAGTTCCACGACCTCCGTAGGCAGGCCACTCTACAGGGAACCTGGCTCCTGGACAAGGAGGTTGCAGGAGGAGCTGGAACCCATGAGTCTGGGAATGAAGAGTACTCCAGGCGGGAGTCCAGCCTGGAGCAGGACCATCGTGTGCAGTTGCCACGGCTACCAGTGGTGCTAGGCATTCCGACCAAGGACTGAGTTGTCCAGGCCAGGGCTCTGAAGGCCATGCTCCCGAAGACACTGAGCCACTGGGTTGCTCTCCACAGGCAGCAGTAAACAAAGGGGCTCGTCAGGGTCCCTCCAAAAAGCCTTTTCAGAAAACTAAGAGTCAACTGAAAAGCCTTTTAAATTAGCTGATTTGCACATGCCCCTCCCTCCTGCAGGCCTTTCCCGTAGATGCTCCAGGAGCAGAGTTCCCATCTGTCTTGCTGGTCCTGGTCTGGTAGAGCTGAGCACGCCGGACGGAGGGGACCGCAGTCAGAGGCTGAGAAGGGAGGGCCATTGTCAAGACACCAGAGCAAGACCACATCTCCCCACCGAAGCTTCCAGGAAAACGTGTGTAAACCTTGGCCTTGCCAGGGGAGCTGCGTTGTCTCCAACCCTCCACCCACCGTGTCCTCCTGGTGAACGCGCCCCTCAGGCCTCTGATTCAAGCCTGCGCGTGGGATTTCATTTTCCATTCAGTCTTCGCGTACGTCCTTCACGATGTCGGTGGTAGCAATTTCACTGGGTTCGGTGACTCTGCCTCTAACAACATGAATCGTTCTTTAAAAAGCTGAACACAGCCTCAGGGTGGGAATGAAGTCTTCTAACAAGAACCTTCTTCTAAGAACAAATGATATGAACTCTGAGCTGTTATATTTTTTCCCAATTTCCAACAAGATTTTTCAGAAATAGTTAAAATTTCCCTCTAGAAACTGGACGCAATTTTTTTTTATTTTAAAGTATTTTAGCATTAGAAATTGCTTCCTCACTAAGGAGAACTTCTAGGATTTTGTCACATTTGGTCTCTTTTGGGGATGTGGATTATATTTTCTGTCTCTTGGCTTGGATCACATATACTGGAAATTTCCTCCTTACAATTCAGATATGGCACTAAATGTGCCTCTCCCTCTGGATGTAGGTCAGACAACTTGCTGCCTCTGAGCTGGACCCACATATATGCATTAAATTGAGAGTAACATTCTGGTCTATCAGTTAATAATTGAAAATCCAATTGCAAATAATTGCAAATAAATACTTACTTCACATTGGCTTGAACAAGGACTGTCTTCTGCGAAAAATCGCCTGCTCACATGTAGCGCCAAGGCTCACCCAGCCACCTTGAGGCTCCAGCCTTGTTGTCTCCTTCTGATCCACCTGGACTTGTCAATCACCAGTCTTGTGGTTCCCATGTGGCTGCCACACCTAATGCTCCAGAAAGACACCCAGGCGAGACAGGAGGAAGAGGTAGAAACAGGAATGGCCATCTGCCCTTATCTCACTGGTCAGGACCACGTTATATGGTCACCACTATGTGCATGACAGGCTGGTATTATGGGTTGAATTGTGTCCCCACAAAAAGATCTGGTGGAAATCCTAACCCCTATAAATTTGAGTGTGACCTTATTTGAAAATAAGATCTTGGCAGATGTAATCGAGTTAAGATGAGGTAACACATAGTTAGAGTGGGCCCTCATCTGATGTGGCTGGTGTCTGTATAGGAAGAGGACAGAGATACAGACACAGACACACAGAGGAGAAAACATGTGAAGATGGAGACAGAGATCAGAGGAATGCAGCCACAAGCCGAGTAACACCAGGGATTGGGGCCACGACCAGGAGGTGGGAGAGAGGCCTGGAGCGGATCCTTCCCTGGGGCCTGTAGAGACAGTCCAGCTTCCAGAGCTGTGAGGCAACACATCGCTGTTGTTTTAAGTCCCCAGGGGTACTTTGTTTGGCAACCCCAGGAAACGCAGGCAGCTAGGGAAGCACATCTTCCATTTTGACAGCCTCTTTGGTAGAGGTGGGCAGGGGACAAGGGCCGGACATGGAAGCTGATCCAGCAAAGCAATGGCCTCTGTCACGTGGTGGATCACAGTCCTGGGCTGGGGAAGGGGTCCTTCTCCATCAGATGCTGCACTGTCACCATGCTGGTGAAGAGGGATGTCAAGGCTCTGACTCTTTGGTGGGGACCAATGCTGGTGGTGCTAAGCAGGTTCACAGTTGGACTTGGCAGAGGCTAAGAAATGGAGATGGGGGTTGCTGGTGTCCCATCTGCATACATCTGAGAAATAACTGCTGAGGGGCAGGGCAGAACAAATGAGCCAGAATGGACAACAAGACTTGTCTGTTGAGATGTGGCAGATAGAGGGACAAGGGACCTAACTGTAGATTCTTAGAGGAAGCCATTCCTTCATTTATTTAATTATTATTTAAAGGACTATTTGTAAATTATTGAGCCTCAGATTAAGTGTGAGCTTGCACCATTGTAGAAGAAGGTGTTATGTCTGGGTGCTGACAGGCTCAAGAGAGGGGAATATAGGTGTCAAAAAGCAGACAATGAAAGGAATAAAACAGTCTCCCAGAGTCCCAGGAAGAAAATAAGAGGCTCACAACAGGCCACAGTGGAAATCCGGAAAAACCACTGACTCAGAGATTCAACAGGGGTCAGGGGTGTCCTCTGGGCAAGTCAAGAGGACGTGGCCCCGAGGGACTGGGGAGCTGACATCGCAGTTGGTTCCACATGGCTGTCGTCCCAGCAAACACATCCGGGGAGCTTACATGGCATCACTGTAAGGAGGTAGTTTGTACCCAGACGCCATCTGAAATACAAGGGCTCGTGTAAGACAGGAAGCTGTGTCTGGTAACATGCACGGACTTTGGTGTCCCTGGAGGGAAGGTGTGTGGAAGCGTGTGGGAAGAAGTGAGACCAGGAAGGGATCCAGGCTGTGGCCCTTGAGTTCTGAACTAAGGCAGGTGCACCCCATTCTGAGGGCCATGTGGAGCCATTAGGGTTAGCAGGAGGGTGATATGATCCCATTGAGATTTCAGGAAGGTCACTGTGGAAGCCAGGAAGTTGGTTGGAGTGGGCTGCAATAGGACAGGGAGACAGACTGTGATAGCAATAATCCCAGTGAGAAGTGACGGCCTGGCCCCAAGCTGGGGAGAGGTGGCCGACTCAGGACAACACAAGAATGTGTAACCCAGGGGACTTGGTGGCAGAGTGGGTGTGGGGCATGAGCATAGGATGAAAGCTGGGGTGACTGCATAAGTCTGGCTGAGGTCCTGGAGGAGTAGGCTGTTCCCCTGAACTAGGGATAATGAGGAACTGCCTGGTTATAGACATCACTGTGAACACAAGTCCCCCTGCACCCCCAGAAACAACGAGGACAACAGGACAAGGGGAAGAGACAGCAGCAAGCAGAAAAGCAGACTTGTAAGTTGTAATTGACTCAGACGGTCGGAGGAAGCTGAAACCAAGCCAGCAGCAAAGGGACCCAGGAGGACAGGCCTGGGCAACCTGAGTTGAATTAGATAGCAGATGTCAGCCTCCCGACTGCCAGCAGCGAGAAAGGTGTGCATTCTCTAAGAGCTGAAGATGGCGTTCCTGGGGTGGGCACACCAGGCCCAGCTGAAGAGGTGATACCACATTGAAAACTGGAGGATTAAGTAAAAGTTTAAATACCTAGCGTTGACACTCAGGCTGTATCGCCCATTTGACTGTCAAAACAACGGAAACCAAGTGTAAACATCCCAGCAAGGGATTGGAAGAGTCTTAATGGGCATCTGGTTGCCCCGCTCCCAAGAATGAAGTCATGGAGATGCTTAACTTCTAGGTAAATGCCAGAGTAAGACAGCCCAGGGGTCCCCGCCAGGAAAGACCAGCATCGACCTGTGTGCCCAGAGCTCTTCCTGATCGGCCAGCGCCCCTCTCTTTAACAGGACCAGACAGCTGGCATTTCAGAGAAGCATCCCCTATGACAGAGAGAGATCAGAACAAATAGAAACAACTTGAAGGAGACAGACACTATTCAGAGAGAAGAAGCATTTTTAAACCTATTTTTAATAAGGGAAAAGGAAAGAGATTACATCGATAGTACAAGAGCCAGTTATTATGAAAAAAAAAGTATGTGCATAAAAAAGAAAAGCAGCTCTTGGAAATTGATAAGCTGTATATGAGGTTTGGAAGCTAAAGCTGAACATACTTCAAGAAAGTACAGCAGAACGACGGAGAGATATGAAAACTAGGACAGACAGAATGGGAGCATTTGAGTACCAGGGTGAAGAAGTCCAGCGCTTGAATACTAGGTGTTCCAGAAAGACGAGTAGAGAAAACGGAGGGTGGAAATCATAAAAGAAATAATGCGAGGAAATTTTCAGAGCTGAATCACAATTTGCCAGATCGAAGGGCCCAGCACAAATCTGAATACATTCCCGTGCCAAAGTTAAGTGTCTGGGAAAGACAAGTCAGGCAGTTTCCAAGAGGTAGGATTCAATTAATCTTGAGTATCAAGAATTGGATAGTAATTTGGCATTCACACTCCAAAATACAGAGAATGATTGGACCTACTGAACACCCCCTCCATCCCTCTGTGAATGTGCTAACCTGTGTTCCCAAACCGGTCACTTCAGAGGTGCCAGCTGGACGGAGGCTCCTTAGTCCTCAGGTCCATTTGTCCTGCAGTAATGAATGGTTTCTTCAAGCTGACGCTGTGAATTGTGGAGGATTCTCTCTTTTCTAAGCAAAAAATAATTTTTTATTCATGCTAATAAGTTTCCTGAGACTTATCAGGAAAAGTCAGGGAAGGACATCCACATAATTATCTTTCCCTGCATCTGACCTGGTCAGAGTTCTACATAATATCCATGATGTAGAAATACAGCCACTCGAAGCCTGCAGCATGACCAGTCGGAAGGACAGGCGTGTGGTCCACGTGGGTCAGATCTCCTTAAAAAATAAATGGCTTCACATTGATCAAATGGTCCCAGTTAAAAAAAAATCTGTTTATTCATGTAAAGTTAGATCAAATAAAAGAAAAATAAAACAAACAGAAACAGAAAACCAAGTTTAAGAGGCTGAGTTGAAAAAGTTGGAATTTCCCTCTCGACCTCTTTGAAATGTCAGAGATGAGGCAGAAGCTTACTCATCAGTGGCCTGAAACAGAAAGTGCACCAAAAACCCATTTACATTTTGGCTATGGATTTTAGGTAACAGAACCTCACTGAGTTTCCCTTTTTTGCTTTGAAATGGGTAAAACACAGAAGGGTTAGCCATTAACCTGAGTTTCAGGAGACCCCAAGCCTTAAAAGGTGTCACACAGAGAGCTGGTTATCATAAAACTGGTGTTTTAGTAAAAATACATAAACATGTACACATTTGAAGGTGCACATCACGATCCCCTCCCACGCTGTTCGCACTGTGTTCTTTGCTGTTCCCGATGTGGATATACAGATTTTGATCAAGACTATAGTTGGGGAATCTGACTGGTTGGCAAAGCTAGTCACAGGCTGATGGGGCCAACGCATCCATAATGTCTGCCCAGACTTCAAAGAGGATTCACTCCTACAGACAGAGGCTGCAACCCAGGATGTGAAATAGAGAAATGCATGATCTGAAAAGATGATTTGCAAGAATAATCTCTTCATTGCTTTAAGAAAACTCAATAGAATAGACTTAAATGTGTCAGAAATGTCTCAATAAAGCAGGTAATGAAATTGTAAAAACATTCTGAAGTGTGTACAGACAGTGATGTATCAAATACAACTTCATACTGGGGCAAACTTGTATTTTAGGTAGCCCTCTGCTTTTACAAATTATTCATTGTCTATTTGTCCAAAATATCCATTATTCACCATTTAGTTTTTTGAATTTATTTTTTTATTTGCATGCAGTAAAATGAACTTTTCTGGTGTTCAGTTCTGTGAGTTTTGACCTGCATGAAGTCATGGTCCCTAACACCACAGTCAGGGACATCCCTCACCCTCCAAGAATTTCTTCACACTGACACTTGATCATCAAACTGTCTCCACACCCCTAACCCTTAGGAACTCCTGATTTATTTCTCCATCCCTAGAGGTTTCTCTTTTCCAGAATGTCATGAAAATGGAATCATAAAATCTTAACCTTTTGAATGTGGCTTCTTTCACGCAGCATCGTGCACTTATTCATTCATATTGCCACGTGTTCAATAATTTGTTATTTTTTTCTTGCTGAGTAGTATTCCATCCACACATTGAAGAACATTTGAGTGGTTTCTAGTTTTCAGTGATTATAAATAAAGTTTCTATAAAAATTCATATACAGGGTTTTGTATAACTGTAATTTTTCACTCCTCTAGTGTAAATACAGTGAGATTGCTGCATCATCTGAAAAAGTGTATTTAACTGTGTAAGAAAATGCTAAAATGTTTTCCAGAGTGGCTGTACCAGCAATGTGTGTAAGCTCTGGTAAATAGATTGGTTTCTGAACTATATGTTCCCTATAATGTAGGATCCTCACCAGCACTGGGTATTGTGTGTGTGTGTGTGTGTGTGTGTGTGTGTGTGCGCTCACATGTGTGTGTTCACCATTCTGAGGGACTTGTAGTGGTGTCTCATTGTCTTTCAATTTGCATTTCCCTAGTGACTAAGAGATTTTAGCATCTTTTCGTGTGCTTATTTTCCAGCTGTCTATCTTCTTTGGTGAAGCCTCTGTTTGAATCATTTGTCAATTTTTTTATTGGACTGTTTGTTTTCTCACTGTTGAGTTTGGAGAGATCTTTATATGCTATGTATATAAGCCCTTTGTCAGATAAGCAATTTGCACATAATTTCTCCCATATGACTCTCTCTTTACATTTTCTTAACAGTGTCTTTTGTAAAGATTTTGAATGTTGATGAAGCCAATTTATTAACATTTTCTTTCATGGATCATGTGTTTGGTGTTAGATATAAAAACACCTGCTTTTCAAAATATGGTATGGTACTAGCAGAAAAACAGACACACAGATCAATGGAAGAGAATTGAAAGCCCAGAAATAAAACCACACATCTGTGGACAGCTAATCTTTGACAAAGGAGCCAAAAACATACAACAGAGAAAGGAAAGTCTCTCCAATAAATGGTATTGGGATAACTGGGCAGGCACATGTGAAAGAATGACAGTAGACTGTTATCTTACACCATATGCAAAGATTAGCTCAAAATGGATTAAAGACTTGAATGAAAGACCTGAAACCATAAAACTCCTAGAAGAAAACATAGGCAGTGCATGCTTTGATGTTGGCCTTAGCAGTATGTTTTTGAATACCATGTCTATCCAGGCAAGGGAAACAAAAGAAAAAAAAGAACAAATGGGATTACATCAGATTAAAAAGCTTCTGCACAGCAAAGGAAACAATCGGCAGAATGAAAAGACAACCCACCAACTGGTAGAAAATATTTGCAAATCACATAATCAACAAGAGGTTAATTGCCAAAATATATAAAGAGCTCATGCAACTCAACATCAAAAAAATGAACAACCTGATCAAAAAATGGGCAGAGGATATGAACAGACATTTTTCCAAGAAGATACACAGATGGCCAACAGGCACATGAAAAGATGTTCAACATCACTAATCATCAGGGAAATGCAAGTCAAAACTACAATGAGATATCACCTCACACCCATCAGAATGACTATAATTAGCAAGACAGGAAATAACAAGTGTTGGAGAGGATGTGGAGAGAAAGGAACCCTCGCACACTGCTGGTGGGAATGCAAACTGGTGCAGCCACTATGGAAAACAGTATGGAGATTCCTCAAAAAATTAAAAATAGAAATAGAAAATAAAAATAGAAAGGGGTAAAGGGGCACGTATGTATGGTGAAGGATAAAAACGAGACGATTGGTGGTGAACACAATGCAGTTTATACGGAAACTGAAATATAACAACGTCCACCTGAAATTTATGCAATGTTATAAGCCAATATGACCTCAATAAAATAATTTTAAAAACTCATTTTCTTGTATCTAGTACCACTTTTTCCTCATCTTTTGGTTACAAGTCTGGGATTTTAACCTTTGTGCACTGTTACACACTTCATTTTAGGGACAAATCACTCTTCATGACACAGAGGCCCATTTTCAGTTCTCAGGCTCAATTCAGTGAGAAAAATGTCACTACAATTTTATTAAATAATCTTTCACAATCTCCTCAGAACAATGTTCTCTTTACTTTGTTATGGCAACCCAGATGACAAAGGGCACAGGAGAGACAGTGTTGTCTATCCCAAGATCCCATCCTACCCCTCTGACGACACTACTCCATACAGCATCCCATGATAAGCCTCCAAAATTCTAGAGGACACATATGTGTGAGTGTGATGGGGGCAATAACACCGTTCAACTTTTCTTCTCATAGGGGAAAGATGTGTCTGCATTTTGTGTGTTATAAAGGAAGAAACAAATACATGAGCATTATGGCTAATCACAGCTAGTATTTCTTACATTCATGTCAGCTAACGAAAGGGGCGATCTGGATATGCTTTGTCAGTTTTTTGCACTTAATGCTAATTTTAATTTTATATCAGTTTCTCTGTGTGTATTAATATTGCTTTATACTGTGTAGGGTCTTTCTAGAGAAAAATAAATTAGTATTTAACACCAAGATATTAAAAAAAAATAAGTGGTTTAAAGTCCATAAAATTGCTTAAAACTTAGAACACAAGAATGAAAGATGACTGAAAAATATGCTGTTGATTTACAGAGGCAGTTTGGGAATGTGACAATGCTTAAATATTTTTATTGGGCAGTTCCAGCTGCTTTTCTGAAATGTACATTCAGACAGCTTAGTCTAATTTGTAAATATCACAGGTGACTGATGTTCCACTATATGCATCCAAATTAATTTCCATAAAAACCTTCCAGCTTGTTCCCTGTGTGAATTGCTCAGTTTTCCTAATCACTACTTCTGAACATGCTTCTCTGTGGGAGGCAGGCCATTTTTGTCTAGGAAACCTTTTCCTTTGGAACTGAGCATGCAGCTTCTGGAAGGATGCCTGCGGCATGGGGAGGGGTGAGGTGGATACCATTTAATTTGCCAAAACTGCCCAAGTAAGCCCCATGGTCAAGGGTGGGCAGATGTCCCAGTGAAATCACCCCTGCATGTGCACCCCTTCTTCTGCCTCTCTCATGTGTCCCCCACTCCAGGAGAGCCATCCTCACCTGTTTGCCTATAATTTCTAGTGCATGTCTGCAAGTCAACAGGGACTCATTCCACTTCTGCACTGACAGAATGTACTATTGGTTTTTCCCTTTCCCATGAACGTTGGCTCTTCTTTGTCACTCGGCACTTATTCCTTCTCCCCCCAGCACTTCAATTTCCTTCTATTCGTGGTGAATTTGTAGATCTAGGTTATCACTCTCACTTTCATAGAAGCTGCACAGTTCTGTGGAGCCTCTTTCCTCAGATCAGTTGGTTGGAGGCCATGTCTTGGAAGCTGAACCGTGCCCTGAGATCAGCCAGGTGCACACTCTCCCTGGACTTTAAATCTTGAGCAGAGAAACTGGAACAACGAAGTAGTGAAAATTCCCTCATTGTAGTTGGAGCGTTCTAACCAGCCTCCTCCTGCTATGATTTTCTTGTTGGGGTTTCTATTTCACAGAGGTGCTGCTCGTTCTTGACTCCTAAACAATCAGTTCTGTGAGCTCCTCCTATTCTATGAATGCACTGTCTTTTATAAATGAATGAGTCAATTTCTATTACTTTCAACCAAAGTACTCTAATGTGTAAACCATGTTTACATCGACTATGTATGGTCTTGGGTTATTAGTGGCAATGTTTCCCAAACTCTTTCAGGCCACAGCACATATGAAATGATAATATTTGAACAGTATCATTGGAGTTGGTGGATAAGCTGTGGGTGGTCAGATGACACCATCTTGGGTGGGAGCTCTGGCTGCTCTGTGCCCCATTTGGCTTCCTTTAGGACGAGAGGAATCAGTGAACTGAAACCTCTATAAACAACTTTAAGCATACACTACATACAATTTAGAATTTCTGATTTAAGATAAAGCTATTTGACGTTTCATTCAAACATGAAATGTTTCCAAGATAAACATTATGCTCTTTGAGGATGGAGACTATGAGTTACTATAAAGCTGAATTGGTCATTATTCCTGATAAAGTAGTTGCTGAATGAAGAGATAGCTTCGAAATAAATAAGGCTGCATAGTCAGCTAGTGAGTGAATAAATAGGCATAAGCATTTTATTATTGGAGAGTTTTCAAGATAAATCCAGAAATGACTAAATCAAATTTGACTAGTTGGAAGTGTGGCATTTATTGATTCACTTATTCAGCAAATATTTACTGAGTTCCTACCATATTTTAGATATTGATTTAGCATGAAAGATACAAGAAGATGTGTTTCTGCTTCTGCTCTCTGGGACCTCACAGGTCCTCATTTGTGTAACCAGACTCTTAGCATGTAGACTTCGAAGAGGAGCTGGAGTTGAGCCGGAAATATGTCTCCTCTGTTTCTCATGCTCCACTAGTTGGGCAAACACTCGGCTATTTCCCCTGATTGCTGGTGCTACACCATGGAAAGTTTCCATTCATTGGACAGACTCTCACTGAGTGCATATGAAGTGTATATCAAATCCACTCAAGAGCCCGGGGTGCGGTCTGGGGCAGACAAGACAGACATTCTCTCTCCTCTCTTGGAAGTATTATACATAATTTCAGAGGGTGAGAAATGCTATGAAAAAACTAATATTGGAATAGGCCCAGAAAATGTAATCAGAAATAGTGAGGTGGGGTGGGTCTCCTCAAGTGATGCCAGTCCAGAGTCAGAGTTGAGACCTACTGAGGGGAGAGGACCTTGGCGCAGGGAAAAGGGAGGTGCCTGGATGGCCCACAGTGAGGTCAGGAAAGGCCTGAGACTGAATGATTGGAACAAGCTGGACTCGTCAGATGAGCCAACACTGTTCCAGCAAGAAAACCAGACACAAAGGCCAAGAGGTGGAGGTAATGTCACTGGCTTGGCGGACAGAACCCAGGAGAGCAAGCTGCCAAGGGAGAGGGTGGGCTCTGGGCAATTTAGGTAAATTAGGAAGAACCATGAAAAACATGTTTGACAGCTTTGTTTAGATTAATATCAAAGTTTTACTCAGTCTTATTGTGCTGTTAGTAAGAAAGCAAGACTTCATAATTCACTCCATCCACATACACAATTTTCACAGGGAATTCTTTAAAACCACACATTTTCCTATCTGTATCATGTCAGGAACAGTCTGAAGATCTTAATTAAATACACATTATTGCAGGCTCCACCACAATTCTTCAGGCTTTGCTGCTGTGTATCATTCTGGCAAGAATCCTCTTCCATCACTAGATCCTGGTAAACGCTGCTGCTTCCTCAGTCCTCTGCCCTTTCTCAGGACATGGAACTCCCTCTCAAACTCAGTTGCACCTTAAGCAGCATATCTTCAGGAAGAGGGCTTCCTTGGGAAGTGTTTCCCGACCCCCGGAGCTGGGTCAGGTGTTTCAAGGGTGTGCTCTGTGGGTCTCTATCACACATTTTTGTATTTCTTGTGTGGTTCCTCTTCTCCACTAGATTTTTAAGCTCATGGAGAGTAACGACTTCATCTACCTTGTCCACAGTTCTGCCCATAAAGCCTGCAACATAGTAGGCACTTGGTAAAAACAGGTTTCATGAATGAACAGAAATGATCATTTCCAAGCGTTGTCAATAGCAAATGATATTCATTTGGGCAACATATGAAGTACCTGTTTTATGGTGAGGGGTACACGGTGAGTGCTGGGGAGATAATTTTGAAAAACTATTGACAAACAGTACAATCAATCCCAGGTCCAGCAGAATATTAGAACCAGAGTCTTCGATTCTGTCTGAAGTCACAGAGGAAGCAGCAGCTCATGGTGTTGGAGGTTAAAGAAGGAAGAAACCAAGTTCAGAGGAAAACTTAGTGCAGATTATTGCTCTGGGAAATGTGGTAGACAGGCATTTCTGTGATTAATCTGGATATTCAGGGATGTATGCTTCCCTTTCCTGTTCCACATGGAAGCACAGATCTCCTGTAGCAACTTCTGGTTGGCTTCTCGGTCTTCTGACCTCCAAGTGCTCCACAATCTCTCTTCTCAGTCCGTAAACTGTTGTAGGAACACTGTGCTTCACATCTGGAAAGGCCGCATTAATAGTTATCATATGTGACTTCAAATTATTTTTATCTTGGGAAAGGAAAGCTTTGACCAAGAAATCATTACGTATTTATTTTAACATTTCTTGAATAAAAACACATTTTCTTTGTTTTATTTTGCCCTTCAGCTAGCATTTTGGAAGAGCTGAAAGGAAAGGAGTTTGGAAAATATAAAAAGGAGCAGAGTTTTGTTTGGTTTGGTTTTTGGGCTTTTAATATGTTAGGAATATCTAAACTTTCAACCCTTTTGGGATTTTATCAGAAATATCATCCTGAGGCTTCAAATCTTTTATTGTCAATATGATGGATCCAAGCTTTGTCTGTGATGAATTAGACTTATATACTCTAGGAATTTCTGCGTGTGTTTTCATAAATGATAGAACCAAATTCTACATTGAGTTGTTTTGGAGAAATAGCAGTCAAGGAGATGAGCTTCATAGACCTTCCTCATCTATAACATGTCCTCTAATATGTTGTTTCATTGATGTATCATTATATGTTATTTAGGCATTATTATAATCTTTATTGCAAGAAGATGAACTGAGCCTTAGAAAAATTAATCAATAACTTAATAGTGCACCAAGACCCTGATGCCAAATTCTCCCATGGCCTCTTCTGCTATGTGGAGAAGATGATGGATGATGACAGCAAAATAAATCAGAGCAAATCTGATATGAGATCAGATGATTCACATCAGCACAGAGAGTGAAGAGGGAACCAGTTCTCTTAGACTAGTGGACTGTGGCATGTGGAACAGGGTGGAGCCATACAGGACACACGGTTGGAAGATCTCCAGGTCCTACAATTAAACAAACCAATACTTTGTAATGACAGTTTAGCCATGAGCTCCTATTAGAAGGACTAGTTCCCATCAGAGTGAACTGGAAGACCCAATCTTCCTTATCCTGCGGGAGTTGTGTGTCTATAGCACAAGAGAAACGCTGACCCCACAGACGGAAACTTCCAGTGCTTACGTATTTCTCACAAAGCAGAGTGTGAAATGCTCAGTGCCCACACAAAGGTCTCCCCACCTGATGATCGGTCTTTCCCATTTCATCTCCTGCTACTCCTTCCCTCTCACCTCCACTGCATCCTCACTGAGTCCTTGAACTTATTTTAAAGCCTGTTTCCATCTCATGACTTGTAAACATCTCTCCCATATTCCGTGACTATAACCTGGTTGATGTGTTTATTTCTATTTTAGGGCATGTATTTCACTGAATCGTGAAAGTGTTTATTTCCATTTCATTGCTCTAAACAGTAAGCTCCTCCATGTCCGAATTTATGCCACAGGGATTTCTGAATTTCCAGCTCTGGGAGGTATAGGGTGGGATGGATTGTGGGTGGGGCAGGAGGAAAGTGAACAGAGAAAGTAAAAGCGTGGGAAATCTCTTGTATTGAGGAAAATCAACATATATTGTTAAATATACATATATGGTTTTACTATCAATATCTTAAACATTTATTGTAGAAAAATGTGGAAATGTGTAGCAAACTAAAAATAACTGCAATTCTACTCTGCAAGAGTAAATACAGATATGAAGCAAGGAGAGACTTCCCCATAATGGGAAACACGGAAAAGGGTTGAGGATTTTAGTTGTCTGCAAATTCAGCATAATTCAAAGAAGTTATGGGACAACTCTCAAATTAAATGCTACACTAAGGAGACAAACTGGCTTTTTGCTATTTCTTACGTGACCTCTTTCTTTGTGCCGGGCACTGAGATAGGTAATAGAGACTTAGAGGCAAGCAAGATACAATGTTCTACTATTTCATATCTGGAGTGTTGAATTAAGTATCCAACAACTTTAAAAAATTTGACAAACTGAAGCATGTTTCAAGAAAATTCACCAATATAATGAACCTTGAAATAGATGGAAATAAATATGTTGAGTTTTAAAGAGTCAATATGAGAGCCATCGAAACACTGGGGAGTCTGGAATGTAGTGGAGAGGGTGCTTTACTCTATTTCAGGGGGTCAACTTGTTCCAATATATGGAAGTTTAAGAGGAACACCTTTCAGCTCAATGAAAAAAAATGTCATCCTAACAGGTTACATGCGAAGTCATAGAATCCCCATCACACCATGTGTTCCAGCAAAGTATGAATGACAACTACGGAAGGGCTGGAATGTGTGCCTGGTCAGCGAGACTAGATTATTTTTCGAAGAATCATTTAGGACCCTGATTCTTGCTTATCTCAAATATTTTTGCAATTGATTGTGAATTTCCATCACAATTTGAAATTGAATTTTCAATTTCAAAAGAGAAGGTTTGGATGATTTGGAAAAAAGTGTAGCGGTCTAAACATTCTTAAAACTATTATAAATTATTCTTGAATATACATCTTCGCTTAAAACTACCCCAAGTGCTCATTATGTGTTCCTTATCTGACATGACCTAATTCTACTCTTTGCTGTGTGTATGTCTTGGCACTACATGGCTTGTATGTCACCACTTGGATCTAGGGAAGAAGAGATATGTTTCGCCCCGGTCAATGCTGCAGACCAAAGTCGAAGATATGCTAGTCTCCCAGCATTCACTAATCCCCACATTTCATTCTCTTATTTAAATTATAATCAAGTTTATGATAAATCATTGTGTTGTGTTATGACTCTTAAAAGTCCCACTCCTTAAATGAGCAATTTCCAGAATCTATTTTTGCTGTAGGACTTTAATTTAGGAAATCATTTTGATGTTGACAGTATACACGTTTCTTATCTTACTTGCTATATAAATTCTTCAGGGGGCCGCCCGGTGGCGCAGCGGTTTAGTCCGCGCTTGGCACCCGGGGTTCGCGAGTTCGGATCCCAGGCGCCCGCGGACGCGCACTGCCTGTCAGCCATGCCGTGGCGGCATCCCATATAAAGTGGAGGAAGATGGGCACGATGTTAGCCCAGGGCCAGTCTTCCTCAGCAAAAAGGGGAAGATTGGCAACAGATGTTAGCTCAGGGCTGGTCTTCCCCACAAAAAAAAAAAAAAAAAAAAAAAATTCTTCAGAAGGCTACAGGGCTCGGAAAATTTAATAAATGTCAAAAAATTGCTATTCCTGAAAAAAATTCCTTACTTCTTTTTGACAATCCATTACAAATAAAAAACATGTTCCTCATAACTACCTTTAGGAGCAAAATTAATATTCATCTCTTAAAGTGAATTTTTAACAAATTCTCGAGGGATCTGGAATTTATATAGATTAAAACAAACTTCCTCTCAAGAGTCATACTTCTATATGGAAATAAGACCCTGTCACGGGGTCTCAAGAAGAAGTACAGTAAATGTATATGTTTACACAGTAATTCCACCAAAAATGTTGGTTTGAAACCATCTGGAATGCTCGCATTCCGGTGGAAATTCCTTGCTACGCATTCATTAGGGACCACATGAAGGAGCATTTAAACTCTGTATGTTTTCTCCATTTCCCAGAAAATTTCTTTCCTTTGTTTGTTTTTACACTTAACGGACTGTTACTTTTTCCAAGGTATTCTGGGGATGGGAGGAGGAGGGAGGAGATGGAAAAGAACTCAGGAGGACTTTCAAAACTTACGAGCAAACATCAGTTGTGCCTTTGTTCTTTCCCGTCTTTCCGTCAGTGATTAGAGACAGCTGGCAGTTTTCCTCTCCATTTTCTCCCTGCCCCATGTGTTCATGTCTCATCCATCACGTTTTCTCTGACTGCTGGTATCCGCATGCTAATGTGCAAAGCATCTTATTAATCATTTAAGACACTGAACAGGAATTCTATTTTTGTTTTTTGTAGTTTCTATGAGTTACACACTTTTGTCACAGTGTGTTTAAAAGCAATTTACCTAATTTTATCGCATAGGCACACTTCAGTGACTCTCACTAAAAATAGATTTCCTCTTTCTAATTCTTCATATTTTAAGATATGTACTTCCCATCCCAACTAACTAAATAAAATTTGACATTAATATTAGCACACTGACTAGAGTTCTCTGAACTGTTAGGGGGACTCTGAAACTATGTTGACAGTATTTTCTAATAAAATAGTCATTTTTATGTATACCATGATTTAGGGATGACTGATGTACAACGAAATACATTTGTAAGTTCTTAGATGTGGTTAGCTTTATAGGATTTATATTTTCAACCTCAATTATGGAACTGACAAGCATTAGAAAGTATAGTGAGGGGCCAACCCGGTTGCACAGTGGTTAAGTTTGGCATGTCCTGCTTTGGCGACCTGGGTTCACGGGGTCAGACCCTGGGTGCAGACCTACCACTTATCAAGCCATGCTGTGGTGGCGATCCACATATAAAATAGAGGAAGATGGGCACCAATGTTAGCTCAGGGGCACTCTTCCACAGCAAAAAAAAAAAAAAAAAGAAGAAGAAGAAGAAGAAAGTATAGTGATTACATAGATACAGCTGTAGATTCTCAAATGTTAACAAGATTTAAAAATGATTAGTGACATCAGACAAATTGAGATATTCAGAGACATCTTTGAAAATGGTAGAACACTTGCTTATGAGCAAATGATAGAGACTTGCTGTGAGACCCCTGAATGCCTGCATGGCTTTGAGTATCCACACAGGTGCATAGAGCTTAGAATAGATGTGTGGGCCACACATTATTGAAGACAACTGCAAAGCGTATCCAGAGAGAAAGAAAAGTAAATCAACTTCTTGTACCAAAGGACTTGATCTGGAGAAATATGTGATTGGCAGGATGGAGGACAGAATTCAAGAGCTAGAATATCTGTGTTCATTTCGTGTTTGTAAAGAAATGTCTTGTGATACTTGTGAAATGGTGTTTGAGGATAACATTGACCATGAACAAAAAATGTTTAATGAATCACGTGTCTGTGCTGTCCCAAGCCAAGAACAGTGATTAATTAAGGAATAGTTGAGTGTAAACTGCTTTTGCTCTTTCCATCTACTAGGAATTCAAGTCGTTTTTTTTCTCTTAACTAGTTCTAGCTGTGAATATCACTATTCTTGAAACCTAGTCCTTTCTGAAGTGAGTTTAGTGGAAAAGTTCCCACAGTTATCATTTTAGAGTCAGGGGTGTGGAAGGTGTTTGGGAAGGATGGTGGGCCTCCTGCTCTTCTTTATCTGTAAATGTCCATCTTCCAGGCTCATTGCTTGACCTGGCCACCAGTGTTTGGACAGGGCCATATGACGAGGCTCAGACTAGTGATACATGTCACTTCTAGTCTGAGCATTTAATTGTAGATGTGGAATGATCAAGAACTCTTTCCTCTGGCATGGTGGACGGAACATTCAGAACAATGGCTGCTCTGTTGACCAGGTATCTTTGTGTCTCTGACAGCAAAGCCCCTGCCCGTGAGATATCCATGTCCTTCCTCATGGTATGCAGTGAGAAAGCTGCCATTACAAACTTGGAGGGAGGCACCTGCTGTACGGAGGTGAGATGTTGGGTAATACTCACTGGTGATAAACAGAAGGGAAGGTGGTGCACCTGTTAACGTGTTGTTCTGGGACAGGAGGTTGGGAAAGAATGTTAGCAGCTTGTATTGGTTACTACTGGCAGCCTCTGACAGGGTCCTACAAAACAAATGAACAGAAAAGGTAAAATGAGACAAGTGACCAGTTTGCAAGTGGCAATAAGAAAGAATAGAGATATTGGAGGGTCTGGGAACTTATAGGGTAAGGATAGTGACTAGTTCTCATACTAAAACTACTAAATTACTACAAAGTAAAAGGGAGTGATGAAAACACAACAAAAAAGAGGGCCCTCGAGAGACAAAGAGCAAATAAAACCAACCCTGATGCAAATAACAAATCAAGATAACATCTCCACTCCCATTTGTGAAAACCCCTGAACAAATTATAACTTCTCAGAGGAAAGGCACAATCAAGATTTCAGTTCCAGTAAAGCCTCTACACTGTGAAAAAAAATGGGGAAGGCGGGGATTTGAAAAAGGAGACCAAAGCCTGATGCCTGATATAGAGAAAGGGTGTTGGAGAAAGAGAACATGGAAATAGACTAAATCTAAGAAGTTTGTCTAAAAAAGAACCTTGGGCATGGTTGTTGGCCCATAGATCTGTCTAGAATCAAATATATGAGAAACCTACTAAGTTTTTAAGAGAGTTGTACTAGCAAAAACAAAACTACAACAACAACAAACCCATGTGCCTGGACTTTTTGATACTTAAAAGGATCCTTGTGGTCCCCAGACTTTCCTGGGGAAGATAAGAGCTGAGAGAGCTGTTTTGTCCCCAAGGGGGAATATCCATAACACATGGTTCAGTTGTGGCCACAAAGGAAAAGGGTGGACAAAACCCTGCTGGGGTAGTCCATCGGCCCATGGGAACCTGTCCTGGCAAGTAAGTGCCTCCTAGGGAAGAGGACCAGGTCCTTCCTGCCGAGGGTAGGGGACCTCACGTATCTGCTCAAGGGGCTTGGAGGATTCCTACAGACCAGTGACTGCTGTGCTTCTCCTAGGCTCCCCTTTTCTGTGTTTCCACCATTGGGTGGAGGTGTGGAGAGAATCTTATGAGCTTAGTTTGTATATATTGAGACCAGAAGGAACCACACTTGGAGCAGATGTAGAGACCAGGATGCATCACCCTTTCTCAGCTCCTCTCTCAGAGATCCTGGACCAGGTAGTCAATGGTGCCATTCCCTCCAATGGTCCCAAGTCTTGGTCTTCCAGGCACATGTAAGATCAGTTACTGGCCTCCTTAGGTTTGGGTGCAGCCAAGTAACTAGTTCTGGCCAGTGAGCTGTGAGGAGAAGCAGTGAGCATCACTTCTGGATGAAACCTTTGCTTTGGTGTCCGATGGTATCTCTGGCACAAAACAGGCTAGGTCTGAAACACGGCCTCTCTGTCACCTGTCCTGGATGACTGTGAGCAGAGCCCTGCCAAAAACAGAGCCTGAGGGAGATGTGAAACCATGGCTCCTTGAACCCTGGGACCAGAGGCAGGGTTGCTTGTTACACAGCACAACATTCTCTATTTTGAAATGGGTGTGGTGAGGGTTTACAGATTTGGGTTTGCTAGTACACTGACGAAGTTGGCAACTAATCATTGATTCTGTGGTTCCAAACTTTCTAAATATGAGGCATCTGTTCTTCAAATGTCAAACAAGTTTTTGGATTATTCATATATGTAATAATAATAGTATATTTTTGTATTAAGAATTTAGATATGCTTGATATTCATATGAATTCAAGAACATTCACCAACACTCAAGGGGCAGGATTCGAACCATTGGTCAGGAATTAGAAGCTCAGATGCCTCCAGCTCCCAGGTCCTCTGAGGTTGATGAGGCAGCCCCAGGCCTGTGAGGACGCTGGGAACCTGGAGAGCAAGCTGTTGGCGACAAGATGGTTGGTGTCATGTGGGGGTCTGGCTCAGTGTGCTACTTGTAGTTTCCAAGACAGACCCCAAATAAAGATTATTTGATGAGAAATATCTTGATTTTTAAAATAAATAAATGACTAACTAAATGAATGAATAAGTGGGATGGGCTAAATAAAAGACGTTTTTAAGCTACATTCTGCCTTTGAGCTCCCAGGTAGACATGAGGTGAAAGCTTAAAACTGGGTGAAAGAAAAGAACATCTGGCCTCAGAATTTTTTGTATTATGCTTGTTGGTTGGTTGGCTTAGTTGGTTGGTTTTTGGCTAGGCCAGGGTTTTCAAAACATGTAGGAATTATGTAGAATAATCCAATTTCTCAATCTATTTTAAGCTGAACTGTTTAGATTTTTTTTACATGTATGAATAATTCTTTGAACTTCATTACCCACATTATTCAAATGCATTTTTAGTTTTTAAATTAGCTTTAAAAGGCATTAATCCCACTAATGACACAAATATTTGATAAAGCTCCTCCTGGTCTCACTTACTATTATAAGATGAACATTTTATAATTGCATTAAATATTCATCAAGTGTGCGATTTTTAAATGTAGCAAGATATTACTATGTTTGTGTGTGTGTTAATATAAGCTAATCATTCCTTTTTTGATATTCTGGGTGTATTAGTTTGCTAAAATGGCCATGACAAATTGCCACAAAATTTCTGCTTAAAGGCAGAAATTTACTGTCTCTCAGTTCTGGCCGCCAGAAGTCCAAGATCAAGGCGTGGGCAGGGTTGGTTCCTGCTGGGGGCTGTAGGGGAGAATCTGTTCCAGGCCTCTCCATGAGCTGCTGGTTATTGCTGGCAATCTTTGGCATTCTTTGGCTTGCACAGGCATCACCCCAATCTCTACCTTCATCTTCACCTGGTGTTCTTGCCGTGAGCATGTCTGCGTCCAGATTTCTCCTTTTTCTAAGGACACCAGTCATACTGGATTAGGGGCCCAGACTACTGACCTCACCCTCACTTGATTACCTCTGTAAAGACCCTATCTCGAAATCAGGTCACATTCTAAGGTACTGGGGATTAGGATTTGGATTTATGAATTTGGGGGAAACACAGTTCAACATTTGACAGAGCAATTACAACTATCTTAGTGTTATAAGTAGCATTGTAATAAATGTCATTTTACACCAATCTTTGACTAACTTTTTGTATTATTACTTCCTCTCTGTAGATTCTAAGAAGTAGGAATATCAGGTCAAACAATATAACTATTTAAAGATTCATGATATGTGTATCCAAATGGCCTTCCAGAAAAGATTTACTCATTTTCACTCCCAGTTCCATGTAGTATTTTCAAATTTAACTCTTCAACAGTTTGACAAGTATCATCTACTGGTACTCTGTGGTGGCTCATTATTTTATTGATGTGTGTTCCTTTGATTTCTAGAGAGGTTGATATTATATCACATAATTTCGTGTTTGCGGGGAGGGATTTGTATTTATTCTGATGTTGTATGATGTGGGAATGCCTTAGTAATCCACTAGTTGAAATCTGTGGCCAGAAAATTTGTTTAAATGAACAAGAGCACATTGTATGAAACCTAATGATATCATGAAATATCCCATAGGGTGGCCCCAGGTCCCACAGTACACTACGGGACCTGCTCATATGTGGGATTCCTCCTTCACTAAACATTTCTTGCTCAGGTGGAGTCATTGACACAACGTGCTTTTCTTCAGCCAAAACTTTGGCGTCCTGATAACAGTGGGACATGTATAACACTGACTGCACAGTGCTGTATGGATCTCAAACACAGATGGATGGCTTTCTGAGTCTGCATCCCACCTGACAGGGAAAGTGGAAATGGATGCATAACATATAAAAAGAGAGACTTCATGAGCAGCAAGCAGCAAGCCAGGTTTTATCTTTGATTTAATGTGGACAACTAGGAGCACTTGCGAGGGAAAAGCTTCTTTGTATTGCAAATGAAACGTGACTGCTTTATTTAGTAACTTAAAGCCTTCTGTGTCATTTGAATATTGCTCCATTGTAAGAACAAATATGAAACATCCTTTGATAATTATTGAAACAACATGAGAAATAAAAGGGCCTTATGCTTTCATATCATTTAGTTGGTTTTATAATTTATTAGAGATTCCAGATTTTAGCAAATTTATCATAGAACTGTAGAATTGTCACTGTAGAATTAAACGTCACATAGTAAAAGCTGGGTATAATAGGGCCTATATAGTTTTAGTCCAGTGGCTCCAAACTAGATAACAGAATTTTGAGAGGTGTGATATTTGACTTTATATGTTTAAAGTGCGACCATGTAAAAAGAGCAGTATCTACGCCCTACCTATTTCCAATAAATCACGGTGCAGACATCTGAAAGAGGTGGTCTTGTTCCCTGTGGCTGTAGAAATTTAGGCCAATGGCTATAAAATTGATTTAATTGAGAATCTCAACTCATTGTGGTGTTAATTTGATTTTGTCCTCATTAATAGCTACCACCTGGGCTCTGTTGAGTTCCTATCTTCTGATGTTAAAACGAGAAAATTCCAGTCACCGTCAACAATTGTAAAATGTTTTTGATTATTAAAATAATCTTATTTCAGTTACTCAGTCCTTTTTTGAGTAGCACATAAGTACTTTTTATATTATATAAATACATTCATATATATCCATATATAGGTATATACACATACATGGGTGTATGCACACATATACATATCAGTGTGTATATACATACATATACATCTATATATGGGGATATGTATATATATGTCTATATCTGTGTACTTATCATTTTGAAATAATTTTGGGTTTATGGAAGAATTGCAAGATAGTACAGAGAGTTCCCATATACCCTTCACCCAGCTTCCCTGATGTTAAAATCTTACATAACCATGATACAATTATCAAAACTAAGAAGTTAACACTGGCACTATTAACAGAGGCACAGACTCTATTGTTATTTCCATCGTTTTCCACTACAGTCTCTTCCCAGTTCCTGAGTCCAGTACAGGATAGTTAATTGTCAGGTAACTTGAATCTCCTCCAGTTGGGGACAGCTCCTCAGCCTTCTTGGTGTCCCATGAACTTGGCATTTCTGAAGAGTCCTGGTCAGAGTCTTTTGTGAAGTGTTCTATAAAGGTCAGTTAGGCCACATCGTCTAGTAGAGTTGTTTGTATCACCTATATCCATACTGATTTTTGCCTCTAAGCAAAGAGGAGTGTTGAAGTGTGCAACTGTATTTAAGCGCCTGTCTGTTTCCCCTGTAAGTTCTATGAGTTTTCATTAAGTGTATACATGTTTAGGGTTGTTATGGCTCCCTGGAGAATTGATCCCTTTATCATTACGCAATATCTCTTTGTCCTAGATAGATCCCCTGTTCTGAAGTCTGCTTCCATGTTAACGCAGTTACTCCAACTTTCTTTTGGTTGGTCTTTGCATGGTATAAATTTCTCCTTCCTTTCACTTTTAATCTGTCTATGTCTTTACACATAAAGAGAGTTTCTTATAAAGAGCATATAGTTGGGTATTTTCCTCTTCTCTCCAATCTAGCAATCTTTGTCTTTTAACTGATATGTTGAGAACATTCACATTCAAGATTATTATTGATGTGACTGAATTAAAATCTTGTATCTAGCTACCCGTTTTCCATTTATTCTATTTATTCTTTCTTTTTTCTTGCCCTTTCTGCCTTCCATTGGGTAAACTGAGCACTTTTCTAATGATTCTGTTTAATTTCCTTTATTAAGTTATTATTTATACATATTTAAAAATGTTTGTGGTTGTCCAAGAATTTACTATATATATATTTTTAAATTAAATTTAGTCTGCATTGGCCACATTGTGGCTTTCTGTGCACAACTCCTGTGATTCATGACTGCCTTGGGTCCCAACCACATTTCTCCATCACAGCCCCAGTGCTGGGGCACACAGGCTTGTGTGGAAATCACCTTTCCTACCTGCCCGGAACCAGAGATTTGAGGGATAAATCCTCTTTTGTCTCTACCTAGCAGTACCAAGTACAGCGCTGCTTCTCTGCTGGAATCATCCAGACAGCAGAGTGCTGACGATGTTGATGCACAGCAGAGAATAAGACATCAGTCTTCACCTGTTCTTCACTAGCCACTCTGGAACACTCTCGTTCCCCCCACGCCACACACATACATAGACCCTCCTCCCCAGCTTCTGGATAGGGGAGACATGCAGGTGTTCTCCTCTCCCCTGGCAGACAAAGGCAGTTGTGTGTGGTGTGATAGAGCAGGTGGGGTGGAACTCAGCGGAAGGGGGGCTTCTGTCTCCCTCTTGTTCTGATCTTACATAGTGAGAGAGTATGTGTGTGTTTGCTGAGGGTGCATGGCGGAGGGTACAAGATGGTTGGTGATTTGTGCTGTACAGCAAGCTGCAGAACAACTGGCCCTGTGTGATGGTGGCAGGCCCAGACACTGGGCCTTGTTGAACGTTTAGCATCTTGGAACCTGTCTTCCACAGCGGGCTGTGGTCTTCTTCAATGTCAAGAGGGCAGGCAGAATTCCTCTGTGCCCCACCCAGCTCCAGACAAAGTGGACAGAGTCTGTGTCATTCCCCAAAGCACATGAACAGCACAATGAGATGGCCATCCTGGAGGTGGTTGATCCACTCCCCCTGGGTTGGGTGCTAGAGAAAGATTCTGGCAACTTCTAGTTGAATTAGACACTTCTTCTCAACTCTGCTTCTACAATTAATTGGCTAGAGACTGGGGGGTCCTCAGTGTTTATATTTTCATAAATTTTAATTCAATGTAATTCTGATGGGTTTTTTTCATGAAAAATAGACACAGCTAAACACTAACTTTCTGTTTTATGATGCATAAAATATGAAAAACCTTGGTATTAGAGATATCAGATCAGTAATTAATTTATTCTGGGAGAGAAGCATATACAAGCAGGACGTGGGTAAGAGAGCGTGCTAGGTTTTTTTCCCCAGGTTTTAACATCTGTTTCTCTTTGTTTATACATCCCAAATCCTCTTGCAGTTTAGTAACAAGAAAAATATGCATCATTGTCTGAATTACTTTTCTGTAATATTCTTCGGGAACCATTAAAAGTGATATGCTTTACATCATATTGTTTGAATTCCAAACACTCCAAGTGACTTTACGGATTTTTATCTGTTAAATTAAGGAAATGCAGTTATCTATATTTTCAGTTTTAAAAAATGTGAAAAATATTTTTTATGTTTCTCAAGTTATGGTATATACACAAAAAATACAAGAATATAAAGGATACGTAATTTCTCAAGTTTTTTTGTTTGTTTTTATTTGAATACATGTCTAGTGAAACACAAAGATCTCTAAATATTAATATTTATTTTTATTGTTGTCTGATCTTATATAACGCAACACAAATCACTCTGCCCTAAACTGTATCCAAAGAATCCAGTGAATATATATTTCCACATTTATCAAGATGTTCAAATTTATCCATATTTTGGGTAGGGGGTGGGAAGGCAAAGAAGGAAAGAGAAACTTCTTTTAAATAGGAATTAGCTTTAAATCTGGATATAGTTTCACTGGTAAATGAAAAAATAGAATGATTTCTAAAACTACATGAATTTAACATGTTTATCCTTTTTCATTTAAAAAAAACCAATTGAGTGTCACATTTCCAGGCTGAATTTAAAATTAATCATAATAAAAATGTTAAAAGTATCTTTTTTCCTTCAAAACTTCTGTGACGCAGAAGTGGCATAGAAAACAACGTGTCCTTCTGAAAAGTGACATTATTAATATCTGTGTTATTGAGAAGTTAGTCAAGTAAATGATGAATGGCCCAATTGTCCCTGCCTTCCACAGCTTTAACTTTCTAAAATGTAACTCGAATCCCATCACCCTCTCTGTAAACTCCTTCAGGTACTCGCCACACTCCTCAGCATTCAGTTCCAACAGCAGGGTTTGTTTCGTATGTAGGTCACTGTGTCAGTCTGCTCCAGTCTCCTCTACCCTCAGCCCTCACTAACAGACATCAACCTTCAGTTCAAAGATGGGAACCCTTCACCCTGTTTGGAACACACATGACATGCTTACACCTCTTCCTCACTTCCTTTCTTGGCAAACTTCTATTCATCCTTTAATGAGCAATTTAAACGTCACTTCTGCAATGGGACTCTCAGATGTTCCCAGTGTTGACCTCTCTTTTGTTTGCATAATGCACATTATTATTGTACCTATTGCACTTAAGACACACTTTTATTATTACTTGTGTGTTTATCTCTCCAAATTCCACTGGGCTACTGCTCCTGGGAGATATTTCTGATGCCCCACAGGAAGGGGCATGAGGCACCGGAAATGGGGAATCCATTTTCAGCTCTACTCCAAGTAGGACACAGTTGTTTACACAAGTGTGTTAAGACTCACTATTCCCCACCATCGGCTCAGAGTGCCAAGGGTTCAGGTTTCCTCGGAAAGCGTGCAGACCCAGTATACACACATCACAGGCACAGAGTGGCAACGGGCCTCAGCCACAGGTGGAAATTTCAGAGCCTGTTGGAAGAAGTCAGTCCTTTTCATAGACCTCGGCAGATGGAAGACGCCACGTGGAACTAGTGGATAAACGAGGACACCACTCATGATGGAGCATGGAAGCTAGGAGTGTACATCTCCAGAGACCCCGGAACACACGGCACTAAACTCCTCTGAGAGGAGGTAGCCCCCTGCATGCACTTGCCATGCAGTCTCTCATTCCTTCTTTCTTGTGGACAGACATCCCTGCACAACTCGACTCTCCCTGTGTGATTTCAAACATGCTTCAGTATAGCCCGATCCCTTTCTTCCTTTTTACAACCACACTTCTCAAAAGCATGGACTGTATCCATTGTACCCACCAATAATGACGATTTCAGCTTCTTATAACAAAAACCCAATTACGGTGGCTTAACCAGAAAAGAGGATTTTTTCAGGTAACAGGAATCCAGAAGGAAGCAGTCCAGGGCTGTTGCAGCTGCTCCAAGAACTCATCACAGGCTCTGTCTCCTTCTGGCTTTCTGCTCCATCAGCCTGCTTCCTGCATCCTGCCTCCGTCCTTACAGCTGAGGTGGTGTTGCAGAACCTTCCAGGCAGGAGCAGAGGGAAAGGCAAGGGCAAAAACCAGTGAAAGTGGAATTCATCTCAGGAAAACACTGCTTTCCAAGAAGTCATTGGCCTAAACTGTGCCACATTTGTGCCCCCAGCTGCAAGAAAACTTAGGGAATTTAGTTGATCTATTTTCATGATTTTTATTTTAATTTTTAAAACTGGGCACATGGATGAAACTAATAGAAACAGGGTTTGGTTAGTAAAGAATAAGAATGCGTACTCTGTGCTCTGAGACTTTCCAGATCTCCAGGTCAGCATCTCTCATCTGCTACTGAATTCACTCAAGCTGACTTTTCCTCCTCATCCCACAGGGAGACCTTCCCCCAGGCTTTCCAAGGACTCCACATCTGTAGATCTAAGGACCACAGTAAAGTCTCATCTGCACAAAGCTGTCAGCAGCATTTGAGACTGTAGATTACACTCCACTTAACAATACCCTCTTCCTTTAGCTCCCAGGACACATTTTCCTGGCTTTCTTGACTTTCTTCAGTTTCTCATTTTCAGTCTCCACTCAAGCCTTGTCTTCTTCTCCCGGGTCATAAAACATTGAGGTTTCTGGAGTCTCTGGCCTCTGCCATCTTCTCTTCCAACTCCAGACTCTCTCAGGAAAATCCTGATCACGTCCCTGGTTGACCATCTGCTTGCAGGTGCTTCCCGTCCCAGCCCAGACCTCCACTCTCAGTTCCAGAACCACACATCCAAGTGGATACTTGATCTTTCATTTTGGTTCTCTCAAAGGCACCACACAAAATGAAAGCAAATTCTTCTACTCCCACGTACACACCTATCTTTATAAGTTCTAAGATTTTCTTTCAAAATTACTGGTACCACCATCCATTCAACAATGCAAGCCAGAGACATAGCAATCACCTGTTGGCTTGCCTTTCCTGCTCACCCCACAGCCAACTCACGACCAAGTCCTGTCAAATATCCCTTTGCCAAATCTCTCAGCTGTACCAAAATTATCCCCTGCCCACTATCACCACCAGTCCAAATCAAGAGCTCTCCTAGACTGCTATAGTCTGTGCCTGCCCCTCCAAGAGCAAGAGGATTTCTTCCTTAAGAAAAAATCCCAGGATACCACACCTCCTCCCGCTTCCAGGGAGCTTCCCATCACTATGAGGGTACTGGTGGAAATATTTCATACAGCCCTCCAGGCTATACTCCTCTTCAGGGCCTTGTAGTGCCTGCTCCCTCAACTCGGAGTGCCTCCCACCACTCTGCCCTGCCCATGTTATGTTTTTGTACTTTCTATTCATTTCTAATCAGAAAGTAAAACTGGAAGAATGAGTAAGGATTTGGACAGGTGAGTCTGGCGGGTAAGGCAGGCAAATGGTAGGTGAAGGGCACACGGCCCTAGAGAGGAGAGGGTGTCGCAAAGGCAGGATTGGTGACAGGGACATGCATGCCCTGAGCTACCTGAAGCTTGTTACCTGTGTTCTCCTTTTCTGGAGCTAGTCATTGTAATGCTTTTGAGAAACTAACGCTAAAGGCTGTAAACTGCAGATGGATTTTGTCCCAGACATGAATTTTTAACTGTACGCTAGAGTTGGCCAAATTATGTCTATCTTTTCCCAGAAGACATGGCTGTCTATCCATTGGTTATAGAACCAAGGAGAAACTCTCTAAACTGGCATTCAATGCTGTCAAACTCCTCAACCACCTTTCTAGGTTTATCTCAAGTGAACCCCATCACATTCTCTATACTCCAGAAGAGTCCACTCAGGTATAATTCCTCAAACATCCTCCGTGTTTTCACATCCTGTTACTGTTCAGTGAAGGCTGTAGTGGGAGACCATGTCCTGCTGATGGGGCGGGAACCACACTCCTCCACCAGAAGATATAATATTTTATTTTCCTTCCAATTGATTTTCTTCCGAATCCTTTGTGTTAAGAATTAAAGAACGTGTGTGGCTTGGCCATGTCACTCAGTCGCTGTGTCAATGTCTTCAGTATGAGCTTTGCAGCATTTCTTTGCACGTGTACACTTTTTCAGGGAAAGGAGAGGTGGGGCATGTGTTGGTGACCCAGCAAAAAGTCCTCCTATGTCTGCATACCACAGCTGGAAGGCAAGTCTGTGACCCACCTTTTCTTTGTCCAGGACGTTGGCCACATGCTAAAAACAAAACCCAAGATGTGTTTCCGTAGTTCTTCCAAAACAATGATCATTCCTGCTATTAAAGAACTCTATAGTCCTTATTGAGATTTCATTTTTTTTTCTGAGTTTCCAAGTAGATATAGTTTTATCATACATTTTAGCCATTAAATTATTTTCGCAGATTGTTCTTTTGTGCACTAACAGTGTCTTATCAGTTAAGCTGCCTGTGGACATCTTTATGGGAAGCACACGATAAACTCTAGTGACTGTTTAGATGGTGACTGCTGGATAGCTGGTAGCCAAAAACAATAAACGCACCACCTTCTTCAAATCCTTGCTAACCTCTGGATGGTCTCCAGTGACCTGATACACAATTTTCCTTGCCTGATTTTTAGATCTTTAAGCCAGGTGAGGTGAAGCAATTATCCCAACTTGTCTCTGAATTTTCATGGCATTAGTTAGTCCTTAATCTCAACTTGCCCAACGTGTTTTGGTTTTCATTTTTCCTGAATCTGGCAGGATGAACTTTCCCTCAAGAAGAATGAGAAATTGACATGATTGACTTATGGTGGCTCCAAGGGATGAAAGGGATAAGAGGAAAAGAAGCAAAGGGACCCCTGAGTGGCCAAGATCTTTCCTAACTGCACTTAGTTCTCCTGGTGGTCATTACAATCTCTGTTTTAAGAGAGGAATTTAATTTTACATATGGAATATTCTGAGCAAATGCTCCATAGGAAAGCAATAAATGTTTAATGAGCACATGTATGGCTACTAGTGACACACAGGCCAGACGCCAAGGCATTGTTTTCAACATGCCATCCTCCACAGTAAGGTCTAAAGTCTGTCAGTATCATTGCATAGATTTTTTAAAAATCTCCTTCTCTTGTCTTTATTTTTTATGCTTTATCTTTACCTCTTATCAAAATGCTTACTTCCCAGCAGTGAAGTCAAGTCTAGCTACAGTAATGATAGCCAGCATCTGTGGAGTACCTGCCATCTGCTCCTGGGAGGTTGAGTTATTTTTTTCCAGTTTTACACATATGGGAACCGAGGCTTTTGGGAGTGAAGGAATTTCCTGAAGACGGAGCGATGATGAGGGGGCTGGGATTTGAGGCCCTAGAGGTCCGACCACAACCAGCGGCTCCTCCTCCTGTAAGTACTCTCCACAGTGGTCCAGCTCTCTGTGGCCACAGGTGCTCTTTGGACTGGGGCAGATCACATGGTTTTCTGAGTTTGCAATGCAGTGGTGATCTAGGGTCAAGACGAAGAATTCTAGAAAAGAGGCAGCTGGGATTTCTTGGTCAATTCCCAAATACCTCTATAGCCATGGTATATTTATGAGGGTCCATGGTGATAGTCTGAATTCTGATGAGGGGTGTGGAGCACTCCACTTGACCCCAGTCCCTTGCTGCTGCTTCATTAGTTCAGCTGCAGCTACTCTAGGGCTAGTACATCATCCCAAGATGTGGGATCGAGAGACCTAAGTCTCATATTACTTGTTCCAGGCCACCCAGAGCTCTGAGGGTGGGGCTCGTGTGGGAACTCATCTCCTGTTGTCTGGTTTCTTGGTTAACGCAAGCTGCTCTCACAGACATTCTCACGTACAAAGCTTATCTTGGAATGTGCTTTCATCATCAGTCTAAGTTTTCCCCCGAAAATTCTGGTTTTTTATCACTTCTCAAATGCATAATTTTTAGTAAAAAAAAAAAAAATTATTGTGTCAGGTCCTTTTGTTTGTCCCTGTGTACACATGTGATGCTTATTTTAAAAAGGTACTCATAAAGTTAGACATATTGTGTTTATAATAAATTTGGTACAACTCAGTATTGCCCTCTTCCTGTTGGGAAGGAGGGGAGGGATGGATTTGGAGTGATGCTCATAATCAAGGTTTCAAATGGGTCTTAATTCTGCCCCCCTAGTCTAGTTAGTTTTCAGTGGTCAAATGTTCCCCTAACTCTCTGGAAAAACTGATTCATACGCTTGTCATTCTCTTCAAACCCTGACCTCACCTCTCCTCTTTTGTGCTGTAAGCAGGTGACCTCACCTGTACATGACAGGGAAAATCTGTTATTCCAAGGAATGCCTACAAATTCCTGACAGCAAACGACCTTGCCCACATGTAATTCATACTCCTTTTTTCCTTTTGGTTTTTAAAGTTTTAAAATTGCTGTAGAGCATAGACACAAAATGCACCTATGTTGGGTGTGTAGCTCACTAAATTTTTACCTAGGTAGACACGTCACCAACATCCAGATCAAGATGCAGAACATTTCCAGCATCCTGGAAAGATCCCTTACAACATGCCCAATCAGGATCCTCTCCTCACTGCCAAGAGATAACCACAATTATGGCCATTAATTGGCTTCGCCTTTTCTGTTACTTCTTGTAAGTGGAATCATTCAGTAACGCATTCTTTTTTGTCTGGCTTCTTGCATTGGACATAACACGTGTGAGCTTCATCCGGGTTGTTCCCTTTATCAGGACTTAGTTCTTTTTTATTGCTTTCTACCATTTTATTGCATGGATATGGAACACTTTATCTGTTTTCCTGTTGAATGACATTGGAGCTGTTTTCAGTTTGGGATTGTTATGAATAAAACTAAAATAAATATCACATCTTTTGACAAATATATGCACTTATTTGGGGGGACTGTATTAATTTTCTACCACTATGTAACAAATTACCACAAACTGGGTGGCTGAACATGACACCATTTATTATCTCATAGTTGCTGCCAGCCAGAAGCTGGGCTCTGCCTCGCCGGGTCCTCCGCTCAGGGTCGCCCAGGGCTGCACTACAGGGGCCAGCAGGTGGCGCTCCTCCCAGAGCTCAGCAGTGTCTTCCAGGCTGCGGTGGTTGTCAGACTCGGTGCCTTGGAGTTGCAGGACTGAGGTCCTCAGGGGCTCCCTGGAGCTTTGTTACTTACTTGTTAAAGATAAATTATAAGAATTTACAACTAAATTTAGCAAAGCCACACACTACAGGGTCAACGTACAGAATAAATCGTATTTTTATATACCAGCAACAATGAAAACACCAACAAAAAGAAAAATTAAATTTAAATAGTGCTATCACTTACCGAACAATAAAAAATTTCAATAGGAAAAAATATATAGTGAAAATGCACAAGAACCACACAAACACATACAGAAATACACACCCACACACAAACACACACATACACACCGTCATTGAGAGAAATTAAAAAGGCAAAACATAGAGGGATATATAATGTTCATGGATTGATCTATAGATTCAATACAGTCCCAATCAATATCACAGACATTTTTTTTTCTGTGAAAATAGAAAAGATGATTTTCAAATGCATATGGAAATTAAAGGCCCAGGAATAGCTAAGGCAATCTTGAACAAGCAGAACAAGATGAAAAGACTTATTCTGCTGGGTATCAAGACTTACTACAAAGATGCAGCTATTAAAACAGTGTGATGCGCAAGAACAGACAACAAGGATAGAAAGTGTAGAAACACACCCATGTGTTGTTGAGCATTGATTTATTAAAAAGGCAAAGTTCTGGTCATTTGGTGATACAGAGGAAAAACATAAAATTTGACCCTTATTCAAATCATATCCCAAAAATAATTTCTGGTGGATTGTATCTCAAAAGTAAAAGGTAAGACAAGAAAACTTCTAGAAGACAGCATAGGAGAATATCCCCATGAACTTACGATAGGCAAAGTTTCTTTAAGCAGACATACAGAATATTAGCTATAAAGGGAAAAAATTATACATTGGTTTAAATAAAAATTATTGACTTTGCTCATCCAAAAAACACCCACAATAAGAGAGTCAAAAAGGCAAACCTCACTGGGGGCCGGCCTGGTGGCACAGCAGTTAAGTTCTCATGCTCTGCTTTGGTGGCCTGGGATTTACAGGTTTGTGGGTTCGGATCTTGGACACAGGCCTACACACTGCTCATCAAACCATGCTATGGTAGCAGACCCATATACAAAATAGAGGAAGATTGGCACAGATGATAGCTCAGGGCCAATCTTCCTCACCAAAAAAAATTAAAAAATAAGGCAAGCCTCAGAAGACATCTGCCTCCCACAAACTGACCGAGAACTTGTATCAGGATCATATGAAAACTCCTAAGTATCAGTTATGAAGACATAAATCCCAGGATAATAATGGACAAACACTTTGATCACCCCAATGAACGCCTGAAAACATGCTTGTTCCCCTCAATGGTCATCTGGGAAATGCATGTCCTATCTGTAATTACATATCACCACACCCACCAGGAAAGCTACCATTGAAATGACTGATGATGCCGAGTCGTGGCAGGGGTGTGGAGCCACCGGAACTCCCCACATTGCCCATGGGGAAGTGGCACTACTGTTCTGGAGAACTGTCTGGTATTAGCCAGCTGCTCTGAACGTGCACACACCCTAACACCAGCAGGTCCACTTCCAGGCGAACATCTGTCTCAGGACAGAGGCTCATACTCATCCAAGAATTCAGTTTCAAGACGCGTATTTAAAAAGTGTTCCTAGGAGGAACTGGTAAGTGCCTGGAGTGCAGAGGACAAAACAATGGAAAAGGCCAGGCAGGGGTAGGATTTCAGAAGACCTAGCTCAGCCTGATGGATCAACGCTCCAATGTATACAACGTATACGTGGCCTCTCAGAATTTGTCCAGCCTTGAGGCAGGGAGCAGGGCTGTGACACAGGTCAACCCCAGCACAGACCATCCAGGGGGCTGTGGAAGCTCCGGTAGCCTTACGACATTCCTTAGGTGAGGTTTGCAGCTTGAGCCTAGACACTGGGGTTCCAGGGATCTAAAGGAATCTGGCTGGGGCATTGGGATGCTCTGGGTCCTCCTAGAAGCTGAGGTCGAGATGAGATTAAATTTGAGGAATACTATGAAAGAGAAACAAGGCAGGGGGCCCGGAATACCACTGGACTGAGCTGTAGTCTGACCCCAGATGACGGGCAGAGAGAGAAGGTGGTGGATGTGTCCCAGGTTTCCGTACGGTCTGCAGAGGTGTTAGCATTGCTGCTGGAGTCCTAAAGCTAGAGTTGGCTGTCGGAGGAGCCCCATGCCTCCTTCAGGAGTGGTCCTGCCTTGGTATTCCTGTCCACTCAGTCATGGTCTAGGAGAAGCTTGTGGGAAGGGCAGCCCTAACACAGACATGGCGATGGATTTCAAAGGGCAGCAGCTGGGGATCTGGGGCACGTGTGCTGACTGCATGGAGTGGATAATACTCTACTGCTCTCGGGGTCTGGAAAATACTCTATTGTTGGTTATTGCCAAAATATTTTCAGTTTATAAACAACTTGGTTAAATAATGACAGTTATTTTGTATGTGACTGTGTGTATATTAAATATAAACTCAGCTCCCCTAGTTTTATAACATTCGATATTAATGGCTCCTAATGCAGTCAAAAACACAAGTAAGTGCAAAATTCCTGTGTCTTGAAATAATTTCTGTAATCAGGCACTTGGGGTCCAAAGAATCACAGTACCTAAAAATATTACTTGTTCATTCTGGTTAATAGTATAAAAGATATAATTCACAGAAGAGTCATAACCCAGTCTGTGAATTGAACTGGACACAAGGCATTCTAAGAGCAGAATGCCTGGATATTGTTGGGCTTGTTTATTTTGATATCAGTTAAAAGTAATATTTTGAAGAATGATGGGAACAGATGTTGAAATGCTATCTGGCAGAGTGAAAAAATGAGTCAAACTAGGCCCATGGTCTGTCCAGCTTGCATTCCTTTTCTCAGGACGTTATCTAGGATGATCTGTTTCTAAGAGATGTACACCACGTTTGAATGAAATGCCATTTGTGTCAAACTGTGTGGGCACAGGAAGCTCGAACACAAGGCCTCAGTTGGCATCAAAGTCTCAGTTTCCATTGTAAACCAGTATCCTCCTTCAGGCTGATTCTTCCAGTCAGAACTCAGCAGCACATGATTTTGTAGGCAACTACTGTCGGGGATTGTGTCATCTGCCCTAGGGAGCTGACTCATGAGCCACATCTCGGGCCATCTACCATGACTTCAGCATGACTCACACTCAGGAGCTTGGTTCTTTCCAAATTTCTTCAAAGCATCCTTTAGGCCCACTGTGCATTTGATTACTAAGTTCCTTTATAATTATTAGCACAGGATTCTTGGTGACAGCAGAGTGAAATTTGTGGAATTCGTTTCTTTTAAGGGACTCCAGTTTGGCACCTGCAAACTCTCAAAACATCTTTCAGAAAATGACCAAAATTCTCCACTTATCTTTCACCGTAAAACACATTGTGAATCTGACATTTGCTTCTCGTTATACTGAAAGCCCACAGAACATTCTATTTGTTGAGTTTTAAAGAGAACACTAGGAGATACTCAGGCATCTAGAGGCCAATTTCATTGGCTGTCCGTTCAGAGAGCTGTCCTCTCTTGGTTTTCAACGTGACAGTGACACTGATGAATATGCTTTGGCCTCTGTATTTTGGGCAGTCGAGGCTGAAACACAGCCTAAAGGAGAAAATAAATTGGCAAAAGCAAAGGCAAGAATTCTCTTAAAAATAATGATAATAATAATAAACATGACCCTTTCTAAGGATATTCAACCTAGAGCAATCATTTTTAACGCAGCTTAATTCTAAATATTATCTGAAAATGAGAACACAAGTATTCATAAATAGTTAACAATACATTATCTAGTGTGTCATTGCTTGCCTATAATGCTGGGAAGCAAATACACTCAAACTGCCTTCCTCCTTCCTGAATTCTTCCTTTCTTTTCCTAGTTTCCAGTTCTTGGAGGTGCGTGGATGCCTCTCATGGAGTGCTGAAGTGAGAGGCCCCTGTCAGAGCTTTGCGTACCTGTAACACTGGACACAAATGGCATTTCACTTCCTACCAGTTTTTGCTCATTCCTCTAAGAACTACCAGAAACTTTTGGGTGGTTCAAGGAACATTTAGTCCATTGAGGACTTCCAAATTACTTAAAAAGTAGCCCATACCTAGCTGCGTGGGCCCTAGAAGTATGAATTCTCGGTGCTGACACGCTGCCTTCACGCACAGTCTAGGTGCCCAAGAAAAAGATGCTATCAATTTTGTTAAATTATTAAATGACATAAGTGGTAAGAATTGAGAATTTGGTGGCCTATAGTACAAACTATTTAAAAACACTTTGCCTGTTTCATGTGCAATAAGGTGATTCAGATGGAAAAGTACTGAATTTGGGCAAACAGAATGTGGGGCAGGCGTGGCTGGCAGGAGCAATTCAGGGACCATTTTAGACCATAGACCCTGTGTCTCTCAATCATTGATCCTTTGCAATCTGCCAATGCCACCAATCTTTGTTGAGTGTCTGTGTTTGTGACATCCCCAGAGAGGACAGCTCCATTAAAAGTAGTCTTTCCATTTCTCATCTGAATCTTTTTTCCTCTCAGTCCTTGCTTAAGAAAACTTGGTGATTTTTCTAAATTTCTCTGAGGGGAAAAAGAAGCAGATTCAAATGAAGTCATTGTGGGAACAATACCATCTTGGCTGTGTTTTTGCCAAGCAAGTAATTCCTGGTTCTGTATTCTGTGGTCTGACCTTTTTGTTCTGTGGTAAAGGCATCTTATAAACTGGAGCAGAAACGTTCTGGGTCAACAGGCAAAGTGAAATTCAGATTCAGAGAGGGTCAGATCGTTCTCCTCTCTGAAAACCAGGCTCTTGGTGTCGATCCAGAAACTACACAAACTTGTTTCTTTTTTTATTTTTTGAGTTACTGAAGTAGGGGAGATGTCTTCATGGATTTTTTTCTTTTTTTAATTAATAAAAAACATCTTAGATTATCTATTGCCTTAGAGTTTACAAAGCACTTTCTCTCCTACATATATTTTAGAGTTCTGTTCTCTTAAAAACTCTGTAATGTAGGTGGAGTACTTATTTTATAAATAAAAAAATTATAGTACAAGGAGTTAAATGACTTACTTTAGGCCACACAGAGTAATTCTTAAACCTAGATTATCAGACCCCATATCTGATGTTTTTGATCTATCTCATTAGCCTTCACAGATTTATAATATGCAAAATATTCTCTTGGCAACAGATTCTCCATTAACATCATTTGGACAAATATTCTTGTTAACACATTCATCCATTCCTTTGTTCACTCTTTCATGTATTTATACCGCAAACAGTAGTTAAGCGCTACAGGTTTCCATGTGTCCCGACGCCCTGAAGAGTACAGAGATCACCTGTTCTAACCACACGCGTGTCGGCATGTATTTGATGGCATTAAATGATGTTACCTTATTACAAATTTATTCAACATTTTAAAATAAACTGACTGCACTAAGCTATATAGTGGGAAAGGAGGATGTAGAACAGAGTCATTCACAGAACATGTGCTCAAACAAATGTTACTGGATAAATATCTATTAGCTTTTCTTTAAAAAAACTACCTGGCAGCGTTCTAACAGCGTCACACCTGCTGACGCCCGACACTGACCAGGCACTACGAGCGTCTTCATCTACACCTGCCGTCCCTTCGTGACACGTAATCAGATAAACACAAATATCTAAGAGGCAATCTTAAATTATATTCTAGGTGCCAGAGTACTGAACCAAAGCTTTCACATGATGGAAATGATGATGAAATGAGCAACGCTTTAACTATTAGTTGTTTCTTCCATTACGTGCCCTACAGGTAATGCAGATATAAAATGTTTCTTAAATACAACAGCATCAAAAATATGAATATTTTGGGTATTTATTGACTAATAAATAGCTCATATCACTGAAAACACCAAAATGCAGAGACAGTATATGTGTAGTTTTAGTGTCTGAGAAACTATGTTCCTGACCAAAACCAGTCAAAAGAATATTTGCTTCTGTAATTCACTGCACTGTGTTGAGGTTGTACAAGAAAGAATTATGAACTTAGCATGAAGTTTTGGATACAGAAATTGACATGGATAACTGTGAGTAAAAGTTTAATGAAAAAATATCTGGAAGATATTATGCAGTAAAATATGTTAGTTATAAAAATGATAGAGCCTAAAAATTTTATAGACATCCTGGAAAGAGCATGAGTTGAAGTCTTTCTATTCCCTGAAATATTTATTTTTGGTAAATGTGCTTTACACAAATGAGTCTTTAGCTAAGTAACCATTACCCAATTTAAATAATGGAACCACAATTTGGAAAGGTGTGAAATGGGGAGAGTGGCTGCACATGAAAGGAAGGTTTGGAAAAGTCAAGTGGAAACAAATTTTAGAGAAGTGTAATGAGTGGGTTAAAGTAGATTTATATGAAAAAATACTGCATAAAGGGTAACCACAGGAATATAAGTATTATTTTTTAAGGTTGTGAGTTCAGCCAAGAACAAAGACGTAGAAAAAGAAATAAAACCTCTATCCCCAAATATATGAGTTTTCTTTTCCAGAAACGTGATCAAATATTCTTTGAAGTCAACATTCAAAATCAATAATATCTTCAAACAATGTGAGTCATTTCATATTCTTCATCTTAAACAATAAAGGAATTCTTGAGCTTAAAATTTAGGATGTATAATCAAGAAGTTGCTATAGAAAATATATTTTTCAAAATACATTGTAACCTCTTTTTAAGCAATAAAGGGATACAAGTTTAGAAATATTTTTCTACCAGAATTTGAACAATAAGATTCATATTAAATTCACACTAAAATGTGAGTTTTTAATTTTTCTCTTCTTTATCAGCAGTCTCCATTCCATTCTTAAATGCAGTCTCCATCTCCACTCTTAAAGCCATTTCAAGACCTTAAGGAAGACTCTGTTAAATTCCATTTCCTTCCTTAAAGCCTTCATTTCTTCCTTAAAAGTCTGAGCTTGACTTTCCATGCCTCAAAACTTTAAGTCATTCAATTGGTAAGCAAATAATTTCAGGTTATTTGTTTTAAATTAATTAAAGTACCAAACATTTACAAAATAAATTATACCAAATCTCAACAATCTCTTTCGCAGAAGAGAAGCAGAGGGAATACTTCCTAACCCATTGTATGAAGCCAGATTTACCCTAATATCAAAATCAGACAAAGGCATTATAAAGAAAGAAAAGTACAGACCAATATCTCTTATGAATATCGATACAAAAATCCTCAACACAACATTAGCAAATTGAATCCAACAACACATAAAAAAAAATTATATGTCATGACCAAGTGGATTTATCCAAGATATGAAAGGTTGGTTCAATGTTTGAAACCAATTAATGTAACCCATCACATCAATGGACTAAAAAAGAAAGATCATGTGATCATATCAACAGAGGCAGAAAAAACATTTGACAAAATTCAACACCCGTTCCTGAGTAAAAAAATCTCAGCAAACTAAGAATGGGGGAAACTTCATTAATCTGATAAGGAATATCTATAGAAAACCTACACCTAACATCATACTTAATGGTGAGAAGCTTTCCACTAAGAAGAAAGCAAGGATGTCCCCTCTCACCACTACTTTTCAACATCTTATCTGAAGTTTAGTTAGTGCTATAAGGCAAGAAAAGGAAATAAAATGTGTACAGATTGGAAAGGAAAATGAAAACTATTTTTGTTTGCAGATGACAATATTGTTTATGAAGAAAATCTGAAAGAATTGACAAAAATAAAAAAAAAACTCTCCTGAACTAATATGCAATTATAGCAAGGTTGTAGGATACACAGTTAATATACAGAAGTCAATTGCTTTCCTGTATATGAACAAATGGAATTTGAAATTAAAAACACAAAATCATTTACATTAGCATCTCCCAAAATAAAATACTGAGGTATAAAACTAGCAAATTATGTATAAGATCTACATGAGGAAAACTACAAATCTGATGAAGGAAACCAAAAAACAACTAAAAGAATAGAGAGATATTCCATGTTCATGGATAAAAAGACTCACTGTCATCAAGATGGCAGTCCTTCCCAAATTGATCTATAGATTCAATGAAATCCCAATCAAAATCCTAGCAAGTAATTTTGTGGATTTTGACAAATTGATTCTAAAGTTTATAGGAGAAGTAAAAGATCCAGAATAGACAACACAAATTGAAGCAGAAGAACAAAGTTGGAGGACTGACACTACTCAACTTCAAGACTTACTATAAAGTTACAGTAATCAAGACAGTGGTATTGGTGAAAGAATAGACAAATAGATCAATGGAACAGAATAGAGAACCCAGAAATAAACCCCAATATAGTCCACTGATCTTTGACAAAGGAGCAAAGGAAATACAACAGAGCAAAGATAGTCTTTTCAACAAATGGTGCTGGAACAACTGGCATGCATGTGCAAAAAATGAATGTAGATGCAGATCTTACGACCTTCACAAAAATTAACTCAAAATGCATCATAGACTTAAATGTAAAATGAAAAACTATAAAACTCCCAGAATATAACATAGGATTAAACCTAGATGACTTTGGATTTGGTCATGCCTTTTAAGAAACAAACATGAAACAAATCAAAAGGATGATCCATGAAAGAAATAATTGATGCTAGACTTCATTAAAACTGAAAACTTCTGCTCTGTGAAAGAGAATATCAGGAGAACTAGAAGACAAATCACAGACAGAGAGAAAATATTTGTACAGACCCGTCTGATAGTGGAGTGTTATCCAAAATATACAAACAACACTTAAAACTCAACAATAAGAAAACAAGCAATCTGACTTAAAAATGGACTAAAACCATAACAGACACTTCACCAAAGGAGAAATACAGATGGCAAATAAGCATATGAAAAGATGCTCCATGTCATATGCCATCAGGGAAATGCAAATTAAAACAATGAGGGAATATCGCACATCTATTCAAATGGCCAAAATCTGGAACACTGACAACACCAAATGTTGGCGAGGGTGTGGAGCAACAGGAACTCTCATCCATTACCAGTGGGAATGGGAAATGGTACAGTGACTTTAGAAGACCGTTCGATGGTTTCTTACAAAACCAAACATACTCTTACCATATGATCCAGCTATCGCACTCCTTGGTATTTACCCAAAGGAGGTGAAAACTTATGTCCATATAAAACCTGTACATGGATGTTTATAGCAGCCTTATTCATAATTGCCAAATCTTGGAAGCAACTAAGATTTCCTTCAGTAGGTGAATGACTAAATAAACTGTGGTATATCAATGTTATTCAGCACTAAAAAGAAATGAGATACCAAGCCATGAAAAAATATGGAGGAAACTTAAATACATATTACTAGGTGAAAGAAGCCAATCTGAAAATGCTACATACTATATGATTCCAACTATATGACATTCTGGAAAAGGCAAAACTGAGACAATAAAAAGATCAGTGGTTACCAGAGGGTGGAAGGGGGAAGATGAATAAGCAGAGCACAGAGGATTTTCAGGGCAGTGACAATACTTTCAATGATATTATAATAACTGATATGTCATTATACACTTGTCCAAACCCATAGAGTGTCCAACACCTAGTGAACCCTAAGGTAAGCTGTGGACTTCGGGTGGTTATGATGTGTCAGTGTAGGTTCATCAGTTGTAACAAACGTCCCACTCTGGTGGGAGATGTTGATAACAAGGGAGGCTGTGCATGTGTGGAGGGAGCCGTATATGGGAAATCTCTCTACCTTTCTCTTGATTTTGTTATAAAACTAAAACTTATCTTAGCAAATTAGTTAAAATGAACAAAGATTTTGGACTAACACCCTATACAAGAATCTGAAATAGAAAATTGCTGGAAGTAAAAGACATACAATGTATCTAACTAGTGTTTGATGATCAGACAGTTTTATATTGTTTGACATATAATATAGAATTCAGGAAAAAGTGATTAAAATGGAAGATTCAGCTTAGAAAATATACATTATTTGGTTTACATCTTTTTTTTTTTTTGGTGAGGAAGACCAGCCCTGAGCTAACATCCGTTGCTAATCTTCCTCTTTTTTTGCTGAGGAAGACTGGCCCTGGGCTAACATCTGTGCCCATCTTCCTCCACTTTATATGGGACGCTGCCACGGCATGGCTGACAAGCAGTACGTCGGCAGGTGCCCGGGATCCGAACCAGCGAACTCCAGGCTGCCAAGCGTGAACTAAACCGCTGCGCCACCGGGCTAGCCTTGGTTTACATCTTTTTTGTATTTGTCTGGGTTCTGTGAAAAACAGAAGTCAAATTGGATTTATAAGTGCAAGAGATTTGCTGGGTCTATGAAAAAGAAGAGGGAGGAGATGGAGGCAAGAGAGCCTTCAGAATGAGAGGCAGGTCTGACACCGGTGAGAAAAGGTGGAGAGAAAGGAGGATTTGGTAGAAGGAGCCTCAGGCTGCATCTCTGAGAGTGATTTTCAGAAAGTGCCCCTCTAGACAAATGCACAGTCTGTAGGGTGACTCAAAGGAATGGATAATCAAATACCAATCATGAAATGGGATAATATGTGTTCCACAGTCTTCATATTCTACCCAAATAATCTCGTCATCATGTAGTGTATCCTCAGTCCTCCAAATCAAATACAGACACGTTCTTCACTCTTTTTCCATGAACTAAGCAGGTTGGAAATTGTGGTTTAAAATTTCCAAGAGCAACTAACAAAACCAGTCGATAAAAACCATGAGGTGCTGTAATGGAGGAGAAGGCGGGGTGTTCTGAGGCTCCCGGCCGGTATGGGCAGAGCCTGGACCATCAGGGGAGGCTTCCTTATTCCTTCTGTGCAAGTTAACGAACTCCAGGATGACCACATTTTGTCCATTTCCTGCCCTAGAATTTGAATTCCATTTAAAACGGAATTATTTTAAAATTTGTTCTTTAATAAATTTAGGAGAACATAAACTATAAGAAAAATGAGTCTTTTTTTTTCCCCTGGACATCTGCAATTTAAACCCAGGATCCAGACTACTGAGCATGAATCAAACTGATTTGGATTACTTTAATCCTGATAAATGCCTGTCCAAGTTCCAAAGCTCTTTTATCCCCAATTTAAATACTTCTTTCAAGACACTGAAAAATCTAAAATCTGTATCTCCTCACCATACAGTAGCTTGTGTTCCAAATTCCAGAAAGAGAAATTTCCATCTGGTAAAAGACCCTGTATTTAGGATAATCCCCCGGGCTTGGAGTTTGACTTCATTTTCTTTCAAATGAGTGGTTTAGAAGACCGCTATCAATCTTTGGTAACCAGATGTGCTGATTATTTAAAAACTGCACATGTGTTTCAACAGGAAATAGTTTAAATACTTGATTGTATTTTAGAAGAAAATAAAGCATTTTAAAAAACCCATTCCCAAATTTATATGTTGAATATAGAACCAATAGGCAAAGCAGTAGTTGAAGAAAAATTAAATTGGATTTTCTCCATCATCCATCATTTTCTTCTGCTTAAGTGGCAAGTTTCCCAGCAAACAAAGCCTTGCATTATTAAGGCAGCATGGAGACTGATGGAATGTGTCCCGGGCCACTAAGCTACAGAGTTCTCATGGGTACATGTCATTTTGAACAGAAAATGTAATAAATGTAATAAAATAGGAAACTTAGAGATGTTTTATTTTCTTAGTCTTTCTATTACATAAATACAGAAACTGAAGCCTAGAGAAGTGAAGTGATTTGACCAAAAATCAATACATAGTTGATGACAATGGTCGGAAAAGAAAATGCCAAAAAAGGAGTTTTAATAAAAGTTTTGCTTTATCCAATTTTGTTACTATAATATCTCACAGAACTATAAAATTGAAGTAGTGTGGTCCAAGGGCATAATTAGGTGGATAAATCTATCCAGAAATAGGTATAAATATATACTAGACATTGATTTTATTAACGTTTATGTTAAAAAAATAGAAAAAGATTGGACTACTCAGGAAAACTGACTGAAATTTGGACAAAAATTCAAGCTATACCATAACAACTGTCTTTCAAATAGTCTAAGATTTTATTGTAAAATTGAATCATATAAAACATACCAGAGGACACGGAAGTTGACAGGCCTCTCTGAATTGTCATTGGCGTTGATCCTGCTTGGTGTTCTTTGAGCTTCCTGGGTCTGCGGTTTGGTGTCTGACGTTAATTTGGGGAAGTTGTCAGACGTTATTGTTTCAAACATTTCTTGTGTTCCTTTCTCTCTTTTTCCTTCTTCTGGTATTCCCATCAGATGTATGGGATATTCTGTTCTGTTTTTTCAGTCTCTGTTCTCTTGACTTTTCAATACTGGAGGTTTCTATTGAGACGTCCTCAAGCTTGGCCGTGTCATCTACTGAGGAGCCACCAAGGGCATTCTTCATGTCTCTGTTCACATTGCCTAGCTGTTCTCCCCTGCTGTCTGTTTATCGATTTGGGCCCCTGGCATATTAATCACAGGGTCTTAAATTCCCAGTCTGATAGTTCCAACATGTCTGCTTCTGATACTTGCTCTCTCTTCAAATTGCCTTTCTTGCCCTTTGTATGCCTTGTAATTTTTCCTCAATAGTGAGACATAATGTACCAGATAAAAGGACTTGCTGTAAAGGGGCCTCTAGTGACATGATGAGGTTCGGCGGGGCAGGGAGCCTTCTTTACTCCTATGATGAGTTCTAGTTTTAGTGAGTCTGTGTCTCTGGACTGTGAACTTCGCAAAAGTTTCTCAGTTTTTCTCCCGACTTATGTGGGACAGGACGGCTAGAGTGAGCTGCAGTGGAGTATTTCCCTTCCCCAGGTCGGTCAGGCTCTGATGATACAGCAGGTTAGGCTCTGAGTAACTAGTCCCCCGAGGACAGGCCTCATCAAGAAGAACACAGTGCTCCAGCCCATTTCAGAATGGCTCCTTTTCTCTTCCCCCTGTCGGAAGCCCGAGGGAATTTTTCTACTCTAGTAAGAGTTCCAGGAGGGAGAATTCACAAAAATCTGTGGGGACCCCCTATGTCTGGGGCCCCCTGGAGATTTTACCTCTCAATTTTGTCCACACGGAGCCTCTAGAAATCCATCAATCACAGTTCAGTTTTCCTGCCGGACACTGGGTCCCACACGTTTCTGCTCTGGTTAGGTTGTGATTCTCTGTATTTGTTGGTCACTCCAATTTTTGAGAGCAGCAGTTTGCCCTGTAACCTCATTTTTTCTCACAGATCTAAGGAGAGTTGTTCATTTTTCAGTTTGTTCAGCTTTTTACTTGTTGTTAGGACAGAGTGGCAGCTGCCAAGTTCCTCACGCTCCAGACCGAAATAAGGACAAACTTGAGAGCAATATGTATCGAAAATTTCTAACAGCAGCTGTAATTCAGTGAATTCATCCTGTGAAATTACATAACTATTAGAAACACCCAACATTCTTATAGTAGATGATTGGTCAAATAAACTATGATCGAACCATGAAGTTTCAGAAGAGTATTTTGTGACATGGAAAATATCCCCAATATATTGATAACCAAAAAGAGTGTTAAAGAGAGAACAAAAGTAATCTTGCTGAATGTAATGACAGTCTGTGTAAGATCCATGTACATTTTTATGCCAGTTCCAAGAAGATAAAAATTATTTTAATTTGTTCTATTGATAACATTACATTAAAAAGAGATGTGCAAAACTTTTGATACAGAAAACTATAAAAGTGCCTTTGTGACTAAAGAGACCCAATCAAAGGAAAGAGGCACCAAGCACATGGGGCAAGATGCCCTTGTAAAAGTGTCGATTCTCTTTCAAGCCAGTCTACAATGTCAGTGTTCTGTCACATTCAGTGGTGTGTGTGCATGAGTGTGTGTGTGAACTGGCAAGTTGATTCTAAGACTTTTATGGAAGCACACAGGACCGATAGCAAGACGGAAGGACTTGCTGTATTACATCAGAATTTGTCTTACAGCTGCAATAATAAAGGCAGCTTGGTGCTGGTAAATAAATAGTTAACTAGGCCAGTGGAAAGGAAAACAGAATCCAGAGACTCAGCTTCACACATGGGCACTGGATATATGACAAAATCACCCTGCAGAACAGTGAGGAAATAATGGTCATTTTAGTATATGGGGCTGGAATAACTGTGTCTCCATAAGGGAAAAAAAGAGAAATTTTACCCTTCACATTACTTATAAAATCCAGTTCTAGGTGGATTGTAAACTTAAATGTGAAAGACAAAAGAATAAAATTTTTAAAATAAAAATCTTTTTTTTTTTTTTATGTGAGGAAGACCAGCCCTGAGCTAACATCCGTTGCTAATCTTCCTCTTTTTTTTTTTTTTGCTTGAGGAAGACTGGCCCTGGGCTAACATCGTGCCCATCTTCCTCTACTTTATATGGGACGCCGCCACGGCGTGGCTGACAGGCAGTGCATGAGTGGGATCCGAACCCGCGAACCCCGGGCTGCCAAGCGCAGACTAAACCGCTGCGCCACCGGGCCAGCTCCCATAAAAATGTCTTTTAAAAGACAATGCAGGAGGGGCCGGCCTGGTTGCATAGCGGTTAAGTGCACATGCTCCACTTCAGTGGCCCAGAATTCTCGAGTTGGGATCCCAGGTGTGGACCGACGCACTGCTTGTCAGCCATGCTGTGGCAGTATCCCATATAAAGTAGCGGAAGATGGGCACAGATGTTAGCCCAGGGCCAGTCTTCCTCAGCAAAAAGAGGAGGATTGGCAACAGATGTTAGCTCAGGGCTAATCTTCCTCACCAAAAAAAAAAACCAAAAGACAATCTAGGAGATTTCTTCATGGTCTCAGAGTAGAGGAAAAACTTTTCAGACAAGACCAAAACTACTAACCACAGAGAAAAAAAAGTGATAAATCAAACCATATTCAATTTATGAATTTCTCTTTAAACAAAGAGATCACAGATAAAAGTCCAATCATAATGTGAGAAAAAATATAATACAATACATATAAAAATTAACTGCTTTGTTTGTGATCAGAATATATAAAGAAGCCTTACAAAGCAATAACAAATAGAAAATCCAGCAGAAAAATTGTCAACAAACTTGATTTGGCTTTTTACAAAAGACAAAATTCAAATGGCCAATGAGTACATGAAAAGGTGAGCAAGCACAGTAGGAATCAGTAAAATGCAATTAGAACCACAAATAGATACCAATAGAAAGGAGATAAAATCATAGATACTAATGGAGCAGATACAATTAGGAAGATCAGCCCAGTAATGGAAGATTGGGAGCTGAGGTGTCTCCTTCGCCTCTGGTGGGGCCGCAGACGGCTGCAATCAGCATGGAGAACAGATCGGTGTGATCTACTCTTCTCAAAGTCATGCATCCCTAGGACCAGAGACTGTCCTTCTGGGTAGACAGCCCAGACAGCTGCACACCATGTGCAGCAGGAGGTGAATATGGGACACTTCATAGCAGCCTCATGTGCAATATCAGACACAGATAACGTGTCCGTCCATAATAGAATGGATACACACGTTGTTGTCTATTTATATGGATTATGTTATAAACCAATCAGAATGAATGAATGGCAAGTATGTGCAATGATATAAGTTAATCTCACAGGTACAATATTGAGCTAAAGAAACTAGACATGAGAGAGCACGTATTTTAAAATTTCATTTGTATAAAGTGCTAAAACAGGGGGAAAAAAACTAAACCAGTGGTAAAGGATGTATAGACATGTGGTAGAATTATAAAGAAAGGCAAGAGCCTTATGACCATAAAAAAAAGGATGGGAGTTACCTTCAGTGGGAAAGGACCCCTCAAGATGCTTCACTTTAGTTGATGTAATCACTTATAAGCTCTGCAATTATGTTTTCAACTTTAATAGGTGTGCTATATTTTCTAAATTAGTTAAGAAGTGTTCCACATATGTCATTTAAAAATCTACCTGCAGGAATGAAGAAATTCATATACAAATGCATTTATGAACATGTTGAGGTCATTTATCTCTGGATAGTACCTTTATGGGGCATTGCAAAATTTAAGTAGTTCATTTTTACAAATGAATTTCTTTTATAATTAGATGGAAAAGGAAATTTAAAGTTGTATGTCTAAGCTTCATATAATAACAAAGAGAATGTTTAAACAATCTAAACTCTTAGCAGCATGTTAAATGGTATTATCCTGTATATGGGAACAGCCCACACAAAGATCTTTTCCCAAAGACTTGGAAATTATCACAAAATGACTTAAATAGAAACTAGTGGGACACTTTAATCAGACGTTGTGATTACTGTGATCCCAGACTGAATATTTTGTTTTGAGGCCATTTATTTTTCTAATGTTTAAAAATCGCCATGTGTATGAAAACTCCTGGATAAAGTTTCAAAGAAATTAATGTGTCCAAAACTTTAAATGATGTTTCCATGGAAAAGCAGTTATTGACATTTAAGGCTCTGAGGTATGGAAGGCGCTGGTACAGGACAGAAGGTGCCGAGTCCAGCCGTGGCTGCTGTGTTCAGAACCATCCCAGTGGGGGCATTGTTGGGATGGGGGTCGCTGACCACTGATCCTGCTCCCTGGCCATCTCAGCCACTCTTGGTGCAGGGCAGGCAGAAGGCAAGGAGGCAACTGTTTAAACTGCAGATTGAAACCTTATAACATCTGTGTGAGATCACAAACTCATATGTAATTACAAATGGCTTTTTTTCCTTGACATACCAAGTTTGAACACAAAATTACATGAATTTGGTTGAAAACATGAAGGCAGAGCTTGACTCCTTACTAAGGAGAGTGAGCCATGCCTGGAGGGACTTGGCTTCAGCCACCACCTCACTGGAGCCACGGTTCTGGCTTTTCCAGGAGCCTCGCCACATTTTTACAGTCATAAGGTGAGATATTAAAGCTTCGACTATTGTGTTGGTTTCTTGATATTTGGATTTCACATCTTTGATTGCTGGGGAAGACTGCTCAAAATACACTTAAAAAATCATTCTAATTCACACGCTGCTCTGTTGTTCAAGGTCAAATGTTTCCTCTTAGCCTCCCATCAAACTTTGGAGCCCCTACAGCAGGAGTGAGGACACAGGCTCACAGGAAAAGGGACTTGTTATGTGCCCAGGTGACAAGGATGGCCAAGCCCCAGGGGGACCCAGGGACAGATGCCTGCCCCCCAACAGGGAAGTCTGAGCTCCTCAGTGTTTATCTGTAAGGCTAGCGCAGGACCGGAGTCTCCCTTCTCACGGTGACCTCTAATCGTCAAGGTTTACTATGTCTGTGGGGTGTTTTATTCCAAATCTTTGCTCTGATATAAACCCAGTTATGGACCCACAGCACCTTTTCCTCAATGCCTCCTGCCCACCTTACAGAATGAATTAAAAAACATCCTCCCGCTAAGATTTACATGAAAATATCATTCATGGAAAAGCAGGTGGTTGAAAGGAGGGCCCACAAATGATGCCACAGAGATAACGCAGAGAGTCACATCCCTCCTCTTTAAACAAAGAAAACTCTTTCTTGTCTTTACTCCTTTTCTTTATGGTTAAATTGCCTTGGAAATTGCAACCTCTCCTTCCTCCGATACTCCCTTGAGGACCGTTCATCTCCACAGCGTCCACCTACAACGTGCCTCGCCTTCCGGTCAGGATGACTGGTGGATGGGAAGCCCCCTCCAGTGCACTGATGATGGGAGCCTCGCTGCCTCACCAGCCGTCCTCCCTGTGGACACGCCTGACCTACAACGTACCTGCCATTCTGTGCAGACCCTCCTCCTGGGAGGAGTGTCCAGCACCACGTCCTGGGCCCTAACAGGTCACTGTCCTGTTTCCTCTGACATTATGGATAACTGGAGAGCAGGAAGGCAGTTCCTGCCCGCCTGTCCTGCCTGTTCTTGCTGTGTGATGAACATTCACCCTTTCTTTAATCTTTATCCTCTCAGAGTCCCTGTGGCCCTTCTGAAGAATCAGTCTTGTGACTTTCTCTAATGTCATTCTCACCCTCTGCCATCATCTGTCCACTCCCTTCCTTCCCACCACCTCTGAACGTCTTGAGGACAAAGACCGGGACGCTCATCCCATGAGCCTCAGCATTTGGCATAGGTTTTGGCCCGTGGTTGGTGCTCAGTAAATCTTTGTGGAACTGGGTTAAATTGAGGGGCTTATCAGTCAAAGTTCAACCAGAGAAGTATTTAGAGAACTTTGTCACAAGAAATAGACTTACTCAGTTGTGGGGGCTGGAGAAGCAAGTCAAATCTGTGGAACACGACAACATGTCAACCAAAATCTCAGGGATATGAGAATTCAGTTAGGAAAGCTTTACTGCTCATCCAGTTTGCAAATTGGGGAGATGTGGCCTTTGGCAGCAAATGGAAAGTACACCACAGGAGAACAAAGAAAGGGGGCTGCCTTTACAGAAAAAGTTCCTGCCCAGGTTCCCACTCAGGTCTGCTTGTGCAAATGAGGGAGGCTGGCCTGCTTAGTCCTGATTGGTTGGCTCAGGTCACAGTTTTATTGGTTGGGTCCAGGTGGCTGGCAGGAGCTTTTGTAAAATTAGAAACTTTGGCAGAGTCAAAGCTTAAGAGTGTACCCTGTGGTTTTTCCGAGAACAGAGTATGTGACTGCATCCCAGTCCTGTCATGGTAGCTTGACTCCATTTTGATTTTAGGTCCTGGTTAGCCACACAAAGTCCATCTGGTTCTCAGGGGTCCTCTTGATTTCCTTTTATTCCACACCCCCAAGCAGGGTGGAACTCCAGGAGCCCAAGGGCTGTCCTTACGCAGAAGGTCTTCTTCTCAAGGAACGCCTCAGTGCTTCCTAAGGCCTCAAGTGGCCGAGTCAGGCCCACCAGGTAATCATCTCCCTCTCTCAGAGGCAACTAATGAGGGGTTTTAATCACGTCTGGAATGATGCTCCTAGACTCGGTTATATAAGAGAAGGAATGCAGGGTTTAGTTTGGGTTGCTATATGCATTTATGGTGATATTTCAAGATTACATAGTTATAGAAAGCAGCTGGATAAACATATCCTAGTATAAACCAGAGAGCAGATGAGTGAAAATGGGTAATTCATTTAATTCAATACAGGAAATAGTAACTTGGCATTCAACTTATGTATTCCAAATATTCACTCCTCCACACACACAAAAATGTCAAGCCTAATAAAACACAGATTACAAAAATAAAACCTTTCATTCTCGTTTTATTATAAAATACTATTTCTAAGCCCTTCTGTTATCTTGAAAATTATTCCTTTTCTTATAAGATAGCGTAAAATATATTGTAGATTCTTGAAAAGAGTTAAATTTAAGAAAATTAACTTACTCATAATTAATATAGACATCTAATTTATCTTTGTATTAACTGGTGTTCTCACTTTGGACACTGTCCTGTAAAAATATTTAGAGGGTGTTTGTTTTAGCCCAAATTGTCCACAAAGTGGAGGCCGTGGCGAGGATTGAAGGATGGACCCTTATTTGGTAGGTTGACAGCCACGGCTGCAAAGAGACAGAGCAGAGGGAGGAGGAGAATGCAAAGCCATGGGACAAGGGATCAAAAATTACAGACAGACAGACATACAGGATCTGATGCATGGACATCATTCCCCCTTCGTCTTTGAAAAGAACAACTTGTGGATATCTTCTTTGAGAAGCTTCATTCCCTGTTGTCCAGCTGGCCCCAGCAGTTTATTAACTAATGTCCTGGCTGTAACCAGTTTGATGAGTGAAAATATAAGGCCACTGTTCAGAGTTAGGTCCAGTGTTTGACCAGAGTGAGCAAAGATCCTTTTAAGTGTCACTCAGATAGTTTCGTGTGGAGCTGTCAGAAGACACATGGCTTTTCTCTTCACCCTAAATAAGAGGCTGACGTGAGGAAAAGAGAAGTCAGAGCTTTGCCTGGGTGCAGCAAGATGTGCTGACCACCTTGGCCACGGGGCTGGGTGCCCTACGTCCTGCAAAGCCCGGTCGGCTGAGACTGGACGTGGCACAGACATGGTGGAGGCCCATTCCTGCCTGTCCCTCTCCTGATTGGAGCTTCTTGACTCTTTATTTTTCAGTCTTTTATTTCTCTCCCTGTGAGGAATTCCCTGAACTGTCTCTTGTGAAAGTAAGGAAGCTTCTGAAATCTTAGCTGCATTCTTGAGTCAGAAACCTTGGCATTTTCTATCTCACTTGGACAAAAATGTTTGCAGAAATCTCTGTGATCCACTTTGCTAACTGAGCAAGCCTTGCTTTTCAGGCCCCAAATGCACTAAGCCACTGCCCTAGGTTGTGGGGTGGATGAACAGATAGACAAAGATGTAGGTTTGTAGTATTCCAGTCTTGGATACAACAGGTATAAAGATTTCGGAAATCTTTTTTTTTTTTCCAATATAACATCTCTATAATGTTAATTATTTCTTTATTTTTATTATTATTATGAACTTAGGGGTTGGTCCCACTCAATATCAGAAACACAGGGGTGTTCTCCACATTTGCTGTACAAGCCAATTGCCACAGAGATTCTAAAGAGCTGCTTGCATCTTCACCAACTTTGCATGTAACAGTTCAGAAGCAGCGATAATCTGGTTTCTCCTGAATGCTTTTTCATTGCTTTGGAAAGAGGGCCACAGAATATAGAAAATAATTCAGAGAGACCTTCCTCAGTGGGAAGAGGAATTCACAAAGGTATGAATAATCACGTTAATAATATTTAAAAATAAAAATCTTTCTTGGGAAATTACTCTATTCCAAACACTGTTTTAAAAACTTTGCAGTATCAGCTAATTTATCCTTCACAAGAATCCTCTGAGGGAATTTCTGTGATTAGATCCTTTTAATGGATAAAAACCAAGAAGCACAATTTTAATGATTAATGCTGAGTGATCAGTCATAAATCAATTTGTCACATGGAAAACAAAAGCATGATGACAGAGGAAAGTCTAAATGTCTACTTGTGCTCAAACTATAGGTGCACCTCAAAATTGCAAGAGTTTCCCATTTAATTTTATAGGGTAATGGCTGATAAAGTTGATCAAAAAGTCACACTGTATTAAATTTTCATTCAGAAAGCTGTTATCATTGGGGTGGCATTCTTTTTTTTGGTGAGGAAGATTAGCCCTGAGCTAACGTCCATTGCCAATCCTCCTCTTTTTCCTGAGTAAACTTGTCCCTGAGCCCATCTTCCCCTATTTTACATGCAGGAAGCCCGCCACAGCATGGCTTGATAAGCGGTGTGCAGGTCCGCGCCGGGGGAAGAGAAGTCACGAACCCTTGGGCAGCCGAAGTGGAGTGCACAAACTTATCCACTATGCCACCCGGCTGGCCCCAGGGGTGGCATTCTTAATCTATGACTTCCTTGAAAAGTTTACTCTAAGTGAAACAAGTCTGGGGAAGAAACATTTTGGGAATCACGTTCTCATGATATAGAAGCCTCTGGATGCTGTCTTGTATGTGGTCACTGCACACTCTCCATGCACAGTTCCAGTCCAGGTCCCCTTTCATAATACCGACCTGGTCTTACCACGATGAGCTTCGCTGTCCTCGTCGAGGGGCCCAGTGACAGCTGCGTCCCAGGGTCTCTGTGGATGATAAACCAGAGAGCGTCAGGACAGAGCATGTCACTGAGCCCGAAGGAAGAGGTGCTCACCAGAATGTAGCTTCCTTTTCTTTGTCCGGCTCTAAGAGAAAGAGTGATTCCTGGTATTTCAGACCTCGGAGGAACCAGAGGGATAAAAATGCTTCAACTTCTTGATGAGAAAACTGATGTCGAAAGAGTGAATGAATCTCCAATGTTCTGCTCAAGCAGAGGCAGCGTGAAACCCTGGCTCTCCCGGCTCCCAGCGCAGAACGCTCCCAACGCTCCACTGTGGGCTCCAAAGGCAAGGCACACACGTTCAAGTTAGCCCTAACCCGCCATTGGTCCCTCATGTAACAGACGGAAGGAAAAATGGGAAACCAGTAATATTCCCAAGGAAGCGTTCACTTTTGAGAGAACAAAAAAGAAAATCGGCACATAGTACATTGTATTTCTATTTGGTTTTACGGCACCGGCAGGAACGCTGTGTCCCCATCTTTTCAGAGATGTGGACGTTGAGTTCAGCACTGGTGAGGAACTGCCTAAGTTCACGAGAAATACCAAATCTCCTGCCTTGGGCTCTTTCTGCTCAGTCCACCGAGTAAGTCACCGCCTTCTTTGGAATCCAGGGGCTCCCGGCTTCCATGAGACTTTTGTACTTTTTTGGAGTTAATATAACTTTCTTATTATTATGTTAAAACTTGCATCTTAAGCCAGTTAGCATGCTCTGGTCTAATTCAGGTCATTTCTCTGATTGGACACCGTGACCATCCCAAAAAGCAATTGAGACTTTCACTCATTGTGGATATTCAAGGTGGCTAAGCAAAGATTTGGTTACAATATCCAGTTGTTCAAAGACCACATTTTGGGAGCACATTTCATTTTTTAGGTCTCACAGGTGGAATATGGCAAATTGAATTCTCTTCTGCAGTATAGGAGGACAAGTATTTTATAAATATTTAATTGTTCTGATGAGTTAACTGAATTCTAGCTTGCACTCAATTTAAACTCAATCAGATCCTTCTTCCTTTCACTGCCAATGGATGGAACAACTCTGTGTAGCTTCAGTGTTGTGTGGTAGCAGTGGAAATGGTTTTATATGTGCTGACTATTCAGGAATTTGAAGTAAAATACTGAGCCCAGTATCCTACCTTAAATATGTATATATGGAAAGCAAATCAATATCTTAGACTTAGGAAAATGTTGCATATTTAGCAAGGTAAAGCAAATATTCTATAATCATGATTCTTTCTCTTTGTAAAAAATAATTGATATATTGAAATATTCAATTCTATCACGTAAAGCCTTCTATTAGCTTTTCTTATACCACAGAGAGCTTTAGAAGCACTTCTGTGCGAAGCTACTCAGGTACTAATGTTGGGGAGAATTCTATACTTCCGTGATTGCTGTTTTTATAAAAGAGCAACCCAGTAGAACCATGGACAACGGAGCCGTAGAATAACGATCAAGTCAATCCCAGGAAACAAAATAAGACGAGAATTCCGAGATCCATCTCCTCCCCACGTCCTCTGCAGCGTCCGTCCTTTGGACATAGCTGGCTTGCCCTCACTAGTTCGTCTCTGTGTCTCCTTGAGTCCTGCCCTTCTCTTCTCCCTGAGGCTGACCCTGCGTCCGGTAGAATAGCTCACTCTCGCTGGGCTGGGTCTTCCGCCTACACTGGCTGCCGTCATAACAGACATACTCTGCCCACTTCACTTTTCCTTCATAAAACTCTCCCTCCATCCTAGTGCTGTGGGTTATACTGTGGTCCCCAAAAAGGCATGTCAAAGTGCTGACCCCCAGTACTTCTGAATGTGACCTTTTTAGAATAGGGTCTTTGCAACTCTGATCAAGTTAAGATGAGGTCATGAGGAGGGGTCCCAATGCGATGTGACAAGTGTCCTTGCCAGAGAAGCCACATGAAGACACAGCTCACAGGGAGAAGCCAAGTGACGATGGAGGCAAGGATTGGAGGGATGCGTTAAAGCCTGGAACACCTGTGATCCACTGCCGGTTCCACCTGGAACTGAGAGAGAGTGCAGGGCCTGCCTACACCTTGACGTTGGACTTCTGGCCTCCAGAACTGTGAGAGTAAATTTATGTTGTCAAAGCCCCTCAGTGTGTGGCACTTTGTTGTGGTGGCCCTGGGACACCAGCACATGTAGTGACCCCTTGAGCTGCTGCCCTGCTTCCCCCATTACACATTCTTCCTGCATATTCCTCAACCTCTGCTGCTTCTTTTCATTTGCTTGTTTATTTGGGTACTTGTGCATGCCTTAATCTCCTATAATCTCATGAGGCGGTGTTTAGAGACCTCATAGACACCTGTAGGGTAGAATATAGAAGTTGGTGAAGAGATCTTCCACCTCATATTAATAGTCACAGGCCCTTTGAGGGACCCTGTCACCTGTGACTCTAAGATTAGTAGACAGTGCTGACCTGCAGCACAAAGTGGTGTATTTGAAAGTAGTTTGAAGAACGACAAATCTGATTGTCCCATGCGGTCGGTGGGCGGCCTCCTCCCTCGCCCGCACCTGCTCTGACTCCCACTGGGCGCAGGAGGGCCTGTGCAGCTGCTTCTGGTTTGCTTCAATCCACTCTCTTCCGTCTCAGGTGTGAACCACCAGGATGATGACATGGCCCAAGACCTGAGGCATCCTGTCAACACGAGCATCTAAGGATCTTCATTAAATGGATTTAACTGTACTTTTTCCTCTTTGCTGCAGCTCTCGTGCCTCATCTGGTTCTCATTAGTAATCGGGGAACTTGATGATCCAGACAAGGATTTAAAGCATTTAAAGAGCACGTCGCTGGGCTGGTCTTCTCTTCTTCCCCTCTCTCTCCGTCTCGCTCTCAGTTTGTGGTTTCTCCCACAAGGTTGAGACATGTAAGAGAACAATAGAAATAGCTGAATACTCTGAAGACATGATGTTTCTCAGAACAATCCTCTCCGGAACCTGTGGATGTCTCCTAACAATCCGCAAGATTTAAATTATCTTTTGTGAAATACAAAAGTTACTCCCAGCAGCAGTTGGAGAGAAGAGTCAGCAGGGAGGGGAACAAAGCCGCTCTGTGTGTGTTGCTGATGACTCAGGGCTCCATCAGCGCAGGGGCACTTACTCCCTTCCTGCTGTGTGGACTGGCTGTCCTCACTGGGGTTTGAACTAGCAGCCTGTCACATTAATGTTTTCACACATTAGTCCACTTTTATCTGGTTCAGTTTGCAGAGACACAATATCATTCTGTTTTATTTCATTTTTATACAACTCTTATTCAAAGTTCACATATGACTTGTAAATTATTTCATTTACAAGTGAAAACAGCGGCAGCACAGGGGAGTGGCTGAGAGAGTAGTGACTGAGCCCTGGGCTCTGGGGAAGGACGGTGGGGTCGGATCATCAGGTGATTACAGGAGTGGTAATTACCCTCGCTGTGTCTCAAATCTCTCACTTGTAAAATGCAAACAATAGTATCTGTTTCATAGGATTGTGATCGTGAGCAGTGAATAGGATCATGTATGTAAGACACTCAGCACGGAACCTAATGCAGAGTAACATCCAGAAAGTCTTTAGTTTAATCAAGTTAATTTATTTTACTGCGTTCTTGAGTAAGTATTAGCATCTGCATGAAGATGAAGCATTTTGTAAATACCATGGACTACAAATAAACTGGTATCTATCCAAATTCAAACAATTAGTGGTTTACAATTTACTAAGGAATATTATTTGTAAAATTAGTATTTCTTTTGCATTCAAAAGCTCTGAACTAAACTGTATGAATGTTCTTTTTCAATGGGAGTATTTACATCAGTCTTTTCCTACATCTAGAAAGGATATTAGGCTTATGAATTCTATGCACTCTAAAAATATGTTATCTTAAAAAAATAAAGGAATAGATATCCCTTACGGGAAACTTGGAAAATGCAAATTTAAAGAAAGAAATGTTAAAAAAAAAAGCACACACAATAAAATCAACCACATTTTGGTGTATTTCTTTCCAGATACTTTCATCTCTCTGCATGTTTGTGTCAGGAAAGACAGATTTACCGTCTGCATTATTTAAAAACTTAAGAGTCAAGTATGTCATCGCGTTTTGGCACATCCTTTTTGCTACATTTTTAGTGGATTAGTTTTTTCATAAAATAACGTTCGTTTTGAATATCTCCGCCCCCACTTTCCATTCTTACTGACACCATTTCAGTTCAGCCACGCAGGACTAGTTGCCCTTGACATATTGTGCGCTCTTGGATCCACGAGGCCAGGCGTCTGACGTCATTAGTAATAATCCTCATCTTGGACGAATAACAATTTAACCTCAGATATGAAAGACACTCTGTCAACCAATGAAAAGATATTTCTGCCCTCTACGGATGCATAAAATATTTGTTTTCTAATTTGGGGAGGTTTTATTTTATAATCTGAAAAAAAATACTGGCTGAGGTATAGAAAAGGATTATGTGAACTTGCTCTCTAGACTGCTGGTACAGGCTTGTCTGCTTGGCTCCATCCACCCACATGAACAGCTTTATCTGCCTCCACGTCCACAGGCTGCCAGAGCCAGATTTCACTAATTGGATGGAAGTAACAAATAATAGCTTTTATTTCAATTTTTTGTTTCTCTCTTATTTGCAGTTCATCAGTAGAAAGCTAGCAGAGACTTGGGAATGTGTTCTCTGTTGGTTTGTGTTTAGATTTCTATACTCAGTGTGGTTAGAGGCCTACATCGGACACTGTGGGATTTTTTACTTACATTTTATTTATAATTTTTTTTCTCGTATTGCTATGAAAAGTCAATGTACTGTGAACTCCCATTTTAACAAATGTGACATAAGCAAAATTTCTCCCAGTTGTCAATAAAAACATTTTACTCCATTTCTGTTCAATTAATTACTCATTAATTGCTTAAAAATGAACTACACTTAAAAATTAATGCCAGTTTGGGGAAAAGCAAAATCCCCTCATGGACAAATCAAGAGAATGTTGCTTTGTTATATTTTTATTAAATCTGTTTCATATTCTTCACGGAAAAAAATTCTTTGCTGAAACTTGAAAAACCAGACATGCCTGTGGTACTTATAAAAGTCTGTCTGTGTTGCCAGTAATTCCGTTGGTATGGGCACAAAATAAAGAAAATCCCCATATAGGGTGAGGGTGTTCTTGCCAATTCCATCTGCCATTGTAGCTGAGCCCGAGGGAGGAACCTAAGCTGGAGAAAGTGGGAGGCTTTGGCCAGCAAAGAGGGATGCTCTCCAGATTCACTTCTGTAAGCCAGGACAGGCTTTTCTGTGCACACATGCCTGTGCTAAGCCGTGGAGTGTGGCCTCGGCCCTGCTCTGGGCCCTTGGCCCTGCCCTGCTTGGCCATTGCTCAGACCCAGTCATTGGAAGGCGGGATGGGCTCTGCTTTTCTGGTGGGGGTCACTCTCCCTCCCAGGCCCTCCTCCCTCGTCTCGCTTCCACGTATCCGGATGTCCACCTGGGCCTTACAGATTCCTCCCTCCCCTCCCGAGGGTGGGAGATATTAGAGCCCAGAGCTCCTCCTCCCGGCCTGATCCTTTCTGTCTGTCTGTCATTAACTCATAAATCCAAGGCTGCCTGTCCTTGCGGAGGGATCTGCAGGGACGTTGGCGAGCAAAGCACCGAGCCCAATGGGGAGAAGTCAGGAATAAACTGTTGCCCCGGAAAAGCGTACGTGGGTTACAGTCGTCGTCTCTATCTCTAACATGCTGTGTATGACAAGAGATCATCCTAAAAAAGAAAAACCTGTCACCGGTCACAACGACAGAGGCCGAGCGGAAGCAGCGGCGAGAGCGTTGCTCAGACGGCATGAGCGGTTCTGGGTCTCCGGCAGCCCCAGGTGTGGGCGCACAGGTGTGGGCGCACAGGTGTGGGCGCACAGGTGTGGGCGTCCGCACCACGGCTGTGTGAGGGCTTCGCACAACGCAGGGAGATCCAGCAACAGCTAGTGACCCGTTCCAGCAGCGGAGGACGGTAGATTTCTCTACACTATGGATGTTGTCTGAACGAGGCCGATGTCTGGTCCCACTGCTCGGAAGTCCTCACAAATTCACGCAACGGATGCTTTTGCACTGTTCAACCCTGGGCTATTACATGGCCTTAAAGCTGAAACTGACGTAAAAGTGAATATAGAACATTTATTGCTAGTGACCCTTTAGAAAGGAAACCTTAATGGTCGAAGGTCCCCCAGGTATTGTGTTAGGAAGGATTAATAAAGCATTTTATGACCATAAAATGCTTGTTTCTTATCAAGAAGATGGATTTTCATGGATAATGCAGTTAAATAACGTGTAGTTAATTGGTCATTTTATTTATTTTCTCTATGATTTGTGGTTTTCAGGCTACAGTCCATCTGGGAGCTGAGGGATGGCTTCTTAAAAACCAACTCAATTATTTATTGACCACAGCGTATCAAATGGGCTCATTTTTATTAGCAGAGATATCATCAGTTATTGTGAGCACACGTGAATGGTCAGCCCCAGGCAGAGCAGGGAACTTTAATAACTCTTATTTTATCCTGGATGCATCTGTACATCTCCTATTCCCAGGGAAGTTCCCTTCCCTGACTTTGAAATGCCTTGTTTTATTCTCTGGTTTGAGCTTATGCTGCTATTCTCGACCTCTGGCTTTAGCTGACTCTCCACACCCCCAGAGCAGTGGCCCCAGACTCAATCTTGGAGGATGAGCACATCAAGTCTGGGTGACCATCAGACTTTACTCTTGCAATCATCTGTCACTACATAATAAACCACCCCAAAACTCAGTGGCTTAAAAAAATAATACTAAGTCACATTGTTCTCTAATTTGCAGTTTTTTAGGGCTCAGGGGCATCAGCTAACTCTGCCGATTAGGGTCTCAGCCGGGAGGACTCATGGCTGGGTCTTGGTGACATCTTTCCCCCTGCATAGGCTTCTCCATGCCACCTCCCGGCAAGCTGGCCTCTCATAATCAGACATCTCCAGAGAGTACAGCTTGGCCCAGAGCAGTCATTCTGAAGCCCAAGCAGAAACTGGGAGGCTCTCATGGGTTAAGCAGGATCCTAAGGCAAGCCCCGATCCAAGGTGAGAGAAAGTGGGAAGAGCAGGAGGAACATGGGCCCTCTTAATCCACCACATTTACCTCCAGCAAGTGGTGTTCATGCCCTGCCCTCCTGCAGTGTTCTCCAGACTTGGCCAACCGTTTCCTAAGAGATGCTAAAGGAGAAACAACTCTCACTACCTACAGAAGAGCCATTTTCCTCAACATGGCTGCTCGTTCTCGATGCAGGCATGGAAAAGACATCTAGATATCTGTCAGGACTTGGACTCTGAACTCAGCTATTTTACCAGAGACATTTAAATTAGGGAAAGCCAACATCTGTTTGAACTCAGTACAAAAATAGCATTTGTGCTATTTGCAGATTTCTCTAGCAGATTTAATTATGGTTTTGCAGTCAGGTAAATGCTCTAGGTTTCTTTTTTTTTCTTTCTTTTTTTTTTTTTTGGACTGCTACTTGCCAGACAAAATTTTCCTCTCTTTCAAAAAGCTATAGTTTATGTCAAGAAATCTTCAATAAATTATACTCATTTAATTTTATTGTAGCAGTTGATGGTTTGAAATGTATGACAGCTAGTAAAATATCAAGGTGTAACATTTGAACCACACTTTTTCCAAGAGTAACTTTGGCATTATTAGAGACTTCGAGAGTTAATGAGCACAACAATGAGGCTTAATTTCAAGTAAGCAGTAGCTCAAATGGGGAATATCAAAGAATAACAAATTTTTAATGTAGTGTTAAGCTGGAATATTCATGTTATAGAAAAAAGCAACAAAGCAACAATTCTATGAAACACCATCTTTACTTCTCATAAAAAATTCAATACTTTTTTTTATTTGGGTGAAAAAAACATCAGTGCACTTTTGATTCTCAGCTGGAACCAACCAAGTTGAGTTATTTTTATACATCATTTTAATATTGCTTGTTTCCAATAGGAACCATTATATCTTAAATTGTCATGCCATAGATGGTATTATGGTTAGCAAATGAACATCATAGATGGCTCATTATTTTGTGAGCTATCAGTGTGGGATTGGTAAAGAGAATAGACTCCTGTGGCAGGAACGTGGGGCCACCCAGAATCTCTGCAACACCATCAATATGACTGGTAAACTTCTGCAAGATGGCTGGTATCTAGGGAGGATGTTTAGATCCACATATAAAATTTTACATGTTTTAAGGAGTGCATATAATTGCACAACCTCTGATGGAGTCTCTATGGGCTACTGGCCCTAAACAGAAGAGATATCCATCTCTAAGCATGAATAAGCCCAGAAGAATTAACAGTTACATAAAAAGTCCCAGGAGCTTAAAAAAAACTAGACTCAGGAGGTGGCAGGCATATATGAATAAATAGTCTCAAACTAATTTACACACACATGCAAATCATTTTTTCAGTGATATTTGTTCTCCATAAAACTGTCATGAGAAGATCCAATCTGTTAACAATAAACAGTCATTGCAGATAATGAATCTGATGCCAATAAGTAGTACATTGGATATTGCAGAGAAGGAAATTGAGGAATATGACAGTGTAGTTTAAGGAAGACCAACAGTCCTAGCAATAACAGAAAAAGGGTCTTGGGACCCTGAGGAGAGGCCAAGGAGAGAGCAGAGATGTCACCCAGACCCAACATCATGGACTCTCTAACCAAAGCTGGACTTGATGACCTCCATATTTCCCAAAAGGGATTAAACAATGCATCTATTTTAATTAGGCTGAACTGTATGGATTTGCAAATATTTACCTGCCTTTGACCTGACCTGCAAAAAAATAAATAAAAGGGCATTTCCATATTACTCACCTTAATACTATACAGTCATTGTTTTCATGGTTTTTCTCCCACTTGAAATCAAAGACTGACTCATTTCTATCATTTTAGTCTCTTTGGTGGACAACGGTGGTTCTAAGGAACACTAATTGACTCTTGCGTCCAACAATCCTAGATTGGGATTCGTTCCCTGTGTGTAGTTGGCAGAACAGTTAACTCCACTGAGCCTATTAAGTGGGGTGGATAATATCCACTTCAGAAAGTTGTTTGAGGAAAAAATAAAATGAAGAACAAAAAGTTCATTGTGTGTTGTCTGAAACATGCTCAAGATTTAATTTTCATGTTCCCTGTTCTTCACAGCTTCCCTCCTCGTCCTGTTACTCTCCCAGCCCTGCAACAAACAGAAACATGCCCTCATCCTTCTGTTTCTCCCTCTCCATCCACTTGGCAGCTGCTTTGTCTTGGTGTTTAGATAACTATGTCTGACCACCTCCCACCTCTGCTTTCAACTGTTGGCTTTTCTCATGTTTGGGTTTATGCATTTGGACCAAACTCATGGAAAATAACCTCTAAATTGAAATTATGAGCCAACTCCACCTGTATCCAGATGGGCACAGCCTCATTAGGTTAGGTGTCAGAGAGATGGCAACTATTTGGCAGAGATATGGGCAAAATAGCAGTACTGAAGAGCCAGATCTCACGTCCAGATTGATTTTCTGGCAATCCCAATGTAATACTGGACCTTTCTAATGCTATATCTGCTGGTCTTTACCAAATTTCACTCACCACTAGTCACCTTTTAATCCTGAATGAGAATTAGCTTTTTCAGTCAATCCAAAAATATAAGAACGAAGGAACAATCCAATGAAAGTAGTATGTGTCGAAAGAGGAATGTTTTAAAACAAGCTGCATTTTCTGATTTTTATCTTTCACCAAGCTTGTGGACAAGATTATTTCTGAAACTTTCCTTTCAGTAAGCCTGGCATTTCATTTTATAACACTGACATTTTCCTTTATTTATTCAAGCTAAGGATTCAAATATTATTGAAAGCAGGAATTGTGGGTTGCTACATATGTGCCAAATAAGAATAAGTTTTCATCGTGCTATTTGAAGACCTAATTTAAAATATTTTGGATAAAGTGACTCCACCTACTCACTGGCTACTTTCTATTGCTGATGTGGATTAAAGTCAGCGCCGCGCTTTAGGGTAATGGTTGTTGCCACTCATATGAAGCAACATTAGAAGGAATCCCAGAAAATGGCCATAGGTCACTTGGTCAACATTCACCTTCCCCACAGTCAGGCCACCTCTAGGTATTCGCAGCCCTCTGAGTCAGCCAGGAGTCTCAGCAGCTTAGAGACTTGCAAATCTTCTCATGAAAACCTAGAAGCATGGTGAGTGAGGAACCAGTAAAAGCAAAATAAAATAAACTGAAGATAAATTCTATTTGTAAAAATGAAAATGGTTTCTAAGGGGCCAAGCCATAAATCTTGAGGAAACACAAAGAAAAAGGAAAATAGGTCTTCGAGAGCGCGAACGACATAATTTCACTCACCAAGAAGCTGAGGGGACTTCTGAGATTCTCACCCCATCATCCACAATGTGGGGTCGCTCTTCCAACGAGTGGTGTCTGCTGTGTCGGTGTCCATGGGGATTCTGGCCCATCTACTGAGTGTCAATCAATGCTTGAAACTGGTATCATGTTTTTGTTTTTCTGTCCTTTTCCTCTTTTTATAAAACTAAAGAAATAATAATAAAGCTGTTGCCCTCATTGCAATTAGTAAAGAGATAGAAATATTTTTACATTTGATACTGGTATTTGATATCATTGAGTTTGAGTGTAACAAATATGCCAGTAATTTAGTGGAAGGGTGAGAGTGGAGAATATGTGCAGACATCTTATTGGATTTTAATTCCATTGGCTCAACTGTAAGTAGCTTTTCATTCCAATGGCTATAATTTCATTTTCCTCTGCTAGATCTATTATCTAAGCATAATCAGTACAGGCTGTAAAAGTGATAATATGGGATTAATGACTGGAGGCCAGAGCTCTTCCAACATCTTTCTTCACATTTTGACTTAGACAAATACATAAAAATATGGAAAGCTTCCATTGCCATTGAAAAATTGTGTTAAATAATGCTTTGGATTATACAAAGACTTTTCCAGCAAAATGTAAGATGCTAACAATCTCTATCTATGAGATTACAGGTGCACTTTAAAAAGTTGCAATTCATTCTGCTCTCCTTCCTCCTTGAATTTGCCACTTTACTACTTGTCCTGATACAGATTGTGGTTTCCATGCATTGCTTTTCATTTCAATTTAGAAAGAAAAGAAAGAGCATAAGTCAAACTATAACCTTTAAGGTTTTGTGGTTGTTCTGGAGCTGAGGCAGTGTCAGGAGAGGCCGTTGGTCTTCACTGCTGGGTGACAAGTGGGCTTGAACTGTGAGTGAATAGAAGGAAAACCCCTTGGCTTGATTCCTTTTTCAAGCAAGATTTGTACACAGTGGAACAAGGGTTGAATTTAGCCAAGAAAGATTCATTTTGGGGTCAGGAACACATTGCAAAATGTGACTTATTTGAATCTTAAGGTAGGAGAGTCTTCCAAGTGCGGGAAATTAGTGAGGAAAATGATGAGAAATATCCCTGGGGAGCAGGGAGGAGAGTTCATATTTGCCTCTCCTCTTTCTTCATCCCTCAGTGAAGCTGGGATGAGTTCCATGGAAGACAATGTTTATCCATTTGTACCCTCCAGAGAGATAGGCATTCGCCGGGACTCAAGCAGAGGAGAGTTCTGGAAGGATTTGCAGAGGAGAGCCTGCATAGAGGCACTGAGGTGCCTCCTCGTAATGCCCCACCATCACAGGCCAGGCATAGGGGAGACACCAAGAGTCCCTACCTCATGGACCCAATGGTCTAAGATTGGTCCTGCAAGGTGCAACAACACTAAGTGTTTGAGAAGAAGGTCGTCATCTAATCTGCATGACTGGGATGCAAAAACTAGAAGTTGACGTTTTGGCTGCATTCAACCAGGAATTTCTACCAAGAAAATTTAAGGAGCCATCCTAAACCATTCACAGTTACAGTACTCAGGCAACTACTTCATACTCTGCATTACTATACACTGAACATATTTCAGTAATTTGTGTACTCATTAGCCATTTATTAACCACTATCTCAGGAACAGACACTTGTTTCACCAGTGAAGATGCAAAGATGACCAGCACAAAGTATACACACTGTCTTACAGGAGCTCAGACCAGAAAATACATATTAATATTTTTTATACAACTGAGAACTTTTGATAAAACCTAGATCATTTAGTACTCTTATAACTGCAAGAACAGGAAAAAAAAAAAAAAAAAAACTCCCAGTGCTTAGGAAAGAAAGGATTAACTGCTTTGGCTCGTGCCATCCAAAAGCCCTCTTGGCACATTTGCAGCTGCAGATGGTGCTGGACTCGGGCTCATGTTCACTGGGATCTAGTCTCACCTGTCTTTGTCTCTGTTCTCTTCAGATGCCTTGAGATGCAATTTGCCAATGGGCAGCTCCTCTTGGATCCTCCCAGATTTAAGTCCAAGGGCAAAGAGCAAACCCCTCTCTCCTAACAGCCTTGTGGGAAGTCCTCAGTGGATTCTGACAGGCACACATATCAGAGAATAGTGAGGCTCTGATTAGCTGAGCCTGAGTCAAACTCCAAATACATAAACTGGAGGGGAGAAAAAATGTAGACTGAGCAGAAATCACTGGAGAAATTGCTAGGTGCAAAGCTCAACATATTTCCATTTCCAAAATACTGAAACTTTCATTTTTTTGACTTTATATTGTTTTTAGTGACTTCTAACAGGACAGACTGGAAACTAGGTCTTTGGGGAATGTAATCTAAGGGAATTCTTAATAAATACTTGAAGATTAAGTTGATGATGACAAAAAGCTCCTGCTGCTGCTGATTGTGACTGAAGAGCAAATGACACAGTCAAGGGCCACCACCAAAGTAAAGAGAACCCAGTGTCACCCCATGACCTATCCCCCAAGAGATTTGCATGCAAATATTATCAGATTAAATTAAATCTTAGACACCTGTCTTCGGGAGATTATGTAACACTGAAACAATACTATTAATCACATAATTGATATTTATAGAACGTTCCAGCCCCAAGCTGCAGAATAGATATTCTTTTCTGTTATACATAAAATACTCACCAGTTATTATGGCCATATTGCAGGCAATAAAACAAATCTCAAAACGTTAAAAATGCTTCAAATTGTACAGAGTACATTCTCTCACCATAATGGTACTGATAAGAAATCAATTATAGAAAGATACCTGAAAAATCCCTAAATATTTGGAAATAATCCAACATACTTTTGAGTAACCCATGAGTTGAAGAAACTCGAGAGCAGCTAGAACATGTTTTCAAATAAATGGAAATAAAACAAAATTTCAAAAATTTTGAGATACTGTTAAAGAAATGTTTAGAGGGAATGTAGAATTTGAAATGATTATGATAAAACCAATGCTTTCCTCAAGAAATAAAAAAAAAAGTAGATCAAAGTAAACTCAAAGTAAGTAGAATGAAGGATAAATAAAAGGAAGAGTGGGAAATCAATTCAATAGACAAACAATTGAGAAAATCAATGGAACCCAAAACTGGATCTTTAAAAAGATCAATGAAATCTATGAAACTCTAGCCAGGCCGAATAAGAAAACAATGAGAGAAGATACTGTTTACTAACATGAGGAGTGCAAGATGGAACATTTCTAAGATCCTATAGATATTAAAAGGATAATAAAGTTATTTTATGTACAATTTTACACCAACAAATTTGACAAATTAGATGAAATGGACACATTCCAAAAGCCACAAATTACCAAAACTGACTTAAGAAGAAATAGGAAATCTGCAATAGTTCTATATACATGCAAAAAAATACTGAAAACTTTCCACCAAAAAGGACATATCCTATCCCATGTAATAAAGTAATAAAAAAATAAAGGGCATGTAGATTGGAAAAGAAGAATAAAACTGTCCTTACATATAAATGACATGCTCATGCACATAGGAAATCCAAAAGAATCTACAAAATAACTACTAGCCCTTATAAATGTGTTTAGCAAGGTCACAGCACACAATATAGAAATGAAAAGATCAATTGCATTTTTGTATTTCTATATACTACTATCAAAAATGGGAATTTGAAATTGAAGTACTATTTACAACAGCATAAAAAATATGACATACTTAGGGATAAATTTAAAATATGAACAAGATCTGTACATTGAAAAGTGCATAGGACTGCTGAGAGGAACTAAAGATCCGCATAAATGGGGAGATATATGTTGTTTTATGGATCAAAGGATTCACTATTGTTATAGTGTTCACTTTACCCAATTTGGTCTATAGACTCAAAGTAATCATTAGTCAAAATTCCAAAAGTCTAAGTTCCATTTAGAAAACGGTTAGTTGATTTTAAAATTTAGATGGGAATACAAAGAATCTAGAGTCAAACAACCTTAAAAGAGAAAGAAATCTGTATGTCTTTCACTCTGATTTCAGATCCACTATAAAATGCTGTAATCAAGAGAGTGGGTATTAGAGACGGAATAGACACATCAATCAAAGGGGCAAAGAGAGAGTCCAGAAGCAGAACTACATACAGATGGTCATTCGATCTTTGACCAGTTTAGCAGTACAAATCAATGAGAAAAATGATAGTCTTTCAACCAGTGGTGCTGGGACAGCTGGATAGAAATATGAGAGAAAACACCTTGACATCTACTTCATACTACAGACAAAAATGAATTAGAAATGGATTATAGACCTAAGCATAAAAGATAACACTCCAAAAGGAGTCATAGGAGAAAATATCTGAGACTTTGTGGTTATTTCTTATATAGGAAACAAAAGGTATGTATAGTAGAAGAAAAATTTAATAACTTCAACTTTATCAAAATAAAAATTCCTGCTCTTAAAAAGTGAAAAAGAAGCAAAGGCAAGCCACATCCTGGGAGAAAATATATGACAAAGGGCTCGTATCCAGGATATAAAGAAAACACTCACAACTCAATAATGAGACGAAGAAGACAGTTAAAAATGGAGCAAAATATTTGAACAAACACTTTCAAATGGGACAAATTGCCAATAGGCACATGAAAAGATGTTTAACACCAACAGTCAACAATGAATGAAAATTAGAGCCACAATGACCATTGCAGACTTGTGAGAACATATTAGTCTTAAATTTAAAGTCTAAATAACTTTCCAGAGTATTTGCAGTGAATCTAGGTGAGGCCAAAGTCAGCAAAGAAAGAAAGAGGGAAAGAAAGAGAGGAAGGGAGGTAGAAACTACTATTCATTGCTGCCCCCTAGCAGCAGGGGCTGTGCCAGAGCTCTGCTGTCATCTGACTTAATTCTTGCGTTCCTCTGTGAAGGCCATTATCCCACTTCACCCGTGACATGACAAAGGTGGAAACTCAGATCTCTGATTCCAAAATCCTTGTTTTATCCATAGTATCACATGGTCACTGGGGACACACAGCAAGATCATCTGCCATGGGACTCCTATCCTTGCCCTTTCTGGGATCAAACATCATCCCCAAATTTGTGAGTGGCACTAATTAGAGTTAAAGGTAGTGAAATTGAGCCGAACAGCTCACTACAAATCTCTGGGTTGTATGTCTTGTTCAGAATGAACTCCTTGGAGCCAACATACCTTCAAGCTACAGAAAAGCAATCACCTCCAAAAGGCAGTGTATCATCTATAAATCTTTGACGAATTTTGTGTTTAACTCTGCTTGTTTGCGGAAGAGTACACCATCACTTTTAGTCTGAGCGTTTGGGTGCAGAAGATGGTCCAGTGAACTGGTACACTATCCAGGAGGCTACCGAAGATGTTAAAAGAATTAACTTAAACATCACTACAGCTTAAAATATATTGATAGAAATAGCACATTCCTTTTACTCTGCAGTAAAGTTTGAATCTTTTCACACATATCTTCGTCACAGATTTCTACGGCATACGGGAATAGCCTTTTGGAACAGTCATTATTTTCATGTCGAGTCACTTGCCTGAGAATTTTTATATTCAGTTAGGGGCCTGAGGTCATGTACTTCTCTTCCTCACAAATAATATTTCAATATGTGATCTAAAAGATTACATCTTGTATCGACTTGGTAAAGTGGAGCCAACTGAAAACAAGCAAGTACTAAAAATAGCTTCCAGTTCCTTAACTAGAAAATCTTCCATTGAAATAAGGGCAATCCCTTCCCAAACTGGCAGATTTATCACTGAGGATGCTGTACCCAGTTGAGACCTCCAGAGAGGGGGAATGGGCATCAGTGATGGCTCCGACACATTGATAATTTGCTAACAAAAAAAACTTTCAATATTTTCTTTGTGTCCATATTTCTTACACATCATCTTGCCCTTGGAAGCTGCCTTCTCTGCCTGCTGGGCTCCATCACTCTCCATCTCCTCCTCTCTGTCTGCCATCTTGGTATTTACCTTCTGTTCATCCTTTCTGTTCTTTTCTTCCTGCTTCCTCCTTTCCTGCTGTATTTCTTTAGATTGCATTTTATCTTCTCTATTGGATTTTTTGCTATAACTCTTCGTATTGTATTTTAATATTACTACAAGTTTTATAAATATGTATCCTTGGTTTAATACAATCTACTTTGAATGAATATGACACCCTTTTGTATATAATGTAAAATCCTTACAACAGTATGATTCCATTTAACTTCTCTCTTCTCTTGTGCTTTGTAGCTTACATATTTTACTTCAACACATATTATAGGTTCTACAATGCATTATTATGTTACTTTAAAGAATCAGTTAACTTTTAAAGATGTTTAGTTTAAAAAAGCTTTTATACTTATGCACATTTTTACAATTTCTAACACTCTTATAAATCCAAATTTCCATTTTCCTTTAGCCTGAAAAACTTTCTTTAGCAATTGTAGTGTGAACCTGCTGGCCACACATTCTTTCAGATTTTGATCATCTGAAAATATCTTTATTCTGCCTTCATTTCTGAGAGATATTTTAATTGGACATAAAAATCTAGATTGATGTTTTTCTTTTTTATCACTTTAAAGAGGTCATTCCATTTCTTGTGGCCTCCATTGTTTCTGATGGAACAGACCCATTCTTTGCATTATTCCTCTCTATAAGATGTGTTTTTTTAATCTGCTTGCTTTTAAGAATTACTTTTTAAAATACATGTTTTATTTTAGAATAGTTTTAGATTTACAGAAAAATTGCAAGGATAATACAGAGTTCCCATAGACCCCACACCCAATTTGCCCTATTATTAACATCTTACGTTAGAATAATCCATTTGTTACAGCTAATGGACCAGCATTGATATTATTAACTGAAATCCACATATTATTCAGATCTTCTTAGTTTTTACCTAATGTCCTTATTCAGTTCACGGATCCCATCCAGGGCACATTACGTGTAGTCGTGTCTCCTCAGCCTCCTTTGGGCTATGGTAGTTTCTCAGACTTTCCCTGTTTGGGTGACCTTGACAGTTTTGAGGGGTACTGGTCAGGAATCTTGCAGAATGTGTCTCCATTGGGATCTGTCTAACGTTTTCCTCATGATGGGAGTGGAGTTATATGTTTTTGCAAGGAGGGACACAGAGGCAGAGTGTGATTTCCATCACACTGTATCTAAGGTACCCCTCAGTGTGGCTTATCACTGTTGATGTTGACCTGAGTCACCTGGCTGAGGTGCGGGCGTCAGGTGCCTCCACCGTAAAGTGACTCTCTTTTACCCCCTTTCCATGCTGTACTCTGTGGAAGGAATTCACAGTGTGCGGCCCACACTTAAGGAGTGAGGAGTTATGCCCAACCTCTTACAGTGTAGGATATCTGCATTAATTATTTGGAGTTCTGAGCACGGGAAAATTGTCCTTTCTCCCCCATTTTTAATTCGTCCTATCATTTGTTTATTTATGTACAGGCTCATAGACATTTATTTTATACTTTGGGTTATGATCCAATAACTCTATTTTGTTCCTCCAATTTTTCCAGTTTGGGCCATTGGGAGCTCTTTCACATGGCTCCTGTGTCCCTTTGACAGATTCTATCTTTGTGTATTTTGTTCATGGCTTCCTTACTTCAGTCATTACAACACACCAGCCTCATCTTGTATATTTCCTGCCTCATTCCTAGAAACAGCCATCTCTCCAAGGAGCCCTGACAGGATTTTCTTTTTATCTTTGACTTGATGGAATTGACCACGATGTGCCCAGGTTTGGGTTTCTTTGCGTTTCTCCTCTTGTTGAAACATTACATATTATACACATGTTTAATATCCACATCAAATATATGGTGTCTGGCACACATCATGTGCTCAATACGTTAGCTATTACAATTATTAGTGTGAAAAGATCTCATTTGCATTACATCTGAGGTCCTCAGTGATCTAGGAACCAATCTACTTTTTGGCCAAAATTTCACTAACTTCGTCTCCTTTATTTGTAGTCTTCTAGCCCTAATCACGTTTTGTTTTTGCACACATAGCTGCTGTAGTAACATCTTCCAGAAGGCAGCATGAGTCCTCCCAGAAGCTGTATTCTGCCATCTATGTGGCTCCCTTGTGGCCCTTTCTCCTGTTAACTGAATGTGTTTACAAGTCAGTAGGGTGGTCATCCAAGGTCTTCCTGTTCCCTCTTGAGGGTGGCTCTCAGTGGAATATCCACAAAATCCTGTCTATGTGTTTATGATATTTATTTTCTAATGCTTCTATTCCTCTGTCTTCACCCACATTTCCAGCCTTAAGTTGTTAGAAATGCCTTTATGATGTTGTCTTTGAAGGCTCCTGAGTTCACTTTGAGGTCATATTTCCGATGAAAATGCTAGTAATGCTGATTGGGGTAGCGTTAAGATGATCTTACAATGGAATTTGCAAGTAGGCCCTTGAATTTCTGAATTCTGATTTAACCAAGCCACATGTTCTCCTCCATGAAGACTTAGAGAGAGTTAAAACAAACCAAGAGGAAAAATGAATCAAAATACCCCTTTATTTTGAATGGGGTTGGGCAAAAGATCCCAATGGCCTCAGGCCCCAATGTTTAGTGAATGCAACGGACCATGTAGAGGGCACTACTTTTTTTTCTATTCCAGGAAGGTCTGAATATTCTCAACTCAAAGTGGGCACTAAAGATCATTCCTATATATTTCTCTTTAAAGCCTAAACCTTAGTGCTAGCAATCATCACTATAATAAGAGGGAAGATTGATTAAAAAAGAATCCAGGATTCCCAAGAGCCAGGCAGACACAGAGAGAAACCTAGATCTGTCTTAGGTCACCTTGCCCAGATTGCCTGGAGCAACTACTTTACACCAAAGCTTGGGGCCCCAGCCTTGGCCTTCTCCATTCTGTCCACGTCCACTGTGTTGTCATGTGGAAGAAGAGAAGGAAAGAGAAAGTCAGGGTTTGAGAGGGCTGTCCTGTCCAGAGCACATTCTTATAATTTTGGAAGGAAAGGGGTCGGGGGAGATCTTCTGTTTTATGTATACAAGAAAAACATAAAAAGTCTGGATTCCCAGGAAAGGTAAGACAATAGGGCATGATGCTGGGCAGTGTGTTTCATTATTCTTCTCACATTTTGGGGTCAAGGAGAGAAGATGGTGATGGGCAAGCACTATAGCTCCTGCTCCAACAGGCCCACAGCTCTACCCTATCCCACTTAACATTTTAAATCATATCCTGCTACATTGCCCACAAAGCTATCAAGACAGTGGTATAAACATACAAATGATAATTTTAAAAAAAGATCAGTTACTTAAACACTCCAAATATACAGCCACTTCATATAATTTAGTAGGCATCTCCTTCCATTATCAAATTACTTATCCCCACAGATAAATAAAAATTCCCTTGAAATGTATCTTCCCGTCTTTTGTTACTCAGAGAAAATCCCAAGATATGGCCCTTTCCCCACTTATTCTGCTCATCTTCCAGCTGAAAGCTGAAAGAACAGACCTTATTTGGAGCCTGATTCACTTCAGCTTCAATTGTAGCCTAAGGAATCATTTGTGGGAACTGACGCAGCTACCTCCATACCCCCAGAGCTGGGTTTTCTCAAAGCCAATGTTTTCACATTCCTCATCTTTCCATGGTCCTAGGAGCAGTTAGTACAGATAAGAATAGCACAGTGATGACCGTACACCCACAAAATTGAGCAAACATAAATAACAGAATGAAATGTGAAGACTGCAGCAACTTTGAATCTAAGTTCCAGTTCTAGACTGATGCCACTATCAGTATAGTCAGCAACCTCAGCTGGACCCACCGTTCTGCCCACTGTGTCATTATACTTTGTGAGTCATCTCTTTCTCCTTCTCTGCGATTTTATGTAACAGTTCTTTCAAGTATGCCCCAGCATCCTCAAACCTCAGGAGATTTCCATGCTTCAGACATCACAAAGAACACAGAAGTAAGAGACAAGTTTCTCTTAAAATTTACCTTCAGGTCTACACATTTACCTGCATCTTTATATATCGTTTTTCTGGCTTTCCTCCTTCCTATAGGCTAATCTCCCTGTGTACTTCCTGGATCTCGTCTCCTGTTGCCTCCTTTTGATTTGATTTGATTCACTCAATTATCCTCTCTCACTCTCTCTCTCCTCTCTCAACTTCTTTGTATTTCCTAACATGTAAATACATATCTGTATGTAAAAACACCTCGCCTGATCCCACATCCTTATTAAATTATCACTCTTCTGCATGTCACATATCAAGCTTTTATTTTTTTTATTTTTGTGAGGAAGACAAGCCCTGAGCTAACATCCGTCCCCATCTTCCTCTCCTTTATATGGGACACCGCCACGGCATGGCTGACAAGCAGTCCATCTGTCCGCACCCGGGATCCGAACCTGCGAACCCCGGGCCGGGGAAGTGGAGCCCAGGAACTTAACTGCTACGGCACTGGACTGGTCCCTAATATCAAGCTTTTAAATGGGTTTCAACCCATTATTTTTTTCCTCACTTTCCACTTTTTTGTTTGTTTTTGTTGTTGTTGATTTTCATTGTAGTAAAATACACACAACATAAAATTAAGAGCACAGTTCAGTGGAATTAAGCACATTCACAGTGGGATGCAGTCATTGCCACCATCTGTCTCCAGAACTCTCTTCACCTAGTGAACTGAAATTCTCCACCCATTAGACAGTAACTCCCCGTGTGTACTCTCCAGAGTACACACATCTCTTCAAGATCCCACTTGCAATTTCTTTGGATATATACTCAGAAGTGAATTTGCTGGATCATATAATAATTTTTAAAATTTTTTGAGAAACCACCATGCTGTGTTCCACAGAGGTTATACCATTTTACATTCGCACCGACAGTGCACAGGTCCCTTCCCCTTTTTTAGCTCCTGTGATCGTGTGTTACACCAGCTGTTCAGTTGAAACTATTCTTGACAGGATCGCTACTTATTTCCCTGCCACTAAGTCCAATAGTGGCTGTCCCTATTTATCGTAATTTCTCAGGAGTTTTCATTCAATAATAAATATTTACTGAGAACTTACTCTGTGCCAGCCGTCATTCTACTTGCTGGGGATATAATAATAACTGAGGCAGACAAAAACCCTGACCTCATCGAGGTGTGTTGATTGAAAGTTAAAAAGCAAAGGTAAGTGGAAAATGTAAAGCAGAGAGCATGTCTAGGAATTGCTGATGAAAATGTATTGAAAACTTAAATAACTGGTCAGGGAGAAATCACTGAGATGATGACCTTTGTGTAAAACAAAAAGGAAATGTATGCCAAATGGTACACTTAAATTGGATGAATTTGTGTTTTGCAGTTGATACCTCGATAAAGCTGCTTACAAAAAATATGTGGTAGAGAAATTTACGATTCAATTTTCAGCAGGGAAATGAAGAGAGGAATAAAGAGAGAAACCAGATTGAGAACAGGGGAGATTTTCCACTAATTAGATAAATTAGTTTTGAGGTTACGGCAGGAAGTGAAAAGGAAGGTGCCTGGTGGGGTGACAGAAATGAGAGACAAGGACCCAGAAGGGACGTCCAGACAAGAGTGGTACTGAGATGCTGGTGGAGCCAGTAGATGGTACCCAAGATCTTAGAGCATCATTTAATTCCTTCCCTACTCCCAGCATTCAAGATGAAGTTAAATATCTTGGAAAGTCTATTGACTCCTTTAAATCACCAGTTTTTGGTTATTCTATTCATATTTTACACTTGAGAGACTATAACATATGAGACTACAATTGTGTAAACTTATTGCTAAATTTAATTTTTGTGAGACATATAGTCACAGTTACCCACTTAAGTAAATTCCATTTAGTAAGGGTAGGATGCTATTTTGAAACTAATGAGAATATTCTAAAACAGAACACATTCAATATGTATAATTTATGTTGCTTATTGAGTTTTCAATCTTTTTTACATGTAGTCAAATAAAGAGTGCCAATTGTAGACTCAAATTCAAGGCACTGCTTTCAAATTTCATTTCATTTCAACAAAATGGCAAGATTTGGTTCACAAACAAAGATTTCCAAGGATTTCTGGTCATTAAACACTTCTTATAAAGAGCTTTTTCAAAGCGTTAACGGTAACTTAATCAAATACACATGGTTTAACATTTCTTTGCAAATCCAGTGATTGAGGGGAAAAACAATTTTGTGCAAAATGTGTTTGCCAGAACCTTTCAAAAATAGGTTAAGATGTGTTTTGTTGAAAATGAAAGGCTGCTGGTTTCTCCGATCTCTATCAACAGATATTGTTGAGAAAAGGAGAGCCAAAGCCAAAAACAATCGGACACTAGAACCAGATGTGGGTTCTCACACAGGAAAGCGTTTTATGATGTTCCAGAAAACTAACACTACCAGCTTTGGTCACCATCAAACAGAAGCTTTGCAGCTGACAGAGCTCCAGTCTTTTGGTAAGTGGTCTTGGGGTTGGCTCCAGAAGGACTTGCCTCCTGTGCCTGGTCTCCAAGGCTTTCTGTTATTCCTCTCTAGACTAATAACCTTCGATATTAGTCTAAATCTTTCATCCATGACACACACACGCATTACATTTTTTGAATTAAGCAAAACTCGCATAAACTTACGTAAGCTTAGTTTTCATTAGTAAAATGGGGATAACGTTACCTTCCTTCCAATTTGTTGAGACAGTTGGAGGTGTTACAGGCCCAGTTTAGAAGAGTGACCAGCATGAGGACCCCTTGTTGTGAGTGGCCCGGACTCAAGGGTCTTTGATCACCAGATCCTCTTCTCTCACTTCAGCACAGACATATTTTGGAATCTTTCACTGTGACAGCACACGTCTGAGTCTAATTTCCATGGCAATCCATATTTTTTCAGTTGTGACAGAAATTCAATTTGAATGAAAGTAATGAAAAATAGGATTTATTGGAAGAGTACAAAAATAGATGACAAAACTAATGAAAAAATTAAAGGAGGCAAGGCATCTCCTAGCATCACGGTCAGCAATCTCTCTCCTGGTACCCACCCCCTTCCTCTCTCTCTGGCTCTCAGTCTCTCTGTATTTTGTCTTTGCTTTTTTTTTTTGCTGAGGAAGATTCACCCTGAGCTAACATCTGTTGCCAATCCTCCTCTTTTTTTTACTTGAGGAAGATTAGCCCTGAGCTAATATCTGTGCCAATCTTCCTCTATTTTGCATGTGGGTCACTGCCACAGCATGGCTGATGAGTGGTGTAGGTCTGCACCCAGGATCCGAACCTGTGAACCAGGGCCACCGAAGTGGAGTGCATCAGACTTAATCATTATGCCACAGGGCCAGCCCCTTTGTCTTTGCCTTTTGTATTTGTCTCTGTGTCAGCTTCATGCTCTTGTATGTCTGATAGCTTTCTTCACACAGCTGAGCATGCAGCTGCTGGGAGCTCAGGAATCACATCCTAAAAGAGTTGGGAGAATGTGAAGGAGACTTCTTCCCCAAAGAGTCGCACAGGAAACTCCTGGAGAGTCCCACCTGGCCTAGTTGAGTCAGGTGTGTCTTTCTGGACCAGCCATTGTTCTGGGGATGGAGCACACTAATTCACCCAGTGTCAGGGCCCACCTGGAACCAGAGGGTATGGGGACTGCGAGGACAGCACTTCTCTTTTTCAAGAACTAGATGGTCAGACAGAAGTTTTACCTGGAATGGAAGAAGGGATACTGTTTCAGGCAAAATAATTTTTGTTTACTGTAGAAGTAGTAAACAGTACTAAGCTGCAATCAACAGCATTGTGTGTGGGTGTGATTCAGATAGCCATCTCTGTCTCCAAATAGGCTTTCTAGACATGTCAAAACATGGACGCAGTTGAACAAAGTAAGCTCAAATTATTATTTTAAGAAATTAGGATAAAAAATCCTTGCCAAAATGATGATGGTGGTCTATTCACAGCAGTAAATGGGCAAAGAGAGAATGTAAGTCTGCATGGATTATTCAGAACTTTTTTTCAACAAAGAGGTAAATTTGGAGTGCTCTTGTCCTCGGTGGTAATCGTGGATTCTCCCCTTAGAGTGCTGAAGAGTGTTAGATTTCACTCCCCTCTTGTGTGTTAACAATGAGATCTCCTCCTCCATCTTCTATCCTCTTCTCTCCTTCACTTATGGATTATAAGTATTTACTAAGCACTTAGTAGGTGCCAAGCACAATTCCATGAACTGGTATATAGAACGCTTTCTACATCCTGGACTTTACGGCGCTTAATTGTACTGTCCTACAGACACTGTTAATACCTCCTTCATTGTTTTCTATGCAGTTTACATTTTTATACACGAGTATAAAAAGCATTGTTATATGCAAGTAGTGAATTGTTTAAATATTATCTTCCATGGTCAAAATATATTCAAAAGAGTGTGTTTCCTTTTAGTTAGTCAGAGTTGTGTTCAATAGCATTTGAGTCGTGCAGTTCATTAGACGCTGGGGACAAACCCAACCGCCCTTCTCTGGTTTGTCTCGACAGCTCTCTTGACAGTCAGATACACTATCAGTTTACTATTTATTACACTGAATGTCTGTCTCCTCCACTAGAAGGCAATGCCACGAGGCAGGGGTTACTCTTCTCTGTTTGCTCTGCTGTTCCAGCACCAAGACAAGTTTCTGGTATCTAACAGGCTCTCAAAATATATGTTTTGAGTTGGGCAAAAATAAAAGACAATGTCAACCTTTGAAGAGATTTTGTCTAGCTGGGACAGCAGAAATCTAAACCCTGACAGCAGACATGGCTGGTGGAGGGCTCTCCACTCAAACTGGAACAGGAGAGATGGACAGACAATTTTAGCTGTTTTCTACATAAAACAATGGGAGTGCAGTTGTAGATTTGAGGGCTTCAAGTTGAAAGTTATGTTTTCCTAATAACCACACTGTTTTTGAAAAGTAAATTGTAAACTAGATTTTGTGATTTAACAGAAAGCTGTCTTTCATTATGAACTTGGAACAAAATAATAGAAAAATGGCCAAATGGAATATTTAAAAAAACTCAACCTGTATTGAACAAAATATGCAGACATTAATAATGAAAATAGCTTTTGCTCTGAGGAAGTCTTAGCTTTTCCCCCTTTGTAAGTACAGGAATTCAGGTCAGGCAGCCGAGGGCAATTGAGAATGCCTCCCCATTTGAAAGAATCCTGAGACCCGGCCCCCATGCCCAGGTCCGATAAGGCAGACAGAATAATTTAGTAGGGACCTTCCCTAAAAGCTGCATCATCTGGTGGGCCATAGAGAGACTTAGGGCAGGGCTGTTTTCCAAAACCCACTAGGAGATGGAAGGTGAGCAAAATAGGAAATCATAATTAGATAAATATTAAGACTAAACTGAAAAATTTGAGGGCAAGAAGATTACCTTATGCTCCATGGCCAGCACATGGAAAGTGGTCAAGGATGCTTTTCCCTTGAGTTGAGGTTGCCTGCCAACACCAGAGGTGTCCTAGCCACTCACTTTCTACGAACAAGTCTTATCTTTAAAAATCTATCTTGGGATCGGTCTTTGTCACCAAGAGAGTTACTAAATTCACACTGCTTGACGTTATTCTGCAGGAGTGGGAGAGAACATGGGGAAAATGCACACTAGGTGGGGAGTTTGAAGAGCCCAGGTATCCGTGGCTAGGAAAGTTACCATCACTTCCACTTAGTAGAAAACACCAAATTACTCACCAAATGTAGTTCATAGACTCCCAATAGAATAACCAATATTTAATCTTGGTTCCCAAATGTGAATGTGCCAAAAAATACCAAACAGCATTTAAAAAATGCATGTTTCCAAGCATTGTTCTAAACACGCACAAATTTACATACATGCACACAAATGTACACACACGTTCATTTACGCACATGCAGACAAATGCATGCTCACGTGCATATACATACATTCACACATATATGTGCATATGTACAAATGTATGTACACATATACATGCATACGTCGATAATTTGTTCTACTAGGTTTAAAGAGGAAAAATTTACATTTTAATCAGCATCTCTAGGCATCCATAGGTGGACAGTCTTAGTAGGCCTGCAGCATGAGAAATGCTGCTGTGGGAGGTGGCCCCTGCCATTCATTTGATTTCAGTGACTGAAGCACAATAGACTGTAATAAAATTATTGAATGCCTAGAGCAAGCCTGTGGCCACTTTGCTTCAGGCCAGTTTCTGTAGCCACCCATGTAGTTTCCTCATGGTGGTAGGGAGAAGGGAACTAGCAATGATGAGTCAGATATGGAGAAAGTGATTTTTGTGCACAGTCTCGTGTAATTCAAACAGTGACGTTGGCATTGGTCACATCGTCTTTGCTGTACAGCTGGGAGAATGGATGTCCAGGATGATTAATAATGTGCTGGAGACCACGCAGCCAGTTGGTGGTGGAGCCTGAGGCTCCGAGCACTTGTTTGTTGACTGCCTCACACTGTGTGCGGGGTCTGAGATCAGGCGTTGATTCTGAAAGGGTGGTGCCATTTGGGGATTAGTGGGGTTTGGGGGGTTGATATCCTAATCCTGGTGGTGTTTATACTAGTACGTGTGTTTATCAAGCTGTAAATTTGAGATTTGTGTATATTTTTCTGCATGTATGTGTATCTCAATTAAAAAAACAACAAATATTTGTCTTCAGAATTAGACATGAGGCTTGAACAAACCAGTTCATTCATGACAACAAGGTTCCTGGACTTTAGCCCAGTTTTGAGCAGAAGTGGCTGTGTATGTGCTGTAGAAATGAACACAGCCCGAAAGACTAGATGACCTCACACTTTGAAATGCTTGGAATATGTGAGCATTATATTTCTTTATAAAAACTACATCAAAATGATAAATTTGCCAGTTAATGGAGAAGGCCATGCTGGTGATGAATTAATAATGAGATAAATTGAGAAACGGGCACACAGTACAAAATGAATTTTCAAAGAAAACTGAAAAGAAATGAGAATTGATGGGGAAATGAACTTGTTGGGTTCTTTTAAAAGCACATAAAACATAGAGTCAAAAACTGCTGTTCAAAACGTTTTTGAATCAAAACCTCACCCTATGTAATTCTGTGGTGATTACATAATCAGGGAATCCCATAGAATTGTGAGTTCATACTGTATGAAGGGTGGATACGAGGCAAGTTCTTAAGGGAGACGACACCGTGTTTTTTCCAAGTGGGATCTGGGCAGAGGAACATAAAAATATAATTTCTTATTGAGCTTACTAACTACAAGTTGTCTTGGAAGAATCATTTTGATGGGGTGGTGTTAACAGTAGGGTTCGCCTCTTGGTTGCTCTAGCTGAAGATTAACTTGCTTTTATTCTGTTCTTTCAGAAGCCCCAGTTGCACCTTATATATGCAGATAGACTTTGAAAGCAAGTCAAGTATGTGTTTATCCTCAGTTCAATCTTGGATGAACTCTACAGTTGGATAGAAAGGATCTTTTGTGCATGGATATGAAAAAAAATGAAACCAGCTGAAATTACCTCTGGAAATAAATCTCTCACCAATGTTATTAATGGAAAATGAGATCTCCTGTTTCTGGGAAAAACATGATTTGAAATAAGTTGCAGGGATTTTAATGTTTTTGTCACACTTCTTTCTGTTTTTTCCTCTGAGGAGCATTTTCAAAGGTTGTAGTCGATTACTTAACTTTGTGATCTTGTATTAACGACTTTTCCTCTGCCGTACTTAAGCTCCAGGGAACGTGTCCATCTTGTTCATTGATGCAACTTCAGTACCTAGGGAACATATTGTCGGGATAGGAAGTTATCAAATAAGAGCCTGCTGGGATGACAGCTGGCGGTAGACCCTGTGTATTATCCAGAGCCCCAACATGCAGGAGCCCCTGATCTCAAAGAGCGTTTCACCTAGTTAAGGAGAAAAGGTTGATGTGTGGAACAATAATAAATAGTACAAAGGAGACTTTGAATGGGCTTCAAAGGTGAACAGGATTCAGATAGATAATGGGGAAACCAGGGAAATTTCCAGCAAAGGGAAAAACAGAAAGAAAAGCAAAAATGACGTTCTGAGGGACAGTGAGGACTTCCTGTGTATCACTGGGTTGGAAAAGTTAAGTGTGGGTGTGCATATTTATGGACAAATAGTGGGAAAGCTGGGTAACACCAAGGAGATGAGCCTAAACTGACGTGGTCGAGGCTGGCAAGCAACCAACGGTTTAGAATAAGAGAGTTTATGATGGATGTGGGATGGACTTAAGGGAGAAAGACTCAAATCTGAGAGGTCAACATCAGAAATGATGGTGTGAACGAGGCAAGACTATCAATGTGGATGACAGCAGTCTGAAATGAGAGAAAGGAAGTGAGTGAGAGACATTGCGATGGAAGAACTGATATATTTCTACCATCTGGGTGTGGATAATGAAGGAGTGGGGTAAAACAAAGCTGAACTGTAGAGCTTTTGTGATTTTGAGAATGATCTTTCCATTGACTGGAGATTTTGGGCAGATATAATAGAATTTAGAATATCATGGAAAATGGTGGGCTTGGTTTTAGACTTCTTAAATTTGTGTGAGAAAAAACATCCTAGTGAGCTCTATGGCTATAAGCAGATCATTTGTCTCTCTTTATTATTATTTTTATTGATGATGATGATGATCATTTAGACACATTGACTGTCAGATCAGATTTATTCTAGCTCTAAAGTTTTATCGTGCTATGACACGTCAACTCTACAGTCGGGGAGGAGGGTACAGGGCTGGTTAAGACATGAAGGCAGATGAGCTTTCACTGGAGGAACACGCTGGAGAAAGGGAAAGAGAACGAGGTTTGAAACTTGAGCAGTGAATATGGTTCGCAGGTGAAGAATGGAGGGGAAAAATAGATGGACTAGTGGCAAAAGTAGAAGCTGCTTATATTTAGAAGGATTTATAGAAAGGGGATAGAAGTGTTGAAAAATTTTATGCAACATTTGGAAATTTGAAGGAGGGCCTCTTCTGAGGGTATTACTCCTGATACTGTTCCGTACAGGAATCCAGGGACTGGAGACTTAATCATCGTTGCAGCCAGAACACCAGGTATTTGTATTTCAGATTATCAAACACTTGACTCTGGAGGTGATTTTATGAGCCTATGGACACAGGATGATTTTCATTCATCCAAATGAAAAGTAGTCATTTATACTCAAACCTCACAGAACATGCTCAGTTCAAATTTGAGCTCCCAAACTCTGCCCATCAAAAGCATTATTTTGGTTTGGTGATCTATATTTTTGTTGCTTATTATGTCAATTGTATCTGGAGAGGTTCTTAGGATGTCTTAGAGATGTGGGAAATTAATCTTACAACCACAGACAGCATACAAGATCACGTGGAGAAGGTGCATGTATTGGCTTCTGCGCAGGAAGTGGGAGAGTGACAGGCAGAACACTGCATAACACGGTAGTTTAAAACAATTGACGTCCAAGGGGAGTTCTCCGAAGAACTCAGGCTAGATTTGAGAGGAGACGATAGTCAGAGTATTCAGTAGATACCCTAACACACGGACACAGGAAGGGAAGGGTCATCACTATTTTCACAAACATTTTAACATCATTGCATGGAATTTGAAAAGTAGTAGAGGAATAGAGAGCAAACGAAGAGAGAGAGAATGTGTGGCCATGGGAGGTGGAAGGCAGGGTGCTGAGGGGGTTGAGCGTGAGCTTAGCTCATGGGAAGATCCGTTCGTACACAACTGTGTTAATGAAAGGGGAAGAAAAATATGCTGATGAAGAAAAGGGACTATTGCTACAGACATGCTCCTAGAGGAAGGCTTGATTTGGCTAAAAACTTAGTGATAATGGCTTTTTTTCCCCAACAACCCATTTCCAAAAATCTGCAAATAAGTATAATTTTTAGCTTCATATCCCAAGTCTCTCCCTCCCTCTGGAAGCCAGAGAGTGATTACAGCGTCCTGGTGAGCATGTTCAGACTCTATTATGAGGCTCTGAGACTATTCTTGGTACCGCTGACTGACTAAGATTACCCCTCAAAGTCAGCCATGCCAATTCTGAAGCCAAATTTTTCTTGGAGCCCTGGATCTGTATTCACAGCTTGTGGCCTAGGAATTGCATTTGTCCAAAAGGAAACACTTTCTCTGACTCTCTGAAAGACTCCTGAAATTGGAAATAAGGCTGTCCCACTAGATGTCATCAGCCCTGAGTGAAGAGGCCACTTTCGGGATCCAGGTGGCACGATTTGTCTCACCATCTCCTTTGAATTGGCCAAGCTGCCCATATTACAGTGAATCCAGGAATGAAATTATGACTGAGTACTTCTATTAGGATTTACTGAGAACAAAAGCCACCTCCACAAGTCTATTTATAACTTTGAACCCCAGAATCCATGAATAAGCTTGGCATCCCACCTCAGGGCCACCCTCAAATAAAATGGTTTAACCGACAAGTTTCCTGCAGCCACTGGTAACATATATTTACGCTGCCACTCCCAAGGGTCCAGAGAGCCAGACTCGTAGTCCAAACACCAAGCTCCTGGATTGTGGTCTTTCTCTATTGACTCAGACATGTCAGAGAACTCAATAATACAGATAATATTGACCATTGATGTAAATTACAGCCATGTAATATCCATTTATAGTAATAGTGTGTCATATTAATGTAAAATATACCATTTATTTAATTTGCCTCTTTCAAATTTACCAATTTATCTAATTTTCAAATTATCCCGTGAAATTATTTTCTATATCTTAAAGATAAGAATACTAAAACTCATGGTTTATCTAACTTAACCAAGGCCATCTAACAACCAAGACCAGGCCTTCTAACTCAAAGTTTAGTGCTGTGTTTACATAATACAACTGCTCCCTCCGCCAACTGCCAGAATGGTGTAATTTAAAACATTACAAAAACATAATAATTAAAAGTTAAATTTATGATACTATCTGAAGAACAGATAAATCAATGGAACAGAACAGAGAGCTGAGGAATACAGCTGGCTCTTGCAGCACAATAAAATTTTGAAGCAAAGTTGTCTCAGTATAGTCATCCCCAAATAAGTTCTCACATGTCCTTGATGAGTGTGCTGGTTACTAGGAATTCACACAAAAGCAGCCTGTCACTGAGATGCTCATGTCCATCCACGCACACATACATCAATGCAGCCGAGTGTAGGAGGGCTCTGATGACAAAATAAATGGAAGATGGTGAAGGGAGCACAAACTCTCTCCATGAACTTCCTAAATGTGCCGTTTCTCATCCTAAAAACATGACACTTCTGGAAGGTTGGTTGAGAATCTGACTTTGGAGCCAGATAGCCTTGGTTTGAATCCTGGCACTTTATGATCCCAGTGCCACTTGCAACCGGGAAGTTAACCGCCCTGTGTTTAATGTCTTGAAATACAAAAGAAAAGAATCATACCCGCCCCCTAGTGGTTTGTAAGGATGAAATGAGCGTGTACTAGAACAGTCCTTGCACATAGTGAAACTTCGATATGTATTAGCAACCCTTGTGCTCTGGCCCAGCAGAACTTATATGTTTTCAAAGGAAATTTAGAGTTTAGATAAGAGGAGAAATTACTGCTGCAGACCCTATTATTAACTAGAACTAAGTCCTAACCACATATCTGACTTGCTTTAAGCACTTCAATAACTCTTTCTGAGCCTAATTTTCTCTGATATAAAGAATAAAGCTGTTAATCACCTCATTTTGTTGTAAAAGTTGTAGCATAAAATGTATGCAAAACAGAGGTTTTAAATGGTCAATGTGTGTTAGTTATTTCTTTTTCTTCTACCTCCTACATTAGTATGTTACATTTGTAACAATTAATGAACCAATATTGATACATTTTCATGGACTAAAGTTCACCTTTTTTTTTTGGTGAGGAAGATTGGCCCTGAGCTAACATCCATTGCCAATCTCTCTCTTTTTGCTGAGGAAGATTGGCCCTGGGCTACCATCTGTGCCCATCTTCCTCTGTTTTGTATGTGGGATGTCTCTACAGCACGGCTTGATGAGCGGTGCATACATCCGTACCAGGATCCGAACCTGCGAACTCTAGGCCACTGAAGCAGAGCACACAAACTTAACCACTACGCCACTGGGCTAGCCCCTAAAGTCCATCTTTTATTCAAATTTCCTTAGTTTTCCCCTGGTATCTTTTTCTGTCCCCAGATCCCATCCAGGACACCACATGATGTCTAGTTGTCATGTCCTCTCTCGGCTGTGAATTTCCCAGGCACTCCTTGGTTCTGATGACTTTGACAGTTTTGAGACGTCTTGGGCAGGTGTTTTGTAGAATGACTTTCTATTGGAATCTCTCTGAGTGTTTTTCTCATGGATGGACAGATTCAGTTTTTTGAGAGGAAGACCTCAGAGGTACAGTGCTACTTCCATCACATTATATCAGAGTTACATACTCTCAGTGTGATTTGTCACTATTAATGTTGACCTTGATCACCTGGCTGAGGTCCTGTTTGTCAGATTTCTTCACTGTAATGCTACTAATTTTTATGACTTTCCATAATGTACTGTTTGGAAGGAAATCACCACATGTAGCCCATCTTTAAGGAGTGAGGAATTATTTCCACCTCATTTGGAATTCTTCTGCAGGGAGATTTGGCTCTTCTCTCACATTTATTTACTTATTCAATCATTTATTTATGTCAATATGCAACCATGAATATATATGTTTTGCTTTTGGTTAAAATCCATTAGTCCTTTACTTTTGCTCAGATTGCGCTAGCTTCAACCATTGAAGGCTCCTTCAGTTGTCTTCTGTGTCTGTTTAATGTATCCCTGTCAAGGGGGGCTGAGAGATATCGGCCTATAGTTTCCTTTTCTTGCAATGTCTTGATCTGGTTTTGGTCCTAGTGTAATGCTGACCACATAGATTGAGTTAGGAAGTGATCCTTCTGTTCCTATTTTCTGGAAGAGAGGGTAGAGAATCGGTATTGTTTCTTACTTAAAAGATTCGTAGAATTTACCTGTAAAACCACCTGGACCTGGTGCTTTTTTGTTGGGAAGTTATTAATTATTGATTCCATTTTTAAAATAGATATAGGCATATTCAGATCACTTCTCCTTGGGTGAGTTTTGATAGTTGTGTCTTTCAAGGTATTGGTCTATTTCATCAAAGTCATAGATTCAGTGTGCATAGAATTGCTCATAGCCTTCATCTGCTGTCCTTTTAATGTCCATGAGATCAGTTGTGATGACTAATCTTTCATGTCTGATACAGGTAAGTTATATCGTCGCTCTTTTTATCTTGGTTAGCCTGGCTAGAGTTACATCAATTTTTTTGATCTTTTCAAAGAACTAGATTTGACTTTCTCTATTGTTTTTGTGTTTTCAATTTTGTTGTGTTCTGCTTTATTTGTTTAATTCTTTTTAGTGAGGAAGATTGGCCCTGAGCTAACGTTGGTTGTCAATCTTCCTCTTTTTTCTTAAGGATGATTGTTGCTGAGCTAACATCTGTGCCAATCTCCCTCTGTTTTGTATATGGGATGCCACCACAGCATGGCTTGATGAACTGTGTGTAGGTCTGTGCCCAGGATCTGAACCTGTTAACCCCAGGCCGCTGAAGCAGAGCATGTGAACTTAACCACCATGCCACAGGGCCAGCCCCTGCTTTAATTAAAAAAATTTTTTTTCCTCTGATTGCTTTATGTTTAAATTGCCCATCTTTCTTTAGTTTCCTAAGGTGAAAGCTTAGATTATCGATGTTAGATCTTTCTTTTTTTCTAATATATACAGTCAATGCTATAAATTTTCCTCAAACCACTGCATTTGCTGAATCCCACAAAATTTTATAAGGTGTATTTTCACCACCATTGTTCAAAAAAAATTTTTAAAGCTATTGTCTTTTTTTTACATTTTAACATTGTATTTTTTTTTTTAAGGAAGATTGGCCCTGAGCTAACATCTGTTGCCAGTCTTCCTCCTTTTTTCCCATTTTTCTCCCTAAATCCCCAGTAGATAGTTGTATGTCATAGTTGTACATCCTTCTAGTTGCTCTATGTGGGATGCCACCTCAGCATGGCTTGATGAGTGGTGTGTAGGTCTGCACCCAGGATCCAAACCAGCAAACCCCACGCCACTGAAGTGGAGTGTGAGAACTTAACTGCTACACCACCAGGTTGGCCCCTTCAAGATTTATTTTAATTTCTCTTGAGACTTCTTGTTTAACATATGTGTTTTTACTAGTATCTTGTTTAATCTCTGAATAGTTTGAGATTTCCCAGCTGTCTTTGTTACTCATATCTAGTTTAATTTCATGTAGTCCGAACACATACTTTGTATGATTTCTACTCTTTCAAATTTGTTAAACTGTTTTATGTATCAGAATGTGGTCTATTTTGGTGACTTTTCCATGTGACCTTGAGAAGAATGTGTATTCTGCTGTTGTTGGATGGAGTACTTCGTAAATGTTAATTAGATCAAGTTGAGTGATATTGCTGTTTAGGTAAACTATATCCCTATTAGTATTCTGCCTGCTTGGTCTATGAATGACAGAAAGAGGAATATTTAAATCTCCAACAGAACAGTGGATTTGTCCATTTCTTCTTGCAGTTCAATCAGGTTTTGACTCACATCTTGATTCTCTTTTATTAGGTGCATACACATTATGGATTGTTATGTCTTCTTAAAGAATTGACCCCTTGGTAAATGTCCTTGTTCTCAAGTCTATTTTGTCTGAATTTGATGTAGCTACTCCAGCTTTCTTTTGATTAGTGTTAGCATGGTATCTCTCCCTCCATCCCTTTACTTTTAACTTATATAAGTCTTTATACTTAAAACTGGGTTTCTTTTAGGCAATATATAGTTGGGTCTTGTTTACTTCATCCACTTTATCAGTCTCTGTCTTTTAATTAGTGCATTTAGGTCTTTAATGTTTAAACTATTAACATAGTTAAATCAGTATGTACCATGTTTTTTCTTAATTGTACTTGTTTTTTGTTTCTTTTCTGTCTTCCCCTCTTTTCATGCCTTCTCTGGTTTTCACCAGTTCTCACTGGTTTCTTATTCATTTCATTTATGTGATTTCATTTTCTCTCCTCTCTTGACGTATCTATGAATACTTCTTTTCTAAATGCTTTTAGTGGTTGCCTTACAGATTACAATATGACTTTTAAACTAATCTAAGTTCACCTTTGAATAACACTATAATGTTTTACGTGTAGTGCAAGTACCTTACAGAATATTTCTCAATTCCTCTCTCCTGTTCCCTATGACATTACTGTCATTCATTTCATTTATCCAATATCACCCAATATATTGTTGCTATTATTATTTTGAACAAACAAATCTTTTAGATCAGTTAAAAATATGAAAATACAAGACTGTATTTTACCTTCATTTATTTCTCTCTAATGTTCTTCCTTTCTTTACATAGATCCAAGTTTCTGTCCTTTCTCACTTTCCTTCTTCCTGAAGAGTGTTTCTTAACATTCCTTGCAAGGCAGGTCTGCTAGCAATGAAGTCCATCAGTTTTTGTTTGTCTAAGAATGTCTTTACTCTTCAGTTTTGAAAGTGATTTCACTGGACACAGAATTCTAGGTGGGCAAGGTTTTTTCTTTCAACTTTTCAAATATTTCACTCCATTTTCTTCCTGCTGTCATGGTTTCTGACAAGAAGTCCACTGTAATTCTTATCCTTCTTCCTCTATAGATAAGGTTCTTTTTTTAAAATATATATATAGGTTTTGGGGGATTTTTTTTTTTTGGTCTTTTCTCCTTAACTCTGTTTTCTTCTAGGGCTCTTTCATTGTCTTTAATTTTCTTCCGTTTAAATATGATACACCTTGGTATTAATCATACTTGGTATTCTCTGATCTCCATAGATCTATGGTTTGGTTCAGGTCATTAATTTTGCAAAATTCTTGACCATTATTACATCACATATTTTTTCTCCTCCTTATTCTTTCTTTCTTTGTGTTATTCTAATTACACACTTGTTAAGCCATTTGAAATGTTCCCACAACGCTTGAATATTCTGCTCTGTGGTTTTTAATTCTTATCTTTGTATTCAGTTTTGGAAGTTTCTGTTGACATATCTTCAAGTTCATTGATTCTTTTCTCAGCTTTGTCTACTATACTGATGAATCCATCAAAGGCATTATTCATTACTGTAATACTGTTTTTTATTTCTAGAATTTCTCTTTGAATCTTTCTTAGAGTCTCCATTTCTCTGCTTACAATATTTATCTCTTCCTGCTTGTTGTTACTTTTTCATTAGAGCCCTTAGCATGCATTAATCATATTTATTTTCAATTTGCTGTCTTATAATTCTAAAATCTGTGTTATATTTGAGTGTGGTTACAATGCTTATTTCTTTCTCTTTAGATTGTTTTTTTCTTGCCTTTTCACATGCATTATAATTGTTTTTTTGTTCTTCAATGTTGAATGTAACTTCAATATAACTGATAGTAGAAACCAAGGTAAATAGGCCTTTAGTGTGAGATTTTATGTTAATCTGTCTAGGAGTTGGGCTGTGTTTAATATTTTCTACAGGTGTGGGTGTAGATATTTCCATTTCTTCTAGGTTTTATGTTTTTGTGTCCACTGTATACTGTAGGCTTCCCTAACTCCTCCTCCTCATTGGGAGTCTGAGATTTGTCACTCTTTCAACTATAATTCACTGTTATTATGCTGAAGCCCTGCTAGTGTGGTAGTAAGGTATAGGGGAGTGGAAATGTGGCATTATCTTATGAGAAGTTTTAGAAGGCTTCTGTTCCTTGTATGTGACATCCCAAGTATTTATTTGTTTCTCTCTTCCTTAGGTGAGACAGGAAAGCTAGAATGAGCTAGAATGGGCTAGAGTTGGGTAATTGTCCTTCCCCAGCTCTGAAAAGACTGGCAAAGTCCTTACCTTAGAGAATCTGAATGCTTCTCAATGTGATTACTCTTCCCATCTCCCTGTCAGAGCCAAGAAGGGGTCTTTCTTGAGGAGGTCTTTTCTATATCCTCACCATGAGAAGCTAGTTTGCTACCTGGAGGTAAAGCCCAGGAAAGCTTGGGGCCTCCCAAAGCCTCAGCCACCTGGGTGCTCTCTCACATGCTGGTCCATATTCAGCCTCCAACATTTCATCAAAATTTCAGGTAAGTGTTGCTGCTGTTGATGGCCCCTGCTGCTACTGCGGCAGGTAAGCTGATCTCAGCTGTGACTCTCTGTGCTCACCTGTCTTTCCAGACTTAGAGATGGCAGTTTGCTCTGTGACCTTAATTCTCTGTTAGTACAGGAAAAGTCATTGATTTTCAGCGTGTTCAGTGTTTTTTTTGTAAGCATGGGGTGACAAATTCCAGGTTCTTTACATATTGGAACTGACATTTTATATTTTTTGTTTTAAGAGAAAAGTACCACTTTTCAAAATTTTGAAATCTCCTATTCAGTATCTTGAAGCTTTGTCCAGTGGCCTGTCATCATAAAAAATTGTTAGTCTATCACCAAATCAGGAACAATTTCTTTCCTGCTGTTTTGTAACCTTCTTTTCAGTTTTATGAAAATCTTTTTATTGAAATAGATAAGTTTATACTAAATTAGGAGTAAAGGTGGTGAGATATTTGAGCATGAATTTCCTCAGAAGGTTGAAATATAATTCAAATAGTCAATTGACTTCACCTACCCTTATGAGGAGTTCATATCTAATGGAAGATACAATATATGTTTAAGGGAATGAAACCAGTTCATATTCACACAGAAAAAGACTTAGGTCAGAGTTGGTTTTGGACAAATGGAGTCTACATAATGTAAAGTATGGAAGCATGTAGTTTAAAAATGGAAGGCAATTTTGAGTTCATTAATACTACCAACATTAATAGTAATGTAATAATAATACATTGTATGTGCTTCCTCTATGCTGGTTACTGTGCTGGGTGCTTTCTATGCTTTATATTGCTTAATACTCAGACTTCTTGGCTTGTAAACTCTTATTTGCCTTATAGTTCAGGAAAGCATTACCTTTTAATTAGCTTATCGCAAATTTAGGGAAAAGTCTAAATAAGATCTATGACCATTTGTACTCCATAAAATCCTTCAACAATCAAGTTTTTTAAAAAATGAATTTGGCCATTAATAACAAAATATGAATTTCAGTGAGGATTTCTTAAATATGTTGATATGTGTGTTTGTACATATATATGTATATATGTTTATACTAAATGTGCTAGTGAACTCACAAGCAAAAATCCAGAGTAATCTAACGTCTAACTGAAGATTCAAGAACCAGGAAGAGGAGTACTGTTGTGTTTTCTGCCATTAAAATAAAGCCAAAGCCTACTTAATTTTGTCATGTGTTGTAGAACACTCAAGGGTCTCTTCAGGGCACAGTCTAGTCAAGCATTTACAGGAATTTTGACCATTTTGAATGTGTAGGAAAGTGACTAAATTCCTCTTGATGTACACTGAGTCCCTGGAGTAAGAGACATCTTGAAAATCTCCTAATAGGCGTTCTCTATATAAGAAGAGAACCTGAATGTGAGCCAGACTATCATGGATGACGGTCAAACCCGTCTCAGCCCTCGACCTCTTCTGAGCAGCCTCACTGCCCACGGCCAGGTAAAGACAACCGCTAAGTACAAGATCCACACGGACAACTTTCATTATTTGTTTCATTCATAGGACAAAAGCCAGGCGTGAAATAGACACTCAATAATATATGCTGCAAGAACCAGATGGTGAAAGTTAGAGGGTGGAGCAAAAAGAAGAGGGATGGAAAAAATGTGGAGATGTCCCCACCTTTTTTAGTAATATCTAAGCATAAAAAAATGACATTATATACCCCCTTCTAAATTTAGGAAAATGGAAATTAGTGCTATATCTATTGAATTGAATCAAGAAATGTGTATGATATAGAATATCTAATATCATTTACTTTGTATGTTTTGAATGAAAGTAAGATGAATGGAATTGTTTTCTCAAATAATAAATACAAATTATTGGCAAGTCTCAGAATGATTTCATGGTGCCCCTAACTTTGTCCTTTTTAAAAATTTCTTTTTTCTGGTTCAGGTCACACATGTTTGACAGAGGTGGAGACTCTAATTTCAGCTATTTTTGTGTTTCTAATACTGTGTATCCTAATCCCAGCCCTTTCACTGCCAGTGCCTGCACGTTCCCAATAGAGATCTACAGAAAGTTCACATTTAATGTTGTTACATCCCGGGATGCCAAACTCAACACATTGTCTTTCTCACTCCATACTCCCCGCCCTACTTAATATTATCCATTCCTATGGTCTCAGTTATGACATGTCTTGTTCTCCCAAGTCTATATCTCTATTGTAATCCTCTCCCAGAAGGTCAGAATGCAGCACTAGGCTTCAGTTTCCTCTAATGTAAAATTGGGTTAATAATATTACTCATCTCTGAGAATTCTTGTGAAGACTAAATGTTACTATATATAAATTACTGGGAAAAGCACCTAGCACATAGTTAATAAAAACAGCTCACAGTTTGGATGCTCCAGAGGCATCTCACTCTCAATATATATGAAATTAAATTCATCATTATCCTCCAGTGGTTGCATACCTAGTTAGTTATGCATCTCAATTGCTCATATTCCCATCCATAGTATGACCCAGACTTCACACTTATGAGTTTTCATTGACTACTCGCCTACTCTCCATAGCCTATAAATGACCAAGTCTTGGTAATTTTGTATACCATGTACTTCTTGAATTCATCTCTACATCTTTATCTTTACTACTTGTGATTCATTGTAATGTTCTGGACTACCCAACAGCCTTCTAATGAGTCTCCCCAAGCCAATCTCATGTCTTTCAAATTGTATTTCTGTAGATACATAATCTGTCAAAACTACAAGTCTGACTCACTTACTCTCCTTCATACTTTTTGGCAATTTCACACAATCTTCAGGGTAAAGTAACAGCTCATGACATGGTACGAAAGGCCCTTCGTGACCTGGTCCCTCCCAAACCCTTGACCCTCAACTCCATCACGTGTCATTGCACACTCGGCTACTCTTATCCAATCTGTTCATGGGTCTTTAACATTTGATGCTTGGTACTTACTTCCAAATGTGTCTTTACTCCCTCTGTCTCCTCTATCTGTAATATACCTCTTGCCTCTTTCTAAGCCTTGCTAAGTTCTTATCATCCTCTATCTCCCCATAATACCTGTTCACTACAGACTCAAAGATGGAGGCAGGGACTTCATCCAGCTAAGCAGATCATTAAAACCAGGTACTTTAATATAGAAGAGCAGACATCTTTGCTCTTAGAAGTAAATGTTTTCTAACTCTCCTTTCTACTTGAAATGTATCTTCCAACCACATACTGGGATTCTTTGCCTTTTAGCCTCCTCCAGTATCCTTGTCTGCAATCTTTAAAATTCCATTTTCCTTTATACAGAGCATTTTAGCCACCACTTTATTTGATACAGCTCCCAAAAGTACTTTGAAAGCCTCATAGTCTTACCCAAATGGAATAAGCATGGAATAATTCTTAAAAAAAATCAGTTATTTTCCTTAAATATATTCATAAATCATTCCCTTCTCTTTTCCAGGACATAGGAAAATATATTTTATTATTTAATCTCCCAGGATAATGAGATTCACTAAATTATCTAAGGAAGATTACAGATAGAGCTAACACATCACATAGCATCTCTTCCCAAGATTCAAGTGAGATGGATGTGGTAAGACAGGTGAATACAGTGGCAAGGCCACTTCAGAAATGAGACCCTTGATATGGGAATAGAACGTGGCCATACATCATACTGACATTTTACAAAAATAAAACATAATTAAGTTAAATGACATCAAAAACAACACAAAACAAAAAGCTAAGAGGAGAAAGCCAGAGGGGCCCAGAAAGAAAAACAGAGCTCAGTGGAAAAATGTCCAATTGTAGATAAGAGTCTCATTTTGGATTCTCATTATAGATTCCAATTTCATTTTTGGATGAAACTTCTGGGAGGTGGGTTTGATCCATCTCTTTGGAACTGGAGTCATTTGCAGAGCCATTATTTTTTAAGTAGTCTATTCTAGGGGTCATCAGTTTTCAATGAACTTTTTCAAATATTTCATATCTAAAGCACAGAGTCATTTTTCAGGGTTGAAGTTTGGAAATATTTCTGAATATGTCTAATTCTTTTTCTCTTCATAATCTTAGTAAACTAACTAGAAAATGACTTTTTCCATTTCATTTAGAGGTGTGTGTGTGTGTGTGTGAGTGTGTGTGTGTGTTTAGAGAAGAGAGAGAGAGAGAACATTCCACTAAGAAGTTTTTGAAAATATACCAGAGTTTGGGATCTTCTTTCAGAATCTTTCTGTGTATCATTTAGCATATTCAAAAATGCTAAAGATGGGATAGAAAAATGTATCCACATATTCACTTCTTTCTAAGCATAATAGGAATACGAAACTTCTACGATAATTCTTTAAAGCAAGATTCAGTTTGAATATCTCTGTAATGTACTTTCTGAAACATTTGGTAGCACATTAGTTACACTAGCTTGTAGGTTGTAATAACTTCCTTCATTTTAGCAGTAACATTCTCACGTTTATTCTAGCCAAGTAACAGCTCAGCAACCATTTAAAAATATGCTTTTCAAAGAGACATGATTAATTCATCATAGGTACACATACCAAGAGAAACTACATCAATTCAACAGAAATGTGATGAAAATCTGCTATGAATAAAGCCCCAAGCATTCTTTAATACAAACACAATTTAACTATACAAAGGAAATTTTGCTTTGGACAAAAGTGCTATCTTTTGTGTCACTGATGTGGTTCTTCACCAACCATCATGTGCTGCAAGCTATTTTATGTAGATCTGCAGTCTTGAAGGATGAGTTAGAACTCGACAGACAAAAATATCCGTTTGTATAAAGACACGGGTATAGGAAGGCATGACTCACAGATGCATTTGTGCTGGTTCTTCTACATTCTGTCACCCAATAAGTCTTTGTAGAGAAGTCAGCCAAGACTGTGGGAGGGAGGGGGACGTCATCTCTGACCCCAGAACAGAGTGAAGCTAATCGTCCACACGTGATAGAACTATAACCCTGACCTTATCACCATGGTGACAACAAATTGAGTTAGCCAGCCACAGCTGTTTCGGTAAATACTGACACACTCATAGTCATCTACGATTATTTACAGTCTATTTTAATAGCAACCACACACTCTATGTTATCACACGCCAACCTCACAGTGTCTAGGGTTAGTAACATTGGACAGACCAGGCAATTCAAATGCATTCCTTCTTGCTCAGTATCCAGAATAGTAAACATAAAACAGATGGTTAAAACCATTGTCTATCTCCATAAATGGTCACATTTATTATATAAAATATTTAATGTTAGCATATATTCTTACTTATATTCCTTATTGATATTTTAAAATAATGTATGCTGATAATGCTTGATAATGGAAGTAACAAAGAACACCAAAGAAAAATAGGTACAGAAAGAGCTCTTTATCTACAAGAACATTCTTGAGTGGTGGATACTAGAAGGCATTGGTAAACTGATTTAGAAGAAAGGGACCCTTCATGGGTGGTCAGAGAGCCATGGAAGCCTCCTGGGCACAGAGCTCAGGTCTCACAATCATGGCAGCAGGAGGAAGAAGCCCCTCAAAAACATCAGACTCTTCAAGGTCAAGGTGAGTTCAGCCAAGCTATTAGCAATGGTAGAGACAGTGGAGCGGATTGGAGTCTGGAAGAGCACCAAATGAAACAATAATTTGCTTATTCTGAAAAGTATCCCTGGTCCAACCCCAATTTTCTGGGAAAGAAAAGAAAAAAGCAGTGAAGAGAGGCTGAAAAATAGAATCTGCACAGTTTTGCTCCTTTTTGTGGAGCCAAGGATTGAGAGCCCTGACACAGTCAAGTCCAGCCTCCTTCTGGACTGATCATGTACACAATCAAGGCAGACGGGTCCCCCCACTGTGGACCAATGGAGGTGAACACTCTCCTATTAAAGCAAGGGAGTGGTCCTAGTTCAACATGATTTTGGGTGAAATATGATCACTTCCTCATTTTATCCAGCAGACACAGGAAAGAGCTCACATTGTCTGGAAACAAATAAGCAAGCCAGATTAAAACATGAGACTATTTCATATTCCAGTGCCCTTCCATACATAGTCTCATATACCATCAAAAATCATGAGACATACAAAGTGATGCGAGGCTTACAAACAAGAGGAGAAACCGACACGATGACTTGCTGGCTCTAGAAGTGGAGCTAGAAACAGGACTTTGAAAACAACCATTATAAATATACTTGAGCATTGATAGGAAAGAATGAATGAACAGATGAGGAAACAGAGCAGAGAAAGGCATGTTAGAAAAAGGAATCAAATGGAAATTCTAAATCACAAAATTACAATATTTGAATTAAAAATATACACTGGACACGCTCAACCACAGAATGGAGAATGCTGAAGAAAGATGAGTAGATTTGAAAAGAGATCTAGGTAGAAACTATCTAAACTGAAGCTCAGAAAAAAACAGATTGATAAAAGCTGACCCGTGTGGCAATATCCGAGAGGTCTAACATCCAAGAAGTCAGAGCAGCAGGAGAGGAGAGAGAGAAAGGAGCAGAAAGTCATTCCAAGAGAGAAAGGGCAACATTTTCACAACTTTGATGAAAAACAATCTCCACACGTAGGACCCTCAGCAAACCCAGTGGGATATATACGAGGAACCCCACACCTGTGCACATCATCGACCGTGAAAGATGAAAGATATAAAAGAAATCCTAAAAAGAGCCAGAGGAGAAAACACCTACATATAAGGGATCAACAGTAAGAATGACAATGTCAGGACTTCTTTAACATGTTGAAAGAAAGCGGGGAAAGTTAGTGACCTTTGAATCTACTACCAGGGAAATCATCCTTCAAAAATAAAGGGGAACAAAAAGCCTGTTAACAGAATCTATTACCAAAGAACTTATTCCTCAAGAATAAAGGGACATGAAACATTTTCAAATTATATAAGCTGAGATCATTTGTTGCCAGCAGACTTGCACTATAAAAAATGGTAAAAATACTTCTTCAGGCTGAAGAGCAATTATAATAGGTAGCAACCTGGATCTTTAGAAAGAATTCCAGGACTGGTGAATGTGGGCATACATAGAAAACACGATTTTTTATTTTTCTTAATTTTTTAAAAGTAAGTTGACTTTAAGATAAAAACTACCACACTGTATTGTGGAGTTTATTTCATATGTGCTATTGAAATATATGGAAACCCTGGTAAACATCTTACACTGTACCTAAATTTTAAAATATTAACTCAAGATTGGCTGCGACAAATTAAGATACACACTGTAGTTCTAGAGCAATGCCTAGGAAGTAATTCAAGCCAAATTAGTTAAAAATCCAACAGAGGAACTAAAATGGAATATTTATAATTACTCAAACCAAAAGAAAACAGGAAAAGAAGATCAAATAAAAAAGATCTGAGGTTAATAGAAAAGCAGCACTAAGAAGGTAGACTTACACCAAGCTAAATTAATAATTACAATACAAATGAATTGGCCAAAATATTCAAATTAAAATATAGAGATTGTCAGATGGATTAAAAGAAGCAAGACCCGTAGTCATGAGACCATTCCTAGACAATAACTCACTTTGATCTTAACGTCCTTTAGTATTTCTGCACTTTAAATCTCCATTAATAGTTTTTCTGTGTGTCTTTTTCTAAAAGAGTGACATGAACGTTAGAGAGAATGTAGGTGTCTGGAAATTGGTGTTGGGATAGCTGGAATGATTAGAAATGCGGAGAACTGAGTATCCTTAGGAGCCAGTTTATGGAGCTCATTGGTAATAGGTGCCTCCGCAGGGGGAAGACCTTCATTTTAATGAAGTTTCACTTGGCAGATGTCCCCTGAGGAGAGTCTACACCTGCCCTTCTCTTCGTCCTTGTATTCTCAGAAATGAGACCTGAGTGGGCAGGAACATGTTCCGTGGATCTCTTAGCCTGCGGTACAGTTTTCCATTTTGTCCCTTTTTTGCACTGGGATCAAAACCTGTATTCTCACTCGGTGAATTTTTATTTTATTTTTATCCCAAGGAGTTGACATAACCAAGTATGGAGGCTGAACTACAACTCACTGTGGCTCGTTCTCATCCATGTTTAATGGAGTGTCTACATTAAAGACCCTGCTAGGCTATCCTGTTTCTCTAACATTTCATTAATTCTTTGGGGAGGGTTTAGGGAAGAGAGAGTGCTCTGAACTGAATGTTTGTGCCCCCCCCCCCAAATTCGTATGTGGAAGTCACAATCCCCAACATGATGAGGTTTGAAGGTGGGCCTTTGGGAGATGATTAGGGTTAGGTGAGGTCATGAGGCTGGAACCCCATGATGGGATTAGTGTCCTTACAGGAAGAGAATGTGAGGACACAGCAAAAAGATGGCGACCTGCAGACCAGGAAGAGGTCCTCACCAGATGTCAAATCTGCAGGTGACTTGACTTTGGATTCCAGCCCCCAGGACTGTGAGAAGTCGAGGTCTGCTGGTTAAGCCGCCCAGTCTATGGTGTCTGCTGTAGCAGCCTGAGCTGAAACAAGAGCTAGACCATTCTTCTAAATTTGATTCATTTAAAATGACTTATTGATCATTTCTACTTACAAAGTAAATTATGCTCATTTTAGAATTTGAAAAACTTACAAAAAAAATCAAAATTACCATCATGTCATCACACTGGTATAATTCTTAGCAATATTTTGGAGACATAAATATAAAAGTATACACACACAGTTACATCACACTGCATATATAGCTACATGTACTTTTTTTTTTTTAGGTGAGGAAGATTGGCCCTGAGCTAACATCTGTGCCAGTCTTCCTCTATTTTGTACGTGGGACGCCACCACAGCATGGCTTGATGAGCAGTCCGTAGGTCTGTGCCCGGGATCCAAACCCACTAACCACAGGCCACTGAAGCTGAGCACGTGAACTTCACCACTATGCCACTGGGCTGGCCCCACACATGTACATTTTATGCAAAGTATATCATGAATATTTACCACTTAATGTTTACTCAAAATATTATTCATTAGACTTTTATGTAGGTATATGATAGTTTGATTATATTTTTCTCTCTTGGATATTTTCTCACTGTTCCTATTCTAACCCTATTATTTAATATAGAAATGAACATCACTATATTTAAAATACTGAATATCTCTCTGACATTTATATTACTTATAATTTTAATACTTTTATTTTATATTACGTTGCATATGTAAAATGCAGATATGTACAATTTTAAAAATAAAAATATTATTTAAAATTATCATTTAAAATAATATTTATTTAAAAATAAAATAAGAGCATCCATATACCCACTACACAGCTTAACATACAGAATATTTTCAGTATATATGAGATTCTCAATGTTCATCTTTTCAAATGCATCTGCTTTCCTCCATCCTCTCCTCCACCCAGGTAAAAGTTATCCTAAATTTTACATTCACCATTCCCTCTTTTTTAATGATGTTGTTGCATATGTACATATGTTGTTGCATAAGAATTTCTTGTTCAGCTTTTCTGGTTTTGACTAACAAATAAATGGAGATATGCTGTGCATTTTCTTCCAGAACTGGTTTTTCACACCTTTGGTTTTTGAGAATCATCTAAGATAAGAAGTATACCTATAGTTTGGAAACTTCCACTGACGTTCAATATTCCATTTTAGGGCTATCATCTCTTAATAGACCATCTGTTGACAGGCATTTGGGGTTTACCCACTTTTGCTCTTAGGGATACTGGTGTTTTGCACATTCTCGTGCTGCTTTCCTGTAAACAAGAACGAGAATTCTCCTCAGGTAGTGCTTTCAAACTGGAGTTTGACCCATTAGTAAATCATTAGATCAATGTGCCCAATGATGAAAATATCCTTAAAAAAAATGAAGTTCAATAAAGGAGAAAGGGAAGGGAGGGAAGGAAAAGGAAAAAAGAAAAATATCAGGTTGCATTGCACAAAGTAAGAGTAAAAAGCATTTTGTGAAACTTTTATATTGGATCTCTGTGTTCTGGATTTTGATATTAAATGTATTTCTAACTGTGCCTCATAATAACAAATGGTTGAAAGCTGCAATTTGAGAGTATATACTTTAGAGCAGGATTTCTGGCCTCACCAAAAAGAAATGCAGATGTTCAGTTTTGTTAGGCAACAAAAGGCGCGTTGCTGTGTAACTGTATCAGCTGCACCCATCAGAGGTGGCATGAGAGCTTGCTCTGTCTAGATCCTTGGCAACCACTTCAAAGGTATAACAATAAAGCACTGTAAGAACAATAACTATGTTTCACTGGCTTCCAGGAATTGGCATGAGTGAGCTCACCTCTCAAGCAAAGTCAGCCATATCAGGATCTCTAAAGACCCCAGATAAAATGTTTTGAGTATAAAGTACTTTTAAAAGAATCATTTCAGTTATTCTCCTGGGGGAACAGCAGAATGTGAGTTACTTGAGAGAAGGCATTCTGTTTCATGGTGTGACCTGGGACTCTGGGGACAACACCTAGCACATAGGAGGAGTTCAAGTCACACGAGTGGAACGAATGATCGTGTGCTTTTCACTTGGCAAGTGTTTACTCTATGAATATAAGGTGTTACCCTGGCGATGAGAATGGTCCAGGCAAACCTATCCTTATCCTTGATCTGACTAAGTGGTGAAGGGTTGTAAAACACACCATTGATATATGTTGGACACTTACTGAGTGCAGCATCTTCACTAAGCATAAGCACCTTGCAGTTTCTCGTGACCATTTGAACAGCTTGGGGAGTGTATACAATACAGATTTTCCACCAACTGCCAGGTTGCTTTGGATTCCACCATGAAAATTTGGCCTGGATATAGAAGAGTGGCTAAATTTAGAAACACATTTACAAATACGCTTTTCCAAAGAATCTTGACTTGGGGAGTGGGAGAGAGCTATCAACCAGGTCAAGCATTTGGCTGGATCAAATTGTGTGTATTCTCTCAGCTTCGTTCCTAAAGAAGGTAGCATGCAGGGTGTCCCCCTACTGCCACAACCGACCCCTCAGGGCTCTGATTTCTGCAATGACAAGCTTGCTCTTGGCCTTCAACAAAGAGCGTTACCTTGTAATGTGCGTTCATTTGAAATGATCCACTCAAATACACTCTAAAAGTACAGTCATCCAACTCTTTTTAAAAACTCTTCAGCATTGAGCTAACTATTTGAAAACATGCTTTATTTGTGCCAAACTCGTGTTTATTATGCATTTTCCTGTGTCATCACAAAGGTACCACCAACAGGACTCAAGAGACCATTCCACAGCAAGGGTAAAGCCTGTTGAGAGCTAAATTCTGCTGGAAGATAGGAGGTGGTGATGTTTCACGCTCCAGGGCCAGTGTTGGTCCAGATGGCAATTTTTCTTCAGTGTGATCCAAAGTGACACGTCCAATTCTCTTTCCCAACTCTCTAGTTTTTCCAGGGGAAGAATGTGGTTTTGCCCTGCTTTTAGCAAACTAATGTTTCTGTGCTTTTGCTTTGCTAATGTATCTGAAAACATATATACTCTTTTGGGAAAAAAAAAAGCCATTTCTGATTCATTTGGCTAAAGCATGAATTTTTCCAAATACAATAAAAACCTTTTTATGAAATACTTTCTTCTACCATAGATTCCATCAGACCATGGAGTAACCTTCTCTCTGATGCACAGTAATGCACATGGTTTTCTCCTGACCCCTGTCTTCTGATGTGTTCATTTGAGAGGAGATCTCCACCTGCCCCACTACCTGGTTGGAATCCTGAACCTTTCCCAAGAGGGGCCCTGCTCCCCCTCATGGTAGAGGATAGTGAGGAGCTCCCCAAAAGAAAGTATGTGGGAGAAAGTGGTCAGGAGCTGGATCAAGAAGAGGTCTGGTTCCATAGGGCTGTTGAAGGTCAAGTGATGGCGGGAGTAAGTAGGAAGAAGAGCTGAGATCGGATTCCAACCAGAGCAGAGTTGTACCAGACTGGATGCCTATGGAGAGGTATAACTAGGGTTACTGAGGGACATGTAATGGGAATTGAGTGACTGTTGGTGCATGGCGATGGAAATAGGCCTTCAAGTTCTATGTCTGCCGAAGCTGGGCAGGCCCCAGTGGAATCCAAGGAGAAGAGTGTGAAGGTTTGAGTGGAATTTCTACAGCATATCAGAAGTGAAGCAAGGCATGTTAATCTTAAGAGGAACTTACAAAGAGTGGATCCGTGGTACAGCTCAGACTCAGCTTAGAGACACAGGCCTCTCAACAGTGCAGATTCCTGAAGTCTCCATCCATAACTTGTCCTGGGCCTTCATGCCTCTGTGTTTGGGTAATTTTAATCCACTTCCTCAATCTCCATCAACCTGGATTCTATACACAGTCACTCTATGTTCTTGTTGATGGAATTCTGAGAAGTAAAGAGCAGCAGAGAAACCAAATTGGTATAGAAACTCAGACAGTTTAACTCACTTTTGGTTAAAAACAGATGGAGAAAACCCTCCAAGGGCTCCCTAAAATCAGACATCAGCTGCAAACTGGTTAGGAATTTTGTAGGAATGTCCTTTGCAATCAGAAGTAGAATGTGTAGAATTAGGATTTGTGGCTCTAGGCCAAGCTCGCGGTATCCCGTTTCCCACAGCACGACAAGCTCATATAGGCAACTGACATACATCAGAGTAACGTGATACATGGGTACAGTGCTGTGAGCTCTACACCTGCGACACTTCAGTCATGCCATGCACACCCCTGTGGGTGGGAATATCAGTTACCAGAGAGCAGGACTCATTCTGGCTAATCTACAACCCACACGGAGTCAGAAAATGGCACCCAGCTCATCTCTGCCCTTTCCATTGAGTCAGGTGGCATTCTCTGGAGGCTGGCCTTCCAGATCTTCTCTTCTCCCCGCAACTGCCCAGGTCATCCCTTTCTCCTCCCAGCCGCAGGGCTGGTTATTGAAGTCTGACACACAGTGAGGAAACACGGGCCAGGTGAATTTCCCCTGACAGCAGCCCTCTGACGAGTGCTCGCCTCCGCTCCTGGCTCCAACAAGGACCCTCCCTGGGGAAGAACTCAGAGGACACTGGTTGGACTCTTCCCCAGAGCAGAGTGCTTCTCAACACTTAATTCTATTGGTTGACACAAATTCTAACCAGTCTACCACAAAACAAAGATACCACTTAGTACCAAAGCTTGAGGACATCTCAAAGTTCATGACAAAACCACCCTCTGTGCTGTAGAGGGGATTACCTCCCAGGCATGTCAGGGCCACGTAGTTTTAAGCTGAGTCTGTCACTATGGTCGCCAGCCACTCAGTGGTGGAGCTGGTCCTCAGGTCAGCCGTTCTGGGTAACTTATACCATCTGCTTCCTGGTGGAAGAGACCAGCAGGCAGCCGGGCTCCCTGAATCACAACCAGACAGGGAGTAGACCTGGGAGCATCAAGTGCCCAAGCTGCTGGTGGCCCTGCATCTTTGCTATGAGCAGGGAGCTGTGGAGCCTGGCAAGGAGTGGAAGTCTACAGGGCAAGGAAGGGGCAGCCCAGTGTGGGGAGCCAGGGCCCAGGGAGGGTGAGGGGGCATTTTTAGGGAGGGAGCAGCAAAGGGCAAATAGTGAATGTTCAGGTAGGGTGAGCAGGTCATCCCGTGGAGGGGGCTTGACTTGGACGGATAGAACCCCAGTGGGGTGAGGAGGGCATCCAAGTGTCCATGTGTGGGGATGGCTCAATGTTGTGTCAGAACCACAGGGGAGTGAGGACAGTGGGCCCAGGAAGGGCCAGCTAGTTCGAGGTGAAAGAGGAGGACGTCCAGGTCGGCTGGGGGTGGGCTGGCACAGAGCATTGGGGAACAGGCAGGGCGAGGAGCAGGGCAAGGAGATGGCCTCATGCAGGGCTGTGGAGACCACCACCCGACTCCCCTGAGGAAAGGCTCACTGCCCAGCTGTGGGGGGAAGTGTGCCAAGGCAATGGCCGCCACTCCTTCAGCCTCTTCTCAGGCTCCAGAGCTGTCCTGATATGAGGGAACACTCTTCCTGAGGGGGTCACAGCCAGTGACTTGGCCACACCAGCGTGTAGAGGCCAGGCACTGTGATTCACCCAAGGTAAGGTCGTTGGGTAAATATTTGCTCCAGAGCTGTCTGTGGGTGCACTAAGATTCTACCAGGCTTGCATGGCAACCTCTCCCACCACACAATCCCACTTTCTCCTCCTTTCTCTCATGGATATGGATTTCTAATAAACATGTGGACTCTGAAGTCCCAGCCACAACGTGGTCTATGGGGATGGTCCATGGGAGGGTCTGACCTGAGGTGGGCGAGGTCTTCCAAAGAACTGGGTGCCTGGTGTGGGCATCACTACAGAGTAGGACATGGCCTCCACACCATGCTGCTGCCTGGACCAGTGTGGCAGATGGGGAGTGGGGCAATGTTCCCTTGGGGTATGTGGAGCTTGAGGGGGTGAGGAGGGTGTCCTTGTGGGGGCCAGGGTTAAGTGACATTGGGACTGAACACATCAGGAGTACACACATCAGAGAAAGCTGTTACAAATATGGAAACATGGAAAAGGAGGAAATGAGAATGAATTGGGTACTGGATTATGATAAGTATCCGTGTGGACTCAGAGATTTCAATGTGTGAAGAAGTACATAGAAACATATGTGCACCTGTGTGTGCATATAGCTGTGTATGTAGAGCCACAACTATAGCTGAACACTTCAATACCCATCTCTAATTGATGGAACAATAGATAGAAAATCAATGATAGAGAAGACCTGCTCAACATTATGAACCCACTCAAGCTAATAAAACACTCCACACAATAACAGCACAATGCAGCATCTTTCCACTTGCACAGGGAACATTTACCAAGATATACCATATTCTGGGCAAAAGGTAAATTTGAAAAGACTCAAATCATACAAGTTTGTTCTGTGAAGAAAAAAAATGTATTAACTGAATTATTAATAGCAGAAAATTCATAGCAGAAAGATATCTTAAAAATCCCCAAATATTTGAAAAGGAGTTAATATTTCTCATTAACCCTGTGCCAAAGAATGAATCAAGCAGGAAATAGGGGATGTTTGTAATGGAATGACAGGAAGATAAGTCCAAACTAGCTGGATGCAGTGATGGACAGATGGGGCAGTTACCCCAGTAAGTGCCCACATTAGAATAAAAGAAAGGTCTCCATCAATGGCTTCAGCTTCCAGGTTAGGAATCTAGAAACCGGAGAGCAAAGGAAACAAAAGTAAGCTGAAGAAGGCAAACACCATTAATTGGAGTGGAAATTAGTGAAATAGAAAACAGAAAAGCGAGAGAAAGATGAATGAAACAAAAGGCTGGTTCACTGAGAAAGTCAATAAAACTGATAAGCCTCCTGCTAGGTTGATCAGGAAGAAAAGAGAGGGAGAAGACACAACTTACCAATATTGGGAATGACAAAGGAGAAAGCACTACGGATCCTACAGACATCAAATATACTACAAGAGACTATTATAACCAAATTTATGACAACACATTCAACAATTCAATGAAATTAAAAAATAAACCCCTGAAAGAACCCTACAGCCAAAGTTCGCTCAGGAAGAAATAGATAACCTATTAAAGAAATTAAGTTTGCACTACAAATCTTCCTACAAAGAAAACTTCAGGACCTGATGGCTTCACTGGTGAATTCTACAAAACATTTAGGGAATAATAGCAACTTTACACAAATTCTTCCAGAAACTTAGGAGGAGGCAGAACTCCGCACTTCATTCTATGAGACCAGCATTGCTCTGATACAAAAACCAAAAACAAGAAAAGAACTCACAGACCAACACTCTTCATCTAAGTAATGCAAAATATCTAAATACAATATTAACAATATATAAAAATAAATAATATAATCATGATAAAATGAGGTTTAGCCCAGGAATACAAGGTTGTTTTAACGTCAGTCAATGCAATTCACCTTAGTAATAAAGAAAAGAAAAGAAAATATATATGACTATCTCATAGATGCAGAGAAAGCATTTGAAAATACCTAACATCCATTCTAATAAACACTCTCAACAAACTAGGAATAGAAATGAACTTTCTCAACTTGATAAAGAACACCTACTTAAAACCTACAGTTGACATAATTGCCAATGACAAAAGACTGAACACTTTCCCCTAGGTTCAGAAAAATGGCAAGCACCTCTGCTCTCACCACTTTTATTCAACATTGCATTGAAAGTTCTAGCTAGTGCATTGATAAGAAAAGAAATGCATGACATCCAGACTGGAAAGGGAAAAGTAAAATTGTCTTTATTTGCAAACAAGATGATTATCTATGTAGAAAATCCTACAAAATCCACAGAAATGCTGTTATAATAAGTGAGTTTTAAAAGGTTGAAGGATACAAGATAAATATATAAAAAATCAGTTATAGCCTGTATAATAATGAGGGACAATCAGAAATTGAAATTGAACATACGATGTAATTCATAATTGCATCGTCAATGTAAAATTCTTAGGGATAAATCTGTGAACAGATGTGCAAGACCTGTACACCAGAAGTTACAAAACATTGCTGAGAGAAAATAAAGACGAACTCCCAAAACTCAAAAATAAGAAAACAAACAACCAATTAAAAAATGGGCAAAAGATTTGAACAGTTATGTCACCAAAGAAGATATATGGATGGAAAATAGGCACATGAAAGATGCTCAACGTCATTAGCCATTAAGGAAATGCAAATTAAACTATAGTGAGTGCTGCTCCACATCTATTAGACAGCTCACATTAAAAAGGCTGACCTCGCCAATTGTGGATGAGGACACGTGGGACGGACACTCACGTGTGGATATTGAAGTCAAACCCACCAGTATCCAGGACTGTGGCCTTCAGCATGATGACCATGGCCCTATCTAAAGATTGAGAATTGGATATTTCCTCTTAAATATCAACAAACCCAAGAGCCAGAGCCTCTCCATAAAGCCACGAGGATATAAAGAGAGAGGCCCCTTCTTTGCTGTGTCCCCCAGGCTCCAGGGGAGGCCCCTCCTCTGAGGAGCAGAACTGCTTTTATTAAGAAAGAACAACATCCATTCTTCATTTTCAAAATGATTTCTCAACTACATGCCAAAAAGCATCACATTGCAACAACTGGGAGTGAGGAAACTGCCCAAATTGTGGGATTTTAAAAGCCTTGAATCTGTTGGTTTCAGGGAAGTGAAGAGGCAAAGGAGGGTAGGCCATTAAAAGCTGCAAAAGAGGGTTGCAGCCTGCAGCAGCAGCTTCGCTATGCCAATAAGAGAGACTTAATTACGATTTATGGTCCATCTGAATGAGATGGAAACCATATGTGCTTACAAGTTCTCGCAGAAGTTGCAGGTAAGTTATTTAAAATCTGCTTTTCTTAAACTGTCCTCTCAAAAGAGAAGAGCCCTTGGGATCCACGTCAAGTGGCACTTATGAAGGATCTACAGCGAGCCATGCCCTAGAGTAGGAATTTACCATAGTAATTCATCATTATCACAAGTCGGGAAGTTCTAAATTGTTGCCTGCATTTTGCAAATGAGGAATCTGAGGGTCAGAGAACTAAAGTGACTTGTCCAAGATTCAAGTGCGAATCCGAAGATTAAACCAATACTTTGCCGCGTGCATCAGAACTTTCTCCACTCTCCTTTGTTTCTATATTTAGACTAAGTGAAAGAGATCTGGAAAATGCATTAACCCATTTGGAGGTGAATTTGATACATTCTTATTTGTTCAGAGGGAAAGGAAAAGACTGGAATTGCAGGGTCAGGAGGAAGAACTAGAAAACCCCCCGCCTCAACTCAATTCCTTCCTCCTGACCTTCTCTTCCTTTTCTCTCAGTCCCTTTCTGGAAAGTTTGTTTCCTTACCCATAAGAATGTAATTCTCATCCTGTGCCTGGATTTGAATATTTTAATTTGTCTCCTAAAATAAAATTTGGTTCCCATGTATGTGCTTGATGAATATATCATGTATCCTCTTCAAAATGCTCTGTGGCCAGAGTTTATGCCCTATTATGCATGATCAGAAATTGATTTTCCTAGTAAACATCTTCTATTTTTCTCACCATGAAATGTAGTATAAATTAGTGTCTCCATCCTAATTTTATTTTTTCTTTTAAGGCAAGGCATTTTCACTTCCAACAGTTGAGCTTTTCAAAGAAATTTCTTAATGAACAGATTCTTTTCAAATCTTGTGCATTACTCTTTCTGATAGTAGTAACTCAAAACATTTTTCTTTTTTGTTTTGCTGAGGAAGACCGGCCCTGAGCTAACATCTGTGCCCATCCTCCTCTATTTTGTATGTGGGACCCTGCCATAGCATGGCTTGATGAGTGGTGCATGGGTCCATGCCCGGGATCCGAACCCATGCACCCCGGGCCACTGAAGCAGGGCGCATGAACTTAACCACTACACCACCAGGCCAGGCCCTCAAAACTTTTCTTATAAAGTATTTCAGAGGTTTCATGAATTCAGTTAGAGACATGCTTAGAGAAAATGCAGAGTTTTGAAAGATTCGAGAAAAAAAATCAGTCTAATTAAAAGAAGTGAAGTACTGATACACGCTGCAACAAGGGTGAACTTGAGAACGTGAGGGTGAGCGAGAAGCCAGGTACAAAAGACCATGTGTTGTGAGATTACACGTATGCGAACTGTCCAGAACAGACAAATCCACAGAGACATAAAGTGGCTGCCTGGAGTGGGGGGAGAGATGGGGAAGGAAATAGAGAGTGATTACTAATAGGTATCGGGTTTCTTTTAGAATCAAAATGTTCCAAAATTATATCGTGGTTGTGGTTGCACAACACTGAGAATAACTAAAAAACATTGACTTGTGTGGTATATGCATTATATCTCAATAAGGCTATTAAAACATTCAGTTACAAAAAAAGAGATTAGCCCTTATAATATCAGTATTTGGGGATCTACTGGAATTTCTTGAATGAAATCTAATAAGTAAAGTCTATTTAATATATGTCCATGGAGATTTGAGTTTTAGAGAAGTTTGAGTTAGTTTTCTGAAGTTTTTTTCCATTTTTACCAAATCATCAAAAGCTATGAATTCTGGTTCTGAAACTTATTGTCTGACCTTGAGCAAGTTATATAACCTTTCAAAGCCTTGCATTCTTTACTCGCAAAAGAAAGATAATACCACACCCCTCCCCCATCACACACCTATGTCAATGTGCACACACCCACACCACCAACACATATTTCTTTCTGGGAAGACTTTTCAGAAAGGCAGAAAAAAAACCCACTGTTTTTGCATACAACACACAATGAATACATGAGACATGTACACACGTGTATGCTATAAGGACTAATCAATAAAAGAAAACAACAAAAAATGTATATTGTAGCTTCTTATGAATCTTCAGGCCTTAAAGTCTCTCCAGGGATGGTCAGAGTACCCAGGGCTTCACATGGCTCATTCTCTATAGATATGGGATCCTGGAAGAGCCAAGATAATAATGGAAAAAAAGAGAAATATAGGGAGACCCAATCCACGCCATGAAAATCACCCAAATTAATGTTTTTTGTGAGGATTATGTTTATCAGCTCCACACAAGACCACAAGTTTGTTGATCAAGCAAAGTTAAGTGTATTTGATTTATTGCAAAAAAAAAAAGAAATATCACTTGGTAGAGTCTTAGCTGGCTGTGTCAGAAGTGGAAAGAAAGTGCAAGCTTAAGTGATTCTTTCAAGGTGAAAATTGATTGAGATTGGGTATTTGGTAATGTGATAATTTAGGACTGGTGGCACAATGAAGCAAGAGTTTTGGTGGGTCTTAATATGAACACTGCTGTTTGACAAATGAACTTTTTGCCCTGATGGAGAGACTTTTGCTCAGATGAGCAAATTGTTTCTTTTGGTAAATTGGTTTACAGGAATTTCTTGAAACAATCATTAAAGTTGCATTTAAAATGTCACTTGATTGAGCACAATTACTGGGAAAACCAAACAGTGTGTTACAAGACACTGGTTTGTACCAAGAGAGTCTGGGTGGCACCCAGAGGAAGTGTGAACAAACCTCAGAGTTGTTTTGATTGTGTGAATCAGCTAAATTCTGAGACTATGAAAACCAGAAATTAGACTCATAACAAGAAGGACTAGGGATGAAAAGGCGTATCACAGACAGGAACATTGTAGGCATCATAGCTGAGAGGGAACAAGTGTCTGTTAACATACAGGACCCTACACAAGCAAAAGGTAATGAAAATTTCCAGGAAATAGAGACTAAATGCATGCAGGTCTGGCCATATGGAAAATAGTCAATGGCTCTTGGTTGGAAACTACCTACTCCTTACATTTTTTTTCTTCACCTGAAGGTCTTGGGGTAAATTGTCTTCTCCAGAAAATCATCAGTTCTGGTACATTCCTGACAACCTTTGATGTAAAATGTCCTGACAGGAAGGTGGTCCATGTGATTCAGGGTAAAGCCTTGTGGCTTTTCATCTGGGAGACGTAACTCCAGGGGTCTATACTCCGGAGTTTAATTGCTCTGCTAGTGGTCATAAGCAATGGATAGGGTCCCTTCCAACATGGTTCCAAGGCCTGTTCTTTTCTTTTCATTCCTTCAAAAAGATAAAATCTCCAGATTCTGGGTCTAGTAGAAGCTTCCTTGGAGCATATGGAGAAAAGGCAGCTTGTATCCACTGGCTATGAGACTGAGGATAATGCATGAATCTTCTGAAGTAATTTACTTTGTCTGCCTGAAGTGAGGTAAAGTTGAAAACTGGGGAGATAAACATCTGTCATAGTAGTGAAAGCTGTGACAGTTTCATCTGGGGAGGGTTTATGATGCCAGAGGGTGTGGACTCATGGTCATGACTGTCAACAGTTTTCATTGAGGAAACCTAAGAGTTCCAGGTATTTTGGATGGTTTGAACTCTATAGCACCGTTGGATATCTCTATCCAAGGAGGGTGATAAGGTGTCTGAGTAAGTGGCAGGTTTTATTCAGAACTCTTTAATGACATTGTGGCACCGATTTGTTCTCTATGTTAGGAACCAGCCTAATAACATTGATTTATGTATTTTCTTTTTCTACTGTCCAAGCCATAGATCTCTGTCAAGTAAAAGTTCCAATCAGTTCTGAGAAAAATCCAACAATGACCAAGACATAGTCAAAACTCATTATACAGCATAATTGTATGAAAGCCAGGAAGGAACCCTGAGCCACAGGCTCTTGTGCATTTCCCACTTTCTCAGTTTTACAAATAACATACTGTTGACCAATAGACATGCTCCAGCATTGCGTTCTGCAATTTTAGTAAAATTTCCTCACCCATATCAATGAGTAGAATGGCCAATATATCTCTGCTGTAATAGGGAATTTCATGTAAAAATTTTTGCAAGGTTTCATGTGAGATCCTCTGACACCACCAAGTGGCTGGTCTAACTTCCCCTCAAGCTGTCCTCGTAATTTGCCACCAGATTCTTCCAATTCTGGAGCCAAATTTTTGAGTTGTGTTATCATTTGTGATATAGTTTGATTCATTTGACACAATCTGAATTTTGTCTTAGGATCCCCTCAAACCCTGGTTGACTTTTTTTTTTTTACTTTGCATACAGTAAATTTTGCTCTGGCTTTTCTATGGCTTTTGGCATTTCTATAGCATTTGACAAATATGTAAAGTCATAGGTCCACCATCCAGTACCATACAGAACAATTCCAGCCCTCTAAGCATCTCCCTGTGTGGCTTGTTTGTACTCAACTGATCCCAAACCCTGGGAAACCACTGATCTCCTTTCCATCCCTATATTTTTGCCTTTTTCAGGATGTCATTTAAATGCAAAAGAACAATATTTAGCCTTTAGGGTCTGGCTTCTTTCACTTACCAAAATGGAGCTAAATTCATTCACGTTCCTTGTGAGTCAACTGTTCTCTCCTTTTTACTGTGAGTTGTGTTCCTCTGTGTGAATATCCCATGGTTTGTTTATCGATTCTCTGTTGAGGGACAACTTGGTTGTTTCCAATCTGAGGTGTTATAAATAAAGTTGATATAAACATTTACAAACAGCTTTGTGTGGGAACATAAGTTTTCCATTCATTTAGGTAAAAATCTAGGAGAGGGATTTCTGGGCCTTATGGTAAGTGTATGTTTATCATTATAAGACACAACTGTCACCCAAGTTGGCTTTACTATTCTTGCATTCCCACCAGCAAAGAATGAGAGTTCTTGTGGGTCCACATCCATACCAGTATTTGGCACTGTCACTTTTTTTAAAAAGTTTAATTTTAGCAATAAGTATTTTTGAAAGTGTGTGTGTGTGTGTGTTCTAGATACAAGTCCTTTATTAAATATGTAATTTGCAAACAGTTTCTCCAAGTCTGTAGCTTGTCTTTTTGTTATATTTACAGTATCTATTCCAAACTAAAAGGTTTTTTTTTTTTTAATTTTCATGAAGTGAAATTTAGAAAATTTTAATTTTCTGAGTCATACCTTTGGTATTGTATCTACAAACCCATCATCAAAACCATAGTCATGAATATTTTCTTTGATGTTTTCTTCTACAAGTTTCATAGTTTTGTATTTTACATTTAGGTCTATAATTCATTAGGAATTAATGTTTGCATATGAGGCAAGGTATGGATCGGTGTTCTTTTTACTTTTGCATATGAATATCCAAGAGCTCCAGCACCATTAATTCCAAAGGTATCTTGCTCAACTGAAATGCCTGAGCACCTTTTCCAAAATTTTGTGTGAGTCTGTTTCTGGACTCTCTCTTGCTCTGTAGATTTATTTATCCATCACAGTGTCAATACCACGCTGTACTGATTACTATAGCTACATAGTAAGTCTTGAAATAGGGTCATGGGAGTCTTACAACTTTGTTCCTTTGCTTGTTTCCAGAAATATTGTGGTTATTGTAGTTTCTCTGTCTTTCTATGTGAATTTTAGATTCAGTTTATTATCTATAGAACAGACTTGCTGGAATTTTATTGAGATTGCACTGATCAAATAGGGGAGAATTGGGAAAATTGACATCTTTAAAATACCAAGTCTTCCAATCCATGAATCAGTAGTCTTCTCCTTTTATTTAGATTCTTTTTCTTTCTTTCATCAATGTTTTGTAGTTTTCAGCATACAGATGCTTCACTTATTTTGTTATATTTATATCTGAATACTCAGTTTGTTTTGGTGCTACTGAAAATGGTATTTTTAAAATTCAAATTCTATATGTTCATCACTGTGCATAGAAATATGTTTAATTTATGGGCACAGAGATGTTTATAATATCACTGATTTTAGATGTTTCTTATTTTCTAACACAAGCATTTAATACTCTAAATTTCCCTTTAAGTTCTTCTTTAGCTACACTCTGAAAATTTTCATATGTTGTACTTTCATTTAGCCTAAATTATTTTTATCTTAGTGGGGGACTTCTTTTTTGACTCATGGGTTATTTATAAGTATGTTGTTTATTTTCCATATATTCAAGGATTTTCCAAATATGCTTTTGTTTTTTTTTTTCCAGTTAATTTTGTTATGCTCTGGGAATATATTTTTCAATGTTTTCTATTATTTTACCATTTTTAGGGTTAGCTTTATGGCCCAGAATATCATATATCTTGGTGAATATTTCAACTTGAGAAAAAAATGTATTTTGTTGCTATTAGGTGGGGTCATCTATAAATATCAATAATGTCAAGTTGGGCAATAGTATTTATAGAAAAAAACATAGGAGAAAAGACTGATGAGATTCTGTTTGGTAAAATTTTCTTAAAGCAGACATAAACAAGCATAAATTATGAAACAATAAAAACTATGAACTTTTACCCTCAATAGATATCATTAAAAATTATATCACAGACTAAGAGAAAATGTTTGTAAAACAAATATCTGACAAAATGCTTTTGTTCTGAATATATAAGTAACTTACAAAGCAATGGTAAGTAAACAAATAATCCAGTACAAATACAGGCAAAGATTTTATGGGACACTTCAGGAACAACAAAAAGATGCAGAACTGGCAAATGAGCAAGTGAGAAGACCCCCACAGCATTTGTCATTAGAAGAAAGCAGATTAAGGCCACACTGAGATATCACTACTCTTCTGCTTGAATGCCCAATATTTAAATGGCTGACATATCAAGTGTGACAAGGATGGATAGTAACTTGAACTCATACACTCCTGGTGGGAATGTAAAACCATTTTGGAAAACAGTCTGGCAAATTCATAAAATATTAAACATACATCTACCATATGACCCAGTCGTTCTACTCCTAGAATTAATATATTTGAGACACAAATTTTTGGATACAAATGCTCCAAGCACCTTTTATTTGTAATAGCCAAAAATTGGAAATTATCTAAATGCCCATCAACAGGTGATGGGTAAATGAACTGTGTTGTGCTCATGAAATGGAATCCTACCCAGCTATGAAAAGGGACAAGCTACTGATAGATGCACTGGATGGATGAATCCAAAGCTGTTATGTGGAGTAAAGGAAGCCAAAGCAGGAAGGAGTATACACTGTAAGACTCCATGTACATGAAATTCTAGAAAGTGCAAGCTATTTTACAGAAACAGAAATCTAATCAATGGTTACCTAGAACAGGGGTGCTGGAGGAGTGGACTCCAGTGGGGTGATGTTGTCATGGGCGTGTACATGTTTCAGAACTTATCCAATAGCATTTTAAATATCTGCAATTCATTGTACAAAATTATACCTCCTTAAAGCTGTAAGGACATAAGATGATATACATTATGAGTCAAACAAAAGCTGATAAATGTCCTGCCATTAAACTACTTTAGTAAGAAATAGTAAAGGAAGTTCTTCAAGCTGAAAAAAAAGACCCCAAATGATTCTAGAGGTAAGCAGAGATGTTCAGGAAGGAATGAAGAATGTCAGAAATGGTAAATGTAAAAGAATATTAGCTGTCTAAACCAATAACTATAATAATGATGTGGTGTGATATTTATAAGGTATGCGGAAGTAAATCTTACATTATAACATTAGTGTGGTAAGTGGAGTTAGCTGTTGGAAACTTCTTGCATTTTCAGGCAAATATTAAAAGTACAATTTAAACATGAGTTACTTAAGGATGCATGTTGTAATCTCTACGGTAACTGCTAAAAGAATATTAACTAACAAATAAAAGAGAAAAACTGATTGATGAAAATAATTGATTTATCTGAAAGAAAATAAGAACGGTCAAACAAAGAAACAAAAACAGATGAGGAAGAATCAAATAGTAAGATGTAGACAAATACAATGATACCAGTGACAATAGTAAACTTGAAAAACTGAACAAGCCAATTTAAAAAGATAAAGATTGCCTGTATCAAAAAAACAAATGTACCCAACAGTATGGATGTAAAAGAGGGGCCATGAAAATCTCCAAGAGGCAGCTGGTGCAGCCGTGTCACATGAGAGAGTTGACTTACTAAAGGCAAAAAATATTTCTCCACTGAAGATAAAGAGGACAATTCATAAGGAAAGCAGGAAGTTACAAAACTCATGATCTTATATGCACCGAATAATATCACTAAATACGTATAAGAAAAAAATTGACATCACTAAAGGGAGAAGGGGAAATCCACAAGCATAGTTGAAGATTTTAACACATTTCTGTCAGAAGCTGATAAAATAAATAGACCCCCCAAAAAAGTGTGAAAATCTATTTGAAGGACACAATTAAATTTTCTTAACTGGCATATATACAAGAGTATACCCACAGCTACTGTATAAACTCTTTTTCCAGAGGATCAAAGAACATTTGTCAAAATTGACTAGGCCATTGAGAATGTTTCAACTAATTAAAAATAAATAAATAGTGAATAAAACCACAGAAGGAATGTTTTCCTACGCATGCAATCTCACTCCAACACAACAGAGGGATGACTAAAATGATTGCACAACACATGTCTATATTATTTATGAGAAAAAGAACTATAATGAAATAAAAAAATATTTTGAATTGAAATGTAAGGAAAATATGGTGTATCAAAACTTGTGGGAGGTAGCTAAAGCAGTGCTTAGAGAAAATTTTATAGCTTTAAGTTTATATATTTAATAAGAAGAAAAGTTTATAATAAAAGATCTAAGTTTCTACCCCCAGAAGCTAGAAAAAGAACAGCAAATTAAACTCAAAGATAGAAGGAAGGAAATTATAAACTAGAATGAGAAATTAAGCATTTTCTGTATGAGCAGATATGAGTTTGATTTTCTAATATCAAAATTTTTCTAATTAAAGAGCTACCAAACTGTTTTCTACTCACAAACTTATGTCACAGGCACAGGTGAAGCTCTGCACGGAACACATAGTGCACAGTCTGGTTGAGGAACTAAAACTGACACGTTAAAGTTCAATAAAAGCACGAGAGAATGACAATTTAAGAGATGAAATAATTTTCAGAAGACCACTGATAAACCCACAAGTCACGTGTGGATCATCTGTCCTTCCAGAGGCGGAGCTGTGTGATGAAGGCCTAGGGCTGTGGACCAGATGGACGGTCTGAGGCCGTGCTGGGTGTGCTGCGAGCTGTGTGGTCTCAGATCATTGACGAGGCCTCGCTAAGCTTCAGGGTGCCCAGGGTACACAGGTGTAACACCACCACCCAAGAACTGTTGGGACCTTCTCGTTTTTAAAAGCTAATGCACTTCATTTGATCTTCCTACTAACACACGCCCTCACTCTAGGGTGGGAAAGGTAAATTATTGTGCCATCTTAAAGAGGAAGAAACAGGGATTCAGACAGGTGAGATGAGGACCCTAGGTGTCTCGGCCGTCACACAGCCATCAGTGGTCATTGGTTAGGACTTAGGATGCAATTCGCATCCTGTTCCTTCCCATCACAGCGATAAGTATGCAGGGTTCAGAAGAGGTGAGGAAGCTGCGAATTGGAGAATATTTATAGGGGATTGTGGAAAGTGTCGGCTTGAGCTGGGCTAGAAAGCTGGTAGATGTTTGAGGAGGAAGAGCGTGAAGCAGCTTATACAAATGCACGTGGGACCCAAGTACGAGGCACGTCAGCTCATTTTTCACACCTGGCATCCTAAGACATGCAAATAAATTGTTTGGGTTTTTTTTCTTTTTAAAACATTACTAATTAGGTACAGCTCTGAGGTTTAATTGTCACACACTTTTCACCACCAACTACGTTGTTAATTACAACACTGGCCCAAATATGTGTTCTATAACCCCAAGAGGGACTTGACTAGAGAACACAAATTAAGTTGTGGTATCTTTACACACTAATATGTAAAAATACCAAAGGCGAAGGGAGGCTGCGGGCAGCTGGGCCCACAGACCAGAACCGATGGCCTCTAGGGTTTTTTACAGTGTGTGAACCTGACCTTGGCCATTTTTACTCACAAAGGTAACCTGTGTCAACAGAGGGTGTCAATCTTGCTTTAATATGGCACTGAGTCCCTTCGCACAGACTCTTCAGGATACCATGCCACGCCACAAGTAGCAATAAATAACAGCTCTATCACTATTGTGAAATGCAAATCCTAGATTTTCAAGTGTTTTTCAACATAAAGTCATGGGAATGGAAGTTCAAGCACCAAAACAAAGTTATATAAGAAGATAATAAATTAAACATGTCGAGCCACAGATGCAGGGGATAAACAAGCACACATGGGCTCACACGCCCTCCCGCCGGCCGCGGCCACATCAGCAAGGACCTCTACCACAGTTTATCTAGAATTTACTTAGAATGCGTAACTCCAATGCCTCGCAAATCACTGCTTAGGCGTTTTGACAAGAGTTTAGATAACCAGAGAGCAGTAACTGTCGTAGCTCACTTTTTCATAATTGGCTCAGCAGACACAGGAAAAACACTGAAAGTATTTTGCAGTCGAGGCTGCAGCAATTAGGGCTATAATATCATGCTCACAATTGTCACAGTTTTCATGACTGAGGGAGACAATGCCAGGAAAACGATTCATGGACTAACTGTCAAAGAATGTTTATTAATTTTTGCCTCCTCCTGTGCTCCAATATATAAAACTTTTAGCTGCTTTGAAGTGATGACATTAGTTTTATAAAATTTCAAAGTAGTGGTGAAGTTTTTCCAGTCCCTGCCCTGACACTATGTGCTGTTTGACCTTGGGAAATAATTTCTAAAACGAAATAATAATAGTGCCTGCTTCATAGGAATGTCATGAATATTTATGGAAATAATACATTTAAAACCCTCAGAGTGTGGTGCTTTCTAGTTAGAAGAGGTTTATTGATTCAGCGTCCTTCAGGTCACAATATTATGCATGATCAGTTTTCTTCTTCAGTCACTCACTTTTGTTAAGTTATACTTTCCTATGTAAAATAAGCCAGGATACAGGGAAGCTAGAGTGTTGGGGTGGGAAGTGGATATTGCAACTTTAAATAAAATGATCAAGACTTGGGAGTGAAGATGTCCCTTGATGGTCATATTTAGAAAGCCTGGGAGTGGTCCATGCAGACCCTGGATATTACAGGTGGGAAGGAGAGCAAAGGTGAGGCTCTAAGGCAAGTGCATGCTTGTTGTTAAAGTCAGAGGGTGGAGGATCACAGGGCTAGGGCGAAAAGAACAAGGGACGGGCACAGTGAGAAAAGGTGCCCTTGCAGAACAAACAAAAAAAAGAAGACATAGTCAAAAATGGAACATGAAGGTGTGGTCAGAGTTAAGGTAAACCATTCTACCCCTACATGTGAAGGGAGAAGAGAAGATACAGTTACTGGGCCAGACGAGCCCCATGGCTTCTGGTGAGTCACTGGGTAGGACCTGTGGTCACAGGGAAGAACCTGCCCTACCAACCTTTGACGTAAGAGGGAGGGAGAAAGATCAAAATCCCACCTTCATTCTTCTGTTCTTCTTCCACACCCCAATTTCCTGTGGTGGCCCATATTCTAACCATGAGGGTGAGTGACCCTATAGATAAAGGTCATAAAGTTCAGCCTCCTGGGTACATAATGGGGTGTCAAAGAGTGAAGAGCTGATCGAGAGAGACAAAAACAAAAGACCCAGCATTAGAAACTAGAGAGGTTATGGGGAGAGGGTTACAATACACAAGGTCTAGTAGAACCTGTGATGGGTTTAACTTCAGTGAAAGGAGAAGCTGTAGGAACCCAAGCCAGGAGAGTGAGTGCATCCAACTGAACTTTCAGCAAGATCATTCTGGCTGCTGTGTTGAAAAGACAGAAGTGAATAGAGGATGAAGCAAGGAGAACACATAGGCGGCTGTTACAGTAATCAAGTAAGAAAAGATTATGATATCCAGAGATATCCAAGATGGCTTGGAGCAGGTTGTTAGCAGTGAAAATACAAAGAAGTGGAGATTCTCAAAATATTCTAAAGGCAGCACCCACTGGATTTGCTGATGGATTGGATCTGAGTGATGAGAGAAAGAAGGGAGTGAAATAATGACACCAGGATTGTTGACCTAAGCAACTGGAGGGAAGAAGTCATTTACAAATGTGAGAACTCTGCAGGATGAGTTGGCTTGGAGGGAAGATCAAGAGTTTAGGTTTGGACATGTTAAGTCTGAACTGGTTTGATATCCAAGTAGAGATTTTAATGAGGCAATTTCATGCAGGCCTGAAGTCCAAGGAATAAGCTGGGAGTTGAGATATGAATTTGGAAATGACCAGTGAGATGGAAACTAAATTCATTAGATTGGGGGGGGTGTATTTGTGTGTGTGTGTGTGCCTAGCACACAGTCACCACTCTACAGTGTTTGATATTGTTCTTATTCCTAATCTTTTTTATCCCCTTCACTCTCCTGATTTAGGATCTATCCACTCTATTTCTTTACTGTTTTACCTTTATATTTTGTATGACTATACCTTAAACTACAGCTTAAGCAGAACTTCTGGTCTAGATAAGATGGTATAGAACTGTTTCTTCCTGCTCTTACCAATCAGTATGACTAGAAACCCTGAAAGTAATGCAAGAAAGGACTAAAGGAGAACCCTGAAAGGTGGTTGGAGAAAGGTGAACTGGTTTGTTACCCCAGGACTGGAGGAACAGCAGCAGGGTATCTTATATCTCCCCACCCAGTAGAAGAATTTCCAGACCCCCAACCTACAGCAGAACAAAGCTGAGGTAGGCTGGATCTTCCCCCAGTTCTGACAGAATCCCTGTGACACACCAGGTGAGCATGGTACCACCACTGGTGAGGAGACTGACTGGGAGCCCTGCTAGCAACTAGAGGCCAGAGGAAGCACCCTGCCTCCTCACTGCCTGACATGCCCTCTCCAAGAATACAGGGCAGTCTTGTGATGCTAGCAAGAGGGACCCACCACACCAAGTGGCCAGGCCCAGGAGACTCTGGGTCTCCCAGGCCTGAGGCTCTCCTCCCTCACCCAGATACATGAGGGGGTTAGAGGGTCACCACGATGGGGCTCCCACCACAGCAAACACCGGCAAGGGAAGCACCTTTGTCCCAATGGATCTGAGAATTCCCTTCCTCTCTCAGACACCCAAGTGACAAACACCATCATTTCAAGATCCAGGAAAACCTCAGCTTGAATAAGAAAAAACCACCAGTGGATGCCAAGATCAAGATGAATTAGATTTTGGAATCATCTGACAAGGATTTTAAAGCAGCGGTCATAAAAAATGTATATATTTCAACAATCCATTACAAATTCTCTTGAAACAAATGAAAAAATAGAAAATCTCAGCAAATAGGAGTTTATAGGCCTTCAGTCTCAATGTCTGTTATTAAGTTGCATGTGTAAAACTTCATAGGTATCAAAGTCTGTCATTTTCTAAAATTTTTAGCTGCAGAGCCCCGCCATCTCTCTATTTTTCTTTTTTTTTTTTTTTTTTTTTTTGGTGGGGAAGAGCAGCCCTGAGCTAACATCTGTTGCCAATCTTCCCCTTTTTGCTGAGGAAGACTGGCCCTGAGCTAACATCCGTGCCCATCTTCCTCCACTTTATATGGGACGACGCCACAGCATGGCTGACAGGCAGTGCACGTCCGCGGGCGCCTGGGATCCGAACTCGCGAACCCCGGGCTGCCAAGCGCGGACTAAACCGCTGCGCCACGGGGCGGCCCCTCTCTATTTTTCTTAATATAAAACCTTGCATAGAATTTTAAGACATAAGAAAAATAAGACTGGTGCTGTCTTTGGTTGGAGCAGATGAACAGACCGTCTTCTATCCAACCTTCTTGAGCTCTACCTGGGGCACCAGTGTAGTCCCTTCTGTGGAACCCTAAATTCTGTATATAAGGGGAAAATGATCTCAACTTAATTTTACACACATAATGCTGAATTAGTAGAAATTTCAAAAAAAAGAAAAAAAACGTTTCAGAGTGAAGACGCCCAGCAGCAGTGGAACTGGATCTATAATTTAACATTAAGTTAGTGACTGGCTTATTGAAACACCAGCTCATATGTGATAGACATTATGTATGAATAAATAATCATAGCTGAACTTAAGAAAAGATAGTCTCAGAAAAGACATAGAAGTTATAAAACAGAACCAAATGGAGATTATAGAACTGAAAAAAAAATAATAAAAAAATCCACTTGATGGGCTCAATGGTTCAGTGGAGATGACAGAATGAGTAGATGCAAGGACAGATAAATAGAATTCACCCAATCTGAACAGAGAGAAAGAAGACTGAGGAAAAAATGAGTAGTCTCAAGGACTGGTGGGACAATAATAGAAGATCCAACACTCGTGCCATTAGAGTCAAAGAAAAGAAAAAAAAAGTGGAACTGAAAGAAAACTCAAAGAAATAATGACATCCCAAATTTGGCAAAAAACACAAACTTACAGATTCAAGAGAATAAGCCATCCAAATAGAATATACCCAAAGTAATCCACACCCAAACACATCATAATTAAAATTTTGAAAACTGAAGGCAGAGAAAACATCTTGAAAGCAGCCAGGGAGAAAAAACTCATTGCTTGTAGGAGAACATCAGTTCAAATGCCAGTGGATTCTCCTCTGAAACAGTGGAGGTCAGAGGAAGGAGCACAATATTTTTTCTTTTCTTTCTCTCTCTCTCTCTCATTTTCTTTGGCACAACACTTTTTAAGTGTCAGAGGGAAAGAACTCTTAGCTGCAAATTCTATACCTGAAAAAAATAACCTTGAGAAATTATATGGAAATAAAGACATAGTCAGATGAAAGAAAAGTTAAAAGAATTTATTGCTAGCAAATCTGTTCAAAACTGGCTAAAGGAAAATTTTCAATCATAAAGAAAATAATAAAAAAAGAATCTTAGAGTGGTAGAATGGAAGATGGAACAACAGAAAGAACAGAAATATGGGAATCTACACCAAACCATTTTCTCATGAGTTCTATAAATTATATTTGATGATTATAACACAAATTATAACTCCATCTGATAATCAAGAAAATGATTTTTAAGGTAAGGAAGGCAAAGGGATGTAAATGGAAGTGAGGTTTCCACATTTCACTCCAAGTGGTAAAATACTGATACCAGCAGATTATTATAAGCCATCTCTGCATATTGATACCCAGAGCAGCCACTATGAAAACTATGCAAAGAGATACACACAAACATACTATAAATAAATTAAGATGGAATGCTTCAAGTAACACAAAGAAGGAAGAAAAAAATTAACAGAGGAATAAGAAACAAGAAAACAAATAGAAACCAAATCATAAAATGACAGAGATGAGCCCTAACATAGAAATAATTACATTAAGTTTAAATGGTCTAAAGACACTGATCAAAAGACAAAGATTGGCAGAGTGAATAAAGAAATCACCACCCAACTAAATGCACTTTATAAGAAATTCACTTCAATTTCAACAACATAGCTACCTTGAAAGTAGAAATATGGAACAAGATATACCATGCAACAGTTAATTTTAAAAGCAGAAGTGGCTATATTAATATCTGAAAAAGCAGGCTTCAGAGCAAAGAAAATTACTACAGATAAAGAGGGACATTACATAAATGATAAAAAGATCAACCCACCAGGAATTCATAGTAATCCAAAACATGTATGCACCAAACAACAGAGCCTCAAAACACATAAATCAACAATTATAAGATGAATAAGTACAGCATGGTTACCTAAAGTACAGCATGGTGATTACAGTTAATAATACTGTATTGTATACTTGAACTTTGCTGAAAGAGTAGATTTTTAGCATTCTCACCACAAAAAGAAAAAGGTAAGTATGTTAGGTGATGAATGTGTTAATTAATTTGATTGTGGTAAGCATTCCACGAAGTATGTGTATACCAAATCATCACATTGTACACTTTAAATATATACAATTTTATTTGTCAATTATATCTCAATAAAGTTGGAAAAGTAGATTAAAAAACCACAACTGATAGAGCTGAAAGGAGAAATGGGCAAGTTCACAGTCATAGTTGGAGACTTCAATATTTTCCTCTTAGCAACTAATAGAACTAAAAGAAACACGGCTAGGGTGTAAAAGATCTGAACAACATAACCTCTCTTTCATATTTACCATCTCATTGTATCTCTGGCTACCTCTTGTGTAATTTCTTCAGAGCAAGCTTCCATTTTATTAATCTCTCCTCACTCATTTTAACTAATCATTGAGTTTAATTATAGTGATTATATTTTTATGCCTAAAAGTTCTATATTTTTAATTGTGTCTGGGTTTTTTTCTATAGCCTTTTCTCCTTGGTCTCAGTGTTGTTTTCATTTCTGTGACTCTATTTCACGGTGGTATTTTTTTCAGTGTTTTTGGTAACTTTTAATTGTGAGGTCACATGTGGTTCAACTTAATATGTAGGCACACTAAATGGGCTGAAAAAATGTTCTCCCTCAGAGAAAATTTGCATTTGCTCCTCTTAGGAGCCAGAGAGCTTTTCTGGTTTAGGGACAGTCTTGGAGGTTCAAATCTTAGCATAGGACCCCATGTTTATCCTTTAGAGCCAACTATCGTATTGCCATTTGGACCAAGGACAGCTTCAGCTTCATATATGTGCATAGCTGCTGGTCAGTGACACTTCAGGAGCACCTTTACATACACAGTCCTTCTTAGTTTCCAGCGGCTAGGTACCATCACTTTGAGAGCATGCTTGAAAAAAGATGGCATCCATTCTTCCTTGGAAAAGCCAGGAGACTAGAAGACTAGTGGAGTGAGCTGTGTTCTACCTTCTGCAGGTCTGGAGGGCACATGGTGATGGCTTCAGGGTCTTGAGGGGAGAATATGGTGTCTGTTCTACGTGGAGTCAATCATAAATCTGCACATGATAGCTATTTCCTTATCTCTTTTGTTAGTGAGAAATAGTGAATAATTGGCTTTTGTTAAAACATAACACACTTATTGGAAATAAAAAACCACTTTTAGAATCCCTGACGAGTCTCTCAGGAGCATTACAAAGAACACACGACACATGCTGTTTCAAGTCTTCGTGCTAACAGTGCTTGCACGCCTCTCTTCTAGGTCATGGCACATGTCGTCTGTGGCCACTTGTAGTTGGAAAACCTACTGTAAGCTAAGAATCCTGTTAAAAGATGTAGAAAAACAGATGGTTTTTATTTATATAACTTTATATGAAAACAAAGAATAGATTCTTTTCATCTTTTGGATATTTGCTTGTGCCTCTTTCCAACTTTTCCTAATGATAATTTTATGATTCATGAGTGAGTGTTAATGATGGGTTTTGTGTCTGGGTCTTGCGAAAACAACAAGACCTTGCATACCTAACAGGGAGGAATCCAGTTCATCAGTTTCCTTTTCATATAAGTATAAACCTTCTGAGTGCTTCCCATCCCCTCCTCTCTGGAGGGACCAGTGTGGGTGTTGAATATCAGTTTGTGCAACATTCCCACTAAGCCAGAGGAACTCTGAAGTCTCTGGTGCTGGCATACCTAGCATAGTGTTGGTCCCAACTTGAGTGTCATCTGGGATTCAGACATGACTGAGCATATCTGGAAAAGTGATGGGGTCAGCCTGCTGAAATCCCTCCTGAAAGATAGTTTAGTACCTCCAGGGTGAACCAAAATGAAGAAAAACCAAAGAACCAAAGGAGGTAAAATAGGAGAGATCACTGAGTTCCAGTGAGCAGGTCGAGGTAGTCAGGGCTGAGGGATTCCCAGGTGAGGCTGCTCTTGTCATCCACATGTTTCCCTTTGTCCAGCCTGTTGGACTCACGCATGAGTCCATGGAGCAGAAGTGCTACCTGATGGAAGACTGAGACAGTGGGATAGAGACTGTGTTCTTGCAAATGCTAGAACTGTGCATTGAATGTACCCCTTCCATCTAGCTCCCATGGCCTCCCACTCAGAAATTCAGTCGCTAGAACAGTTGTCACCCCAAGAAGGCAGAAGGGGACACTTGCATCCTCTTCAGCAAGACAGTATGCTGTGCAGAGAAGACCTCAGATGCCCTCCCGTAGTGTGAAGGAAGACACTTCTGCCTTTAGTCAAGGCTCAGTGTGTGGTGAGAGCAGTGTGATCTGGTGGATTAGATCAGAGATCAGCCGACTTTCTCTGTAAAGGGCCAGGAATTCGACTTGAGGCTCTGCAAGCCATATGGTTTTGTTCGCAGCTACTCAGTTCTGCTGTTGTAGCTGGGAAGCAGCCACAGACCACACGTACACAAATGGGGGCAGCTGTGTGCCAGGAAAACTTATTTACAAAGACACTGGGCCAGGGTGGGCTGCAATGCCCACAGCTGCAGGGTGCTGACTCCCAGCTTAGAAGGACAGATTCTGGAGCCAGCCTGCTTGGGTTCATCAAATGCCATCCCAGCACTGCCACTAGTGGGTGACTTTGAGCACATTCTCCATCTGTAAAGTGTGCTCAATCACTGTCCCTGTGTCAGCGTTCTCGTGGGGTGTGGATAAGGGGAAGCACAGTGTAGGGGTGAACAGCACGGGGTCTGCAGCCAGACACTGGGGTTCCAGGCTTGTCACTCACTAGGTCTGAGATCGTAAGCAGGTCACATAACTTCTCTTTATCTCAGTTTCCTCAACAGTGTAATTGAGATAATGAAGACAGCAGTGGTAATTATCTCAAAATTTGTTGTGGGCAAAAAGTTAATTGAAGCATTTAATATGTGCCTGGTATAGAGATATTATTCTTATTGTCATGGAGAATCGAGGGTAGAAGAAGAAAGAGAGAACGTGGCAGTTAAGGTCAAGTGTGTTTCAGTCTTCTGGCTTGGAGAGGACGTGTGTGAACAGTTCAGGGGACCAGTAAGCACTGGGTTGGGGAGAGGTGGGTGGTTTGTAATATATCAGGTACTGTGAGAGCCGTCCCAGCCTGGGGGAAGGCCAGTGTGTCCTGCTCAGGCAGGAGGGCTCTCAGCTCAACGCTCACGAGTCTCCCTGGTTCCACGTGGCAGTGACACTACAGTCAAGAGAAACAACCTCTCCTGTCACCCGCCATGGACCTGACTCCACAGTGAGACGAGCTGATTGTGCGACATAGTTTGGGGGTTTCTGCTGGGCCAAGGTGCCAGGTGGAGACTACAGGCAGAAAGTTGGAGGGATATACAGCCAGTAAAGGCCAAAGGTGGATGAAGTGAGCAAAAGACCACTACAGACTCTGAGAACTGCTTGAGCCAAAGGAAGGCACCTACCACTTCATACCAAACACCAGCGGAGCACTAAGCAGCTGGAAGGAAAAGGGCTTCACTTCAGAGGCCAGCAGGCCAGAGGATGCACCTGTGGAGGCTGCCACTTGCCTCCGCCACAGGTGGTGCTGCTGTGCCCAACCCCATCCAGCCAGGAGCATCCACAGGGGCCGCTCATGGTGATGGGAGGAATGAGGGACACCTGAGTGTCTGAGTGGCTCCCCTGGAGAGACTGTTTGGGTCCCTTAAGGAGAGTATTTAAACTGTTGGATTACATTTTAAGCTGGATAGAAGGAAAAGACTTTTAAACATTTATTTTCTAACCACTAAGTGAAGGCTTATGATGGAGATGGAACTACTCTTGAACCCAACGTTCTCTGCTGTTCCAAATTGACTAAAATGTGTGATTCTACCTCAGCACTTTCACTAACATGTCTAGAAGTTTAGGCTTCAAGTGCAACAGCTTTTGGACTCTCCTGAGAGTGACTGTCACAGAAGCGGGGGAAGAAGTTTTCCATTCCGACTTGGCAACAAAGCCACCATCAGCTCTGGGCCTCCCAGGCTTTTGAGGTCCAGCCATGCAGGGGGAGCTGTAGTGTAGACACAACCTCGCTCAGAAACGTGGTCAGAGCCTTGTGTGGCTTCAAGATGGTTGGTCCAAATTGTTTCTAAAGTCATGTAAGACAGGCATTTTTTTACAAGATTCCTTAAACTCCAGTAAAATTTGTGTTTTTATTGTTAACATGACCCTGTCTTCATTCACAGTTTAGCAGAGCACCATGTGTTCTTCTCATGTCATGATTTTATAATTATATACGTGTGTGTGTGACAGACTGTGTGTACGTGTGTGAAAGCGTGTGTGAGTGCGCACACGTTTTTGGTATAGAATCCTTGTTTCAAACAAAAATGTAGGCAGAAGCCCAAGATGTAAAACAGACCTGACAACAGGTTGATGCTGGTGGGTGCCAGAGCTCCCCACTCTCCTCTTGCTGTCCTGAAGGGACCTGTGTGACATAGAGGGTTCCTTGACTGTGGCCGGAAGCCATGGCTCTAGCTGTTCTCCAGCACTGGGCAGGGTTTCCATGGAAACACCAGGGCATTCATGCTGCACCCAAGTGGGATCTGCTTGGAGCCTCGGTCAAACACAGAGTGGGTCTTCTCATCAGACGGGCTTTACACTGCCATTTGCACAATCACAAATGCAGGAGAAATCTGCACTCAAAAGGAGACAGTGACCAGGCCAAAGAGACGGAAAACTGGAATAACACAGAGCCGCCATCTTGAAGAGCCAACTGTAGAGAAGGAACGACTTCCACCCAGTTAAACTGATTAAAGAGCTAGTATATGAACGCCATGCTTGGAGTGAATGCATGAACAGTAGCCAAGAACTTCCTGTAATTTCTAGTTAAGAGAATCCAGGTTGACATGATCAAAACCGTAAGTCCCTGATAAGTGCTGTTACCATGACTGGAGAAGAACTCAGGTTCACCAGACACTTTATGCATCATTTAAACATATGTAGCATAGGTGGATATTTAATATGTTTAGCATATCAGATGTAGCTCTCCTCACATTATCTAGAATCAGTCAAATTCTGAGTTACAGAAACCGTCTACAAATTTTTCTTGTGAAACCTAGACTGAATGGATTACAACTGATTACTACAAATGTGTTTTTAATGGGAAAATGTTTAAATGGCAAAAATACCAAAGTAAGTACTACTTCTTCTATGGTTTATTTTAGCAAGGTCTATCTGTCTCACAGAACGCATCATAGACCACCAAGATGAGTGATAGGGAAGAACAGTTACACTTATGAACAGCAGGCTGTCTCTTGATGGTGTGAATTTTTGTTTTCAAGAGAAATTTTCCGTGGCTTTCCCTGTACTGCAGGAGAGCACAAGCCACCGTTTCCTTCTTCATAGACCTGCATGCCCAGCACCTACCGGAGTGGGTAGAGCAGGTACACCACACGTGTGCTGATCAAACCACCGGTGAGGGGTCCACCTCCTAAAAAGTGTGACGACAGACTTTGACATTCGAAAGTTGCAAAAGTCAACTTTTAGTGGAAATTTTTGGGTCTCTCCTGAAAGAAACTGATGAAAGCCTGAATCCACATTTTGGTCAAAGTCAAACGACTAAACGAGCCTGTGCTTAGGTGTCAATGACAGGAAACGCTCTTCTGGGATGAAAGGCCAAGAGAAGTTGACAGTAAGAAGAGAAACGTGCTGACAGAGCTGAGGTGGGGTTCTGCTCTTCAGAGGAGCTTCCCTTCAGTGCCCCATCCTCACAGTCACTCACAAGCCAGCGCGGCCCCACAGGCATGCCAGGCGCAGGAGGAGGTCCCTCCCTCTAGCGAGGAAGAGCCTCCAGGCCAGGCCGGGCACCATTTCCTTGGCTTGGGGGCCACAGACCATGGAGTTGAGCAAGTGGTCAGCTCCCTGGTGATGGCTGGGTCTCCACCTCCTTCACTGTAACTGTCAATTTTATGGGAAGTTAGAGCAAAAGGAAAATTACAAGCAGAAAAAGACATTGGAATATCTTTGCAGGATTTGTTGATTTTGCCCTGAACTTTATCAAAGGCAGGTTTAATGGCAGATCATGTAAACTTTCCTGGAGGACCACCCAAACTCTATGAACTGCAGGGGGAAGCGTAGAATACCCAGTTCCTTCGGGTCATTCTGAAATTTACATCAAGTGAAAAACAACAGCCTCGTTCTCTGCAGGGAACACATGTTGAACTGAACTCGCTAAAGTTCACTAGAGTAACATGTGACGTGGGTCTCTTGGCCCCATGATTTCCAGGCACAATTTTGTCACAATCTCTCCAAATTTACTGTTGACTCTATCTGATGGTGTTGATGACACACATCCATTCTTGTGTGATGGATTTATTAACAGAGAAGAAATTTCCATTTTCTCTCTCAAGGAAGCTGCCCCATCATGTGTCCCACACAGTGCAACACAGCAGCTGTGGGAACGCACCCTCAGGTCCTTCACCAGATTAGCACAAATCCCAGCTTCAGGTTTCATCAGCTTAGCAACCAGCTACAGACTTTCTCTTTTTCCCCAACAAACCAGATATCATCAAGTCACAGGATTACCGGATATGTTAAAATTTTCATGCAGTTACATCAGAACTTCATAATTGAGTGGATTATGAAATAATGCACCTCAAAACACAGAAGTGTTTTTTGTTTGTTTGTTTTTATATGGAAGTTTGAAATTCTATTCCATTTAGTGGTTGTAAAGGAAATCATTTATTGACTTTCTTTTAGGAAAGATTTATTGCATGGTAGAAAGAACACTAGCTCATGAATCAGATGAACCTGATTAACTGTATATTGGGCAACTTAGTTTAATACTCATGAGATAATAGAAAAAATATATATTGGTCTCTGCCCCCTGGTTCCTGGCACAGAGCTCCTGAAACTCTTGTAATTTCCTAAGCGATAAGAGCACTGGGAGCATCTTTCATTCCACTGAGGTGACTCTGGGTGGGCTCCTGGATGGGGACTGGTCACCAGAAAGACCAAGCCACGATTAGGAGCTTGGAATGTTCAGCCCTATCCCACCCCCATCCTCCAGAGAGGAGAGAGGGGCTGGAAATGGAGTTAGTGATTGATCATGCCTACATGATGAAGCCTCCATAAAATCCCAATCATAGGGGGTTTGTAGAGCTTCCAGGTGAGTGAACACCTACAGGTACTGGGAGGGTGACACATCCCACCTCCACGGGGACAGAAGCTCCTGTGCTTGGGACCCTCCCAGACCTCGTCCCATGTGTCTCTTTATCTGAGTCTTTATCTGTATCCTTATCATATCTTTTAATAAACTGGTGAATGGAAGTAAGTGTTTCCCTGAGTTCTGTGAGCAGCTTGAGCAATTAATCAAACCCAAGGAGGGGGCCATGGGAACCTCCAATTTGTCGCCAAGTCAAGTAGAAATTGTGGGTAAACTGGGGACCTACTACTGTGACTAGCATCTGAAGTGGGGGCAGTGTCATAGGACTGAGCCCCTAACCTGTGGGGTCTGATGCTCCCTCCAAGCAGACAGTGTCACGATTGAGTCAGATTGTAGGACACCTGGCTGGTGTTGTGAAGAATTGCTTCTTGTGGGGAAAACCCCACACATTTGGTGCCCAGAAGTGACGGGCTCTGTGTGAGAGTAAACGGGAATCACAGGAGGAAGGAGGAAAGAGCTGGGTTTTTTCCCCTGATGCAGGTGGAAAGATTAAGGTTTTTTCAACCCAATATTAAACTTCAATTCTCCCATGTGCAAAAAGGAAATAACAAAGCTCAGTTTAGAGAGAATTTTTTATGTTCTAAACAAATATTCCATTTAACCAGAATCCAGAATCCAGAAAAATCTTAAATGGGAAGTTGTCAGAATGGCATCAGAATTACCTGGGGTGCTTGTGAAAACACAGATTCTGGAGTCTCATTACCAATTTTAGTTTTAAAATAGAAAGCAATGTAAGTAAAAATTTTTTTCAAAAGTAAATTTATAAAGAAATGTTCACCCTCATTAGCATTCAATTGAAAGTCCAATCATGTTGGAATACCATTTCAGCTTAAATAAGTCACTACATTATAGTCACCAACATTTTTGAGACCTGGTGGAAGTCTGTGTGAGTTCTTTCAGTGATGTTAGCAAATTAGACTAAGGCCAAGGCTGTGTGTGAGAAATTCTCTTGATTGCCTCCAGCATTGGACTTGAAACACCTTCTAAGTCCGGAGCTCAGACCACCAGCCACCCTGCTAGGAAAGGAAGGAAGTACCCACAGGCTGAAGGGAGTTGGCCCTCCACTGTCCTCAGGGCATTGTATGGGACACTGTACTCTTGCCCTGCACACAGTAGGCATGGAATAATCAGTGGCTTAGATCTAGGGTGGTTTAAAGTCAAAGCTGACCAATCCTTCCAAAGCACCCCTCCCCTGCTTCCTGCAGCATAGTCACTGCTTTCCAAGGGATGAAAATGCAAGAAATATAATTGGCGCCAGACTTAAGCTTTGTTTCTGTGCTATGCTGTAGTTCTCAGGATCTTGCAGATGAGATTTCCAGAGAGAAATCCTGTTTTTTCCCAAACTTCTGACCCCCCAAAACACTACATTTCTTATTTCTGTTACAGGACCGTCCTGATTGAAATCTTTTCACATCCTGTAAGATTTTTGGAACCCTATGACATTGTTAATATTAGTTACATCAAATAGAAGGATTTTTCAAGTAATGTATCGAATACATAGATGAAGACTACTTAGGCATATTAATATAGTCGCCACAAATACTCTGAGAAAAACTGAAAAATATAGAGAAGTAGATAATTTGAAGAATATGCTCTTCAAATGCAGAAACGAGCGCGTGCAGACTCCCATGCGGACCTTAACGCACACGCGGGGCAGGGCGTCAAACTAACGTGTTCCATAGACTGCTGACCGCGACCTCTGTACTAGTTAAATTAAAGAAGATAAACCTAAGAAAACAATTTGGCACTGGCCCTGCTTCTCTTCTTGTCTATTCATCACATATTTTACTCTGGTTTTGAAATATTTTCCTCTGCTGTTCAGTTTCTATCCAGATCAGCCCCCTTACAGGATCTCGCACTCCCGACTTAATCTCCGTTCATCTATATTGTTTCTTTCCTTGCTAAATTTTGCATTCAATGAATATTCATCAAACACTTACTACATTTGCTTATTGCTTTAGGTATTAAAAACAAAAATGAATTAGACATAAACTCTGCCCTTAAGAAACTTCCAGCCTGGTGAAAGGTGACAGATAAAGTGCTATATGCTGAGAGAGCAGTGAGTTACTCCAAAAGCGCAGGACATGGTGTCACTGTTGAGATGGGTCTTGATGGGGGTTGAAGAGATGGTATTTGATGCAGACTGAACAGCACGAACAAATTGGGGCAGATAGGTAATGAAATGCATGCTGTGGAAGGTGTGGGGGATGGGTCTGGGACCTGTGGGTGCACTTGGGGGCCAGCCTGATGGGATAAACATCACCCTGTGTTCAGTGAGTCAGCACTGATGGCTCCAAGCAAGCAGATAATAGATTTTATTTGTATTTCAAGAATGTCAGTTAAGCATGCAGGGGTTATAGCCCTGTGATGGTTAATTTTATGTGTCAACTTGGCAGATATTTGGTTAAAAACCAGTGTAGATGTCACTGTAAATACTTTTACAATTTAAATCTGTCGACTTTGAGTAAGCAGATGACCCTCCATAATGTGGTCGGCTGTTTCCAGTGAGTTGAAGGACTTAAGAGAAAAAGACTGAGGTTCCCTAAAGAGAAAGGAATTCTGCCTCCAGAAGGCCATCGGACTTGAGCTGCAAAGTCATCTCCGGCCAGAATTCCCAGCCTGCCAGCCTGCCTACAGATTTCAGAATTGCCAGCATCCAGTATCCACAATCAACACAATCATGTGAGCCAATTCCTTAAAATCAACCTCAATCTCTCTCTCTACTGATAGATAGATGATGATGATGATGATGATGATGATGATGATAGATAGATAGATAGATGATAGATAAAGATAAAGAGAGATATCTCCTATAAATATCCGATTCATTCTATTTCTCTGGCTAATCCAAGTGTCCACTGGTAACTACTTCCAAACCCACCTTCCAGTCTTCACGAGCTCTCTGCATGCTCAGAGGTTGGATGATCTTTCAGAAGCAATATTTGGTGGAGAACAATGGGTGGTTGGATGGATGCTTCTCTTCTGTGATCTGGATGCACTTGGGGCATCCGATGCCCTCCTTTTGGGGTCCTCTCTTTTCCTGGCACTCTGTTCCTGATCAAGTACTTAGCCTCAGCTGCCACCTGCTTGGGGAGCCAGTGACCTCTCTCCACTTTCTTTTATGGAAGATTTCTTCTCTTCTCCTCCTTTGAAGATCTGTCATCCTTCATCCATGCCTCTAGATCATCTAGCATAAGCTCTTTACCAGGCCCAGTCATAGATTTAAACAGAAAATATTTTCTATCCTAGAATAAAACAAAAATAAAAACACCAAAAACCTTGAACCAATAAGTTACAAATGGTTTGATTCTCACCTGAAACTAGGAAAGAAACACTACAAAGAAAAAATGCAAATTTGTAAGTTGCTAAATTCTCTGCCATGCCAATTTGCCTGGATTCTAGATAGAAACACAGTCACCTTTTCACATTTTGGATTCTGAATTTATGTAGCCCTTGGGTTTTTAGAAAGTAAAAAAAGGCCCTGCTTGCAGCCAGACCTTGATATTCCTAACTGAAAATAAGCAGTGTTCACAGGACAGACGCGAGGCTAAGACTTTGCACGAAATGCTCAGAAGTTCCTAAGTTCTTAAATAAATATTAATTGTATTTATAACTAAATTAATTTTTAAATTTCTTATATTAAAGAATGCCACAGATCTGAGCTACTCCTACTATTACATATCTAGTGAGCATTAAAATATTCTTTTAACAGGTGGCCACTAGTACTACAGGCCAAACTGCTTCGTGTCACTCCACACGCTAAAACATTCAATGTCACAGCAGCTCCTTGCCCTCGAGTTTGAGCCCAGGAGGGCACAGGCCCTCTGTTCTGGCTGGGAGGCCCCTGAGCTGTAGAAGTTTGGAGCCCACAGCCCCTTGTTTGAGTTCATCTTAACTAATTATTCCTTTCTATTCCTGAGCTAGGGTGTGACTCCATTTTACGAGATATCCAGAAAGGGAAACCCACAGAGACACAAAATAGAAGGGGTTCCCTCAGGTGGGGAGGTGGGATGGGGAAATGAGGAGTGACTGACAACGGGAACAGGGCTTCTTTTTCAGGTGATGAAATGTTCTCAAGTTGATTATGGTGATGGTCACACAACAATGTGAATATACTAAAAGCTAATTATATGCTTTAAATAAGTGAATTTTATGGTATGTGAATTATATCTCAATGAAACTGTTATTAAAAAACTTAAAAAATAGAATTGCAATGATTTTGCTTAATACCATTATTTACTCTTATTAAAGATTTTAGAAAAGAAGAAAACATTTTGGAAGGTGTTCTAGTCTTCATGAGAATTAAGGTCCCGAGACCCTGTAAAGTAAAATAGATAACCAAGCAGAGAGATCCAGAAAGTGACAGAAATGTGAAAATTCTTCTCTTAAATATACATTATCTCTTCTAAATAGTGAAAAAAAACACCTTACAGGGCATTTGATCCTGTTCAAAACATCCATCAGACATTTGGTCCACGTCAAAAGCTCCTTGACATTTGGTCCTGTCCAAAATGTCTGTGAGCATATTTGGTCCATGACAAATGGTTTTGGACAGGACCAAATATCAAAGACCTTTTGGCATGGACGAAATGTCTCCATGGACATTTTGGACAGGATCAAATATGATCAAATATCAGGACCTTTTGACCTCGACCAAACGTATCCATGGATGTTTTGGACTGGACCAAAGATGACCAAATATCAAGGACCTTTTGGCATGGACCAAATGTCCTATGGACCAAATGTCTGATGGACGTTTTGGATAAGACCAAATATCAAGGACCTCTTGGCTTGGACCAAATGTCTCCTGGATGCTTGGGGCAGGACCAGATGTCTGCTAGTCATGAAAATTCTGTACCTTTTATTCATTGTACATTACTCATTGGGGAAAGATAATATTACTTATTGAGGAAGAAATTCATATATATTTGTATATTTATATATGTAATTAATGTATATGTGTATAGATATATTTTAAATTGTTTAAATAAATTAGGAAGTCGTATTTTTGCTTTATTTCAAGACTGAATTTGTACTAAACAGCATCTTTAAAAATTTCAAAATCCTCTTTTTAAAATTCTTTTTTATAGATCCCTTTTTAATATCTACTTTAATTTACTTTATACCCTATGAGTATTATGACTTCTATGGGAGAAGGCTTTTCATCATTCAGACACTAAATTAAAACATTGCTCTTTACTTCTGGGGGATGGAAAACACAAATCTACCAGGGTGGCCCAGAGGCCCCAGCTGGAGTGAGCCCCACCAAGATCACTGAAGTAGAAACCCTTAGTTGGAAAAGGCAGGAAGTTTGGCAATTCTGTTTCCCTTCTCCAGGCTGCTTTATGCTTTTCCCTCAAGGCATCATGGACCCTTAAGGCCTTGGGTAAAAGGGCATTTCCATCACTGGGCTACGATGTATCAAAGTTGAGCTGCCAAAGTATCTTTGTGACAGTGGTTGAGTTCCTCTCTTGTGGAGTAAGGGAAATTACAGGATTTGCAGAATTCTTACATCCTGTGGGAAAATGTCCACCCACGTCTGCAGCTTTTATTCCATCATAGCACTGTTTCAGATTGCATGCTCCCCCTGGCACTTAATGAGGACAATTTTAGGGGAAAACAATCACTTTGAAACATATGTTTCAGCCAAGAGATATAGACAGTGCGCTGTGCTAAGATGTTCCATTCCTTTGTAAGGCTTTTCCGCTGGCTCTTTAAGCAAGAAAGGGCTTAGTGGTCGAAAGTTTGGTTTGGGACAGTTTGCTGTTTCCGATCTTGGCAGTGTCCATGAGCCCTTCCAACCGCCTATGGTAAACATCTAAGATTTTGGCCAACAGAAAGAAGAAAAGAAACATAATAATTTAATGAAAAAACATTCTAAACAAGATCATCTGTTTGTGGCTGGCTGCTTTGAAATGTTCACATACAGGGGATTTTTTCTCTCCAGTGTCCTCTTCTCTTCTCCCCTTTCACACAGAAGTGGCCTGCGAGCTCTGCAAGGATGTGTCTTCCCAAGTATGAGCCTTTAGAAGAACTCAGAAGGGTTTGGAAGAGATAAAAAGGAAGGGAGAGTGGAATTTGAAAATTAGCATGTCTTTGAAAAGAGTGCCTTGGAAAAGCATGGAGTAGAGAAAGGATCCCTGTCCGTAGTGTCCCCAGGAGAAATGGCGATTCGTCCCCTGAGTGGAGGAGGGGAAGTCTAAGAATTTGAAATGAGACAGAATCAGTTCTTTGCTTCTTGGCATGAAAAGAAGGATCACAAAGCAGGAATATGAGGTGTGTTTAGGAGAATGAGGGCAACAGGCACCGTCCCAAATAGTTCTGGGTCCCAACCTAGCAGTCATTGTAACCTAGCAGGCCAACTCAGCAGGGAGACCATCAGCCCGGGAGAGGTCTGGTTGAGAGGACAGTATGGAGCCAACTGAGGAGTTCAGATTCCACCTCACCACTTAGAGCTGTGTGGCCTTGGGCAAGTCACTCAGCAACTCTCTTCCCAAGGGTCCTCATTCACAAAATGGCATTTCTCACTAAGTTTATCGTGCAGATTCAATAAGTTAATATTCACAAAGCACTTGGAACAGTGCACACACGTGTGTGGGCTATGTAACTATTTGTTAAATAACCTATTGGCACAGTGCAAGACTCCTACACTGAGGCAGACACCCAGGGGTGTGGATCTCAAGAATAGTTAATATTGGATTTGCCACAGCCTTACTGGAATTGGAGCTCAGAATTACAAATGAAGTGGCATTTTAGGTAATAAGAGCATTAATATTTGCTGCACGCTTGGATACGTGGACAGAGATGTACATACGTGCAATTTCAGTGCAGATGCAAGGGTTTCAAAAATTTTAGATAACCTCCAGATTATGTGCCAGTCTTTTAATCATGGTGTGTGTCTGTATGTGTGTGTCTGTAACTGTGTGCATGCGTGTATGTGCGTGTGAGAGAGTGTGTGTATATGCATATGTGTGCATAGCATGTGTGTGCTTGGTGTGTGTCTGCATGTGTATCTATGTGATGGTATGTGTATGCGAGAGAGCATATGTATGTTTGTATGTGCATGTGTGTATGCATGGTATGTGTGCACTGTGTACATGTGTGTGACAGCATGTATGGTGCATGCACATAGGTGTGCAGTGTGTGTGCATGTTATGTGTGCACATGTGAGAGTGTGCATATGTGCATGTGATGTGTGTCTGTGTGTGTGTGTGAGAGAGAGAGGGTGCTCCATTGTAGGGCTCTCCTCCAACCCCCAGAGACAAAGATACTTATGCTCTCAGATAAACTAAAATTCCCACTTAAACTAATTTGGTCAGGATGAATTCACATATGAATGTGTGGGTAAGGAATCCTTAACCAAAAGTTGAAGAATTTTGTAATTTTTCACGCCAGCAGGCCATCAAAAGCAGTGACCTGGTTGAGCTAGTCTTGTTCTTTCTCTTGTGCTTGTCGCCCCCTTTGCTGGTCAGGACCTTGCACATGTCTCAAGGATTGCAAAGAAGCAAATTCAGCTGCGGAAGAGCAGGGGGAGCAGAGGAGGGAGGTGACGGCAGCAGTGCTATCTAATGACCCAGCTCTGAGGGTGGCACCTTCCTGGGGTGTCTCCATGGAAATCATCCCCACCCCCACTGTCTGCCGGGCCTGGCAGTCTCCACTTCATCGAGGACACTTGCCTGAGGAGATGGAAGCAGAGGGGAGGTCAGAGGGAGAGCCTGTGGGAAGACAGGTAACAGGGTGAGGAACTTATGAACGTGGGGCTGAAAAAGCACCAGTCTGTTAGTTTTCTGAGGTGTGGACGAAAAAATAAGCTTGAGTAAACAGGCCAGTTGTTTGGTTCCTCAACAAAAGTGGTTAAGTTGCCTTCTCTTATCTGACTTGCCCATATGTCAGTGTGTATACATATTTGTTTAATTGTATTTAAAATGCCCTGCTTCTTTGCAAAAAGAGTCTAAAATTTGTTGGATTTGATCAATAAAATTTATAGTGATATTCCCATTTCAATTAATGAAAAAATTCAAACATTATTATTTCTTCTTAACATGTTGATTTGTCTAACTATCCTGTCCTATCTTATCATTTTTATTTATTTAAGATTTTTTTTATTGTGGTAACATTGGTTTATAACATTGTATAAATTTCAGGTGTCCATCATTATACTTTATTTCTGCATAGATTACATCATGTTCACCACCCAAATACTGATTAGAATCCATCACCACACACATGTGCCTAATCATCCCTTTTACACTCCTCCCTCTCCCTTCCCCTCTGGTAACCACCAATCCAATCTCTGTCTCTATGTGTCTGTTTGTTGTTGTTTTCATCTTCTACTTATGAGCAAGATCATATAGTTTTTGACCTTCTCCCTCTGACTTATTTCACTTAGCATAATACCCTCAATGTCCATCCATGTTATCACAAATGGCTGGATTTCATCGTTTCTTATGGCTGAGTAGTATTCCATTGTGTGTATATACCACATCTTCTTTATCCATTCGTCCCTTGATGGGCACTTAGGTTGCTTCCAAGTCTTGGCTATTGTGAATAATGCTGCAAGGAACACAGGGATACATGTGTCTTTACGTATTGGTGTTTTCATGTTCTTTGGATAAATACCCAGCAGTGGAATAGCTGGATAGTATGGTAGTTCTAGTCTTAATTTTTTGAGGAATGTCCAAACTGTTTTCTATAGTGGCTGCACGAGTTTACACTCCCACCAGCAGTGTATGAGAGTTCCCTTCTCTGCACATCCTCTCCAACACATGTTTTCTGTCTTGTTAATTATAGCCATTCAGGCAGGCATGAGGTGATATCTCATTGTAATTTTGATTTGCATTTCCCTGATAGTTAATGATGTTGAGCATGTTTTCATGTGCCTGTTGGCCATCTGTATATCTTCTTTGGAGAAATGTCTATTCAGGTCTTTTGCTCATTTTTAATTGGATTGTTAGTTTTTTTGTTGTTGAGATGTATGAGTTCTTTATTTATTTTGGAGATTAACCCCTTATCAGATGTATGGTTTGCAAATATCTTCTCCCAATTGTTCAGTTGTCTTTTCATTTTGTTGATGGTTTCCTTTGCTGTGCAGAAGCTTTTTAGTTTGATTTAGTCCCATTTGTTCATTTTTTCTATTGTTTCCCTTGCCTGGTATCTTGTCATTTTGACTGGACTTATATTTAACTACTCTTGTAACATATGTTAAATTAATCAAATTATGTAGAATTGAGAATAATGTGCATTTTGTGCATCATGCCCATGTGATTCGTGAAGGAATAAGTGTGGCTTCCGGTTGAGGAATTTTTATCAAGATACCTAGTTTCCAAGTAAGTACTTTTAAGTCCCCAGAAATGAGTTCAATAAAAAGACACATCAACATGTATTTATTGAACATTAACTATAAAACACAGACCTTACTCTGTAAAAGCTTATCAATCTGTCTGGAAAGAAAAAGTAGCTGGATGAAGGAAATAGGAGAAAACCCAAAGAGGACATGTTTAAAACATGTGCTTAATTATAAGATGTAAACTAGACATCACAGATATCCCAGAAGGAAGTGATCCTGTTGTGCCCGGGGGGACCAATGAAGACTGATATAAGATGTAGACAAGAAACCAGGAGACCTGCACTCTTCTCCTTACGCAGGGATTTCTAAAGCCGGGAGAAACATGGAAAGGTGGGCTGCTCGAGTGAACTCCAGCACTGAGAATCTGTCACTCCCTTAGTGCAGTCACTCTGTGGTCTTGGCTGGGGCTTTGGTCTCTCTAGACCCTACTGAATAGGAGTTCAGAGCCTAAAATCAAGGCCTCAGTAATGACACGAAAGAAGCAAAAAGATGAGGACTCAGCATCCAAGATACAGACCCTGGCTTTGTGGAAAACGAAAGGAAACGACATCATGTGATTGTGGTTTCCTTCTCCAAGAACAAGGGAATGACCTGCTTCTGGGGAAGGATTCCTCTGGGACAGTGAAGGCTGGGGACACAGACCGTACATAAATACATCACCTGGGCCAGGAACGTCGGACCCAGCAATGGAATTGAGGGACTGTGAAAAGGTGTCTTCTTTATTAGAACCCTGGTTGTCTTTGCCGCGTGAGATCAGGAAAACAAGGAGACTCGCTGCTACAGGCTCCCATGATGCTACACGATTGAGCTGACTGTCAGCCTTAGGAAAAAATTCATGAACAAGTGCTTAAAAAATACCATATTTTAGTGAAACTATATGGTGGATATTTTAATAAAAACTTGGAATTTTATTCAAAAATTTAGAAAAAATGCCTTGTTACTTCATTTTTTTTTTTTTTCAGAATATTGGAACAGTTACATCCAAAACTTCCAACCCAAGGTGACATGTGCTTTCCTCTAAGAAGAATGGCATGGTATGGGGCTAGCTCCCACTGGTCCTCCACCCTCTTCTCATAGAGGGATGTGGGGTGCTCGGGGCGTGAAGACGTAGGGCTCAGATGACAGGGTCAGCCTCCAGCTCATGGAGACCATGGGCCTCATTTCTGGACAGTGACCTGTAAGCAGATGACCCAGGAAAGGCATTCCTTCCTAAGAGAAGAACACAGTCTGGTGAAGACAATGCTTCACCTTGCCTTTTTCTTCCTGCTGTAATGCTGATGTAATGCCTGGAGGTGTGGCAGCCATTCTGAACCTAAAGGGACACTCAAAGATAGGGAAGATGGGAGAGGAGAACAGAAAATACAAGGTCCTGGTGACATCTTCAGGGTGCACAGCCCATCACTCCCTATTACCTAATTTCCTGTAACAGAAATGTAGGGAGGAAATTATGTGACATTTAAAACTCTCTTTGTCAATTTCCAATTACCTACAGTTTAATACATAACTGGTGTAAATAAAAATTGAGTTATATTTATACTTTTTTCAGATGTAGGAAATGACGGTGAGACAAATAATCAAAACAGATAAAAACTCATGATTTATGAATGCATATAATGACCGATTTTAGTTAGTACCACATCCTTCACGTCTGTACCTTGTGAGAGGAAATAGCCAGGCCAGCACTTCTCACGGACTTGGCAAATAATGAATGCGAACCACATGGGGAATTTTAAATTTCCTGGTAGCTGCTTAATAAAGTAAAAAGGAATAGGTGAAATTAACTTAAACAATAAGTTTTATTGTTGAATATATTGCTTATTGTTATATACATCCAAAAGCTTATTATTCCGTGTAATTAATATAAATTAATTAATGAGACATTTCTCATTCTTTTTATCTCATACTAAGTCTCTGAAATCCAGTGTGTATTTTACACTTATAGCACATCTCAGTTTGGATTAGCGGCATTTAAACTGTTTCATAGCCATGTGTGGTCCATGGCGATTAAATTGGGCAGCAAAGATCTAGGCTCCACAGTTATTCAAAGTGCAAAGCTTTCCCTAAGCCATTTGATACCTGAAGTTAATGTGGGAAGAATAAGAAATCACACAACTTGAAGTGATAATAATGATAATTTACTTAAAAACCTATTTCTATTTTTAAATGTTTTAACAAGTGTGACTTTGTTTAATTTCCTCATCTATAAATGTGAATAATGGTAGTGCTAATACCTTAGCTTTTTATAAAACTGAAATGAGATGCTGCCATGTTTTCTGACAAGCACACATGGAATATTTCCTAAATTTTACCCTCTCAGAGTCCCACCAAATTTCAGAGTATTGATTTCCTGCAGAACATGTTCTCTGGTTACCATGAAATAGGCCAGAAGTCAGTAACAGAAGAATAACCACAAAATATTCATGTTTGGAAATTAAACAATATATTTCCAAATAACACATGTGTCAAAGAAAAAAGTCAAATCACCATGCAAATTAAAAACTAGTATAAAGTGAATGACAGGGAAAATAATCCACATGAAAATTTCTAAAATCCAATGAAAGCCATGCTTAGAGGCTCATTGATAGTCTTGAATGCATATATTAGAAGAAAGAAAAATAAAGAGTAAAAACCAAGAAGTTATATCAACAAGTTACCACTAGCTAAAAGAGAAAAAACATTGATATTTGCCCTGTATATACATTAAGAACTTTTATACATCAAGAGATCCATTAAAAGAGTGAAAAGGTAAAGCACAGAGAGAAAGGAAATATTTGACATCAATTATGGGTGAAGAACTCTTATCCAATGTATATAAATAACTTCTATATATCAAAATGACAAAAGCAATCAACACTGAGGGGCTGCCTGGTGGCGCAGCGGTTTAGTTCGCGCTTGGCAGCCCGGGGTTCGCGAGTTCAGATCCCGGGCACCCGCCGACGCACTGCCTGTCAGCCATGCCAAGGTGGCGTCCCATATAAAGTGGAGGAAGATGGGCACGGATGTTAGCCCAGGGCCAGTCTTCCTCAGCAAAAAGGGGAGGATTGGAACAGATGTTAGCTCAGGGATGGTCTTCCCCACAAAAAAAAAAAAAAGACAACTCTGTAAGAGGCTTGAACTTACAAATGTGGATATCCAAATGGCCGAAAAATACCTGAAAAGACGCCCCATCTCACGAATTACCGAGGAATGCAAATTAAATCAACAGGGAGATACTATTCCACGGCCACTAGAAAGGCTAAAATTTAAGACTGTGAAACCAGGCGTTCAATACCAGCAGGAAAGCTGTGGAGCAGAACAACTCTCGCACAGTGTTGGGGGATGTAAACTGGTGCAACCACCTTGGAAATCATTTGAGGTTATCCCTAAAGGTGAAGATATCCGTACCTGAGCCCCAGCAATTCCACTCCTGGGTTGAAATTCACGCTTATGAGAACTGAGAGACACACGCAAGATTATCCGTAGCAAAGTCATTAGTATTAACCTAAAACTATAAACAGCCCACATTTTCTCAACAGGAGAATTGGATCAATACAACAGAATAGAATGATATTCAGCAATAAAACTAAAGGAACCCGAGTTCCCAGCAGTAACAGGTGAATCTCAGAAACCTGATATTGAGAGAATACAAAGGACCGCATACTCCACGATCCTGTTTCTATAAAAGTCAGAGAGCAGACAACACTATCCTATTTAGGGACATATGCTGATGTGTTAAACTTTTTCAGAAAAGCAAATAGTGATTAGTATTATAGGCAGAAAAGTAGTGACCTTTGGGAGCAAGGCAGGGGTGGTGATCAGCAGGGGACAAGAGGGTCTTTTGATATCCTGGTCATCCCATATGTTGATCTGTCAGTGGTTACATGGATGATAAACAATTGAATATCAAATTTTTGCTTCATCCCTTTTTTTGTACGTTATATTTCACAATACTAAAATTATTTCTGAAAAGAAAGTGAGCCATTATTAAAATCACAGCTAAATTCAAAAATCAGATAAACATTCCCATGACCCGAGATGGAGGAGAATCTCAAAGCAGGGAGCTGAAGCGGCGTTTGCTGCCCTACTAAGCCCCAGATCTGGATTCGTAAGTGGGCTGAACATATTGAACACAGTGACGGACTGAGGCCAGGCTCATTGCTAGTGGCGATGGGAAAGATTTTCTGCCATATTTTTTTAGTGTCATGGGAAGGAGATCTGTTTTCCTCTCAAACTCTCCCCCTGCCTGGAATTAATGGTGTGAGGACTTGACGCCTAATGTTTGGCAGCCATCTTGCAGCTGTTGGGGTGCGGCCATGGAAATTGTAGACTGATTGGCCCAGAACTCTGACACTGTTGGGCCACTGAAGGATCGCCAACCTTTGGTCTTCTTGAGTAAATAAAAATTGCCTTTTGGTTTAAAAAAGATCATTTTCATAAAGTCTCCAAATAATTTACTTAAAAACACTTTTTTTTTACTTTTTAAAAATTATTTCAAGAAAATTTTCTCACTTGTGAGTTTATATAATGTGAAAGCTGAATGCAGACTGTCTACACCTGTATAACTTTTCTTTCAAAAAAGTCAGGAGGCAAGAGAGTTTAATAAAACTTTTTACAACCATGTTAACTGAAAATCTACGTGGCTCTATTGAAAAAACCACCACCACCACAGCACTAAAATTAACACTTTAAAACGTCGTGGAATGGATGTGATTTAAACTCAACTGGAAGGAGAGAGCTTGTGAGAGTAGTTTCAAGATGTGTGATGCTAAGGATGGGATTTCCACCTCAGGTCCAAGTTTCCCTGCCCTGTGGGTTCAAGTCACATCTGCAATGTACTTGAACATATTTCTGTGGTTTCATTTCCTTTGGTTTTCTTTACAATCTTGTTTTGAAAAAATGGATGAACTGATCTGAACTTGCTTTTGTTAACATTTAAAGAGAAATAAACTCTTACAGCTAGATTTGAAAATTGGAAAAAAATGCTTTATAATTTCTTTTTTTTAAATGTCAGTACCTTGGAGTTCCATTTGTCTTGGTTTAAACTTAGGCTAGAAAACAAAATATTAACAATGAAACTGATCCTGCTGTTTGGGCCAGAATGACTCTCCCAAAGAAGCTGTTAGAAATGCAGGTGACTGGGTAGCCCGTCCTCCCCGTCCGGGGAGGCAGATGCAGTCATAGAACACAAGGGACCTGCCTGTTTACAAGACCCGCGTGGGCTCCAGACCTGTGCTTGGAGTTCATCTACCTGAGGGAGTCCCAGTGATTTCTGGTTCTGCTACAGGAGGAGCACACAAAAGTGAGGGAAAGAGGTGGAGATAAGAGGTGGGTCTGTTGAATTTTCCTTTCTTCCCTCTCTCTCCATGATACCCACAACACCATCAAACTCAGCTCCACGTGAAGAAACTGCACAGCACCCTCACTGCTGAGCACCACCCCACCTGCTGTCTGGAAGGATTCCTTCAGCTTGGCAGTGGGCCTGCAAGAACACAGCGCCGGGGACTAGACAAACCACAAACAAGAGCAGGAGAGGGTCCTTTGTCATCTCAGCCATAATTCTCATCATTAGGTACAGTGTCGCAGTCTCTAAAGTGAAAAAACTAAATCTCATACACCCCAAAATATTGTGATAAATTATTTTTCTCACCATGTTACTTAAAATATGCCAATAGACAGATATAAAATCCTTATTTTTTAAATTCTTACACAACTACAAAATTAAATATGAATTATAACACAATACAATTCAAACTGACATTAATTTAATGATGAGTGATGTTTTGCTGAAACAAGCTGGTTGAATAGTGCACGTGGAATTGAACTGCTGTGATGCAGGTTATTGCGGACTCGGCACACCTGCGCTCTACTTGTTCAGCCCGCTTCCCAACTCAAACTACGGGTCGACCTTCATTTGGACCGCGCGTGCGACATCACCCAGCTTCCACACCTACAGGGTGTGCTTGTGTGCCTCTCAGAAGACCTCCCTCCTTATCGCATCTGCTAACTTACTATTAAAGAAGCATTACTGGCAATTTGACGGCAAATAGAAATGAAATGCAGACTGAACAATGATGCCATGGCATTACTTGGATATAAGTGGTCACGTAGATGTTTTAGAGTTTCTTAGACTAACTTTATTAAATAATCTTTGAAGTAAACTTAAAAATTCTTATAGAATACATGATGATCCCTGGGGCTCTATTTGCGGATCTCAGTTTGAAGAACTTTGACTTTATCTCGGAGTCAGAATATAGATAGTATGGCTACACCTTTAAGCTTCAGGATGAGCTGAGCTGTACCCCATGGACCAGCAGACCAACACAGGGCTAGATGGGAGGCAGACAGGTTTGCAGATAAAATGCAGGACACCCACTTAAACGTCAATTGAAGGTAAATAATACTTTTTTAAATTAGTATAAGCATGTCCGCAACACTGCGTGGGCCATACTTATACTAAAAAGTTATTCATTGTTTATCTGATATTCAAGTTTAACTGTGTGTCCTGGTTTGTTTGCTTGTCTGTTTGCTAAATCTGTCACTCCTAGATGCAGAGTATGTCCGGGGGAGAAGTGGGAGGCAGCTGGTGGATTGTCTGACCAATAATTTAACTTTAATGAAAAATCCCGTAAGCCTTGGATATCAGTGCACCCATCTTCCTTTATCTCATGTCAAAGCCAGTTTCAAATAGCATATTCCTTAAATCACTACTTATGTCTCATTTAAAGTATGACAAAACACAAAGAGAAATAAGGGGCCATATCTGGCCATTTCTAAATTGATCCATAATTTGTCTTTCCCACTCATTCTATGGTTGTAAAATAAATGACCTGACTAGGAAGTCCCTGGGAGAGGTCTGAGTCCAATGGTGGGGCTGTGGTCCGAGAGCAGCTGTGATCCGAGCCCCACCTGCTCCATCCACTGCAGGGTGTTGATGCCACACACGGCAGCACACTTCAGTGAAGGAGAAGCCTTCAGAGAAGTCACACAAACACGTGACACCTTGTGTGCGTGCATTCTCAAGTTCAGTTGTGTCTAACCGTCACCACAAGTCCAGGGAGAACTACGATTGTCTCCATTTACACTGAGGAAATAACAGATTCAGAGAGACTAAGCAATCTGCATGAAGCACACCAGCTGGGAGGAAACCCAGATGTGCCCGAGCCCAGGCTCACGGTCTTTCACGGCATTGTGCTGTGCCTGCTTCATGTGCAAAAGTTTAAATCTGCTTCATTATATTAGTTGCTGTAACCATGATTTTCTCATGTCATTGTCACAAATGTTTATTTCTTAATATACTCAACAGTAAAAGTTTCCAAAGTTAAATAAACTTCTCCTTAAGAATGAGGGACAATTTTAATAACGCACAATCTCTACTGCTAATTAACCATAGAAAACAGGAGAACACAAGAGTTCATTAAAGGTGGGTATGATTTTTGGGATGAAACACATATGTGTGTATAAAGAAAATACTATACAACTCTGGTTGGAAACCTTCTCTTCTTTTTTTTTTTTTTTGTGAGGAAGATTAATTCTGAGCTAACATCCGTTGCCAATCCTCCTCTTCGTGCGGAGGAAGACTGGCCCTGGGCTAACATCCGTGCCCATCTTCCTCTACTTTATATGGGACACCGCCACAGCATGGCTTAACAAGTTGTGCGCCGGTCTGCACCCGGGATCTGAACCTGCGAATTCCGGGCTGCCGAAGCGGAGCGCACGACCTTAACTGCTATGCCACTGGGCCGGCCCATCTCTTCATTTTTAAAATAGTCTGAGAAAATGATCCTTGGATCTTTAATAATTGAAAGGAAGGCCCTGGCATAGCTTTGTTATGAAATGATAGAAGAGGAAAGAGGTTAGAAAAAATACGCATTAACTGATGCACAGTGGCTTTTCACCAGCTGCCGGCTTCCAAGGCTGGGGACTTGGCAGAAGGAGGCACGGTGGGTCAGAAATCTCTTGATTGGAAAAGGTCATCCCTCCAGGAATGGGTCTGCCCAGGGTGGCCACAATCTTCCTCTGATCTGGTGAAATCTAAACCATAGGACATGAAGAAATTCCTCAACTCTGAAAAATAATATCAAAGATGGTTTATATGGGTGAAAAGAGTATTCAAGCAGTTACTTAGGAAAAACAGAAAGGCAAAAAGACATCTATCTGTCTATTCAGAACCATGTGAGAAGGGCTGCTGAGACCTTGTGCTGGCTTTGGATGTACAGCGGACATTTTCTTCTGGATTTGTTTCCGCTCTGATGTTGGGGACATCTGAAAAGAAATAGATGGGCAATAAAAATTTCTTGTAACTGTATGCTCCATTCAGAGGATTAAAATAGGATGCCGAGGTCTTCAACCACTACATAGCTCCTTCCTCTGGGGTGCGCAGAGGAGACCTTACTGTGGGGGTGCCATGTCACCTGATGTCCTCATGGCTAGAAGGATCTAGTCCATTTAAGATGAGAAGGGAGGGAAAGCCAAGCAGAGAGGAGCCCATGGTGAAGTGGCCCACACTGGAAGGATCTTGGAGTGTTTGAGAATCAGCGAGGCCAGTGACAAAAAAGAAAGTGGTAAAGGGACATGTACTCCAAACTGCTGACCATAACAGTGGAACCACAGCTAGTTGCAGAGCAGGCGAAGGGCAAACAACCAAGGGAGAAAGTCTCCTACAGGGTCTCTATGCTGCAATGGGAAGCGAGAAAGATGGGAACTCCTGTGGGTGGCTGACCAGGAGAGGACAGCAGTGTCACTGGACACCTGTGCAGGGCTGACCTGGAGAGGACGGCCACGTCACTGGCAGGGCGAGGCCCTACCCCCAGGCCGTGTGGCAGACACAGGGCCCTTTGCCCAGCACACAGCCCTCTCCACCCCCTGTACCCAGTGCTGTGTCTCGGAGGAGTCTCCCTCCAGCTGAGACTCTCCTGAGTGGGTTGACCTCCAGGCACCTGCAATAGAACTTGACCTCAGAGCTGGGCTGGGAAGAGCCCACATGAGTCAGCTCAGTGTGCTTAGAGAGTGTGGGGTGAAGGGGAATTGCACCTTCCTATTAGCAATATCAGCTTCTATCCAAGCAGGAATCCCAAGATGATACAGCAAACGCCCTGAAGGTGTTCATTCAGGACACTAGCCCCTCCCGTTCCAGTGAGCGTGCTATTCCTGGTCCAATGACACCAAGTCTTTGCGGAGTCCCTAGGTTTCAAAACACTCAATGCTGTATCTCAAGCAGCTGAAAACGGTCCAGTGCAGTGTGGGGAAAACGCGTAGATGATCATTCCAGAGAGTGAGCTGTGAGAATTCTGGAGGATGGGACTTCTCTGGGCTACGTGTGGATTCTGTAGGGTGATTGGGACTGGAAGTGGTGGAAAACGGAGCACAGTGGCTGGGCTGTCATCCTGGCTCTGCCACATTCAACAAATGTGATTTGAGGCAAGATCCACAGCCCTCTGAAGTAGGGATAAGAAAAGTGCATACCTCATATGGGCTCATTGGAAAGTGAAAAAAAAAAAAAAAAACGTATAAGTAAAATTCCAAACCCAGTGTCTGGTGCATAACATCAATAAAAGATACCTGTTTTTATAGTAGTTGTACCAACACTAAATCCGAAACGGGGAGCCCATAACAGTAGTGGTAGCAGAGGGTGCTGGCGACTGTGCTTCTCCTTTCAGATATTTCACAGGACGTGTTTAAAGCAGAATGACTTTTTGTGCCATGTGCATTTCCCCCCAATCAACTGAAGGTACTGCTTAGGAGGAAACAGGTGGTCAATAAGTTAGCTTGTTCTTTGTCCCCCTGCTGCCCCAGGAGAGTCTCCCCACGGTTTTGCTTTGTTATTAAAGTGTTGGACGAGAGCAGGGCCCCCTGATTCATGTCTGAGCCCATCCACCTCTTCCCCCACCACCCCAGATCTAAATGCAAACTTACAGCTTTGGAGACCTCAACATTGGAAGGGATTTTGAAATGGAATAAAACATTAGGTAATGTGTAAACTATGTATATAATACATAATATGTCTAATGTTTGTAATGACAAGAGTCTACATAAAATCCCTTCTCAGCATATTGCCCAAAACATTACAGGTGGGTTGGTGGGAAGAAACATAACAAAGGGACATTTTTTTCTCTTCTGAACATCAGAAAACATAATCACAAGGGCCACTTAAAGTTGTGTAGACAGGATCCTAATTCTTCTACGGAGTCAGCCTGCAAACCACCTCTTTGTCATCGATATTCGTCACTCAGAGTGCACTTCCTCCAAGAATGCCCTAGCCCATGTGATCTGCTGGCAACCGAAGCTCCAGCACGTTGATGCCTACTATCTTCTCACAGCTCAGGGGGAGGAGTGGATAAGTAAGTCTTATGGTGGAGACATTTGCCCCAGAAACATGGAGCATATGTTGTTCATTGGCCACAGCTCAAATAAACACGTCCTAGATGGTCAGGCCCTCCCCATTCCAAATTAAAATCTCCCCGAATTTCCCCTTAAGCAAGACAACATCTGTGTGTATGAGTGCATATGTGTGGTTCTTACAATTTATTCCTTTCTCCTCCATAAATATTTATGCGTTTTTCTATTAAATTTTATTCAAAGAAAGCCTCATTTTTCTTATGGAACTTTGATGCACACCTGCATTTGGGGGTCAGTATTAAATGACAAACATAAAAATGCTCAAGTGGGAACCCCAGTGGAAGGCATCCCTTAGCAGGTCTTCTTTTCAAGGCATAAGGCACCCATCACCCATGAGGTACCTCTATTACCACGTGTTGGTCTAAGAGATATGACGGAAATTGAGATCACAGAGCCCCAGAGCTTCCTCTCTCCTATCTATGTAATCAGGAATAATTTCCTACAGAATGCACTGGACAATGCAGATGGGAACAAATTCGGAAACCTCGCCAACCTTTCCTTTCTTCAATATTCTCTCCATATTGTCAACCACAACAATGGAAGTGACTACTCATCCAAAGCGGGAGAATGGAGACAGGAGTTCTGGTGATTCCCGAGGTCCGAGTCTAGCTGGTTAGACTGGATTGTTCCAGTGCATGAGTGTTTGACTTTTGTTGGTGTTGAAAATGTCATCTAAAAGAAAAGGAATTTCTGGGTATATAGGGTGAAGGAAATGTGGGGAAAAAAGCAATTATATATGACAAAGGTGTTCACAATGCATTACATTTTGTGTTATGTTGAAGGTCCATAATGAAGTCAATATTACAAAAAGAAGCAATCTAAAACGATTAATGCTTCATTTAAAACGTTAATTTTTTTCTCATAATGCTTATAAGGATCCTTATTCCTTACATTCCTTTTAAGTCTCCATGCCTTCCTCCTCGTGTATACATAACCATCTTAGAACAAAATCCAAGGTCCTCAGGATGGTATGAAGCCTGCCTGGCTCACCTCCTCAGCCTCCCTCCCTAAATTCCTCTCAGTCCCACTGCCTCCTCCTCGTCTCGCTTGCTCCGGTCACCTGCCCACAGGAGCGCTGAGTCCCTTCCGTTCCTTCTCCACATGGCAGCTCCTCATCTCAGTAAAAGCCACTCTCTCAGCGAGGCCAATCCTTTCACCATCCCACTGTTGATTACACCCCATTTCCTCCTAACAGGGATCATGAACAATAACTATTTTGTTACTTATTTACTTGCTTATTTATGAACTGTGCCATTTCACAAGAATGTTTAAAAAATGTCTATGAGTATTTCAGTCTTCTTCACAGCTGAGTTTCTAGAATCAAGCACACGGCTCATTACAATGTAGGAAAGCAATTAACGCTTTTTGAATAAATGAACTGAATGCTCATACTACCTTCAAACACCAAAGGCAAAGTTTGGTGCTGAGAATCCCAAATATAAAGAAGACCTGTGGAGAATATCAAGAGAGAAAGAAAGGACTATACCATCAAAAATATGATCCCAAATATTATTACCTTCCAGCTCCCAACAGGATAGCAAACTAATACAACTTGCTGAATGCCTCCCCCAAACACAGTCCTGGCACATCACAGATGTGAGGAGGGGATGGATCAGGAGAAGGACACATGTTAGAACTCTGAGGAACCATTAGGGAGATTGATGGGGGCTGGATCCTGGAATGTAAGGAGGAGCGCCCCCGCGCGGGGGGAGTGCAGATGCCACAGGCGGGGCTGGTGCCAATAGTGGTAGAGGTTTTAGCGGTTTCCTTGTTTTTCCATCAAATTTACAACATGAAGCAGAAAATACTTTTTCCAAAGAAGGCATTATGACCAATGAGAAAAGATGGATATTTAGTAGATGGTGTTAGGGAAATTGTCTAACTTTATTAAGAAAAATAGGTTGGATTCCTACCTCATGTCACATTTGATGAATGCCAGATGGATGAAAGCCCTAATGTGAAAGCTAAGAATTTTAAAGGAAATATAAGAATATTCTTGTGAGTTTGGAGCAAGAAGACCTCTTAAATGAGATTCCAAGAGCAAAACAAATGTTAAAATAATTGATACACCAAAATTAAGGATTTCTTTTCAACGAAAGCTGATATATCTCAACAGGATGGCAAGAAGTGCCAACAGGGGTGCCTACAAAGAACTGTGGGAACCCACTGGGACCTGCCAGCTGTGGGGCTGCACCTGCTGGCCAGGGGCTGAGCAGTCTCTGCTCCAGTACGTCCACTGGTGAAGAACATTTCTTCTTCCAAAGAAGCTGCTGCCCACTTGGAGTGACTGGACTTACAGGAAGTCGAATGTTGAGTCCATTCTGTCTGCACATCTCTCACTGGCCGTGGTTTGATTCACCAAGTCCATGCAGAACCTATTTTGTCTCTCTTCTGCATGAAGGCTCTTCTTATACTTAACAAGTGCCTTCTCCTTTCCAATCAAAACATCCCATCTGTAGTTCCTTTTCATGTGCTTCAGAAAGCATGATTTGTGGTGGTTTTTAAAGCAGTATTCATCAGTATCTGACGTTATCTTACCAGCTACTTGTGAAAATTCAATGAGAGAAGTTGTGAAATATCTAGCTCTGTTTCACTCAGCAGAATGTCGTCCGGTTCATTCATGTTGTCACAAATGGTAAGACTTCCTTCTTTTTAAAGGCTGAATAATGCTCTATTATATATATATATATATATATATATATATATATATATATATATACACCATAGCACCATAGCTTCTTTATCCATCGATCCTTTGAAAGACACGTAGGTTATTTCCATAACTTGGCTATTGTGAATACTGCTGCAATGAACATTGGATATCTTGATTTCAATTCTTTTGGGTATACACCCAAAATGGGATCACTGAATCATATGGTAGTTCTATTTTTAATTTTTTGAGGAGCCTCTATGTTGTTTTCCATACTGGCTGCAACATTTTACATTCTTACTGAGTGAAATAAGCCAGAAGGACAAATACACTTACATGAGGAATCTGAAACAGTCAAACGAATAGAAGCAGAGAGCCAAATGATGGCTGCCAGGACCTACGGGGAGGAGGAAATGGGAAGTTGTTATTCTGGGTATAAACTTTCTGTTATTAGAGACCTGCTGGACACCATAGTGTCTGTAGTTTACAACACCGTATTGTGCATTTTAAAATATGCTAAGAGAATATACCTTATGTTCAGTGTTCTTACCACAAAAACACACCACAAGAAAACACAAGGAAATTTGGGGAGGTGATGGATTATTTAGTACCTTGATTGTGGGTGTATGCATGTGTCCATCAAAACGTATACATTAAATATCAGCAATTTTTGTATATCATTTATGCCTCAATAAAGCTGAAAAGAAGATATAGCTTTAAACACACAGTGGAAGATAAATAAAGACAAATTCTCTCCCTTCTTTCTTTTCCTGGAGCCATACCCCAAGAAGGATCTTTATTAAAACCATTAATTTTAAGGTAGAGGGTTTTTCCAAACCAATGATGACATATTTCAGGAAGCAGTGGAAAGGCAAATTCCAGTGCAGTCCAGTTTAGGTCAAGGGAAAATTCTGGAATAGAACATTATAGTCTCCAGCATTGTCAATGAAGAACTCCATGAAGCAGAAGCAGGAATGCTGTGTTGTTTGTAGTAAGGCAAGGGACCCTGTTTTCATTAGCTTACCTCTGGTTTGTTTTTTGGTACATTCATGAAGTTTATAGCACACATATTACAGAGAAGTCTTACTTGCAAGTCCATTTATGAGGACAAGTGAGAAGATGAAACTGTGATACATAGTTTATTAAGCAGAATTTCAGACTGACGGTTGGAATTTCAGAAACGCCTTTGAAGAATAGGAAAGAAGGCACCCAGCTGTGATGAAGAGCATGCTCTAGGCTTAAAACTAATGTTCGAGTTGTGATGGGCCAATGAGGGATTGTGGTGTTGTGCAGTGGGAACTTTTGCTTGCGCAAATTTTCTTTCTTCCTTTGCCAATACCAGAATTCACCACATTAGCCTTTTGAAGGTCATTTGGGTTTTGTTCAGTGGGACCACTTTCACCTGCTGGGAATGTCCACTTACAAACTCAGACAGTCGTAAAGCTTGAAGAACTGAAAAACATTATGCAAATCAAATCACTTCTGGACTGTTTTTCCAAGGTGCAATCATGTGGTACCGTCAGAAAAAAACAACTTAGAAGCCAAATATTGGTTTTCTGCTCTCTCATCTTTTGCTTCCCTGTTGTCTGAGCCTGCTCTTCCTCTTCTGCTCAACTTATAATAATTCTGATGCTCTTCAAGATCCAGCCACACAGTATCTCCCTAGGTCAATGTTCCTTAAAGTGTGGTCTACTAACCAGGACCACCTAGGGTTTTGGTTTAAAATGAAGATTTCCAGATCCTGCTCAATACCTGGTGTATTTGTTTCCTAGGGCTGCCTTAAGAATTACACAACCTTGGGGGCTAAAACAACAGAAATTTATTCCCTCGTAGTCTGGAGACCAGAATTCTGAGATCAAAGTGTCGGCAGGGCCACGTTCCTTCTGGTGGGTCTGGGAGACAATGCATTCCTTCCCTCTTCTAACTCCTAGTACTGCCAGCACTCCTTGGCTTTTGTTGGCTGTGGTCTTCGTTTTCACATTCCCTTCACTCTGTGTGTCTAATCTCCTGGACTTCTCTCCTATAAAGACACTTGTGATGGCCTGTAGGTCCCATTCTGATAATCCAGGATGGTCTAATCTCGAGATCCTAAACTTAATCACGTCTATAAAGACTTTTTTCCAAATAAGGTCCCATTCACAGGTTCCAAGAATTAGGATGTGGATATATCTTTGGGGCCACCATTCAGCCCACTATACCTGGTGAATTACAAATTGGGGATAAGAGAGAAGAAGTGCTTAGCAATATGGAACAAATGCAGAGGACCACTGCCAGGGGTGACTTCATGTATCACCATGGCTTTATATCTCATCTGCACCCCGTGGATTCCAACATTCTCTCTCTGGCCCTGAAAGTATCTCAGAATTCCCACGTCGTATATATTCGGCCACCTATCTGTCCTTTCCAATTAAAATGTCTCACCAGCATTTTAAACTTAACACATCAAAAAAATCACATCTTTGTGTTGCTTCTCTAAAACCACTCTGCTTAACAGTTCTAATTTCACTGTCACTACTTTCCAACAAGTTGTGTAGGCCAGAAGCCCCAAGCCATCCTCTCCCTCCCTCCTTCCTCCAGTCCTTCGTCAGGTCTCATTGATTCTTCCTCCAAAATGCCCAGGTGGAAATCATGAGGTTGTACCTGAGCAGAAAACAACCCTATAGCCAAATACCCCTTTCTCTCACCTTTCTATTTTTTCCTTCCACGTCTTTACAGCAAGCACTTTGTCTTCTATCTGATCTATAAATTCAGGTGATTTTAAGAATTCAGCACCACCTGTCTTCCTGGAACAGTGTTTGTTAGGATGCAGTCCACTGACCAGTTTTTCTTAAATGGTCCGTTTCTCTCCATCTCCACTGGGACACTCAGGTGGAAACTACCAAAACCTCTCACCTTACAACTTCATAGCCACCCGATGAGCTCCTAGATTATTCTATTGTCCTGTATGGTCCTCTTTAATCTAATGCTAATTCAGAGGTCAGGGTTATCTTTTTATTTTAGCAGTTACATCAGGTTACCCCTGACTGTAATCTTTCAATGTCATTCCATTGCCATATCTATAAACCCCAGACTTCTTAGTTTGGTCTATA